>JAUIMM010000175.1:160000-760000 GCA_031769625.1 Taudactylus pleione
TGTATATATATATATATTTATGTGATAGCAGCTAACAGGTTTCCATCAGTGTGACAGATAGTGTAGGACCTGCAGAAAGTGGGGTCCCGTGATGTGGGCTGCGGGCTTAAATGCATTGATCAATCCATGAACTAAATCCCCATTATTTATTTACTTATTTATACATCATTGTGAGTGTTTAAACATGGTGAGTGCAGGGTTTTCTGTTTTTATATATATATTTATATATAGTGCTTAAAGAACTCAAACCCCCCCCCCGAAGCTTAGTGGTAAAGGGACAGTGCGCACCACAAAAAGGGGCATGGCCTCACAAAAGGGTTGTGTTCTCACAAAGGGGTGTGGTCACACAATAGTATTGCCGATTCAAATTACCCCACACAGTGGCAAAATCTTCTTCTCATTACACCGCACATAGTGACCGATTCACATTACATCACATAGTAGTGTCTCTTATTCATGTTATGACAAACAGTAGTGCCCCTTTTACACAATGCCCACATTAGTGCCCCTTATACACAATGCCCACAGTAGTAGTAACACTAATACACAAAATGCCCACAGTAGTAGTGCCCCTTATACAATGCCTACAGCAGTAGTGCCCCTTACACAAAATGCCCACAGCAGTAGTGCCCACTGTACTGGCAATGCCCCTTATGCAGAGCCCACAGTAGTGGTGCCCCTTATGCAGTTCCCCCTATGCAATGCCACCAGTAGTAATGCCCCCAGTAGTAGTGCCCCCAGGAGTAATGCCCCCAGAAGTAATGATGCCAATGGTAATAGTGCCCCCTGTAGCATACTTGGCGACAATCAGCTCCCTCCTTCTGGGAGGGAGCTGATTGTCGGATAACAGCAGGGTGGTGCCCGGACAGCTGTGAAACATTGGGGGCGGAGCCGCATGATTGTGTCATCGTGGCCCCACCCCCTCTTCACAATGCCGTTATTTTTGGCACTGTGAAGCAGAGGGCGGGGCCATGATGACGCGATTCAGCGCAAATTGCATCACCGGCTCCCCCCGCTGCGGGGATTTCTAGTGTATTCTGGGGGGAGGTCGGGAGCGTTGGGGAATGTCGGGAGGATTGCCTGCCTTTCTGGGGGGCCGGGAGCGGCACCCGATATTCGGGAGGCTCCCGGACAAATCGGGAGGGTAGGCAAGCCTGCCCTGTAGTAATGCCCCCTGTAGTAGTGCCCTCAGTAGTAGTGCCCCTTACAAAAAAACACAATACTTACCTTGCGTCTGCTGCTGTCCGACTGTCTGAACTATGGGAGAGACATAATGACGTCTCTCCCATAGTGCTCGCTGCGGGAGCCAGAAGCCGGAGCTCAGCAGTGAACTCCAGCCTCCATCTGCCGCTGTGGTGAAGGAGCCGGGTGCCCGCTGTTAACAAAATTTTAGCGGGCGCACATCAAATGGAGCTTCCCTGCGGCGCCGCGCTGACTGGCTGGGTAAGGTGAGCCGGAGAAGGCGGAACTGGAAGTGACGGATTGCAGTTCCACCCTGTTCCGGACCACTTTAACCCCTGTATATATATTATATATATATATATATATATATATGCAAACAATCTTTCACAGTAAACAGCAGTCATAGTTTTCTTTTCACTCATTTGCTGTCTAAGCTCTTTTCACAGAAGTTTATAGTGATAAATACATTCTCAAAGCGGAACACAAGACACTGCCACAGTGTGATACCCTTGATATATGAATGTTGACGCTGAATGATTTCTTCATTTAAAGCTCATGCTATGTTGCAATACCTAAAATAAATCAATAAGTCAAGTCTGTCACACATATAATACAAGCACAGGATTTCAGTCTCTCAATAATTCTTAGCATTAAGTATAGGGAAGTAAATGAGTTTAGCGCACAAATCTCGCTACATTTCCTGGCTTAAAAGGGGTTAAAGAAAACAACATAAGGAAAAAAAATATAGATTTTGCTGCCCAATTGCAGTGTCAACATGATTATGTACAGTGTGAAAATTTATATTTCATAGCTCCCAGATATTGACTTCTGAAACCAATGCACGCTGTACATTGTGTTCCTTATCTAGTTGGTATAATCTACAAATAGACAGAGTCTATACACATTGGGCCTGATTGTGAGTTGTTCACATGCCAATATTTGGTAATGGTGGGGGTGTGGTTAGAAAAATGCAAGCGTATCTGACCGTAGTGTTCCTGCATCGATTCACAGTGAGAGGAGAGCTTGTGGGAAGCCCAGCACCTCTGTAACTGCTGGGCACGCCCCCAAGTGTCACGACAACACGCCCCCTCCCCTGTCAGCCACGCCCTTTTTGGAAGCACGCACACCTTTGCTGCCCGCAGAGAGTCACTGCCCACACCGCAGGTCCCTGCCCTGCCCCGGACTACCGGGAACACTATGACCGCTTAAACGCTATTTCATGGGCGTGCTTAAATTAGCCATTGCGATCTCCTTCACAGCATGAGAGCTCTCAGCGTGTCAGGAGAGACACAGTGTTTGCGGCAGACATGACTTACATGCTGCGTGCAGGGGCTGGCTGGCAACTTTTAGCCTAGGGGGCAAATGCATGCAGGCGGCCCTGGCAGAGGAGTAGCGTGTAGCCAGGGTGTTCGAAGAATATGCGTGCTACGGCGCCACCCCCTTCAAGTGTTCCAGGGAGGAGGCGGGTCCATATGGGATTAATGTAAGGTAAAAATAAAGATTAGGGCAGCCCCCTGTCATAGTGCCCATATGCAGTGCCCCTGTGTGCCACAGGAGAGAACACCCTTATGCAGGCCTCCAGTAGTAGTCCCCCCCTTGTAGTGCCCCCAGTAGTAGTAGTCCCCCCCTTTGCAGTGCCCCCAGTAGTAGTAGTCCTCCCCTTTGTAGTGCCCCCATTAGTAGTAGTCCCCCCTTATAGTGCCCCCAGTAGTAGTAGTCCCCCCCTGTAGTGCCCCCGGTAGCAGTCCCCCCCTTGTAGTGTCCCCAGTAGTAGTAGTCCCCCCCCTTGTAGTGTCCCCAGTACTAGTAGTCCCCAGTAGTAGTAGTCCTCCACCCCCCTTGTAGTGCCCCTAGTAGTAGTAGTAGTCCCCTTATAGTGCCCCAGTAGTAATAGTCCCCAGTAGTAGTAGTCCCCTCCCCCTTGTAGTGCCCCCAGTAGTAGTAGTCCCCCACCCCCCTTGTAGTGTCCCCAGTAGTAGTAGTCCCCCACCCCCCCTTGTAGTGCCCCCAGTAGTAGTAGTAGTCCCCTTATAGTGCCCCCAGTAGTAGTAGTCCCCAGTAGTAGTCCCCTCTCCCTTGCAGTGCCCCCAGTAGTAGTCCCCCCCTTGTAGTGTCCCCAGTAGTAGTAGTCCCCACCCCCCTTGTAGTGCCCCAGTAGTAGTAGTAGTAGTCCCCTTATAGTGCCCCCAGTAGTAGTCCCCTCCCCCTTGTAGTGCCCCCAGTAGTAGTAGTCCCCCACCCGCCTTGTAATGCCCTCAGTAGTAGTAGTCCCCCCCTTTGTAGTGCCCCCAGTAGTGCCAGACCCCCCCCCCAGTAGACACACATAATATAAAAAACAAAATAAAAAAAAACACTTACCTGAATCCCCGCTGCCGCCATCTGCTCCTCCGTCTGTCCTCCCGGGCCGCTCTGCATTATGGGAGAGACGTCATATGACATCATGACGTCTCTCCCATTGCCCACTGCAGGAGCCGGAAGATGGAGCGGCTCCCACAGTGGGCGCAGCAGCAGCTAATGAGAGTCTGACAGACTCTCATTGGCGGCTGCTTACAACAAACACAAGGTTCTGCTGCCGTAGCCGGCGGCTGTGTGCTTGTCAGTGTAGCACTGACCGAACTCCGTCCGGTCAGCGCTACACACGCGGTGCAGTCTGTGTCACAGTGACACAGACTGCACCGGCCCGCGGCCCGCATGACGCTGCGGCCCGGGGGGCACATGGCACTGGCTGCATATATGCCTGATATTCGTCAATGGTACCGATGTTTACGCTGTTGCACGTCGTCGGTAATTTCTAAGAAGACCGCAGTGGGCGTCCCTATGCTCAGCTATGCTGTGGGAGGCAGTAGCATATTTTAGCAAATGCCATCCGTGAGAGAATGCAGGTGCGATTGCATTAGCGCACAACTCGGAGGAGGCCCATTGTTTGCACGCCCTACCTTAGTGGTTACAGATACTATGAACAACGCTGAGTACAGTAAATGGAGGCAGTAATGCTTATTTAAGGGCTCATCCACACCAGTATGCTCTTGTTGGATCAAGCTAATAGCTTGGCCAAACAGCACAGCTGTCCTGGATCCAGTTATGTAACAGGAGGGGGTGTGGCATACGAGTTAGATTATCCTAATGTCGGCATTCATCATGTCGACACAAGAATGTCAACACGGTCTTAGTGTCGACATTGGCATGGTTTAAAAGTTCACATTTGACATGTCGACATTCACTATAACCCAAACCCTACCTGCAGACTAACCCTAACTGCAGCCTAACTCTGACTCCATAATGTCGACATTTTGCCAGTGTCAACATGTTGCATGTTAACATTATGAACAAAGTTGTCAACATTATGTCGACATTCATAACCACTCAACATTACATTATCGATAATGTTGACAATATGGCTGCATACCATTGGAGGCCGATGGGCACCGGGCAAATTTTGGGCATGTCAGCCACAGCTGTGCCCTGCCACAGTAGTAATTCCAACACTGGCAGGGATGTCTCTCCTTTTATAGCACCCGAGGTTCTGCTCTTTTCACCCCTAGAACTTCTGTCATCAATCCTTCAGTTGCGCAATCTGGAACCTCTGACTGCAGGAGGAAGCACTGTGGGACACAAATCGTTTGTACTCCCTTTTTAATCCTTTGTATTAGTAGCATGGGGACTGGTACCAGGGAGGGAGAGGAAGGGGGAATCTAGTAATTGTCAATTTTGTTCTTCAGTTTCAATTCACCATAATAAACCAAGTTATCAAATCTACTAAATAATGATCTATGTCTAAATCAGGTGATTTTGGGCAATTTGAGGCTAAACAAATATTTCCACTTTTCACATGTCTGTCACTGGTGTATGCAACAATTCATAGTAATACTATGGGCTCTATTTATCAACATTATTTTTACTAAAATAATGTGAAAAAGGGTGTTTTCACACCCTTTTCACATTATTTTAGTATCACCTATAGTTACTATAGGGCAATTGGAGTAGAATTCGTAAAATTCTACTCCAACCCCTAAGTATCACTTATTTTTAGTAAAGCAGATCGCATTTCCCAGAACTGTAATGGGAAATGTGATCCGCCGACCATAGTTACTAAAAATAAATGTGAAAAAAATATCGGGGAAAGCCCTTTGATAATAACGCCACCTGGAGGTGGCGTTATCCAGGGTCTCCCCCGGTTACCGGCCTCCTGCCCTGCTCTAACGGGGAGAGCAGAGCCGGGAGTCGGTCCCAGTAATCAGCTGTGTGGTCTAAACAGACCGCTAGCTGATCACTGTAAAAAAAAGAAAAAAAAAATAGTAAAATTTTTTTTATTTACCTGACTCCAGGGACCGGTGATAGGGCCTCCGGTGATGTCTCCCCTCCGGTCAGCTGGTCTCCCACAGTGCACTGCGGCCCGGTCATCAGGTGATCGGGCCCCAGTGCAGTATGGGAGATTACCTGACCGGAGGAATGGAGAACATCACCGGAGGCCCGGAGCATGCAGTAAGTGCTATTAAGCGAGGGGGGGTCACGGGGGGTCCGCGATCGGAGGGGGCGGGGCTTAGCGCCGGGGGGGGGGTAGCAGCGGCGGGCACTTAATCACGGTATTTTTTGCGAAAATACTGTGATAAGGCTCCGGAGGGGATTCGCAGGGACAGCTTTATCGCTCTGTCCCTGCAAGGGATTTGTAGTAAATCCCTGTGATATTGCCTGAATTCGCAATGTGAATTCAGTCGGTAATATCACACTACAATCTGCATTCAATATGCGGATTGTAGTAAATAGAGCCCTAAATATTAGAACTAGCAGTGCTTTACCCGTCATTGTAGAGTGATTATTAATTTTATTCAATTATGCAGAGTGATTATTCATTTTAAGCAATGGTAGTGAATCGACTATTAAAGAATTATGTGGATGGGGACTCGCTCATCTGGTTGTCAGTGAGATCAGTCAGTCTGCCTGCTTAGAGCCGCGCAGGCAGTGGTGGCTACGCCCTTTCTTCTTCTTCACTGGGGTCCTCCAGAGCCTCTCAGTCACAAGCTCTGTCCCTTCCCCACAGATTACACGAGGAGCTGCTGCTGGAAGAAGCCCAGTAAAGGACCCTACACACTAGACGATATCTTGAGCGATTTGTCCGACTCCGACACATCGGAATGACATATCGTCCATATCGTCCAGTGTATACGCACGATGCCGATGGACGCTCCCACGGGTCGTTTGTCGATTCCTCAGATCTTTTGTACTTGCAGAAAAATCTGAGGATATAGCTAGCGATACCAAGCTGATGAATGCAGCATGGCCCCCACTACCACCATGGCATTGCTCCGTCGCTGCTGGCATCGGCTAGTGTGTATGCGATTGCCGATGCTGGCACTCCTGCCGGGTCCTGTCGCTCATGAGATCGTGCTAGGTACACATCGTCTAATGTGTACCCAGCTCAAGTTATCTCTGTAATGGGCTTCCTGATATATATATATAGATAATCGCTAATGGTCTGTCCCATCTTGGACATGTGGAGTGGGTGCTGAGCATGTGATGTAGCCTGCTCGTTTGTTATAATTGTTTCAGATACTTGACTGGTATCCCCTGTGTGTAATGTGTAGTATATATGCTTCCCAATGTGAAAAGAAAGTTGTGACCCAGGGAAATAAAGGCCACGTGTATCTTCAGACCTTTTAAACTCATCATGTTGCCCACCAGTACCGTCATAAATTGTACAGACAGTGTTTAATGGCGAGTCGGAATAAAATAATTATTAGAAGTGATAGGTAACCTGTTTAATGTGTTTTATCCCCTTGGCTGTGCAGTAGAATAAAAATACAGACTAGTCATTAAAAAGATATGCAGCGAGTGACTTTAGTTTAACACGCTCTGGGGCTATGTTCTGCTGGCTGACATAGATTTTAGACATCAATCACATAAGGCTAAGTAAGGAGATCATCCCTGTGACAGATTGAAAACTGTTACATTTTTTTAATACCATATTTTAGAGGGAGCACTGAAATTGAAAACCTGGACGTGATGGTAAAATTATAAGCATATCGTTCTCCGTGTATCTCCGCGGAAGCAGCGTTATCAGCCTGATCTGGGATCCCTGCCATTTTGCCAAGATCTAACTAAACCCAAATTATATATACTGATGTTTGTTGGCTCAATACACCAAAGACTCTGATCATTAAACCGGCTATTCATGTAATGATATTAAATAATGTAGGGTTTTTCTGACTCTGTAAACATTCTAATACCATCATACAAGCCCAGTGAAAATGTAACGGGGCAAAGGAAACAAAATTGACGGTAAATCAATTTATTGTGCTACTTTATATTAACCAAGCTTTCTTAGTTACAGGAAAATGGGCAGCAAAATGTGTTGGATTTATGTCAACAATTTCCTATTTCCATGTACTATATGTACAGTATGGGAAATTTGTGAGGCAGGCAGATGTCCAGGGAATAAATATAGAGGAATCTATAGTGAAACATACTCTTACCAGTAAAAGTGACCATGGGCGAAATGTATGTATTGATCACATATGGAATGCGATATTATCCAATTTACCGCCTTTTTTTCGGACATTGCTACTATAATCATGTAGGGATCCAAGTGCCATTACCATTTGGAGACACACTGCTATATTTGTGTATGGCACACTTATAATATTGCCTGAGGGGGTTTCTCTGATAATCGGAGGAGGGGGCCCTGAATCGTTACCCTGACTAAAACCCCATTAGGTTTTACTGTATTATTTACTTCAATTATTGTTTGTTCAAATTGCGCCACCAATTGTATAAAGAAAATAATTATCATTCACATAATTTCCTGCATTGACTATTGCAATAGTCTCCTTATTGGTCTTCCCAAAAACAGGCTTTCCCCACTACAATCCATTTTGAATGCAGCTGCGAGGTTGATCTTTCTCACCAAACGTTCAGTATCTGCCGATCCACTCTGTCAGTCCCTCCATTGGCTGCCGGTCTTCTACCGTATTCAATTTAAAATACTTACACTCACACATAAAGCTATTAACCAAACCACACCAACATACATCTCTTCACTTATCTCAAAATATCTTCCAACCCGACATCTCCACTCTGCACAAGATCTGCATCTCTCATCCTCGCGCATTACTTGTTCCCATGCACGATTACAGGACTTTTTTCGGGCTGCACTCACCCTGTGGAATGCCCTCCCACGCACAATAAGACTTTCCACTAGTTTCCAAACATTCAAGTGTTCTCTGAAAACTCACTTCTTCAGACAAGCTTAGCAGATTCCAGAACCGCCCACCTAACCTTTTATAGCTCCCTATCTAACTCTCTTCTTATAGTAAAAACCTATCACATCTTCTCTATCTGCAATTTAACATCCTCCTAACCCTAGGCCAACTTTCCAGTGTGATTGTATTATACAGCCCACCAAGAACATCTGCAATCGGGCTGGACCAATTTGCAATATGTAGCACCTATCCTTGTGTATCAACACCTATTTCCCTATAGATTGTAAACTTGTGAGCAGGGCCCTCTTACCCTTATGTATGTCTTGTATGTATGTATGTCTTTTACAACCCAGAATAATGTTAATTCAAATTGTAAAGCGCGACGGAATTTGTTGCGCTATATAAGAAATTGTAAATATATAATAATAATACACATTGATAGGTCCCTAGTCACAAACGTCAATGTTGTGAGACAGCAATGCTAGCCACTGTGCATCCTTATTGTGGCCCTGTCCCTGTTGGTTGGCTAGTGAGGTATACTTGGAAGCCCTCTAGGAAAATACAATAAAGCACACCTTGGTTTTGTAAACCTTGTCACGGGCACTTTCTAAATCTAGCCTACAAAACGCTTTCTCTGTCTCAAAATGCACGATTCAATTTAAACTCTTTAGTTTACTGGCTAGAAGAGATCCAGTCAATATTACACCCTCATTACATTTCGCCTTTTAAAGCCAATTAAACGCCTCAGGTCCCGCTCTCACCGTCCACAGACCTTGGCACAACATATAAGCTAAAAAAGAGCCATTTTTATAAAATGCACAGAGGTACTTGAAGGTACTTTGCATTAATTTTACACTCTTTCAGCAACACTGACTCAGTCGTCGTAAAACAAGTTACTCTATTAGGGGAATCTGTAAAATCTGAAACTAATAAAAATGTATCAACCTTGACTTCAAGTAGTCATTTCCAAATAAAAATTGGCAATGGATATAAGATAAAGATAAGATAAAAATGAGTTTTTCTTTGCAATTATTGCTAGTGACTCCATTACTAAACTGGCCATCCAGTCACAAATTCTGTATCCACAGCCTGATCTACCACCATCTCCTGTGAAACATACAGAAGTGAATTTAATTTGACTGCAGCTTGAATAGTGTGAAATACAGAATAATGGTAATACACACTTCAATCCACTTGCTAACATTGGACACTCGGTGGAATAATTCAAAATCTAAATCAGTAAGTGGTCTATTAAGCAGAAAATAGTGTACTGCTCCGACACAGCATTATAAAGGGAAAAGGTCCTTAATGAATAAGGCACGTCTGAGCTGTTCTCTCTAATGTAAAGCAGTGCACTTAATTTGATGCGCTTCTTTCGAAGTTATGCATCAAGGGCTCCTTCTGACGTCATTTGAATAATAATGAGAGACACGCTAGCTGGAAGTGATAATGCAGGAGTGCTATCTTCACAGCATGGTCCTTCCAATTGATGTTCTGGATGGCCAGGGAGGTTGGATGAGAAACTGTAATTACTATCAGAAAGCAGTGACACTTCCTAACTTTCTAACGAACAGACTTGTGCTTTGAGTGGATAATCATATTTAATTATGAGAGGAAAGCAGTGATAGAAACGGATTGTGAGCTGTCAGTGGAAAGCGCCTGAGAAATCTAGGCTTTGGTTGCATTTAAAGTCTACCTGTCAGCAACATACAGCGGAGGCAGCCATTTTGTGAGGTGAAACAATATTTGGTCTGTAAATTCACAAGGACGTAGTAACCTTGTTGAAGCATGAGGCACTAGTAAGATTAGTGAGGCAAATAGGGACACCACTGACTAAGGCATGATGAATAAGCAGGGTTAAAAAATGAGCTGGTGAGGGTTAAAAACACCTATCATCTATACTTGGTAGAGGCAGCCATTTTGTTGCCTGAACCAATAAGCGTCCTGTCATTTTCCTAGGAATAAGCGTTAGTGAGGTAAATAGTCAGCAGTAGGCACTAGTGATAGGATATGCTGCATTCTTATGAATACTATCCATTGTGTGACAAAACCAATGTGCTAAATGCAAAAAACTAGATAACTGTGCAAAAAGTAAAATAACACATTAATAAAATAAAAAAGGTATTTACCCTTTTAAATACATAAACTTAAGTTTATAGTGAACAGTTTCAGTTTTGGGGGACTGCCAAAGTGCCAACACTGTGCTTGAGTTTGCAAAATCAGTCTATGCATCCAGGGGGGTTAAGGCATGATATGTCAACAGTAATAATGTTGACATTCATCATATCAACATGGTCATTTCAACGTTGACCAAAAATGTCAACATATCATCCCTGGTGACTTACCTGCGTCTGACGGCTGCAGTGGCATCTTCCGGGTCCCGGAAGTCATGTGACTAAATTTCCGGGTCAGACCTCCTATCCTACAGCATTCGGGAGAGTATTTCTACCCTAACCCTCCCTCTAGTGCCTAACCCTAACCCCCACCCTTCCCCGCAGTCTATCCCTATCCCCCAAGCCAAACCCTAACGTCTGCACTGCAGCTGAACCCTAATTTCGGCATTCTGACAATGGCAAAATTTCACCTGTCAACATTCTGCGAATGTAGACACATTGACTGTCAACATTTTAGCAATGTTGGCATAATAACTGATGACATTGTGGTGTTGACATTATGAATGTCAACATTGTCATTGTCGATGTTTCCACTACATCCCCATCCGGGGGAGGGGACAAGTTACCTAAGAGGCTGTCAGGGTTTGGCCAAGGATCAGCAGTTACTCACCCCAGCACCGACTTCCCCTGACTACTCGTGCGGTCAGACGTCAGGTGCGGCGGCGGTTGACGCGCTGAGGATTCTGCCTTAGGCGTTCTCGGATTTCCATCTGCGGCTCTGTGTCTTAGTTACCGGAGTTACCATCATGGGCGCCATCATGATAGTCCTTCTCACCTGATTGTTCCTTAAACCAATGCTTGCTAGGAGCAGCTAAACCCATATCCCGCTTGGAGGGGGTCACTGGTGAACACCTCCTGGCAGGTTAGACTCCGCGCCTTTGGTAAAAGTCTCGTCAACATCCAATACTTGTGGATGAGGAGAACTTACATTCAGGCCCCTCAGCTCCGATTTCACCCACAACCCGGGACCTCAGCTTTCAGCCCCTCAGTAGGCGATTCCTCAGAGGTGGGCGTGACAGAGGCAAGGGGACTGCCAAAGTGTCCAATATCTGTGTGATAAAGCAGAATTGTAACTGGCTGTCGCGGCGCCTACATTTCCTTTGGGGGGGGGGGGGCGAGGCTGCAAATGCACGCATAAAAAAAACAGCTTCTAGGGACTGCATTGGCCACAGCTCCTAGAAGCTAGATTAGGCTGGTGTAATAGCAGGTAAGTGGCTTCCCACAGGTATCCCTTTCTGCTAATCGAAGTCTGAACTGACAGTCAGACTGCGATTAGCGGCGCTTCAATTGCAAGCCAGCCACTGCCAGGGCAGTCACTGGGGGTGGCAAACTTTATTTTGGGGGCTGCAGCACCTAGGTAAAGCCGACACTCATTGTAAGTGTATACTATATTGTTTTACAGATCCAAAACATTCTTCAATTTGTTATACAGGTTGAGTCTCCCATATCCAAGTATTCCAAAATACAGAATGTTCCGAAATACGGAATTATTTTTGCATGACTGAGATAATGAAACCTTTGATTTTTGATGGTTCAATGTACACAAACTTTGTCTAAGGCACAAATTATTAAAAATATTGTATAAAATTACCTTCAGGCTGTGTGTATAAGGTGTATATGAAATATAAATAAATTTAATTTCTGTACACAAACTTTATTATTGAAAATATTGTATACAATTACCTGCAGGCTATGTGTATAAAGCTGCATACACACCTAAAGATTTTCTGTCCAACCATCCCACTAGTTGATTGGTTGGAATGAAAATCTGGTAAGGTATGACAGCAAATGACAATCAGCAATTTGCTCCCAAACGCCGGAAAATGGATAAAAACTGTTGTTTGAACAAATTGTTTAGATCAAACATTTAACAAACTTGTCTGACCGACTATTTTCATATGTTTTCTGGCATTTAGGAGCAAATTGCTGATCATCAGTTACTCCCATACGTTACCAGATTTTCATTCCAACCAATCAACTAGTTGGATGGTTGGACAGAATATCTTTACGTGTGAGCCACAACATTATTGAAAATATTGTATAAAATTACCTGCAGGCTGTGTGTATAAGGTGTATATAACACATAAATGCATTCTGTATGTATATTGGGGGTTACAAGATATTCCATTATGATATGCAAATATTTCAAAATACAGAATATTCCATTATCCAAAACACCCCTGGTCCCAAGCATTTTGGATATGGGAGAACCTGTATTGTGACTTTCTTTCATTTCATCTTAGCTCCCATCCTTCAGTTTTGATCCTACAAAATTAGGTTGATCCTTGTTTCTATTATGGACGAAGCAGATGGAATTTGGTGTGTCTTTAAATCTCTGTACACAGTATATTAAAAGAATTATAGGGGTATTCAATATGGAGCGAAAACTCAGTTTCTGCGATGTTTTCGCTGGGATGACGTCATTTTCGCCGCTTTTACTTTTACACCGTAATCAATTTGAAAACTTTTCGCCGGTGCGAAAAGTATATTGCATTCGACCCTGCGAAAAAGTATCACCAAGGAATGGGTGGCGAAAAAAAGTGCAGAATTAGGGTTTTGGGGTGCAACATTTCGGAAACCACCCTGCAACCTTCAGACAGTCCCCCAAAGGTAAACATTGTCAACATTTTTTTAAAAATACCTCAGAAGACCCCAAAAAATGCACTTTCATTTTGGGGGCGAAAAAAAATATTGGGGGGTACAAAGTTAAAAACTAGCGAACTACAATCTAGGGGGGTCCCCAAGTATGCCCCAGGTGTTTTTTTCATTGCAGGTGTTTGCGGCAGGTGGATTTTTCATGTTTTTTAAAACTTCGCTTTAGCAACTTTTAAATATGCTCACCCCCATTTTCAAGTACCCCAAATTTGCTGGAACTACTTATTTTCTGCAAAAAAACCTTCTAAATACTATTCTTCACCACCTTCCCAAATCCCCAAAATAGCAGCTATCGCGCCCGTTTAAAGACCCCAAAAACCTTCAGCAGGTCTAATCGGGGGTATCCAGAGTGATCCCCCATGTCAGAGCATCTTTTTGGGGGTGTTAGGGTGATTTCCCCAAAAATCAGCGAAGTTTTTGCTGATTTCACTTTCGCCGGGTGCCGTTTTCGATGATTTCATATTGAATACGGGTATAATCGGGGGCGCGCACGATACTTTCTCGCTGGCAAAAGCACCGATGTGCGGCTAAAACTTCGACACGCATAGACAGCGAAGTTTACGTTTCATATTGAATACCCCTATAAATCGAAAAACTATTTTGGAATGACACTGAGCTTTTTTTCAGCAAATAAATATATACACATACAGCAATGGAGAGACGGGTGGCACTCAGAGGGTTTGTATATGTTTAAAACAGCACACAGTCACAAGTAGGTACCCACCTACCTGTGATTGTGAGCTGTTTCAAACATATACAAGCCCTCTGAGTGGCGCCTGTCTCTCCATTGCTATGTATTACCTTTGCATGAGTGCCGAGAGAGAGAGAGTGTAATATATCTCCTGAATATATGTCATTTTTGCCAGATCGTTTATGTATCAAAAATAATTGTGAAGCAGTTAATTTTAAGTACATGAAACAGAATAGCATCCCATTTATGACAAACACCCTCTTACCCAGATTAACATTTTCCTCCTGCTACACAGAACCATTACTGGATGTCTCTTTATTAGAATTTCATTTTTAATAGTAATCTACTTAGAAAATCAAAGAACCAGAAATGGTTATACAATAGAGGTAAGAGCACTACAGAGATTAGTTTTCATATCCGTATAACGTAGTCATGCTCATGTATGATTAATGTAGTCACTAAAATAGCTCTGACTTTATTAATTTCCTTTCCTTATACAGTTTCTAGTCCTAACTCAGAACAAAACTCCGAGCTACCTCAGGGGGTCATTCAGACCCGTTCGCGAGCAAAGGACGCTCGCAAACGGGTCGCTGTTGCCCCACTGCGCATGCGCACGACGGGGGGAGCTCCGTCGTGCGTATGCGTGAGACCCGGATAGCGACGGGCTCTCCGTCGCTCCGGGTCTCGCACCAAAGGGGGCGTGCTGTCGATGGTGATTGACAGCACGCCCCCTTTGGTGGGCGTGCCGGGGGCGTGACTGCCAGACGGAGGCGTTCCCATGGGAACGCCTACCGTCTGAGTCCGGCCCCACTGACATCAGTAATGATGTCAGTGGGAGTGATTTTGGCTCTGATAGAGCCAAAATTACTCCTGGCCTTGTGGAAGCGAGACCCTACCGCAGGGTCTTGTCACAAGCCCGATGGTCGCGATGGTCTTTGACCATCACGACCATCTTTTTGGCCGCTCGTATAATTTAGGAGGAGGCCGCTCCAAATTTAGCTGGGACCGCCCTGATTCAGAGCGAGCGCTCTGGTGAGAGTGTTCAGCTCTGAATCAGGCCCTCAGTATGGCCTGTGGGAAGGTCAGGACTGGCTACGGCCGTGGCAGCCATCACACAATTTTTATACATACAGATATGTCCTCTTGCATATTTGCTGCATAAGGCGTGCACCCACGGGCGGATACGCGCACTGCGTTCGCTCCTGCGACTCCATAGGATTGCATGGAGCGATCGCAGTGCGTGCCATAGCGTACCGTAGCATGCGCTGCTGCAGGTAATTGCATGGTGCGATGCGTGCGCACGTTTGTAGCGTGATCGGCAAGGATGTAAGAGGACACATCTGTATGTGTCATAGCTTAACTAGAAAAAAAGAGCAATATCATTTCTATTGATTGATTTTGACAATGTCAAGTACTTTTGTAACGAAATATTGATCTGGATCTGAACGAACCAGATATTAAGAGCGATGGTGGTTGATCACACATGGACAAGATGGCCTCCGCATGAACTTGCTCTATCCTCCCATTGTGGATATAACTTTTGTTATCGGGGAAGGGCATTATTAGTACCAAGTAAATAATAGCCTCCTCAAAGGAATTAAGTGTAGGGAAACTCTATCTGTGCAGACACTGAAATATCAGTAGTAGCTGGAAATGTCCTGGAGCTGGAAGACTGTAGGGAGCAGAAAAAATATCGTTTGAAAATGTTCCCATCTCCAGGGGTAAAGGCAGTCTCTTCCTCAGCTCCCCTGCTCTGGTGGAAACCCACCGTGGGCTTAATCTAGCTGCAAATAGTTTGAGGGGAAAAAAGAAACCTCGACCTAGTACAGAGCAGACAAAACGCCGCTATTCTTGGAATAAACTGTTGTCTATAGCGGGGGTTCTTAACCTTTTTTTTTTAATCTGAGGTCCACCAAGCATGTTTGAAAAAATCCAAGCGCCATATATTTCATGATAGCTAAATTCCTACAGCTACAGTACTAAAATAGCTAATAATAGACTTAAACACTAATTTTTTGCCACAAAACATATTTTTATACACATCCTTGCAGAGATTTAAACAGACCCATTTCTAGTTAAGAAATCCTGGTCTATGGTAAATTTAAGGGATTGCATGCATGCAGCAAAGTGATAGCAGCTGCAATAGAAGATAAATAAAACATTTTATTTCCATTTAAAGTTTTATTTTACATTAAATCTGCTACCAGAATCCAGAGAATGTGCAAATGGAACCCAACTGGCTGGCAAAGAGTCTCTGCTTACCAGTAGCAATGGTGAGCTGAGCCTAGATTGTGTCTAAGGTTTCTTTTTATTAAGGGTAAAGTTATGAAGAAACCGAAAGCTAATGCTGCAGACCGCAGTCCCCATTATACTTAATGCGGGCCGCGGTCTGACCCAATTTACCATGATCTAGCTTTTTCGGAGCTTGCCCCGGTTAGCTAACACCACCTTCAGATGGAGTCAGCTGTCTTGTCCTTATCAGGTGAACATTGCCGAAGACTAATCTTGTGATCCCTCCCCAGCAGCGTCCATGCTCCTCCTCTCCATTCTATAAGCATAACAGACGCTGGGGGAGATTTTAGATCATAATAAATTGGGTCAGACCACAGTCCCCACTAATTATAATGGGGACTGTGGTCTGCAGCATTAGTTTTCGTTTTCTAGATAACATTACCCCTTAGGCACAATCTAGGCTCAGCTTACCATTGATACTGGTAAGTAGAGACTCAGAGAAAGTGGAGAGAAATAAAGTACCAACCAATCAGCTTCCAATTATAATTTTGCAGGCCGTGATTGAAAAATGACAGTTAGAAGCTGATTGGTTGGTACTTTATCTTTCTCCACTGTTTTGCAAAGCCACAATAGTGTAAGTTTTGCTGGGACAAGCTCGTATCAGATCCACTGTCACAGTAGCCTAAGGTTTGTTTTATAAATTCTCCTTTAAAATAATTTCTGCAAGTTTTGTGGAGCTCTTCCCAGCTTCCGAGAAAGCAGGCCAGATACCCAGTTCTGCTGACTTCCCCAATGAAGGGGCAGTCCATAGGCTTGTTGATGCAATTCGCTAAGAATTGCATCACAATGGGGCATATCTAACCCTTGGCCAGGATGGCACTCACCAGGGACGTCGGCCGAGGGGTAGCGGTGCCATTCACGGCCAGGGGGTAGAAATCAGGGCCACTGATCAAGACTGTGATGTGAGTCTTGGGCCGGGCAGCCACTGGCACTTGCCAGCAACCAGGGGTGTAGGGAGAGTGGAGCATCTGGTGCAGGTGCTCCAAGCACTGGTGGCAGTGCAGGGCGCTGTTCGGGCAACCCTGGACCACACACACTGACTGTGTGTGACAGTTCAACTTTTGACTCCTCGGATCATTGGCTGACATATCCATCATGCAGCCGCGCCCCCACCTCTCCAGGCCCACCCCGTGGCCACGGCAGCATCATCAACACAGCAGGCAGCTGCCCTCAGCTGCGGACTGTGGTCCCTTCTGGATTCCCGGCTCCCCGTTAAAGTAACTACTGCTGGGGGAAGGGGGGGGGCATCTTGTCCTGTGGAGCACAAAATGTGGGATCAATGTTGAGGGGTGAGAGGGAGCACAGAATATAGTTTTGGATGTGGAGGGGAAACAAGGGAGCACACAGTTTGAGATAGGGAAAGGGGAGCATAGTGTGGGGGCTGGATGTAGAAGGGGAGCACAGTGTAGGATGTGGAGTGAAGAAGGGGAGTACATCGTGGGATATGGATGGAGGAAGAAAAACACGTGCCGCTATAACTCTTCCCGCTTCGCCTCTTTACTGAGGCGAAGAAGGAAGCATCACCAATGAGATGTATGAACATCTCATTGGCTGGAGAGGGGGAGCATTAACTCCCCCCTCCGACACTACCCGCTAGAGACCACAGCGCATCAGCCTAGTGCTGATGCCCTGTGTCTCTGTCCCGGGCCGGCTCCACTGAGCATATGCGGGATCTCGCAAGTATCGCAAGATCCCTGCGCGCAGCCTGGAGCCAGCAGCTACCCAAGCAGGGACAGTGCTGTCCCTGCTGTGGGGATAGGGCAGCACCAGGCTGTAGCTGTCGATAGCGACAGCTACAGCGGGCTGAACGGTCAGGCGATATGACCGTTCATACATGGCCCAGGCTAACAGCGCTGCTATCTGTCGCATAGCGCCCCTGTCATTTACCGACCAAACCCGATCATACATCAGGGAGAAGCGGTATCAGCGCACATAACGTGCGCTGATAACGCTTCTGAGCTTCATACATCTCTACCAGTGTGAGATGTGAATGGGGGAAGCATAGTATGAAATGGTAAGCCCTCAGTGTGTATTACTCAAAAGTTGCGTGACTCGCTCCGTGGTGATCCTGGCAGGTGATGTTACAGTCTCTGATGCCGCCCGCCAGGATCACAACTTTTCAGTGACACACATTGACAGTGAGACAGAGGCTGGGCAGCTAAGTGTGCTACTTGTCACGACTGGAAACGGAGCTTGCTGCCACCGCTCATTTCAGCAGGCAGGTTCACCCTGGGGCAGGGAAGCTACTGACATTGATCAGTGTGCCCTTTCTCCCTAGGTGGAAACTAGTGAGTGAAGGTAGGTACTTTTTTTATATTAAATTAATCTCTATTTTCAGTTCTTTTATGTTAGAAACATAGAATTTGATGGCAGATAAGAACCACTTGGCCCATCTAGCCTGCCCCATTTTTAAACATATTGTTACCTCAACCCTTATTGATCCTTACTTCTTCTGAAGAATATCCTTATGTCTATCTCATGCATGTTTAAATTGATCTACTGTCTTAGCCTCTACCACCTATTATGGGAGGCTATTCCACTTGTCCACTACCCTTTCTGTGATGTAATTTTTCTTTAAATTTCCTGTGAACATACCACCGTCCAGTTTCAGACCATGTCCTCTTGTTCTAATACTTCTCTTTCTTGAAGAATGTCTCCTTCCTCTACCTTGTTAAAACCCTTTATATATTTCAAGGTTTCTGTCATGTCCCCCCTTTACCTTCTCTGCTCCAAACTATACATATTAAGATTTTTTAGTCTTTCCTGGTACGTTTTGTGGTGTAGACCTTGCACCATTTTAGTTGCCCTTCTTTGTACAGTCTCTAATGTATTAATATCCTTCTGGAGATATGGCCTCCAGAACTGAACACAGTATTCTAGATGAGGACGTACCAATGACCTATACAGTGGTATTATCACTTCTTTCTTTCTGCTACTGACTCCTCTCCCTATACAACCAAGCAACTGACTTTCCTTCCTCATTGCTTTGTTACAATGTTTGCTTGCCTTTAAGTCACCTGAAATAGTGACTCCTAGATCCCTTTCCTCTTCAGTAGTTTCCAGTATAGTGCCATTAATACTATATTTAGCCTATGGATTTTTGAGACCCAAGTGCATGATCTTGAATTTATTGGCATTAAACTGTAGTTGCCATGTTCTTGACCATTCCTCTAGTCTACCTAGATCATCATTAATTTGTTTTACCCCTCCTGGTGTGTCTACCCTGTTGCATACCTGTTTTTAACGATATAAGTACAACGTGTAATTATTTCAAAATTATGGGGGGGGGCACCAGTCCCTTACTTTGACAGGGGCGCTTGGACCCCTAGATATGCCCCTGGGCCTGGCCCCACAACCTCTAATGGTAGCATTAAGCAGTAGAGTGTGGGGTTGCGATGATGATGCAAGTCTCTGATCCACAAGCACCTCCCAGCTGTGCCTGCACCTCCTGAATGACGTAGGACATATTGGCAACTACGCCCTGACCTGATACATGGAATTATTTAAACGTTTAAAATGCTTAAATGACAGCAGTGTACCAGAAGACAACCCCCAAGATACAAAAAAAACCATATATATTAGGACTCTATTTCATCATGCTATTTATTTTTACAAAGAAATGGAAGACAGATCTCCCATTCCAATAAGGGACACAATGCATGTACTGCACCCTGCTCATCACTGCACTTATACAAAGGTGCAGTTCAGTCAGTAGAAAATAAATTGTCTGCGGAGACAACATACATTACTCTAAATGGCACGCTGATCTTTGAAAGGTGTGCACCTCCTCGCTGTTCTTTATAAGCCCTTTAAGAGAGCTAGGGATAGACACACTTCCCGAAGACAATGACAAATGGACCCTTGTGCCAGGATAACACACTACATAAATACTTTTACACTATGTCTCCGGTGTCTGCTAAATTGCCTAGATTTGTTCTGCACAAAGTGAAGTGTAATGACTCAATTGCATGAGTAGAAAAGACCACATTAATTCAGCGCGGTGAAACATAAGCGTACAGGACGGCACAGAGGGAAGGATTCTCTTATCTAGAACAGACCTAAGATCTTTTCCGTCTATCCACTGGGCTCATAAACGGCTTCTTTTGCCATTAAATCAATTTGGAGGGGCCAGATTTAATATACTGTGATTATCTACATTACTATTATTGCCAAATAACTGTGTCTGTCCCCATTTGGTTGATGTACCTATAATGGTAGTAACACTGTCTTCATCTTTCTGCTGTCAGAATGGATGTCACTAATTTCCTATGTAATGGGAAAATAATCTAGAAAGAAAATTTTAAGTAGATCATTTTAGAAAGTAGCTAGCGATAGAAATTTGCATACAAGGGTCATACACGCAGAATGCCAGCTCTGTCTGTGGGCTTCTATCAAGAAAGGAAACTGATGAGAGAGACATTTGGGAGAAGGAAAGGTATATTTCCCTTTCAGTTTCTTTCTGTACCTGGAAGTGACGTGAGTGAGGGCGGAAGTGCGATTTTCTGCCTATACAGTCCAGCAAAAAACAGAAGCTTGTTTGCTCGCCATGCTTCGGGCTCGGTGTCTCGCCACAAGATTATGGTTCCCCCTGTGCCCACGTGGATGGTAGAGAATTACATTGGACGGTAGCAGATCATGTCAGGGTACAAAAACTGAAGGGGTTCTATCCACTTCCTTTGAGAGAAGGAAACTGGGATGTTATGGGTATGCCAAAGGGGGCGTTACCATGTGCCCCCCCCCACCCCCGGCACATTACTTTGTGTATAGCCGTGCATTACACCACCATTGCTCATCATACGCTTGGTGGGCTGCATCCCAGTCTCTGTCTTTACTGTTTAGATCAACGTTTTTCAACCACTGTGCCATGGCACACTAGTGTGCCGCGAGCAGATGTCAAGTGTACCGCTAGGTCAGTGCAGTCAGAGCTGACTTTACTTGTACTGCTGGCCCGGACAGTATTGGGCTCTTCAGAGAGCCAAAGTGATTTTTTGGTGTTTTTTTATTTCCTGGGGGGGCCAGCCAATGTTATTGTTCTTTTTCTGTGGGGGCCAATATGTGTGTTTGTTTTCCTGTGTAGACCATTTTGTGTTGTATTGTTTCCTGTGGGGCCGTTGTGTTTTATTTTTTTTCTGTGGGGCCCAATGTGTTTGTTTTTGTTCTGTGGTGGCCATTGTGTTTTATTTTTTTTCTGTGGGGGGCAATGTGTGTGTTTGTTTTTCTGTGGGGGCCAATGTCTGTTCTTTTTCCTGTGGGGGCCAATGTCTGTTCTTTTTCCTGTGAGGGGCCAATTTGTGAGTGTTTTTTCCATGGGGGGGCTGATGGTGTGCCTTAGCAATTTTAAAATCTTGTTCGGTGTGCGGCGAGTTGAAAAAGGTTGAAAATCACTCATTTAGATGTTACGCACATGTACCAAAGTGATCATCCAACCTTTCTCCATGTGGGACACTGTGGCCTGTGTGGTTGGACAGCGGGACAATGCCCTAATAGCGGGTCGGTTGGGAAGTACTGTATGAGTGCCACAGTCCTGCAGCTCCATACAGAGCAATGATAGAAAACAGTGTAAACTAAGCTACATAATAACATGGTGATCTGTATATACATACATAGTTACATGTGTAAGTTTAATTACATGCATATCCCTAATTACATGAGCGAAGAGGGAAGGTATGAAACCAAGAGGAGACAAAGGTCTCTATTTACTACAATCCGCATATTGAATGCAGATTGTAGTGTGATATTAACGACTGAATTCACATTGCGAATTCAGGCAATATCACAGGGATTTACTACAAATCCCTTGCAGGGACAGAGCTTGCGATAAAGCTCTGTCCCTGCGAATCCCCTTCGGAGCCTTATCACGGTATTTTCACAAAAAATACCGTGGCTAAGTGCCCACGCATGCGCCGACCGGCCGCCGCTGCTACCCCCCCGGTGCTAAGCCCCGCCCCCGATGCTGAGCCCCGCCCCAACGATTGTGGACCCCCCGCGACCCCCCCCCCTCCCTTAATTACACTTACCTGCATGATCCGGGCCTCCGGTGATGTTCTACATGCCTCCGATCAGGTGATCTCCCATACTGCACTGGGACCCGATCACCTGATGACTGGGCAGCAGTGCACTATGGGAGACCAGCTGACTGGAGGGAGGACATCACCCGGGGCCCCGACCACCGGTCCCTGGAATCAGGTAAGTAAATTTTTTTTTCTTACTATTTTTTTTTTTTTACAATAATCAGCTTGCGGTCTGTTTAGACCACACAGCTGATTACTGGGACTGACTCCCGGCTCTGCTCTCCCCGTTTGAGCAGAGTAGGAGGCCGGTAACCGGGGAAGACCCAGATATTTTTTTACAATTTATTTTTAGTAACTTTGGTCAGATCACATTTCCCATTACAATTATGGGAAATGCGATCTGCTTTACTAAAAATAAGTGATACTTAGGGGTTGGAGTAGAATTTTACGAATTCTACTCCAATTGCCCTGTAATAACTATAGGTGATACTAAAATAATGTGAAAAGGGTGTGCAAACACCCTTTTTCACTTTATTTTAGTCAAAATAATGTTAATAAATAGAGCCCAAAAGGAGGTAGGGTTCTGCCCGTGGGAGCTTAAGAACAAAATATAACTTAATTAAACTTGTGTACATGGACTTCCATGAACATCAGGTGATGAGGGATAATTACTTTCTTAATCAACCCCTGCACCTCTACAAAATATAATTACTGTACATAAGCAATTTTTAAATGATGAATTGGTTCTGAAATCCCTTAAAAAGAATGCCCATAGCATAAGGTGATTTTTTTTTATATCTTTCCCCCTGACTACCCAAGTATCAGTCTCTGTGGAATTAAAAAGGTAAGTTTTGATCCATCCTAGGCACCTGCTTGGAAATACGATGCTTCTTATTGGCCAGACTGCTATTCTTTGCAGCATGCAGAATTTTAAAATAATTAGCCAAGACACCACGAAGAATCACAAGTAAAATTAATTTAGTTCTACATCTGGAGTTAAAAACACAAACTATGTTGCATACATATGAAATAAAACCAATTACATTTTATTTTACACCACATTTATTTTTAATGATAGTTTTCTTTTAACAGCAATGTGGCCAGGTTTACTCTGATTTTGTTGTGACTCTTCTTATAACTACTTTAGCTAAATTAATTCAACCTCCTTAATTCTGCATTTATTATCATCCAATACCAAAGGCTTGTACATAATGTAAACTTGTGCTCTTACTATAGCAGGAGAGATTATCTAGGCCTAGATTATATGGCAACAGTTTGCATGGCACGGCAGCCTGTGAAGGTTTACACGACAGTCACTGCAGCCAGCATAGGGATCTATTCCCTGCTGTGCATAATTCCGGGAGCAGAGACTGCGGGCACCGCAGCCCAGTGCCCGACTCACCTGCTCACATTCCTCCTCCCATTCAGGCTCCACGGCCCTGTGTAAGGAGAGGAATCGGGGAGGAATGGGAAGGGGAAAGAGAAGACAGAGCTGACACTGGGGAAAGGAAGCTGGGGAGGGACACAGAAGCAGGGGGAGGAGAGATGTTACAGAGAACATGGGGGGGACAGAGCGGACACCGGGAAAAGGATGCAGGAGGGGTAGATACATACTTGCCGACAATCAGCTCCAGCCTTCCGGGAGGGAGCTGATTGTTGGCTAACAGCGGGGGAGCGGGGGCGGTCATTGGGGGCGGAAACGGGGGCGGGCCAGCCAGTTGGTGGTGCATTGGGGGTGGAGCCAGGGGCAGAGCCGCACGATCGCGTCATCGTGGCTCCGCCCCTCTTCACAATGCCGTTATTTTCGGCAGTGTGAAGCAGGGGGCGGGGCCGCGATGTCGCGATTCAGCGCGAATCACGTCACCGGCTCCCCTGCTGCTGGGGTTTCTAATCTTTTGTGGGGGTGGACGGGAGGGTCGGAGGCTTCCGGGAGGCTTGCCTGCCTTTCCGGGGGGCCGGGAGCGGCACCCGAAAATCGGGAGGCTCCCGGCCAAATCGGGAGGGTAGGCAAGGCTGGGTAGATATGACACGGAGGACACCGGGGGGTGACAGAGCTGACACCGGGGAAAGGATGTAGGGGGATGAGAGATGATACAAAGGGCAGCGGGGTTAGCAGGGTGCACAGGTGTTGGCAGCTGCATCTGTGGGCGGGGGAGGAGGCACAGACACCGACGGTGGTGGGCAAATACATAGGGATATGCCAGGTGTAGGGGTAAAAGTATCACTTTTCCGAAAAGGTGAATCAGCAAAAACAGCAGCTTTTCAGAAATGATACTTTAGTTAAAGAGGCATAATAAATGCCTTCGCAAAGTTATTTAAACTCGCAGTAAGTTTAAACATAATCACAAGTGATAATTATGTAATGATGAATAGACCCCAGAGACACCCCTACCAGCAGGGCAGTCAACGTACATCAACATTACGCTTTTTCAATTGAACAATCTTGAGAAAGGATACTATTAGGGTAATGCATAGCTTCTCTTGGACAGTTTTATCAGGATATGCACCTGATATGTATAGGAATGATTCTAATTACTGGCTATGCTAGATAGAGTTAAGGGGCCTATCCACTAGGCGACCTGAAAGACTGAGCAACTAGCGTTCAGACCTTCAGGTCGCCCAGGTGCGGTGCCTGCACTGAACGGCGTTCACTGAACATCATTCAGTGCCAGAGCCCGACCTCTTATCTCTGACCATGCCGAACCTGGTGATAGTCGTCAGGTTGACGGGCATGTTCAGTAGATAGTCAGGGTCGGCAAGGACCCAGCGTGCACGCGCATTGCTGGTCCTTGATGGCTATCTATTACCCGACTTTCTGTACAATGCGAGCAAAACCTCCTGGTTTTGGTTGTATCGTGCAAAAAGTGATGTAATGAATAGGCCCCTTATGCTGCATAAACACGGAACAACTTGAACAACCATAGATATCGCTGATAGATTTCCCTCCAACTTTCTGTAGTGCAGGTCAAACGATTTTGTTTGTACACACTGATAGATATCTATGATAGACATTGGTAGTACACACTGATAGATATCTATGATAGATTTTGGTTGTACACACTGATAGATATCTATGATAGATTTTGGTTGTACACACTGATAGATATCTATGATAGAATTTGGTTGTACACACTGATAGATATCTATGATAGACATTGGTAGTACACACTGATAGATATCTATGATAGATTTTGGTTGTACACACTGATAGATATCTATGATAGAATTTGGTTGTACACACTGATAGATATCTATGATAGATTTTGGTTGTACACACTGATAGATATCTATGATAGATTTTGGTTGTACACACTGATAGATATCTATGATAGATTTTGGTTGTACACACTGATAGATATCTATGATAGATTTTGGTTGTACACACTGATAGACATCTATGATAGACATTGGTTGTACACACTGATAGATATCTATGATAGATTTTGGTTGAACACACTGATAGATATCTATGATAGATTTTGGTTGAACACACTGATAGATATCTATGATAGATTTTGGTTGAACACACTGATAGATATCTATGATAGATTTTGGTTGTACACACTGATAGATATCTATGATAGATTTTGGTTGTACACACTGATAGATATCTATGATAGATTTTGGTTGTACACACTGATAGATATCTATGATAGATTTTGGTTGAACACACTGATAGATATCTATGATAGATTTTGGTTGTACACACTGATAGATATCTATGATAGACATTGGTTGTACACACTGATAGATATCTATGATAGATTTTGGTTGAACACACTGATAGATATCTATGATAGATTTTGGTTGTACACACTGATAGACATCTATGATAGATTTTGGTTGAACACACTGATAGATATCTATGATAGATTTTGGTTGTACACACTGATAGATATCTATGAAAGATTTTGGTTGTACACACTGATAGATATCTATGATAGATTTTGGTTGTACACACTGATAGATATCTATGATAGATTTTGGTTGTACACACTGATAGATATCTATGATAGATTTTGGTTGTACACACTGATAGATATCTATGATAGATTTTGGTTGTACACACTGATAGATATCTATGATAGATTTTGGTTGTACACACTGATAGATATCTATGATAGATTTTGGTTGTACACACTGATAGATATCTATGATAGATTTTGGTTGAACACACTGATAGATATCTATGATAGATTTTGGTTGTACACACTGATAGATATCTATGATAGATTTTGGTTGTACACACTGATAGATATCTATGATAGATTTTGGTTGTACACACTGATAGATATCTATGATAGATTTTGGTTGTACACACTGATAGATATCTATGATAGATTTTGGTTGTACACACTGATAGATATCTATGAGAGATTTTGGTTGTACACACTGATAGATATTTATGATAGATTTTGATTGAACACACTATGATAGATATCTAGGATAGATTTTGGTTGTACACACTGATAGATATCTATGATAGATTTTGGTTGTACACACTGATAGATATCTATGATAGATTTTGGTTGTACACACTGATAGATATCTATGATAGATTTTGGTTGTACACACTGATAGATATCTATAATAGATTTTGATTGAACACACTGATAGATATCTATGATAGATTTTGGTTGTACACACTGATAGATATCTATGATAGATTTTGGTTGTACACACTGATAGATATCTATGATATATTTTGGTTGTACACACTGATAGATATCTATGATAGATTTTGGTTGTACACACTGATAGATATTTATGATAGATTTTGGTTGTACACACTGATAGATATCTATGATAGATTTTGGTTGTACACACTATGATAGATATCTAGGATAGATTTTGGTTGTACACACTGATAGATATCTATGATAGATTTTGATTGTACACCCTGATAGATATCTATGATAGACATTGGTAGTACACACTGATAGATATCTATGATAGATTTTGGTTGTACACACTGATAGATACAGTATCGATGATAGATTTTGGTTGTACACACTATGATAGATATCTATGATAGATATGTCAGTGAAGCTATCTTTCTACAGGCTAATCTTTACAAAATTGTCCAAGTTGGCCTGCATGCATGAAAGACCATAGATACCGTTATCCTTCATGCGGGAACGCGCATCGTTGCTCGTTGTCAGGTTGGTGACTGTAATAAAGTGAACGATAACGATATGAACGATAGTGTTCAAATCGCTCATAAAAGTCGTACCATTATGATTGCCTATGATAGAGCAAGTGTTTGTAATCTCGTAATCAAGAGTAATGTTATTGTTGAATTGTGTATTGTTCTTTTTATATTTGTGTTCTAATCTCTTATTAATATATATAAAAAAGTAGATTTTTTTTTTCCCCCCCATCGGTTCCAGTTTCTGGGCCTGATTCACAAAGGAACGCACGGATGCAGACGCACGCACCCTGCCGCTGCGAGAATATGCAAATGAATGCATAGGCACGGCAATCGCAGCACAAAGATTCAGACGCCCAGCACTACATAATGCCACCCCCTTTACCATCCGCTAAAGTCCGTACTGATGTGCAAGGCTGAGAAGACATCGGGAACATTGAGTAACATCGGAGCCACACGCAGATTAAAGGTAGACCTGACCCTGGCGCAGGAGTTGAGAGACCTCCCGCACTCAGAGGGACGCCAGGCTGTGTCCGGCATCTCAGTGGCTAATTAATGCACGCCCCTGTAACGGGGTTGTTTCCCTCTTTTAACATTAAACTGTCCACATATATTTGTATCATATTTGGTGTCTCCACTCCGGGAGAGGGGTGGGGCAAGAGTACTTTTTGCTATTCGGCCACGCCCCCGCACCTCTGGGCATTATGCTAATTCTTAGGGGCATATTCAATTTACCCCGTGGCTAATTGTCGCGCAGGACGGGATACAATCGACGGGGATTCCACGCGCGGGTGCCGCTGAGACCCCACGCGCAAGTCCCCGCTGTTTGACTTTACCTCGCACCTCTTGTAGGTGCGGGGTAAAATCAGCGTGAGGCCGCCCTGTTCGGCCTCGCGCGAGAGGGTATTACACACTGTTTCCGCGTTGCTCGCGGAAACAGTGTGTACCTGCGCGCGACAGCAGCATTAAGGCGCCGGGAGAAAACTATTTTATTGACTAGCTTAACCCCGCTCCGCGGGACTTTCAAGCCCCAATTACTCGCGGGAGAGGTCTCGCGGGTAATTGGATATGCCCCTTAGAATCACGTCGTATTTCCCCCAAGTCCTCCTTATGGTCCTGCAATTCATGGCATTATGCTCCCTGTCCTTCCCATTGCTATAAGAAGTGGGTAGGATGCAAGAGCGTCACCTACTCTTCCGGTAAGTAGGTAGTGCTCTAGATGCCTAAATGTGTATTTATATGTAGCTGATGAGTGCGCTTTAATGGGCTGATGCAGCGTTGAATGCAAGTAGTCCACAATTGCACTCTGTTACATGCACGGAAACAAATGCATATTTTCGATCATACAGTATGTGGACTTGTACCAATCTAAGTGACCGCATCACTCCTATCAGCATACTTCCCAACCACCCTGATTTCAGCAGGACAGTTCATATATAAGGGCTCTGTCCCGCTGTCATGATTGAGAGTTCATTGTCTTGACCTGGCAAGGAGTTGGGAAATATGACACATTCAAGCTGCTCAACATAAAAGTAGCATTCCACTGGTGCACAAAGCATAGAAAAGGTAATTAGGGAGGAATAAGAGGCAGCCTATGTCACGACCAGGGTTTCTTGGCATGGTGGTCGACGGGTAATACGTGTGAGGTCGCTGTGGCGAGGGCGTCTGGTGGTGGCGCTGGTGTTTGGCGAGGGGCATTGGCTGTGAGTGGTTCTCTGCGGGCACATTGTCACTCTGGGCTGGTGAGGCCTGGCGGTGTTTCCGTTCCACCCGGCATGGGCGCCGCCATCTTGCCTCAGGCCAGGTGATTCAGTTGTCCAATCCGGGTGGGTCATGTGCTCTCTCCGGCCAGTCACGGTGCGGCACTTGGTATTTAGGAAGGTCCAGAGCCTCCCTTCATTGCCAGTGCAATGTGTTTCTGAGCGACAGCTGAGAGAGAGTTCCTGAGCTCATTACCTGCCTCCTTGGAAACGCTACCTAGCCTGTTTACCTTACCTACTCCAACCGTTGGACTTCCCTGCACCCTCCATTTACCTTCCTCCTGCCTGAGTACCTGAGTCTGCTGTCACCCTGCACCTTGCCTCCACTTACACTCTGCTGGATCACATCCCCTCTGCCTGCATATAATTTCAGCTCACCATACCTGCATACTGGACTGTTCCCTGCCTGGGAACAGCCTGGACATTCTCCCACTTGCTTCACTACAGTTCCCAAGTACACTTTAGTCCTTTGCCTGGACCTTAACTTTTGCCATATTCATGTCTACTAAGCCACTCATTAAAAGTGCCACATTTTCATTTAAATCTGCTTCTGTGTCTGCTCCTATCACCACCCCGGGTCCACAACAAAATCAGAACCTCACAGCCTAACACTAGACATAGATATTCCCCGTCCTTGATGTGGCCACGCCCATATTAATGATCAGCTTACCGCCGAATGTTGGGAGGTATGCTGTCTGACATACTGTATGCGTATCACTTGTTTCATAACCGTTATCACTATCAATGTATGCAAGCACCTCTCCTATCCTTGGTGCAAGCAGGGATGTGCAGCCAGGGTAGGTAGAGCCTCCCCTGTCATACTCCTGAGATTTGATATACAAATTATTAGAATAATACAAAGAATATATTTATAACTTATAAACATCTTCTTTGTTTATTGTAATCATTTTTATAGTTAACACTCACCAGCTTTGTGTGACTGCAGGGAGACAAGAGATGAGGCAGCAACAGCTCAGCCTCGCTTCTGTATAGTCAGACACTGCTTGCAGAGCTGAGGGCGGGGCCACACCACGGGCAGTAAGCTGATCAGAATGAGAGCTAATATAGGCATGCCTCGGAGTATGGGTGGGAGGTGTACCTTGAGCACTGATGGACACCTTGAATGTGTCATGTGACCAGGAAGTGCACTGCAGTGTTTAGAGATCGGAGTTCGTCAGCAACAGCAAGAGTAGACACAGTGATGCAGGTAGAAGAATCAATGGACACTGAAGCTTAGTGTAGTGAGGGGAGAGTAACAGTGAGTAGGGGGTGAGACAGGCTCCCAGCACTCAGACCCATCTCCATGTGTGCTTACCTAGCTATTGACCTCACCGCACGTCACTGGGTGCAAGAAATAACATCATACTTGCCTACATCCTGGCTGCTTCCTCCGGGAGGAAGCAGCCAGGTCGGTGTAGCAGGGGGGCGGGGCCTGTATAGAGGGGCATGGCCGGGCACTTTACAAGTGTTTAGGGGCGGGACTGGGGGCGGAGTCACGCGGTAGCGTAATTTAGGCTCCGCCCCCACAACAAAATGCAGATATTTCCGGCATTGCTATGCGGGGGGTGGGGTTATGATGACGCGATTCAGCGCGAATCGCGTCATCAGCCCCTCCGCAGCGGGGGTTTAGCATTACATTGCGGGGGGGACTGGAAAAGTCGGGAGGCCTGCCTACTTTTCCGGGGGGCCGGGAGCGGCACCCGATTTTCGGGAGGCTCCTGGCCAAATCGGGAGAGTAGGCATGTATGAATAACATGTATAAACAGACTCAATTACACCTGCACAGCCTTTAACAACACACCTCAATAAACGTTTCCTAAATAAGAATGCCCTGCTTCCACCCAGTCTGCCCCTACAGCTGCAAGTGGAGATGCGGCTACAGTAAGTTGACTACAACTCTGCATAACCTTTATATACACCAGCCCAGCAACAGAGGAAGCGCAGGGCAAAAAGATTCAAGATCTGTCAATATGGGCTCGATTTCAACTCTGTCTGTGCCAGGCCCTAAATGTGTTAAACAACACTATATAAGTATATATTTGTGAATGCCAACCTCTATTTCTCTTTTTGCTAGTTCAACAAGTTAATTTTCCACTAGTTTTCAAAATGTGCTCTTAACACTGAAGAATGTCATCTATGTTTGCATTGTATTCTGAATTTATCATCAGAGAGTTTAATTACTATCACTGTGTCACTTGTCAAACATATAATAAATACATATATTCCCACTATTGTAATAAAATACTCGGAGATCTGTCTTGAAAGCAGATTGAAACCCAATTCCAAATGCATTGTTATTTTTTTTTCTCTTGTCATGATTGCTGCATGGGGAGGGTAGATGAATGAAGGGGATAAAAAATACTTGGTAGATGTTGATGTTACAATAGACCACATCGGGCTCAATGCTCTGTGCCATTATTTCCCTCCACTTGCTGAACTGAAATGAATCCAGCTGGCTCCAGGAAAGAAATAGTCTATAATCATTATAAAGGTGTGACAGGTGTTAATACGGGTGATACAACTAAAGTACCAATCTAAAGGCTGGGTTTGAAGAGGATTTTACAGGGAGAGCTTAATTAATAAAGCTGATGTCATTTTCTTACATTAGTATGCCGTAAAATGTAATTAGCACAAAATGCATAAAAGCTAGCAATGTAATGCATACCGCCTGGCAATTGGTTGTCTCAAATCAATAGGGTTGAGGCCTTGCTACATGGGTGCTTTGCCACCCTTATATTGGGGTGTGATGTACCCAGAGTTACTGAGAGGGGAGGGGAGCTAGCAGGGAGGCCAGAGCAGCGATCCAGCTCCTGGATAGGATGGATGACAACTCTGCTCTGTAAACCGAGTTGGCTGTAAATGGTTATTCCCTCCAAAGGTGCCATGTGGTGCAGCAATATGCACAGCCCCTGCCCCCCATCTGATGGCCCCTTCTCCTGACTCACAGCCGGGGTGGGACATGCCTGGCTGCTGCTAACTAAACACTGGTGTGTGTGTGTGGGGGGGGGGGGGGTGTAGGGGGATAACATACTTGAATGGAATTATTTCATCATGTTGGGGCTAATTTAAATAAGGGGTTAAGGAGGTCATGATTATAAGGAATTAAGCATAATAATTATTTTGAAAAGGCTTGTTATGATGATGCTGAAATAGGTAATGGTTTTTGAGGAAAGTGTAATTACTGATGTGTGAATGGTATTGTAGGGTAGTCTCTGTATTATATGGTGGTCATAAATACTCTGTATTGTATGGCAGTCATTGGTGCTTTCTGTATTATATGGTGGTTACTCATGCTCTCTGTTTTATGTGACGGTCACTATGTGTTCTCTGTGTTATATGGTGGTCACTGCAACATTATCTGCATTAGATAGTGGCCAATGCGATGATCTCTGTATTATATGGCTGTCACTCATGAGCGTATTTATAATGGGTGCAGGATGTGCAGTGCACATGGGCCCCCGGATCCAGTGGTGCCCACACTGCACAACCTGCTCCGATTGTTATACTTACCTCTCCGCAGATTCCGGTGTCCTGCTCTGCAGCGCCAGACCGCCGCTGCAGAGCAGCAAAAAATCATGGCGAAAATGTCAGCGGCCATTTTCCCGGAGACTTTGCCATGTGCAGAATAGATGTCCCCGGGAAAAAGGCGCAGTCACCATTTTCCCGGAGACCAGCACATGCGTAGTAGATTCTGGCATGAAGCCAGAATCTACTGCGCAGACAGAGGAGGCTGCACACGGGCCCCCTCCTTTCTTAAAACGCCCCTTCTGTCACTGTTATGATCTCTGTATTATATTTCAGCCACTGCAATGTTCTGTGATGTATGAAGTAGTGTAGTACAGACAGTGATACTTACCTTTGACTCTTGAGATAGTGGAGCCTGCATGCTCTATTTAAAAGTGAATACACCCTAGAACATACTTACCGACTTTTGATCTGTTCTCCCTGGGAGAAGCACGGGAGAGTCAGCAGTCGGGCAGTGATGGGGCCAGGACCAGACCATCTGCGTCATTAGACCCCGCCGCTCGCAGCAAAGTCCTGTGAATTGCGCATATTTTAATAGGGGCGGGGCCAAAGGTTATGATTATCATATATTTGCTGCATTAAGCCCTGCCCCCTAACGATGGACCGCGGACTCCAGGGAAGGTTCTCCCCATTCTGCCAACTTCACTAGGAAGTGGGCGGGATGCTGGGGAAGTGCCTCCTCTTCCGGGGGTGCAGGGGTCTACCCAACAAATCAAGAGCCTCTCGCGACTTTTCAGGAGTGTAGGCAAGTATGCCCTAGAACCACAAAATAAAAGCAGCAGGCTCTGGGTTTTGCCCCCACCTGCAAATATTTCAGTCTTTACAGCCAATACAGTGTTGATGGCTGTATTCAGGTAAGCCAAGGGTGACTACTATCTACCAGGCTCGGGGTGGGGGGCTGTAGGAGACATCAAGCTGGGTCTTTGCCTCCGGTGACAGTAAGCCTAGCTTCAGACCTGCTTATTTTTATGCAGTTTTAGCTGTTCTCCTGAAATATACCATAACACATAAATTATCTGGTTTTCCCGAGTATAGGATATGAAATATGTGTATGTTATTAAAGGTATAAAAAAAATTTAGGAGCAGAAAAAAATGTTTTATTAGGTATTCACTTATTTAGGGTAATTTGAAAGTTCAGTAAATCTGCCCTTTATCCTACACTAATACACGCAATGCAAACTGGATCTAAAAGCTACTATTACAACAGTTACAAAAAGAACCAATTTAACAGTAGGTGCATCAGTAATGGTATCGGCCATGTGATGCAGGTCCAAACCCTTCTATCCTGCCATGCAGCAAGATTTTCTTTGTATAAAGAAGAAGGTGCTGGAAATGGTCGCATTTAGCACATGGTGTTTGCGTTGAACACTGTGGAACACAGGAGTTAAACAGCGTGCAGTGGTTCTTGTCCAGTCTGTCGTCATGGGCAACTCACGGCGTAACTACCACGCCTCATGTCCGGCTTTGGTCATTCTGAATGTACATCAGATGGTGACACGGATTTAATTATGTATTCATATGGTTTGGCTATTGCGGAAAGTCTTTTTTGGGTATTTTTAACAAGCGAAAATTAAAAGCAAAAGAGAGCGCTAAGTGGAAGATTACCAAACTTGGCAGAAATACAGAGGACAAGCCAAGGTATGCACTTTTGTAAATTGCAGCACTAATAGTTGGCAAGATTTCAAGACATTAAAGGTTAAAATCTGCCTTTCAGAGCATGCACAAAGCAATTTCTGTGATCTTGAAAACTAGTGTTCAAAATATTGTTAACCCAGTCTGATATCAGAGTCACTATGGGGGTTGCTCAACAATTTGGGGAAGATGATCTCAGCCTCGTTCTGTTGACAGTTGCAGCTATATGGCCTGCTAGCACAGTGCAGTACTTCAGCCTATCGGAACTTATTGCATCTCCCTCCTGAAGGTTCATATTCTATTGCCTGCTGTGTAAAACAAGTGGCTTTAAATTCAATTTTCCAGGTTTTAAGGCTATTCCAGCATCAGCAAGTGGTTGGGCCATTTTGATTCAATTTCAAACACATTTTTGACAAATTGCCATCAAATATATAGTCTTTTTTAATATCTATATACCATATATATATTATATACTGTGTATATATATGTATATATATATATATATATATATATATATAATATATATACATGATATATGATATATTGGTGGTTCATAAAACATAGACAGGTGGGCCTGATATAGATAGAGAAGCACCACCGTCCTAACACGGCAGTCTACTACAAAACGGTGAATGAGAACATGAGGGCCATATTTGGTACATTTTATAAACAGCTATAATATTCAGTTCAGTAATACATAGATTTTAATAAGTATTAATGTCACCTTTCGATTGTCTTCATGTCAGACTCTAAGTAAAAAAAAAATTAAAATATTCTAACAAATGCCATTTTCACATGTTACCAATTTATGAGTTCTTCACTTTCCATAAAGTTATTGCTCACACAAAAAAAAAATAAAAAAATATATATTTTACATATTTCAGTTCTAGTTAAGTATAAAAATCAAAATACGTTGTCAAGGGCCCAAATATTGCGTTCCATTTTTTAATAGCATGTGGTCGGGTGCCTGATTGACTATAAATTGCTGTGCATTTTAATGATGCACACATCTAGTGATTGTAGTAAAAATATCTTCCCGCTCAGTCCACAGTGCGATCCTGTCCTCTTTCTGGAAAGGGAATTTGCAGTTTTGTCTAGCAGACTTTTGATCACTGGAGCTCTCCTTGGTGACACTGATGGACCTGAGCAGCTGGCTGGCTTGTCACCTGATGTCAGGTATGATTGATCAGTCTGCGATGCCCAATGTCAGTCACTGCCAGCCTCTCTCCCAACACCAAGGAAACCTTGATGCACGGATGGCTCCAGAGCTGAGAGCCGAGTGCTGGGAACACACTTTCTAATGCAGAGGAGAAAATAAAACTTGGAGAAGTAGTTTGTGAAATGTAAAAGGCTACTGTGACAAAACTATAGAAGCCAGTAAGTTTTCTCCGGCAAGAATGAGACATAGTGCCTGATTCTGGTTCACACACAGGTCCGGATACCGCCGCATTCTGAATAAGAATGGATTGTAAACGGAAAACTTATACAGCTATACATACAATGTAATATGTACACATCACACTGCCCCACTAATGCCGTATGCCAGTAGGCATCACTAGTATTCAAAGTTACAACAAAACCACGCTAGGTGAGAGATACACCTGAAATAAGCGTCCCAACACAACTCAGAGTATGGTGTAACACGACACTCCCACGAGATGGTTTGTGCGAGACCAGTTGACACCAGAAATGCCCATTTTACAGACGGAGAGAAAATACTAGAACTCAAGGCCGCTTGAAGATACACAAAGATGAGTGACATCACTACAGCACATGTGTAGTCGCTAAAACTCTCTAGATGTGGCCGCAGCGGGACCTGCGTACAACTCAGATTTTAATTTCTATCGAACAGTATACCTGAAATGTAGTCAGGCTTTCTGACCATAGTGTCACACAGCCACAGGTGTTAAAGTTCTAAAACTCCCATAATGACTCACTGCGTCTGAGCTATGGGAAAGTTGCTTGCAACGTTCTCTTAACTGAATCACTTCTTGAGTGACAGGCGAACCCAATTTATCTGTTCAATGCTCTGCCTAGAATCTTCAGAATCCAATGCTTTCCCATTTGGAAAAACACAGCATTTAAAATTACACAAGAGGTTAGAGAAACCTTTTAGCAAAATTCAAGTTTATATGTATTGCGTTCATTTTTTTTCCTTGGTTGGTGAAAATAGCCCTGAAAATAAAATTGAAAAGAAATATATCGTCGTTTGCATCTCTAAAGGGACCAAAGCAAAGCAATATACAGTAAATGCACCAGTAAGGAGAGTTGTTGTCAGGGCTTGTCCTTGACAAAAAAAAGTATATATATATATCCCCAATGCATGTTAATTAGTGATCATTCTAGCACCCTGCACCTGTCACAACCCGTGCAGTTCCTCTTCCTGTCTGGGTTGTCACTCTGCTAGAAGCACCAGAGCAGAGGGCGACACCCCAGGCAGGAAAGAGGAACTGTGATAGGTGCAGGGTGCTAGACTGAACACTAATTAATCAGAAATATATATATAACATTATATAGGTATATACACTGCTTCATGATTATTTGCTGGATAAGGCAGTGACTAATGTTCAACAATAGGCCTGATTCAGAGATGAATGTATTGTAATTTGTAATCCCGATGTTTACGCAGTTTGATCGATTATTGGGGGTGGAGACTCAAGCAGGCGTGTCACCACTGTATTATGAGCGTGTCTCAGCCTGTGACTGCCATCCCCTATGTAGTAGTCTGTGTACGCAGTCGCTAGGATTTGCAAAGCCGCCAATGAGTGTCTCAATATAATTCCCGGTCGGCTGGGACATTTGCATATACTCGCACAGCCGCCGCATACAAATTCGCAGCTTCAGTTGCATTAGCATACGTCTCTGAGTCAAGCCCAATATGTACAATAAGGTCTACTACACCTGTAACAGGTTTCCACAATTTATGAATAGCCTATCAGAGTTAAACTCTATTATGAACATACACTTGCACCCTACAGTACTTCCGAAACCCAAAGCCTGACATATTAAAATGAATACATTACCAATATTCCGTCTATCAGATTACTAGTAATTTACAGTATGTGCAATGTCTTAGTCATGTCCTACTGAATTGATAAACTAAACATCAGTTCAGTCCAAAAAATTGCTGCCTCTATCAAAGGGGCTTTAGATAGAAAAAGTTTTAGCCCCAATATTCAACTCAATATTAAACAAAGTGTAGGGCCTGATTCAGAATGGGATGCAAAGCCGTTATTTAAGCAGTTGAGCAACTATTTACCAATAGTCAGGGAGCTTTTTGGGGAAGTAACGGGAGAGTGGTGGCAAACACGTTGGCGGGTGTGTTGCAGCCTGCGTCTGCGATGACATACGCAATAAAAATTTCTCTGGTGTCTCGGTACACGCGGCCATTCTACACGACAATAGGGTTACTCAGAAGTCCAATTGTCAAAAGGATCTGCGGCCGATGCTGCTTGGATTTGCAAAGCCGCTGGCGGGCATCTCAGTACAAACCTATACGTCTGCCGCAGTTGCATATTTTCGCACATAGCGTACATCTCTGAATAAGGCCCATAATTGTCTAAAAGCTTACTTTTATAACAATATTGAGTTACACTCAATCCAGGAAAAAATTCTGTTCATTTGGGCTCCTTGGAATGCAAAAGGCCCAAATAAATGCCCTCTCTGACCTGCCGGTGTGTAGCTGACAATGTCCATTTAATAAACGGGGGCCTATTAATCAAGCCCAAAAATACAGAAACCCTACAAAACACCACTGTTTTTTGAAGACTGACACATTTTTCAGCCTATGAACATATCTGCGCTCCGCCCATAGAAGAATTACCTCATAATGCCCCATTTACCAGTAGCTAATGCCATCTTAGCTAAAGTGAAATAAAGTGATCTTTTTAGTAGAGATTAGCAGTTTGGTTTTGAAATGAGTGCAAGTTCCGATTTATGTTATTGCTTATCCATGATACGTGCGAGCCGGATAGCCAAGAAGATGCCGTTTTTGAGATCTGAATATACAGCCGAACAGTTCATCTCTACTTTTTAGCCTTTACCAACATGGTGTCTTAGTGGAGTCCGCGTCCTGGCCTCTCATCAATAATAAATATCCGGTAAAAAGCATTCCACATCGCTGTTATATGCGCCGATAAGCCATGCTAACTTTTAGGGCTTCGATGTAATAATGAATAAATATGCCCACTTGGTGTGCTGGGTCAGCTGATATTATGGGCTAATTGTGAGCTGCGCAGGTTGTTCTTAAATGCAAATGGCGAGTTTTTGCATACAGCGCATGCACAGATGCCAATTTACACATCTATGCTTATGTCTTTCCTTTTGCGAGTCAGAAGCAACTAGCCCGGATCTGTCCCTCTGTGAATAGTTTGTTTTGGGTGGGAACTGGGCGATGGCAAAGGCATAGCACCTAATCACCCTGACTTATGGTTGTGTGTACGATTCTGAGACCTGCGTACAGAGCAGGGACGCCTGTATCCGACGGATCTCTAAAGCTAGGTACACACCTTTGCGATCACTCTTTCGATGCAATGTTTCCATCTACTTAACTCCTGATGGGAAGTCCCTACCACATTACCGATATGCGCATACACACCTATACAATCATACTTGTGCCCTTCAAACCTCGACTGCCAAAATATTGAAAGAAAATGGTGTCGAATGGCAAGACGGGTCGGAGGAACGGTCAAAAGGTGTGTACATACTGCACTTTTGGTCCAACATAGCCTTGTCAAATCGGATGAATATTAAACCGCACAAAAGATGCAATCTTTCATTTCGACCAAACATGATCGGAGATGCGTACACACTCTTGCAATTTCGAGAGAATGGGTGGATGATTGTATAGGAGTGTAGTACCCAGCGTTACACCTAGGTTGTCGCTCTGTGCTAGTACAGATACTAAGGATGCCAGTTGTGGCCGGCACGGGTGCCCGCTTACAATTGCATGATCCCTCCCCATTATCAGAACAGGTTCTCCCCATTAGCACCAGGTAGAAAATCAGGCTTCCGCTGCTGCCCGCAAGTACATCTACTTTGCGTGTGATTCAAAATCAGCTTCTATGATTGAAAAGTGATGAGACTGCCTCTGTTTTCTGTCCCATAGGCACTGTAGACATGGTAACGTTATGCTGGTTATTGTGAAGCTCATACATCGATGTGTCAGGACCTGCGGTTGGACTGCCGTAGTCTCCTTTGTTTGGTCACAGCGAGTGGAAGATCTTCGTACGTTTTGTCATGGCGGATGAGGAAGACGTGTCTGTGAGATTACATCAGGATCAAATCAAATTTTTTGTTAAACTTGGAAAAGGCGGAAATGAAACTCATGAAATGTTACGACAGCATACGGTGGAGAAACAATTAGTGCTGCAGTATTTCAGTGGTGGAGGCACTTCAAAGAGGGTAATACACAAGTGACTGACAAAGCGCCTTCTGGGAGACCATCCACCGTGGTTACAGATGTCAGTATTGCCAAAGCTGCAGAGATGTTGCAAAATGACAGAAGATTAACTTTACACAAACTTTCGGCTTCACTTGGCGTCTCATTCGAACGGATTCAACATATTATGACAAAGGAACTGAAAATGCATCGCGTGTGTGCCAGGTGGGAACCCAGAAATCTCACAGAGGAGCAGACCCGACGACGACACTGTTCGAATGTCTGAAAGGACACCAGATTTCCTGACATCGATAGTGACATGTGGCGAATCGTGGATACGTCATTATGATCCGGAATCCAAACAACAGTCCAGTATATGGAAAAACGTCGAATTTGCCTCCGCCCAAAAAATTCAGTGCGATTCCTTCGACATGTAAAGTCATGCTTCTGCTGTTCTCTGATGAGTACGGTATGGTCCTACAGCACTGGGTTCCCCGTGGACAGACAATGAATGGTGACTGCTATACAAATGTACTGAAAACCAATTTGCGTGGAGACATGAGGAAGAAAAGACCCCATTTGTTGAAGAAACAGGGGGTTTATCCTAAGACAATGCCCGGCCACATGTTGCTGCTGATGCATTGGCAGCACTGACTGTAAATTAATTGGACAGCACTAGAACACCCTTCATATAGGCCCAACTTAGCGCCCTGTGATTTCTGGGCATTTCCAACCCCGAAAAAGCACAAAACAGTCTACTGCACGTCTTTGAATCGTTGTTGAAAACGCTGCAAAAAATGTATTAAATGTATTAAATGTGAAGGACGCTACTTTGAAAAAGAAAAATGTTCAGATCCTGTGGAGTCATCTGATTCTAAATAAAAAAATCAGGGTCTCATTCAGACCCGCTCGCGAGCGCAGGACGCTCGCAAGCGGGTCGATGGTACCCAAATGCGCATGCGCACGACGGAGGCTGCTCCGTCGTGCGCATGCGCGAGACCCGGCAACCGACGGGGAAGCCGTCGCTCAGGGTCTCGCACCAAAGGGGACGTGCTGTCGATGGTGAGTGACAGCACGCCCCCTTTGGTGGGCGTGCCGGGGCGTGGTTGCCCAGACGGAGGCGTTCCCATGGGAACGCCTACCTTCTGGGTCCGGCCCCACTGACATCACTAGTGATGTCAGTGGGAGTGATTTTGGCTCTGATAGAGCCAAAATCACTCCAGGGCTTGCGACTGCGAGACCCTACCGCAGGGTCTCATCGCAAGCCCGATGGTCGCGATGGTCTTGACCATCGCGACCATCATCATGGACGCTCGCATAAGCTGTGGGTGGTAACCCACAGCTATGCAAGCGTCCAGGAGGACGCACCACAATAAAAATAAAACGCCCTGATTCAGAGCGAGCGCTCGTTCAGAGCGTCCGGCTCTGAATCGGGTCCTCAGTCCCATTACTTTTCAATCAGCCTTCGTCCTGTATCTATCCACCAATATTAAAGCTCTATATAGATGACTGTATACCTGATACAGAGATAGGATATTTTATATGATGTTTCAATGTAAGAAAATTATTTTATTTTTGTACACTCAGATGTTCATTATTTTAAACGCCTCCACAGATAGTAAAAAGTGATTTGGGAGAAGAAACCAAACCCTGGATTCCAAACTTCATAAACAGCTTAAGGGCAAAATTTACTAAGCGGCGGGTTCTAAACCCCGGCGGCTTGGTGGCAGTTTAACGGCGGGTTATAAATTCTGGGGGTTTGGTGGCAGTTTGGCTGCGGTTTCTAAATGACAGCAATATTCTATTCTAAAATTTGTTTTGATGGCGGTTTTGCAGTGATTTTGCAGCGGTTTTGGCCTTAGTAAATCTACGTATAGCAAAACCGCCACCAAACCGCAGGGGTTTAAAACCTGCCGCTTAGTAAAGTTTGCCCTTAAAGTCACCGCAGTATTTTTAATGCATTGACATATGCATCAGCAAATGGTATGGGGGCATATTCAATTAGCCGCGGGAGTTCATCCGCGACTAATTGTTGGCCAAAAGTCCTGCGGCGCGGGCAATAGCTATTCAATGAAATAGCTTTTTCCCCACGTTGATAAATCGGGACTCGCACGCGTAAACACACTGATTCCGTGAAAACTGCGGAATCAGTGTGTTTTTCCCTCACGAGCGAGGCCGAATAGACCATTTTTACGAGGATTTTACCTCGCACCTCCATGAGGTGCGTGGTAAAGTCCGACTGCGGGGACTCGCACGCGGGGTCTCGGGGACTCCCATTCGAGGAATCCCCCCTAATTGAATTGGATCAGCGCGTCAATTAGCTGCAAGGTGAACTCCCGCAGATAATTGAATATGCCCCTTAGTCTCCTTTGTGTTTGACCTCATACTCACTGCCACATCAGCGCATAGATACTTGTCACAATGGAACTGTGGAGCTGATTCAGACCCGCTCACTAGGATGCGTTCGCTTGTAACTGGCCGATTGTCACTTTCTGCGCATACGCACGCATTACAATACAGCAGAGTGAGTGACAGGAGAAGCCATTTGTGGGTGGTGACAGAGGCTGGCCACTAGAAACGGGGGAGTGGAGGTGTGAACGCAGGCGTGCCTGAGCGGCTTAACGCCATTTAAGAGGCGTGCATAATTAACAGGCAGCGTCATTGTACATGTCACCTGGTTGTATTTCACACTGAAGTGATAGCAGTGCTTGCGTCAGGGTATAGTCAACCTCAAGCGCTGCAATAGCATCCGATGGTGCTTGATGTACCGATGGTTTCACTTCCTGGAGATGACGTGCGCAAGTGGGCGTCTTAATACACAAAGTGATCGTACGCAAAGACATAGTGGGTGTGCGTATGCCTTGCCATGCGATCGCCTGCCTTGCTGGGTGTGTGCCGGATTTGCATACGCTGGGTGCGAGCGTACGCATCTAACGAGCACTTCCTGCTAGAGCGGGATTATCCTGCCCTACACTGATGTACAATGACATCTATTTAGTGCACTTTGAACTAGGCACAGACAGAACCAGGGAGACAGTATGGCCTTGGTATGAAATATCCAAATCCTGACGCTGGAAGACCGGCAGCAGTAAGAATATCCTGACAAGGAATTAAGGTAAATATCACCAACCCTGACCCTCCCTTATGGGTGCCTAACCCTAAACTCCCTCCCTAGTGCTTAACCCTAATCCCCCTCTAAGTGCCTAAACCTAACCCCTGTCCCCGCAGCCTAATCCTAACCCCCACCCTGGGGGTGCCTTACCCCCCCTTCCCCTAGCCTAACCCTAACCCTCTCGGGGGGGGGTGCCTAACCCTAAATCCCCCCCGGAAGCCCCTAATCTAAGCCCCCCCTCCCCGCGGCTGTCCACGCCCGCTGCCCGGCTTACCTTCCTTCGGTATGCCAGGTGTCAGGCTCACGGCGTAGGGATAATGCTAGGCATCAGGATTTCGACACCTATCATTAGTCCCCTGTTGGGATTACACAGTCGGGAAGCAGCATGTAGTAGAGACAGTTTCACGAACTATCAGGGGTGGTAGTAGGATTCAAGCAGCAGATATCAGGTACGTTCCTGAAGACTTATATTTGCCAGCGTAACGGGATCACAGTTTTCGCGGCACTGTTAAAAATCTTTAGCAGGTACTTTTTATAGGTTGCCAGTGAGCCAGGGTATAAATTATGGAGCCACAGTGGGAGTATCCTCGCCCACTATAGACTTACAATAGAAATCACTTGGTCCCAGAGGGGGCATAGGAGACTACAATCACACCAAATGTGCGATGGGGAGCCTGCCTCCATATCACAATGCCAGCATTTATCCGGTAGCCCAGGAAACATATTTTCTAGCATAATGTGGCATCTGTACCAGCATGAGAGAAGCTTAAATTGTGTCTCAATCATGGAATAACTAATGGAACTAGCAAACGTATTTTGAAAATTTCTATGCCAGTCACAATCCTCTAAATCAAGTTGAAGATCTTGGTCCCAGTCTTTAGCATAATTGGTGGGGCAGAATACTCTCAATCAAGAGTGCGTAGCTCCTAGAGAGAGAATGCGCCAGGCGCAAAGGGGCCAGGCACATGTCCTCAAAGGGAGTCAAGGGTCTGATTGTAGCCGCTCAAACATCACGTCTCTGTATAAAATGCTTCAATTGGAAATATCTCCAAATCTCAGATGGGGAAGATCCCACTTGGCCTGCAGAGCAGAGAAAGAAGACACAAACCCCACATTCATCTGCTGACTAACACGCTGCACTCCATGATGCTTCCATACAGTGAACACAGAACCGACGACACCCGGGAGAAAGTCAGGGTTATTAAAAAAAGGGGTCAGAGGAGAGAATATGTAGGAGATGTATGTCAGTTTCCGAAGTCTATTCCAGCAGGGCCAGAGTGGGGCCAATGGTGGGATGAGAGGCTACAGAAACTTTGGACCTCCAGGGGTACTGCGCAATATGTATGGGAAGAGAGTGATTCTCCAGGTGAACCCACTGCTTGGTGTCAGTTGTCCGTGACCACTCCGTTATCCTACCCAAGACTACGGCGTCATAATAAGTTGAGAAGTGAGGAAACTGGAGTCCCCCCATGTGTCTGCATCTAAAGACGATTGCATGCTGAAACCGAGGTCTTTTGTTTCCCCATACAAAATCTCTGACGATCATATGTAACTCCCGAAACCAAAACTTGGGGATATGTATAGGCAAAGTTTGGAGAAAAAATAAAACCCTCGGGAGGACATTCATTTTAATTACACTGATTCTACTGAACTATGAAAAACGCATGGTACCCCAGTCTCTAAGTTCAGAGCGGAGTGTAAGGAGTAACAGTTTAAAATTAACATCAAACAGACGAGAAGAATCAATATGTAGGGTAACTCCGAGGTACTTGAGGCTAGTGGCATGCCAGGTAAAGGGGAAGGAGTGTTTAAGCCCTTCAATAGAGTGGGGGGAAGACGACAGATTCACTGCTGTAGAGAAATTCACTTTAAAATGAGATAGTGAACCAAATTGCCGAATCTCGGCCATCAGGTTAGGGATTGAAAAAACTGGGTTTGACAAGATAGCCAGCAGATCGTCTGCAAACAATGCCAACTTATAGTCAATATCGCCCACTTTGAGACCAGTGATATTTGAATTAAGTCTGATAGTGCACGCAAGTGCTTCCATACTAAGGCTGTATTCAATTTGCCTGCTGGACTTTGCATCTCCTTTGCCTGTTTTCCAGGCGTAAAAGTATATCAATTCCTATGGACGTGAAAACGGGACCTGTCGAAACTGGAAGCGGCGAAAAAACCTGTCAATTTTCAGGAAATCATCCTTGGCCCCCCCTAAAGATGTCCAGACATGAGGGATCACTATGGGTACCCCTGTTTTTACCTGCTGAAGGGAAGTCGGGTTTTAAATAGCTGCGGCAGGTGCATAAATGCCTGTGAAGAAGTGAAGAAGAATAGCATTTAGGGTTTTTGGGGGGGCAAAAATAACTATGCCCATCAAATTTGGGGTACATGAAAATGGGTGCAAGCATATTTTTAAGTCCCTAAAATGATTTTTAAAAATTCTTCAAAAATGCCTGCCACTACTACCCGCAATGAAGAAAACACCTGCCACATACTTTGGAACTCCTCTGGAATCTATTTTGCTACTTTAGGATTTGGTCCCCCATTTTTTTTTTTTAACCCCAAAATTCAAATTAATTTTTTGGGGTGTCCCGATTTTTTTTTTTTTACTTTTCTTGACACACATTGTTTTTAGGGGGCATTCCCAGGGGTGCAGGCTATTTTTTTTAAGCCTGCACCCCTATACCCCACTTCTGCACTTTTTTTCGCCAGCTAAAGGCTGGAGAAAACTTATCCCCGTTTTTTTACAAAGACTTTTCGCACTGGCGAACAGTCTTTGTAATTGAATACGTGGATAATTACAATAGGCGAAAATGACATCATTGGCGATAAATTATCACCGATAACGGGTTTTTCGCCTGTAATTTAACTCGGGCCATAATATGATGATAATAATGATTGATCGTCTCAGCCAATTGAGACTTACAGCGCGGATCACCCAGAATTTGTTCGTTGAGATGCCACATACTGCTTAAAATAGGGACATGAGATCTCAAGGGTCAAGGAAATGGGAGCGTGGTCTGACCAGGTAATAAGGCCTATAGTAGTGGACTGAATCAGATGTAAAAATATATGTGGAAGTAGGAAATAATCTAACTCGTGAGTAAAATGTGTTGTCCCTGTCCCCCGGGGTGTTGAAGTCGCCAAGTGTCAACCAACTGGTGGTCATGGAGAGCGCGCCTTACCTTACGATGGGAAGCCAACGAGGACCTGACAGGGGTACCTGAAACATCTATCTCTGGCTGGAGAGACCAATATATGTAACTACCAATGAATGGAATACCTCTACGACCAGCGGGCAATCTGGTCCAAGACTGTAGTGAGGAAAGCTGTCTGATTCTGATTGGATACATAGAGGTTGATAAATGTAGAAATACATTTATCTTTATTACAGCCCATCTAATGAAAACAATATCTGTGTTTTTCTCTTTTAATAAAAAAAAAAAGAGAGAAGTAGTGACGTGGAAAGGAATTGCTGCTTCAAGCTGCTGACTCTTAATGAGAGAGCTACAGTGTAATAACATTTGATCAGATTCTAAGTGTAATAATGATGAACACAGGGGTTGACTTGTGATGAAATGGAACTTGTGTGTGTCGGGACGCTGATTTTTTTCTTTCACAGTCACACGTCAAAGCTTCAATTGTAGCCTCTTAAAATCTTTAAGTGTAAACAGCAGCAACTCACTTAGCCTGTAAATTGCTAAAATGTTTTGACGTAGTGAAGGAATCAATGGAGAACTAACTGTACCTCATTATAGCTACTATTCAAAGTTGCTGAACTCTTTCTCTCTTCTGGACTATTTCCCTCCTGCAGAAAGAGATGTGGGTTCTGCTTTTACACTGCTCTGTAATACATTCCTAGGACTCTTTAATTTAACCTTTAAAGCACAGAATGGTGAGTTTTTCAAAATACCAAGTTGTGCCACCTGTAAAGATGCCAGGGGAGATTATGGTGCTCAGCCTGGGCACCAAGATCTGTGCCTCTTTTGGCATCACAGCTGTTTGCCATTTAGGCAAAGTGCCTGGGGCAAAGCAGCATGACCATGGTTGTAGCCAGGACTTTGTGAGCCCCACAACAACATTTTGAAAGGTCCCCTTCTAGAGAGACACCTTTCTCCACAGCAGTTGTTTATTTTATGCCCATGGTAGTGCCCTAATTAATTTTATACACCATAGTAGTACCCTAGTTAATTTTATGCCCCACAGTAATCACCTAGTTCTTTTTATGAACTATAGTGGTGCCCTAGTTAATGTTATGCCTTAAGGTGCCCACACACATACCGATGTCCTCACGATACAATTTTATTGCCAATTTCCTCATGAACTTTCACGGGAGCTCCCTTGCCGTTGTGATCAATATTTTGGAAAAAAGACACCCAATCTGTCTTACGTTCTCACAATCTATCGGATCGTACGCATCGTGAGATTGCCATAACAAATCGTGAGTTTAAAAAAAAAATAAAACAGGCTCTTGACTATTGGTGGGAAATTTAAATAGCCATAACAATGGGAGGGGCTATCTAGGGAGTATAAAAAGCAGGCACCCTTTAAACTCTGTGTACATTCTGCTCTGCTACTAGATGAGGCTAGGTGTATTCCTGCTGAATCCTATACATTGCTACTGTGCTCTTTGTATTTGGCTTGCCTTTTACAAAGTTTATTCTACCTGCAAGTGTGTGCTACCTACCTGCATTCTATCCTGTTCCTGAATTTTGTACTGATGCGTCCCCATCAGTATAGAGTGTTGGTCGCTGAAGCTGGGGTCCGGGAGATTAGGAAGAGGGCCCAGCGAAGAAGGACGAGAGCATGCTGGACCAAGGAGTGGCTGCTACAAAGGGATACCCGCTCTCACATGTCCCTGCTGATGGAGATCAAGGAGAACAACCCGGACGACTATCTACTACCTGCGCATGGATGACGCCAGCTTCCAAGAATTGCTGCATCTGGTGACCCCCCACATCCAGAGACAGGACACAAGGTGGCGGAGGGCAATCCCTGCTGAAGACAGACTAGTGGCTACCCTGAGGTACCTGGCTACAGGAAGGTCACTGGAAGACCTAAAGTTTGGGACACTCATCTCACCTCAGTCCTTGGGCGTCATCATTCCGGAGACCTGCAAAGCCATCGTAAAAGTGCTACAGTACCACTATTGCAGGGTAAGTTAAAAAAAAACACCACACATTGGTTTCTTGTGCAAAGAAAAAATTTTATTTTTATTTTTTACTCAACATAAAGCAAAAAATTGCCTTCTTTTAGTACAATGTTCACTGACCTGCAGGCAACTGAAATTGTGCACTAAACTGTGTGCAATATCCTTTTTTTATAACAATTTTACAAAAGAACATTATCGCCAAATTTTATGAATCCCAATAGGTAGCTGGCTGTATGTGATAGGGTGGGTCAGACGCCAGTTTGAACAGGCCAATACACACATGGCACAAGTATACATTGTGGCCCCGGCTTCCAGCAATGTCTACTTGTGCCATGTGCATAGTGACCTTGTCCAAATGGCGTCATCACCACCCTATCCCATGCAGCAAGCCCCTATTAGAATTCATAAAATTTGGTGATATTAAAAGCAAGAAAAAATGTACATCTCTGTATATTGGGGCGACTCATCTGCTGCATCCAGCAGAGCATTATACAAGGTGGTGCTGGTGCTTGGGGTGCTTGGTGGGGGAGTAATATCTAACTGGGCAGGGGGGGGTGGACATACCTATTTGGGGCAGGGGAAAATAGCATTGGATCTGCAATGTATGTAGAATTTTAGATATTTTTGCTCATACAGCGACTCAACAGTTTTTTAGTTTAACCTTAAAAAATTTATTTGGATATCTGTATCCAGATTTCTCAATGTGCTGTTCACATGAGCTGTGAAATCATCTATTGCATCTGGGGGTTTCTGCAGCAGCCGTTCTGCGTTTTGTAAAAAATGGTCCTCACGTTCAGTAAGATTCTCCTTTCTCCCTTGTTTTTTTTTCTTTTTTTGGGGTTGTTGAGAAGATGAGGGTCCAGGTGGAAGTTGAGTTTCCACTTGTGTGGTATTCTCCGGATCACTGTCACCACCGAGCAGACTGAGGTCCGGTGTGGATGCTAAATCAGGGTCAAGGGTGGGAGTCTATATAGGGAAAAAGATATAAAAAATATTAGTCATGTTTTAACCCCTTTTTTACTATTTTTACAGTTTCCTAACACCGTGGAGGAGTGGACCAGCATCGGGAAAGATTTTGAACAACGTTGGTATTTCCCTAACTGTGGAGGAGCCATCGATGTGAAACACATCCGTATCAACCCACCTGCCAACACCGGATCATACTACTACAACTACAAAGGATTCTTCAGCATCGTTCTCATGGCAGTGGTGAATGCCAACTACGAATTTCATTTTGTGGATGTCGGCAAGAATGGGCGTGCTTCGGATGGTGGGTCCTTCAAAAAGACGGCTTTCTACCAGAGACTCACCAACAAAACCCTCAATCTGCCCTCACTTTACCAGACAACGCATGGCCTAAATTACGTTTTCGTTGCAGATGAGGCTTTTGCATTACATGAACATGTGATGAAGCCATTTGCACACAGGGGCCTGACCAGAGAGAAAAGGATATACAACTACCGTCTATCCCGGGCACGGCGCATTGTGGAAAATGCGTTTGGAATAATGAGCAACCGCTTCCACATTTTCCACACCACCATCAATCTACATGTGGAGAAGATAGACTGGGTCGTGATGGCGTGCTGTGTGCTGCACAACTTTCTGCGAAGAAAATCTACTCAACGAGGACCAGTCCCAGCTAGACCAGAAGATGTAGGACTCCTGGAGGACATTGAACATTTGACATCTTGTCTGCACCACCAACTACAACAACATCCACCGCACATGCCAAAGAAGTGAGGGAGGAGTACATGACCTATTTCAATGGACCAGGTGCTGTACCATGGCAGAAGGACTGTCTGTGAACTACTGACTAAATTGGACATTTGGGATTTAACAACAAAACCATGAAGGATTTTGGTTTAAACTGTGTCACTACTTACCAAGACTTCTGCAACCTCCTCATCTCCCTCACGCTCAGACATCAAGATGATTGATTCCCTTTGAGGCTCTTGTTCACTGATGAATGACATCATTTGGTAGTACCACAGCGCAGGAGTATATCTTTCATCTGTAGCCGCTCCTGATTTTTTGGAGTCATCCACCTTCTTTTTTTCTTTGATGTACATTGTCCTGAGATTTTGAATCTTTTGCCGTACAGTTTTCAGGTCTGCATCAGATATGTATTTTTTCGTATACACCAAAAGTTCCTCTAGTGCGGCCAACTTGTGCGGCTTATTGTGGTACTTCCGAGAACTGATCTTCCACAGACACTCTTTCGAGTGCAGGTTTTCAATGAATCCTGTAAGGAATTCATGTTCAGAATCCATGGACATTATCTATGAATAAGAAAAAAAAGGACATTTAAATATTTGTGTATATAGTTTTGTTAAATGTAATGTTGTTATAGTTCACATTTTTAATGTTTTAATATTTTCTTTTTTACAGGTTTTTAAAGGTTTGTTATGGTATTCTAATCATGTTTTCTTTTACAGGAATGTTATGTGTTTATTGCTTGGTAATATAATGTGTTTCTTTGTTTGACAGTATGGGTTTTCCACCTTTGGGCCTGTCGTTGTGGTAGAACTACAGATCCCAGGATGCCCTAAAAACAGTTTCAAAGGTGGGTGGCAGGTCATCCTGGGATCTGTAGTTCCACAACAGCTGGAGACCGAAAGGTAGAAGACCTCCAGCTTTAAATAATGTGTGTTTTAAATGTAATGTATGGTGATTTTTTTGTAAAATACGTGTTTATTTATTTATTTTTTTGATTTATTACACACATTGGTGGGCAGTGGGGGAGCTTAATGCATGACCCAGCCACCGCCTGCCTCAATACGGCGAGCGGTGGCTGGGTCATGCATTTATTACCTGGGGGCACACATTGGTGGGCAGTGGGGAAGCTTAATGCATGACCCAGCCACCGCATGCCTCAATACGGCAAGCGGTGGCTGGGTCATGCATTTATTACCTGGGGGCACACATTGGTGGGCAGTGGGGGAGCTTAATGCATGACCCAGCCACCGCCCGCCTCAATACGGCGGGTGGTGGCTGGGTCATGCATTTATTACCTGGGGGCACACATTGGTGGGCAGTGGGAGCTTAATGCATGACCCAGCCACCGCCCGCCTCAATACAGCGAGCGGTGGCTGGGTCATGCATTTATTAACTGGAGACACACATTGGTGGGCAGTGGGGGAGCTTAATGCATGACCCAGCCACCGCCCGCCTCAATACAGCGGGCGGTGGCTGGGTTATGCATTTATTACCTGGGGGCACACATTGGTGGACAGTGGGGAGCACATATTGGTTGTCAGTGTTGTTGCAAACTGTACAAATACTCACCAAATATACAACAAAACAAGACCTCAGTGTGCAGGCTCCCAAAGTGCGACTGTCTTGCTCCATACACGATGCTGCACAAGATGGCGATGGGGCGTGTCCAGGCTTCTGCCAGTCAAATTCCGCATTGTGTGATGAATCGTACAATTCATCGTGAGGAAAAAAGCCTCACGATCGGCTTCCATCGTGTTCATGGTTGGCTAATCTGCCCTACATCATGGCAGATCAGAAGATGCGATATACGACGAGCGGGGATGCGCATAGGCATCGTGGTCGTGAGTATAAACTCACGATTTGTACTTTTTTTACCCGATTCATCGTCACGATTCGTTGAAATCGGCCAAATCGTGTAAAATGTCGCTATGTATGAGGGCACCTTTACAGTTCACCATATACCACACAGTGTCCCTAGTTCATATTATGTAACATTGAGTACCCCAAGTTAACAATATGCCACATTGAACTGCTGCCAGTACACATGCCACGCAGTGCCCTCAGTTCACATTATGCCATACCGTGCTTTGCAGGCATTTCCGGGAACCTGGTAGATAACTTTTTGACCTGGGTGCAGTTGAGTCGGGCCCTAGAGTTCGTCCCCCTAAGCCCCTGGGCCCCATAGCAGTGGCAAACCCTGCACCCACTATAGCTAGGCCCATGAGTATGACTATGATCACATACATGGTCAGGTTGTAATAATTGTTCAATAGCAGTTTCTAACAATCTTAATTGGCATCTGGTATCATCTGTCTTTGTAATTCAGATGCACTCAAATGGCCGATCCGGGTGTCTATAGTCAAACTTGTAAGGATTTAATGTCAGCACCCCAATTTAAGGCTGTTGCTTTACATCTCAGTCCAAGCACCCTATCTGATCTCCAGTGGCGTCCCCGCGATGTCACCCGGTGCAGGGAGGGACGATGTGCGCGCGGCCCTGCCACGTGCCGCTGAGAAGGGGGCGTTGCCATGTGATATGGGGGCGTGACCACACAATATGGGTGTGTGGCCACATTAGAAGGAGCGTGGTCCTGCCCCCAAATCCCCGTGGGTATTACTTGGGGAGGGGGGTGCAGGAGGTCCCTGTTTGCAGTGTCGGCCGGCTCCCTCAGTGACAGGACTTAATGGTACAGTGCAGCACCCGGCTCCTGTCAGTGAGGGGGAGTCTGCACCTTGGTGTCACCCCTCGGCGGGTGACACCCAGGTATGGACCGCACCCCCCTTGTGACGCCACTGCTGATCTCATTGCCAGATTTCCTGCTTAGATCTGTTTTAACTTAATTCGATTTAATGCACTCTTGCTTAAGAACCCCGATGCTAACTTATGGGAGACATGCACCTAAATGATGACCTTTTCAAATATCATATTAGACACCAAAATACTTTTTATTTGGCTGTACAAGCTAAAATTACAGTATGACTAGGATTGCACATTATATGCTTCACCATTGATGGAGTGCCACATGTAAGGACATGTGACAGCTGTGGGCCAATCAGAGTAAGAGGGAGGTACACACCTTTTCAATCACTCTTTCGATGTGAAGTTTCGATCGACTTAACTCCCGATCAGAAGTCCTGACCACATTACTGATATGCTCGTTCTCACCTATGCAATCATACTTGCAACCTTCGAACCCCGACTGCTAAAATATCGAAACAAATTTTTTTTACCACCCACATAAGTGGTGCGGCTGCTAGTGTAGAATTGCAAGAACAGTGGGAGGAACGATCACAATGTGCGTACACACTGCACTTTTGGTCCGACATGGCCTTGACGAATCGGATGAATATTAAACAGCACACTCTTGCTATATCGAAAGAACGGGTCGAAATTGAAAGAACGGCCCGACGATTGTATAGGTGGGTACTACCCAGCATTACACCTAGCATGGGGCTGGTGCTAGTACAGATACTAAGGATGCCAGTTGTGGAGAACTACATAAAATCATGGCTGGTATGGGTGCCCGCTTCCATATGCACTAAAGCTCTATATAGATGACTGTATACTTGATACGGAGATAGGATATTTTATATGATGTTTCAATGTAAGATAATTATTTTATTTTTGTGCAGTCAGATTTTTATTATTTTAAATGCCTCTAAAGTAAAAGGTGATTTGGGGGAAGAAACCAAACCCGCCATCTGTACCATTGACAGAAAACCATTGATGGCTTAGAACCATTAGTGGGTGGCTGGGACAGCGGTGGGCCAATCAGAGGAGGGAGGTAGGGACTAAGCAATGTGTGATGGGAGAGGGGAAAAATTATTGTTGCATAACCATCAGAACACGGAATCGATGGTGGAGAAAGATCACCTCAACAACCATCAGCAGCAAACCATCAATGTTTGATGTCCATCCCTAGTATAAACCTTCTGGTTCGTAAGCATTCAAAGAGGACTGTATCAATATTAATGACAGTGCAACTTATTAACACACTAGGACTGGGCACAAAAATGTGTCAGTGTCGGCAGCGATTTAGTTGACAGCGCTAAAGCCCATGAGCAATACATCGTACCTTTAATAAGGGACACATACAAATTACACAGGTTCTGTGACTGATTAAAACCAGATGAAATAGAGACTTGTAGTCTGCCAGCCGCAGAATCTGTTATTTATATGTGTCCCTTGTTAAAACGATGAGGTGGCAACCCTAATGAGCATGTAACTTATCAGTGTTTATGCTATGTAGTCCGTGATCAATAAATCAGAAAGTGAACGGCACTGGCACTAATCATGGTACTGATCTTAAACACTGGATTGTTCAGAAATCAATTTGCATCCAAAGCCAATAAGTAGTGAAGGCCGAGGCACTATTAGCAACCCTGCAACTGCCCAGGGGAAGCCTAAATAGCTACACTGTTCTTATTACTGAAGTAAAGTAATCCCTTGTCCTTTATCCAAGCACTCATCTGTAAAAGAAAAGTCAGCCCTTATCGGAAATTGCCCCTTGTGCTGGCCCATCCCTGCCTGAAGTATAGAGGAGTACAGAATTTCTACTAAGGAACAGCTTTTTGTCATATTATGGAAAGTAACAGCAATGCTGATACCTTCCCTTTAAGCTTGCAAGGCTGTTCATTGTACTGGAAAGAAAGGTAAAATTCTTAGTTTTATATCCAATGTAGTTGGGGTTTTAATTGGAACCATCAGGCTGACATAAGTATCAATATCAGTATTTTCCTTGTCCATAAATAATGAGATGAGAAGGTGAGAGGCGCGCAGGGTAACATGAAACCTCTTTAAAGAGCAATCAGTCTGCAGATCCATGCTCCAAGGAGCCCTCATGCCGGCATCAGGATCACATTCCAGCTTAATCAGCTAAGAAAAAGAGCAAATTAACTTGTCCTACAAAGAGGAGGGTGTCTGAGTAGAGAAAACAGCCAACGGAAGCAATACAACACCTAGAAAAGGCCTGACACATCCAGTCACATTCTCCCCTCACTCTGCCGCCTCCCTAAGCACTTACATTTAAACCACTTTAGTAATCCTGCACAATAAATACTCCAATTGTCTATTGTATTCACCTATGAATTGCTGGATTGGAGAGGTTAATGCTGCGTATCCACTATGCGACATTGCTGAGCGATTGCACGATTACATCGTTATCGTGCAATCGCTCAGTAATCGTCCGCATATCGGGCAGTTTAAAGTAAAAAATGACTGTCGTTTTTGACATCTATCATCGCCCGAACATGCTACATGGTTGACCATGTTCGGGGATGATTGATGTGCCTACACTGAATGACTGATCGCTCAGTGTAGGCACATCCCATGAGGCACTCAGCAGATCTCCTCCACAGGTAAGCATGTATTTTGCTCAACCAAGCAGAGCTGAGCACATGCCTCCCTGACCTTTTATGCCAACTAAGGCTCATACACACTAGATGATGTGCTGTATGAACGATATTGGTGAAATATTTCCCTTGAACTTTCTGTAGTGCAGGACAAACGATATTGGGTGTACACACTGATTAGTGGCGGGCTGGGCCGGGGGCAGGGTGCCATATGCCCCCCGGGCTGCTACAATTTTAAAGATAGGGGCCGGCGGGTGGCTGTAGCTGCACACTGCCTCACATGCCCGGTGGCCAAGTGAGAATGTGCTTCCTGACAGAGGCAGATTGGATATGGGAAAGCGGGACAGTTCTCGCTGGGCCGGTCTCAATCTCCCCTCTGCTGGGCTGGCTTGCAATGTGTCAGCCAGCCCGTTTGACACAGCTGCTGCACTTCCGGTTTGCATTCCAATGGAACGCAAATTCTGAAAGTATTCATCTGCTTTGGCTAGCGGCGCAGTAGAAGGCTTCACAAGCCCTTCCTGCGCCGTTTAGAGAGCCACTCCTCCGCGCCGGCATGTGCCTCGGTACCGCCTGAAGTTACATGGGAGGCAGTCATAACAAGCGCCAGTGCCTAGAGGGGCGCCACTATGGCAGCCCTGTAAGACACTTCCTCCAGGTGTCTGTGCCGGCTCCCCAGCAGCAGATAACTGCAGAATGTCTACTCCCTTCAAGATTGCTGTGGTGACGGTGCTGTCGTCTGTCTGAGGAGCTCTGAATAGGAGAGGAAACAAGAAGACTGCTTAAGGTAAGTTACATATGCATGCTGTGGGACCACAGATGGGGGAGGAGTGTGTGTGTGTATGTGTATATATGTGTGTGTGTGTAATGTGTATGTATGTGTGTGTACAGTGTATGTGTATATATTTGTGTGTGTGTGTATATGTCTATGGGTGTGTGTGTTTGAGGGAGCAAATCTGTGGTTTGACATTTCATGAGGGAGAAGGGGAGTTATCAAATTTGAGGTACAGCTTTTAATCAGGAATAGGGGGGGTCACATCTGGGGTAGGAATTTTCATAATGGGGGTTTGGGTCAGTTAAATCTGGGGTCTAATTTTAAAAGGGGGGAGGGGCAGATATTTAATGAGCAAGTAGAGGCGGCCAGATTGTGGATCTGGTTTTATGTCTAATCTATAGAGGTCACTGTTATGGTCTCTGTATTGAAGAGAGGACATGACTAGTATACTTTCTGTTTTTTTTCAGATGGGGCTGGTGGGTTATGTATTTGTTTATAGCTCTTTTATATAACAAGTTTGTTCTATTGCTATTTAACCCACAACCATATTGTAGATACACCACACCTCTGAGAAATGTATTATGCTATTTTTTCCATCGCAGTTATCTGGCAGAAAATCGAGGGCCTTATGCTTGTGTTTGCCCCCCAGGTTTAAAGTTGCCAGCCAGCCCCTGACACTGATAGATATCTTTAAAGATATCTTTCAGTGAAGTCATCCTGACACATCTCTGAACAGGCAATTCTTGACTATATCGTCAGATTGGCCTGCATGTACGGATGACAAAAGACATCTTTAATGACCCGCAGGAGCGCGCATCGTTGGTCGTTTACTGCATACACATTCAATGATATGAACGATATACAGTATCGTTGAACAATATCGTTATCGTCCATATCATTCATAAATATAATCTAGTGTGTATGCGGCTTAAGAAGCAAATCCAAGTGAATAAGATGGACAGCGCAAGCAGAGTCGCATAGGAACTGGCGCTCCGAGAAGGAGCTGTGCCGTGTTATTAGTTATTAGTAATTTAGGAGGGCAGCAAATGTCCAGTTCTGCATTTTAAACTGGCTACAGAGAGTCCAATCCAGACGTTCAGCATGACCAATGAACAACTGGATCAATTTGGACAGATACACAAAGACAGATGGTTAGGGGTTAGGCTAGGGGGAGGGAGGGTTAGGGTTAGGCACCCCGAGGGGGGACTTAGGGTTAGGTACCCCCCGGGGACTTAGGTTTAGGCGGCGGGGAAGGGGGGGTTAGGTTTAGGCACTTAGAGGGGGGATTAGGGTTAGGCACTGGGGGGAAGGTTAGGGTTAGTACCCCTAAGAAGGGTTCGGGTTAGGGGGGGAGGTTAATACTTACCTGGGGCCGATCTGGATTTCACCCATGTCGGGCAGCCGCTGTCGGGATTCCAACTGCCGGACAAGCATCCGGCGGTAAATCATACCGATTCCTTCCTGTGGGATCAGCTCTCTCCAAGGGAGGCTAGAGTGAAGCCTGTGGAGCTTGCAGCAGCAAGGGAGATTTGGAACTCCGGGTTCTCAAGTTGCACAGGCCCAGCTGCAGCTCATCACTGAGAGACAGAAAGGGTTTGAAACTCTCATACACTCAATGATCTGGGCACTAACGCTGGCTAGCGGCCAGTTTAGTAAGTTCTTTTAGTGCCGGGGACAGATGAGGTTGGCTGTGCTAGGAGAGCATGGCAGATTGTGGCTGCAGATCATTGCAGCAGACTGACCATTAAGTACTGGGAGTGCTGGCAACTTTACTTTCTTCTATTTATTTACGTTATGTGCTTGTGTGGCCAGGCCTAAGCCTATGTATGCTGGAGTGCACTGTCTGCTGCCAGTAAAGACAATGCTTTACCGAGTACCTGCCTGTCGTGAGTCTTTATTTTTACACCCCGTTTTACACAGTATAATTACCTATTAATTGGAACTTCTCTCCAGAGAATCCAAAAAAAGGGAGAGTGGCCTCAGGAGTCTGCTGTTCAATCCGGGAGAATAGGCAAAGTATGTATAGCAGAGAACAGAGCAAACCTCCAGACTACATAGCAAAAGTATTGCTATAATGTGCAAAGTATACGAGCTAACAAAAGTAGCAGTAATTTTGTTTCAGTGCGGTTCCTATTTTTTTCTTTGTATATTATAATGTGAAAAGTGTAAGTTCTTTCATAATGTAGAATACCTCACATATACATTTGAATATGTCACACACAAAACATCTGCTATTTCCCCGCATATACATGAGAGCACGAATCATGATCACGGAGTAAATACAAAGAAAATAGATCTGCAAAGAGTAAAAGCGGATACTTGTCAGTCAAATACATCACACAAACCACAAAGGTATATAAAAGTAAAAAGACTGCGGCAAAACTAGTACTTACACCTCAAGAAAGACATTTCTTCTCATGAATTTAAATAAATATTTGTGGCCGGCTGGAGTTAGGAATTAAGCCTCTTAGTACAGTCGCTGCACTGCACTATTTAAATGACCTAGTTTGTTGACTCTCCCTAAGACATTTCAAGCTGCAAACTGGAGATTGTCTGGTGTCTTCCCCAACTCTCACTACTCCAGCTGTTCCTAGCTTACTGATTCCGTAATCCTAGGATGGGACATTGGGAGGAGCAGCCAGTGCACAAAAGAACAAAGGACTCTGCAACGCAAATGCTGAAGGGATATTTGCATGTATATAATGACAGACAATATAATATTTTAGGGTATTTAGTATTTCATAACAATCCATCAAGCAGTATCTCTGGTTTATCATCTTTAATTATCATCAGTATTAATAGGTATTACATACCACCTAACCTTCTTGATTTCAGTGGGACAGCCCTGTTTCGAGGGGACTTTCATTAGTTCTGATTTATAGGAAGGTATTCCTCTGTGATCAGTATTTTTTGGCTAAAAACGCCATCGTGTGTGTGGCATACCCACCAGTCAGGGCGACATATAAATGTGGGGTCCCGACACACAGGATGCACATCTCTGCATGAAATCTAGGCTGTTCAAAGTAGTTAACTTTTTGTGGCCTCATGCATTCTCGTAAGCTTCAAAAGCTTGTTGGATGACTTTTTAATAGTATTTGCATATTTAGAACAGAAATGTGTCCTTTTTCATGGTAATGCCTACAGAGCAATAATTTTTTTTATAGCAGCGGTTCACATTGTTCTGTGACGTGGGCTACACATATGTTACAAGGATATGCTCCTGAACCAAGTAGTATTAAAGAAATGATGTCATAAAACAATCAATGGAGGCTGTTTGGGATATTGAGCGGGCCCACAAAAAGCCTTGGAGGTTGACTCCGACCAGCTGGATAGAATCTATAAACTAATAGGGCCTAGGGAATAACCTCCATTGGTGCAACACTTGACCATGGTGTATTAACGTGTGATACTATATGGAAACCTTTGAAGATCCCTATCACTAATTAATGCTCTGTAAACTTATAGAGGAATTTACAGGACTGCCAGAGAGCACTAGTTAGGCTACTAACTATATCCCATTTAGGCTTAAAGTTTTCATTAAAGTTACCAAGAAACAACTTTTTATCATTCAGCATCAAAAACATTCTCCAGGCATCTCAACACTATCTGTTATTATGCATTTAGATTAAAGTTTCCCAACCTTTTCAAGTACCCCTAACAATTCATGTTTTTAGGATTCCCCCAATCATAGACAGGACAGTTATCCTATGTGTTCCCACAGAGTGAATTAATTAAAACATGACTTGTTCATGGCACGTGAGGTCTAGAGTTGAGAAACATTGATTTAGGGTATAAAATGCCAGTGCTACATGCTACATGTAATATTTCAGTGGTTCCCTATAGGGAGATTTTATATTAGGCTCTTCATAGCCCTTTTCAACACTCTTCCCAATTCCTTTCATCCAACTACAGTAGCTAGCTTCGAAAGGGTTAAGGCAACATTCTCCTTCAGTTAAAAATATATTACCCACACCCTGGCCAACCAGCAGAGGTGGAGAGGTCCTATCAGCTTAATTTATTCTGTCTCAACTATAAAAAGACATTGGGAATTTGAATTTTCAGTATTATTATTGACTATCTTCATTAATCACTCGAAAGGACCTTGACACAGTTTCAAGCAGTGAAAATCTATAAGTCACATGCAGTAAATTTTTCTACAGTGTATTTCGTCTTTTACCATATTAGTCTACTTCAATAAGAAGAAAAGTATCATTTTTATATGTATTTTGGAAAAAGTAAGTTGAGTTCAAGATGCAAATGCCAATAGTTTTATTACTTTATTACTGCATGTTCTAGCATTCTGCTCAAATACACAGAGAAGCGGTGAATGGGACATTACCGCCCAACATTCTGACCATCAAGACATAGGTGCTTATAGCCAGGATGGCTAGACAGACTCCACAGATGCGTACCACCCAACTGTCCCATGTAGCTGAACTCAAATAGACAAGCTTAGCTGAAAATGGGATGAATTTCATCTAAAAGAGGGCGCTTAGGGGAGGATCTCAGTGGTGTATTGGGCAGATCAGGGCTTATTTTGTCCCAATTCTGCATATCTAAATTTTGGGAGATATGTAAATGGACACTGCCCCACTTATATCTGGATAGTTGAGTATGTAAAGGTATAGAGCTGGGGGCGATTCAAATGTTTGAGAGAATTAGCTCCCATCTAATATAGACGGGAAGCTACAGTAATTCAATTGTTTGTGCATCCAATCCAGCTCTGTTCGGGACAGCTGTATTCTCGCATCATAATGCACAGTTTTAGCCACGTTAATCGGTTTCTCCCGCCCTAAGTGCCTATTGCGCTGCAGTTATGGCGTGCTCGGCACTCGCGCAAAGACCTAAAGCCCTACTTTACGTGGATTTTAAGAGGGTGTGATCAGAAATCTGCGATAAGTGCAGCCTTGGTGCTGCTCGCCTTAAACAATTTAATATGGCCTTAAATGCACTAAACTAAAATGTAAGGTACAAAACAAAACTGTTACAGGTGTTCAATAAATAGTAAAAATAAATACATATCAATAAAAAATTATTGATAATATAAATATAATCTACTGTATTAAATACAGTATTAAGTATGTGTGTGGAGCAACACAGACCAGCTAATGGTGCATTAGAGCATTGGCAGAAAAAAAACATTCTCATAACTTGGATGGGATGTATATGGACTGCGGGGTGTGTAGGAATGAGGGTGGAGTGGAGAACAGGGATGGGGGGGCAGATAGAGAAAATTGGGAAGATTGGGATTTGGACCTTGAATACAAAAAACTCCTTGAATAAACTTTTAGTCACAAGTAATACTCCCGTATCAATTAACTCACATATAAAGTAATATGAAATAATCAACAACGTTTGTATTGTCTCTAAACATTCAAAAAGAACAATCTGCACAACCACACCCACAACGATATAGAATTATTCCAAAGATTTTGAAACAAATAATATAAATAAGAATAGAGGATTGTTGCAATCTTTCAACTGTGAATAATAGAGAATAAATACATTTACTACATAGTTAAATAATATACTAAAATATACTGTATGCATGAATAATAACTGAATCATAATGAAGCTGTAAGTGTTGAGTATTTTGTTCAGGGTATACAACTTTGTGGTGACCTGCCTTTATACTTATATTAACATTACTTTTGTATTATAAACACCTGTAAATAGCATCTGTCATTGCTTATAATCAGTGATTTCTGATGGCATCATATATTATAAGGGCAGTCTGATTGTGCCTGGTTTTGTTTCAGTATTCACCCCAATGACACTATTTATAGACATCCAATGGTTATGACATTTCAGATGATGTTTCTTTAAGCTAGAATTTTGCTGATATTCTTTTTTCAATACTAAAGTCATACTCAAAGATACTGTACATCCTGACAAAACTTAATTTTCTTAACCTAACCCTACCCAGGGCCGGCCTGAGCCCAATATTTTTGGTAAGCAAATATCGCCTTCAGCGCCCATGGGGGTACTTTTGCTCGTGCCGGAAAAAATTAAGGGGGCGTGATCTTGTGGGAAAAGCCATATGTATACGGAGTAATGTAGGGTGATGGAAATATACACACTGGGGGAGGATAAATGCAGGCAACTAGGACAGTGAGGGAAGCAGAGGAGGAGAAGGGTCCGTGAGCACCAAGGGAAGAAACAGCAGAGGTGGAGGGATCAGAGTTCAGAGGGCACATTGTGGGTAATGGAAGAGCTGTGCCCCCATTACAGTGGCCACATGCTGCCTGTGTATGGAAATTAGGGATGTGCGCCGGACCATTTTTGCTGGATTTGGATTTGGATTTGGTTCTAATTCGTCGTCCGGCTTTGGATTTGGATTTGCCAAACTGCGGTGACAGGCTTTGGATTTGGATTTGGATTTTTTTACAAAAATTGACAAAAAAAGCTAAAATCACATAAATTGGTCTTTTTTTTCTTCCTAGAGTATTATTAACCTCAATAACATTAATTTCCAGTCAATTTAGACCATATAACAGCTCATAATATTGTTTTCAACATTATTGGCCAAAGGTTGCAGTGAGCTGACTGGTTCCTAAGCGACAGAGCAGCGGCACAACGACACAGACACCACAGTATAAAGCACATCTATGACACATTGCCACACAGCAGTGGCAGAAATGAAAAGTAGTGCACCCACCCAGTGGGGTACGGCCAGCAGAGTCACAGTACTTGTTTACATAGTGGGCTACGGCCCAAGGAGTCACAGTGCACAATCTTATTCACATTACACCGCACGTAGGGCCTGATTCACATTACACCATAAAGTAGTGTCTCTTATTTATGTTACGACACACAGTAGTGCCCCTTTTACACAATGCCCACAGTAGTGCCCCTTTTACACAATGCCCACAGTAGTGCCCCTTTTACACAATGCCCACAGTAGCGGTGTTCTTTACACAATGCCCCCAGCAGTGGTGCCCCCTATGCAGTCCCCTTAGTAGTAGGGTACCCTATGCAGTGCCCCCAGTAGAATGCCCCCCAGTAGTATGCCCCCCATTAGCAGGCCCCCCCAGTAGTATGCCCCCCATTAGCATGCCACCCAGTAGTATGCCCCCCTTTAGCAGGCCCCCCCAGTAGTATGCCCCCCATTAGCAGCCCCCTCAGTAGTATGGCCCCCCAGTAGTATGGCCCCCCAGTAGTATGGCCCCCCCAGTAGTATGCCCCCCCAGTAGTAGGCTGCCCCCAGTAGCAGGCCCCCCTCAGTAGTAGGCTGCCCCAGTAGTAGCCCCCCCTGTAGTATGGCCCCCCCTGTAGTATGGCCCCCCAGTAGTAGTAAGCCCCCCCAGTAGTATGCCCCCCCCAGTAGTAGTAAGCCCCCCCCAGTAGTATGGCCCCCCCAGTAGCAGGCCCCTCAGTAGTATGGCCCCCCCAGTAGCAGACCCCCCCAGTAGCAAACCCCCCCCCAGTAGTATAGCCCCCCCAGTAGCAGGCCCCTCAGTAGTATGGACGCCCAGTAGCAGACCCCCCCAGTAGCAGACTCCCCCCAGTAGTATAGCCCCCGCCAGTAGCAGGCCCCTCAATAGTATGGACCCCAGTAGCAGACCCCCCCAGTAGTATAGCCCCCACAGTAGCAGACCCCCCCAGTAGTATAGCCCCCACCCAGTAGCAGGCCCCCCCAGTAGCAGACCCCCCCAGTAGCGCCCCCGGACCTTTGACAAGTAAAAAAAAAATAAAAATAAAACTTACCTGATTCCCCGCTCCCGCGCCGTCCGCTCTGCTGTCACACGCTGCGGAGGGAGCCGGAAGACGGAGCTCATGTGTGAGCTCCAGCCGGCTCCCTCCGTACAGCAGCCAATGAGAGTCTGTGTGGCTCTCATTGGCTGCTGTGACAAACACACAGCTGCCGCTGGCGGCTGTGTGTCTGTGTCTGTGTAGGGCAGAGCGCTATACACGCGAGGAGACCTGATGTCGGATTCTCTAGTGAGAATCCGACATCAGGCGGCCACCGTTCGGCCCCGAACGGGGATCCGAGTCAGGCGGTGAACACCCGAACATGGTTCGGGTGGACTCGGATCCCCAATGTTCGGAGCGGTTCGGATTCCACAGAATCCGAACCGCTCATCTCTAATGGAAATAGCAGCATTTGGCATTTTGTATGCGAGAGTAGGGGTGGTACTGGCAGACTATTTCAAAATGTTAAATAAAAAAAAAGACTGGGAGAGTGGCCTGACAACTACACTGTGCAGACGCACTTCACAGAGATTCAGGGAGTTTGACAAATCTGCCTAGCATCGGGGACATGAACTGAAAGCTGCGACTTCATTGGCCGGCCTCGCCTCCAGGCAGCTGCAGCACTACTGCTGAGATTGTGGGCCTGATTCAGACCCGCTCGTGAGCACTGAGCACTCGCAAGTGGGTCGATGGTGGCCCAGTGCGCATGCGCACGACGGAGCCGGCTCCGTCGTGCGCATGCGTGAGACCCGGACAGCGACGGGGACACCGTCGCTCCGGGTCTCATACCAAAGGGGTCGTGCTGTCGATGTTGAGTGACAGCACGCCCCCTTTGGTGGGCGTGCCGGGGGCGTGGCTGCCAATGCAGAGGCGTTCCCATGGGAACGCCTACCGTCTGGGGCCGGCCCCACTGACATCACAAGTGATGTCAGTGGGAGTGCTTTCGGCTCTGTTTGAGTCGAAAGCACTCCAGGGCTTGCGGCAACGAGAACCTACCACAAGGGTCTCATCGCAAGCCCGATGGTCGCAATGGTCTTGACCATCACGACCATCTTCCTTGCCGTTCGCTATAGCTGTGGGTGGTCACCCACAGCTATACGAGCCGCCAGGAGGCCGCTCTAAAAATCAAGAAGGACGGCCATGTATCAGAGCGAGCGATTTGTCAGAGCTTCCGGCTCTGAATCAGGGCCTTTGTGCCAACCATACTGCAACAAGTCTCCTCTCCCTATACCAGCACCAAGCGTCTGTCACTGCCACCTATCAGCCCAGCTCAGCAGGTGGCATTTACACACTGTTTCAGACACAGAATTCTCCAGCCTGCATAGGGAGCTTCCGTTCCCCTTCTCCTTTCCTCTTATTCAACACCCACACCTCCTGTTCAGTGCTCTTACCTTTAAAGTCGGCGGTCTGTATTTGGTTGCCAAGCGACGGTCTGATGGAGATGCTATTTGCATCTCCAACACCTTTCATTGATCCATCCAGACAGGTGCCCCCGGACAGTTCTGGTGCCCAAAGCAGGAGCTCCACCATCACCTCCCATGCTATGCCCCTCGGTGTAGGCAGTGACACAATCTGACAGACTGCCACCCGCCCAAGCTTAAATTTACATGTCGCTGGCTGCTGCCGGGCCAGGGCGCCCACCTCTATGTGGCGCCCTACTCAGCCGAGAACTCAGCGTAACTGTAAAACTGGCTTTGACCCTAACCCTAGAAAGAGCAAAAAACTGTATGTCGGCATTCTGTTGAACATTCAGAACCTGTCGAAATTCTGAATTTAGCGTTTCATACAGTACCACACCTGTACTTGTTGATATACAGTTTTTGTTGTCATTTTAGCCTAACCCTAAACAAGAACTAAAAAAAAAAATTGTTTGTCGACATTCTGATGTTGACATTATGAACATCATCCCCTTTAGACTGTAAGCTCTTATGAGCAGGACCCTATTCCATCATGCTTTTTGTTCCCTCGCTTTTACCTCCCGCTGCCTACAACCCACCCAAGCTTTGGGTTTTGCCGCCCTGCTGCTTATTTGTGTATTATGCTTGCTGATATACTGTAGCAATGTTTATAAACAATGTCCATGTTCTGTACTGTATGTCACTTTTGTTCTTGTTCACACTGTTTCTGTACATTGTTTTTGTTTGTTCTTTAATAATTATAATAATAATAATAATAATAATGGCGCCATTTTAACCATGTCGACATTTTTGAATGTTGACATACCGTATTGTTTGACCTTCAGAATGCTGACATTCTGACCCAATCCCCCCAAATACTAAGGAGATTGATTTCTACACAGACAGTTGAGCTTGAACACAGCCCACTCCCAATTTTGTCCCCAAATTTCATCTCCTACAGAGGAACATGGTTGTGCAAAGGAAGAAAACTGCACCTTCCAGATGGATTTAATCCTAACTCAAAACAAGAATTTAAGTCCGCAGATAAGAATACTCTACTGACTTCAGCTTTCTCCCTGCCGGTGTACAGAGATCTGTCCCTAGGAGATAATTTTGCTGAGAAGCAGTGATAGCATGTGATCCCTTGCTACTTCTAGGTTATTAGAAAAGCCCCTCATTGATGTTCAATCATCTCCTATTGATAGGCCCATAAAGAAAAGCTATACTGTGAGAATTACCTTTGCTAGTGCCTGCATTGTATTAAAATTAGATTATCAGGAAACAGTGGTTTTATACTAAAATCGTCTGATTTTTTTTCCCATAATGCTCTTTTCCATGTGACAGACTGATGAGAGCCGACTCTGACACTGGAACAGAGCTTTCACTGTCTACTCCAGTTCCTCAATACACACGTTGCTATGTTTAGCAGGTTATTTACTAAAGATAGATAGATAGATAGATAGATAGATAGATAGATAGATAGATAGATAAGCCGGAGGTAGGGCAACAGTCCCATTCAGAGAAACTATTTAAGAAGGATTGCAGCGGCACTACTTACTCCTTTTATCGCCAACTCAGGAAGCACACAGGAAAAAATCCTTTATTTATTTAAATGAAGCATTTTCAGATCTTTTTTTCTGTAAATGTAGTGTATGTATGTCTATGCATGTAGGGCCGCAACTAGCGAGAGCTGGAGGTGCATGTGCACCGGGTGCGCTGCTGCACCCGCCACTAGTGTCCTCCAGCCCGACGCCGCAGGGAGGCTCCAAGCCGGACGCCCGCTGAGATTTTATTACCAGCGGGCTCCCGGCTCCTTCTGGAGGCTGGAGTTCTCTCCTGAACTCCAGCTTCCAACTCTCCTCACGGGCACTATGGGAGAGACGTCATAACGTCTCTCCGATAGTTCCGAGGAGCTTCCGGGGGCAGACCGGACGGTGGCAGACGCAGGAGCGGGGTTTAAGGCAAGTAATGTTTTTAGTAGTGTAAAATCAATAGTGTAAGTGGCACTATTGGGGCATTACTGTGGGGGCATTACCATATAGGCACTACTACAGGGACATTACCATATGGGCACTACTACAGGGGCATTACCGTATGGGCACTACTACAGGGGCATTACTGTTTGGGCACTACTACAGGGACATTACTATAGGTGCACTGCTGAAGAGGGCATTAATATAGGGGCACTGCTGCAAGGGGCATTACTTTGGGGGAATTACCAGGGGGGGCGCCAAATTACTGTCTTGCCCCGGGTGTAAAAAATCCTAGTTTCGGCCCTGTATATATGTATGTATGTATGTGTTAGTGGCTCTCTACTTCCGGTGACGTTCCTTCCCTCTCATCCACCAGATCCCTCAGATGTGCCTGCTGAGTATTTGAATAATGCTAATTATATGTTTGCCCCTCTGTTTCTAACATTCAGTTCCCAGATGCATTAGGACTGGTTGGTATGTCTCTCTTACCATACTACTGCCACTTTATTGTCATCAACAACAAAACAAAACTTGTTAGATTGTCAATGAAATGTCAATTACAAACACTTCAGCATATAAAACAAACCAGTAAAACATTTCCATAATACTCAGGTGAGTGCATTTTGACAGTTCAATAGACGAACAGCTACTGGAAAGAAGTTATTATATATCCTCTTTGTATGTGTGTGCACACTCCTAAAGCGTACATTTGATGGTAATCTTCCGAAAACCATATAGTTGGGATGACTAGGATCAACTAAGATGCCTCTAGTCCACTTCAATACTCTACTCTCATCAAGAACTTGAATTTGGGGTAGTTTTACACCTATTATTTTGCTTGCGGTCTTTACCACCCGCTCAAGAGCACCCCAATCCGCAGCAGTACAATTCCCAAACAATATAATAATCCCATAAGTCAGGGCACTCTCTATTATACAACAATAAAAACTTAGAAGGCTGTAAATGGTGCACTAGGGTACAAATTGGCTCTTATTCAGACTGTCCCTACAACAATACTCCTAAACAGGATGGGTACGGGATGCCGGCGCTTGGGATCCCGGCGATCAGAATCTTGACGCCAAAATCCCATCTGGGTTAAGATACCTACACTTGTCGGTCAATATCCTAACCCTCCCCCTCTCCCTGCCCTAACCCTCCCTCCCTAGTGCCTAAATCTAACCTCCCCCTCCCCGCACCCTAAACCTAACCCTCCCCCTCTCCCTGCCCTAACCCTCCCTCCCTAGTGCCTAAATCTAGCCTCCCCTTCCCCGCACCCTAAACCTAACCCTTTTCCCTTAGTGCCTTACTCTCCCCCTAATGCCTAAACCTAACCCCATTACTTACCTTCCGGATGCTGGCGGTCAGAATGCCGGTGCCGGAATTCTGACAGGTGTCGGAACTCCGCCACCGACATTCTGAGTGCCGGAATCCCCACAGTCGGTATTATGACCGCTCCCCCCTATACCTATTAAAAGGACAATATAAATCTAATATTTATTACCTGTAATGTACATGCTGTCTAGTTCCTGTAGAATAGACTACATAACGTGATGAGATAAAACTGTCAGTATGTTTGCCAATCATCGGCTTTTCATTTTATTGAGAATATCTTTCTGACAGACTAAATTTCAGGTTCCGGACATGTCTAAAGAGAGATGAGAGAAAGTTTAACATAAAACCTACTGGATGAAAAAATTGGGCACAGTCCTATTTGTGGGTCTAATTTTCCTACCCTCCTACCCCCCTCTCTCTTATTCTTTCTCTCTCTCTCTCTCGCTCGATGATTTCCTCCTTAGCGGCAAGAGGTTGAGAAAGAAATTTGCCCAGATACATTTTCAAGCTCAGCTGGTTGGATTTACACTGTTAAGACAGCAATGAAGGCAATTGCAGCATAGGGGGAACATTAATTCAATTTCAGAGTGGGATGGAAGCAGTGGGTGAGAACTATCTAATATGAGCTGATCTCTTTTGCCTGATCGGCAATCATCAAGCTGTGACGGGGAGAGAAAATGGCAGGGGGAGATCTAGGCACAAGAGTCCGGCTTAGAGAACAAAATGTATATCTAAATAAACAAAGCAATGTGCTCAGAAAAAAGAAATAAACATGGATGCGGCACATTATTTATTTACCAGACACAAACTTGTTTGTTTAAAAATATAAAAAAAAGAACCAATAAAATGTATATGGTATACTTGCTTATAATACTTTATTTATTGTTATTTAGTTTGTGTTCCCTACCAGCCCAACTCTTCTCTTTGCATATAGTATGGTGATGTTTACTTCCATAATTGTTAATTTAAGTAACATTTAATAATTGTTTATTCTTTTATATGTGTGTGGTCAGGTCGGACTTTATTTCACTAGTGATGCAGAAGTTCAAAGAGGTAACAAGACCTGCGGCAAGGAAAGGAGCAAGCATAAAGGCTCAACATCAGTATACTGTCTATAGAGATCACAGCTCTATTTATCAGCAAATTTGAGGACCTAAATCGGGTGATACAATTATCCGCAACGTGCAGTGACTGTAATTGCAGCACAGCAACATTGCTCCTATTACTGTGGACCACTATGGGGGTGCCAGGTAAAAGGAGCAAATTTGTGACTGCAACGTGCAGACGTTACCAGCGTTTCCCCACCATTCCGAAGGCACACAACAGGCTTTGCCTTTCATATAGCCTTAATCACTCTCCACCTAAATGTTATTATTCTTTATTTATACAGCTCTGATATAATATGCAGCAATGCACATTGAGAGAATGTAGTGGCACACCTAGAGGGGTTCCCTGGTACCCAATATTACACCATTCAAAAAAATATATGGGAGGTAGTGAGATTGTAATGAAGACGGTAATAATAGGTTTGAAAAAGGACAGAGGGGGAGATGTACTAAGCTTTGAAAAGTGATAAAGTGGAGATTGATAAAGAACCATCCAATCAGCTCCTAACTGCCTTTTTCGAACACAGCTTGTAAAGTGTAAGTTAGGAGCTGATTGACTGTAACTATATCACTCTCCACTTATTCCTTCTCAAGGCTTAGTACATCTCCCCGACAGTGTAGTAAATAGGCTGGTAATGTGCATGAGAGGGAATGGTTACAATTATGACACAAATTACATATAACATGTACATAAATTATAAATTATAGCCAATATCAACCGTAATGCCAAATACAGTAGCAAAACTGAGAGGAATCCATGCCAGGGAATTAGAATCTGCCCCTCTGTTGAACTCCTTCCCAACAGTGCTCCATTGTCCCAGCATTGATGATGTGTGAGTTCAGACTGTAAGCGCCAATGGGGCAGGAACTATGTGACTGTATAAAATATTTATATCAGGGCACGTACAGAACCCATGGCCATCAATGATGCGCTGTCCTCCTATTGTGGTTGATCCTACTGAGGCCAGAGGGCAGCAAGCTGTAAAGACTGGCACCCCGATGGGCATACAAAACAGGAAGCTAATGATAAGTATTCTATGTACAGTGCCATGTAAAGTGCCGACATCATATAAATAAATGATAATAATAAATAATGTTGTGTCTGCTAGTCATTATTGTCATAGACCACTGATCGGCAACCTGATACCCCTGGACAGCCCTTTAACTTTAAAAAGGACTACACGTTACCCTTAAGCTGGGCCATAACTAGGGCTGTGTGGCTGGGACAGCAAATCTGTAGGAGTTTGGAGGGAATTTATGTTTTAGGTTAATTATTTACATATGAGAGTTTAGAGGGTCCTAATTTACATCCTGCCCCAGGAGCTACAATTCCTAGTAATGGCCCTACCCGTAATCTAAGTAATAATGTAAAACAATACATTTAATGAAAGAACGAAACGCCTATCTATAATAACACATCAGTAGGTATTCTAAGCAAGCATTAAACAGATCTGATAGTATAGGAGGAAGGAACTGGGGGACGCAAGTAAAGGCTCGGAGGGCCGCCAGTTACCCATCACGGTTGTAGATAGAATTTTCCTAGTTGTCAACAAGAACTATTGCAGCACCGAACAGTCCTATCCCTTGGAGGAGAGGTTGTTGTCTAAATCTGCACTTTCATGTACAGTTATTCTTTAATAACCATTTTCCATAATGTTTAAAACCTTGTACATTTTTACTCATCTCTGCAATATAACACAAAGGTTTATTAAGCAGGAACACGTTTTCAATACACATAAGGATTTTAAAAACAGGGATATATTTGCTAAAAGGAAATGTTGCACATACTGTAGCAACCAATCATATTTTAGCTAACATATTCTAGAATGTACTAGATAAATGATAGCTACAATGAGTCTGATTGTTCACTAGTTCATATTTAATCCACCACAAATTGTGATTTAAAAGACAAATCCCTTGTAGTGTAAAAAATACAGTTGAAACACAGGAAAGGACTAATTAGAATTAATAGAACCCCCCAAAAAATTAAAATAAGTATTTATGCGGAGAATATAATTGGCACACAGGAACCAGCACCAACATAGAGTAATACAACACATAAGAACTAAACAGATCAGATCGGCGTATCAACTATTCACACACAAAAAAAACCATATAGAAAATGGCGTGATAAAATCAAGGTGTCTGTACAGTTCTTCCATGTAATACGGTCTTACTCATTATGGCTCCTGTCCAAGCATCAATTCCACAACCCAAAAAGAGAAAACTTCAGGCACTCAACAGAATGTTGACATTTCCTCAGAACTCAAACTGGTATATACTTTGTGCTCTGCAAGTACCAGGAACAAGTTATTGATCTGCCCTTTGTGTTCTGAGGAAGTTACAACAGTGCATTGATTAGCCATGCCATGCTATGAATTGTAACATTGCTTAGAATGGTTGAAGGTTGTCTTAATTCATACACATGTATTTAACAACAAACACACAGAGACTAGTGGGGCCCATTTAGCAAAATGCCCACCGGCGGCAATAAGTTTGATTTGCCACAAAAACAATTACCGCAATGTAAACAAAAATATCACAGTGGCTTGGAGAGGTAAGATTTAACGTACCACTTTATCGGAAACGGTCTCTCCAGTTGCTCGTAATGTATGCACGTGTCAGCAGATCTTGGCTTTCAGGACCACTAGTAGAAAAAAAATATATATATATAATATATAAAACTAAATAAAATAAATTTTAAAGATGAAATAAATATCTTAAAACATGAATACATTTAGAAAAACAAAAACAAATCTTTATTCAAAGACTACATTTTTTTTAGGTGTATCCTTTATTGCCATCCTGAAATAAGGACCCCCCACAATACTTATCACACAAGCTATAAACTGGTGGACCTTACGGCTGACAGAGCTACAGTATGGCCAGAGGTGACAACGTTATTGCTGGTGGTAACCTTATCAGCGCATTGGGCATAGCAACAATCAGGCCCCTCGCCGGCAAAAATGCAAAAAGGCTTTTTGCCCTTTCATACTGTAAATATGTCCATAAGAATCACATTTCATAATACATTTCCTGCCTTCAGGTATGAGTAAATAACTTACTAAAGCTGTTAATATAGTTGAGCAATAGGCCCCAAAGCCAAGGAGTGGCTTAGTGCCTTATCCATTAAGCTCAGCGGTCCTGTTACACATGCCTAACTAGTTTTAACATGGTTTTTGAACTAGTTACTTTCAACATGATTTAGGTAAATGGCCCATTCATCATAAGGGGCCCAATGTGGCTGCTGCATAATCAACAAGCTCTGAAAACTGAAAGTCTTTGGAGTTTGCTTGCGGGAACTGAAGCCATCCCGAAGGCCCACAATGCACTCTGGGAGGAGTTCCAAAGCGTGAACGCCTCCAGCGGCTCTCTCTGTGCAGACTTACACTGTCCGGGCAGTGTAAACTCTCATCGCTAGTAATTACTGCCAAAAGTGGCAGTGTTATGATCCAAGGTACAGCTGCTTTTCAGCTTCGACCTACCAAATCGTTTTAGTAACCACTGCTGGGAAATTCAAGTTGTGTTGAGTTGGACACTGAATTATTGGGTTCCAATTGGCCCTCAAATATTTTTTTTCAGAATCGAAAACGAATTATAAAACAAATCCTGATTACCTCACATGGAAATGTAATATCAAGGGTTAGATTTACTAAGTGGCATCATTTGCAATCTGAAGATTCTCAGCAAGTTTGACCCTGGAACTTAAAACGGCAATATTATTATTGGCGGTTTAACTTTTTCATTCCACTGCTTAGTAAATCTAGCTCCAAAAACCTAAATTATTTCTTTCAAGTTCCAGGTGTCACAACTTTGCACTATTAGGCTGCTGTTCTGAAGGCTTGATGTCATGTCACCAGATACTTTTATACCATACAGGGCCTGTGGTACCATTAGGCAAATGTAGGTGTTTGGTTTGGGGCCACATACTGTATAACACTGAAAGAGTGTCAAAATGTGACATTATTCAGTGTTTTTATTATACAGTGGTGACCCCAAAGAACCATTCACAGACATGTTGCCTGCTGCATCAGGCATTGGCTGGAAGGACAGCACTTGGCTATGATGTCACTTCCCAACATAAGTAGGGTATGCAGCCACCTGTTTCTTACCATCTGTAAACGGTTGTCTTCAAGTATATTTGGGGAACGTGATCAGGAGTGAGGCTAAAGACACCTAGATGGGAATTCCTCCACTTACCTAGATGTGAGTTGGGGTGCGTCATCTATATGTATACAAGATTGTCTCTATGATATTTTCAACTATCTCCTTAAGGATTACACCTAAAAGAGACTTTGTGTTTGTTCCCCTTTTTGTCTTTTGGGGATACATAATACGGAGGATCCTAAAGGAACTCTATCATATATGAAGAAAAATGTTTAAGACAGAATAAAAAGGATTTTATGACATTTGATATTTGTTTTGTGTACTATTCTTTCTTTTGATAACATCTTTATATTTTATATCCAGCGCCATCTTATATTCAGATTGTTTTTTTTTTATATTGTGTTTTGAGTGGGGTGACACTCTTTTCTGGACAATAGGAATGCTGCAGGTGTCGCGCACCCTCTCTTCACAGATATTTTACATTTCCAAATCTGATACTGACTTACTTATGTAAACCACAGGTTTAATAATATTAATAGTTCTCTGCATCTTAACATTATTACTTATGAGCAAGGCTAATGCATTAACATTATTCCTAAACCAGAGTTCAAACACAGAATTAATTAAATCTTACATTTATTCTGAGGTAATATAGTCACAGTGCTTACACACAAATATTAAGACATGACATATATTAAGTACAGGTTTACAAGGCAGGAATAAAAAAAGGTTACCAGGAAACATACTAATAGGCGTACTGGAAGTTTGGAGAATTAAATATGATATCTTAATAACAAGCGAGTGGTTTCTTGTTTCTTTCAAAATGAAACACCAAAGTAAAACATTTTGGGCCTGATTCAGAGCCGGTCGCTATTAGCGCTCGCTCGTTCAGAAAAAGGGGGTGGCTATTCAAATGAACCGTTCGCTCTTTGTGGTCTGTTGCCGCCTCTATGTCTGAACGAGCGAACAAAACATGCGGACGTTTATTTGATAAAAACGCCCCCTGGCCGCTCGCATCATACGTCATGTCCGCTATTTATTAGATTAATCGAGTACATCGACCAGCGTATGAACTGCTCGCTATTCTTGTGGTTGGTTTTTCCTACCACAAATTTGCGAGCAGTTCTGACTATAAAATAACCCAGTGACGTGGTCAGTGACGCTACTGTATTAATTATGCACACCCATAAAACGCCCGTTTTGACCTTTAAGCACGCCTGCGTTCTGATCTCCACTCCCTGTTTTCAAGCACCTTCCCCTGTTACCACCCACATACGCCTCCTCCTGTCACTCATATTAGCAGGCATTCGCTATTTAGCGAACAAACGATTTTCGGCCGCAGTGACTGGTTCGCGCATGCGTATAACGATCCGTATGCATGCGCAGTTGGGCAAACATCGCCTTGAACGAACGAGCGGCCGCTTATGAGCGGCTCTGAATCAGGCCCTTTGTCCCAGCTGAAATTCCAATGGCATTGGGAGGGGCTGAAGCCCACCCTGCAGATGGGGGATGATTTCATATAGGTTTACATCTCTGTGGGTTGAGCCACACCATCTATTGGGCAGGATTTTCCGAGTTCCTAATGTAATTCTTCCATAAACTTGTTTAGGAGAAACTCTCTTAAACATGACAATAATAACATTGCAACATCAAAACCGGCCCAGCTCACTTCACTAGGGAAGAGGATGGGATCCGGGTGGATTTCCTGTTCTCCCGGTAGTCAGGGAGAACTCCCCGCTATTCTGGAATAAACCGGACATAGAGAGTAGGCAAGTATGCAGGGCCGGATTAAGGTTTGTGGGGGCCCTGGGGCAACTAAGTTGTAAGGGCCCCCACCAAGGCACACGGAGCCTACTCCCCCCACCCCACCAACCACACAGAGCCTACCTCCCACGTGTGTTAAACACACGCACATATATATAAAATATATGTAGCACCTCACATAATTAGCCCCCACACCCGGGGACGGACGGAAGCAGGCACTGTAGCTTGGTTTAAGGTAAGTGTTGTGTGTGTGTGAGGGGGCATAACAGGGGCCTTACTACTGGGGGCATCCTATGGGGCACTACAGCGGCCTTACTACTTTAGGCATCATATAGGGGCACTACAGGGGCCTTACTACAGGGGCCTTACTACTGGGGGCACTATTGGGAGCACTACAACTGGGGGCACTACAGGGGCCCTTACTATTGGGGGCACTTCAAGGGACATTACTACTGGGGCACTGCAGGGAGCATTACTACTGGGGACACTACAAGGACATTACAACTGGGGGCACTACAGGGGCCCTTACTACTGGGGGCACTGCAGGGAGCATTACTACTGGGGGCACTACTACAGGGGGCATTACTTTTAGGGGTATTATTACCAGGGGCATTACTACATGGGGCATTATTACTACTGTGGGCACTGCATAGGGGAACCACTACTGGGGGCACTGTATAAGGGGCACTACTGGGAGCACTGCATAGGGGGACCACTACTGAGGGCACTGTATATGGGGCACTGTATAGGGGGACCACTACTGGGGGCACTGTATAAGGGGCGCTACTGGGGGCACTGCATAGGGGGACCACTACCGGACGTACTGCATAGGGGGACCACTACTGGAGGCACTGCATAGGGGGACCATTACTGGGGGGCACTACATAGGCGGGCACTGTATAAAAGGAACTGCATAGGGGTAGCGGCAGCTGGGGCTGGCATAGGTGCTGGGGGGGGGTCAATTTTAATTTGGTGGGTGGGCACCAACATTTATCTTGCCTCCGGGCACCTGGGATGAAGTTATGCCACTGTGTGCTATAATAGAAAGGTGGCAAAGCAGATTCCAATTGGATGGTAATAGCACACACTTACCTACTCTCCCAAAATGTCTGGATTTTTCGTAGATTCCCCTGGACCCTGGAAGTCCTCCCACATACCATTTCCTAGTGAAGTGGGCAGGATGGGATCATAATGCCAGGAATCAAGGGTCCATCATGGAGCAGGTGGGGCTAATATACGACACAATCCTATCAGAATTGTGTTATTTTAACCCTGCAAGTGGGCGGGTCCCCATGACACAAAGTACCTGTCCCCGCCCCCATCAGCTGCATCTTGCATTTGCCCTCCGAGCCTTTCCCAGAGGGGAGAAAGAATGAGTCGGTAATTATGGAATAGCATGTGGACTATAAAATATCTTAAGTGTCTGTCATGTAGGAACTCACTTGCACATGTATTTATGAATATGTATTTACCAACTCCTACAAGAGAAATGTCTGTTCTAGCTATACATTTCTTCTACAAAAAGCAAAACATATTTTATTCTACCGAGAACCCTTGAAAGTGTTTTGTGTGAGTTACAGACAATGGATAAAGAGGAAAAGACTCCGATGAAAAAGAAAACTGCACTTTGTAGGATATTATATACCACAATGATATTCTTGCTCCAGATTACTGTATTAGCCCTGTACATGCAAGTTTAGCTTCAAATAAATATTGGATTAGCAAAACCTGGGACATAATAAATTAGAAGGTAATAGTTTATGAAAGATATGGCATTAGTGGGGGGATAGACAAAAATGAACATTTGAAAATACATTACCAGAGAGCTGGCAGTCTGTATAATAGATTGCATTTGCATAATATCCATGCTGATATTGAATTTACAGTAGATATACACTGCTTCACTGCTTGTTTAAGACTTTTAATTAGCACAGGATAAACACAGTGTATGTTGGTATAACGGGCATCGTATGTGTATCTTGAATTATGCAGGGACATACACATTATTCTCTTAGGCTGCATACACTGAATTTAAGATAAATGAAAGAGAAATATACTAAGTAAGCAGCGTCAGCCTTTTCTTACGTGGTGCACCTTGGAAAGTGGGAGGGAAGCGGGAGGAAGGGATATCTTAACTACATGAACAGTCACAGGGGTCAATTCAAATCAAGGATGTGCGGCCAGGGTAGGCAGGGGAGGCAGAGCCTCCCCTGTCATACTCCCTCCCCTATCATACTCTCTGTCGTGCTCCGGAGTTTTGATATAAAAACAGTGTTTTTATACATGTGTGCCTCTCCAGCCATTGACCTCACCGCACATCACTGATTCAAATAGATGTGAAGCGTGATCCGGAATTCGGTTCTACATGGCACCTACATGGTGGCTCTTTGTTCGCTACCAGAGAGGTTCGAACAAACTCTGATTTTGCCGCAATACTGTATATGGCACATATATATGCGCACCCCTGCCAAGCCGGCATCACACCTTGCAACAGAATCAACATCTTAGCGTTAATGTATTCATTGTAGACAATGGTGTGGTGTCCCCGAAATGTGGGAGATTGTGACAATGTGAAGAGGTACAAACACAGCATTGGGAGTTGGAACAAGAGTTAATAGCATCTATGGAGTGGGACCAAATGCATGACTTCAGGGTGCTGCAGTTCTGGATTACTAAGGGCATTAACCAGAGCCCAAGTCTTCAACAAGGACCAGTAATTCTAAATGATTGGTTCAAACGTGACCTATATGAGAACTTGGTCTAAGTAGCTTCCCCCCCGGCCTCTTCAATGAATTAGGGGTATTTTGGTATGAGGCTTGCTGCGTATAACATACATGTGGATTGGGACACATGGCTTGAGCACCAACAAGTTCCCATGGCTGGCAAAATGTAATAAGAATTAAAACAATTACAGGCAGCAGTCTATCGTTACTTTTTGGCAATCACCACATTGCTTGTTTGACATATAGGGGACAATTATATTGTTTTAACAGCTGCTATTTCTTTTGGGAGCTCTATGAAGCAATTCAATTGTTGCTCCTTTCAGGCGCAAATAGCCGCGCATGCCCACATTTCTGCTCACAGTCTCCCGGGGTGGCGAGCAGAAATGTACGATGAGTCGGGAATTTGGTGCGCCCAAAGCAGGACTTTAGATGGGGTTAGCTGCTATACGTGGTTAAACCCTGTGCTTTTGAGTGTGCACTCGCAGCACTGATGTTCAAAATGAGCAACAAATTAATTTTTCCATTGGGCGCCCATTGCGTTTAGGCACACAAAAAACATTTGAATCGGACCCATACATACCACACAGTTAGTATGTATGGGGGTAAATATGGTATATAGGATATTCTACCTACTGTGGTTTTCAAACGACATTGTAAAATCAATATAGTGTTTGGGTGGTATAGTTTGTCCTCTAGTGGTCACAAGTACGAGGTGTCTGAGGATACGTCATGTGGTGGCTAAAAGGAATATGAACTGTTTGTTGGGATTGTTATCATTTTTATGTTGGGTACCGTAGAGAGCTAAGTCTTGTCTAGATGTTCAATGCTTGGGATGGATCATACAGAGGCCTGATAGTCTGATCGGGTTTCAACACCAATTCAGGCAAAAATGGTTAAAGGTGCCTACACACTAGGCGATTTTTTTCCACGATTCTGCCGATTTCGACGCCTCGGTACGACAAATCGGGTAAAATATGGCCAAATCGTGAGTGCCTCCGATGATGAAGGCTGATCTTGTGCGAGGGATACTTAAGTATCCAACTCGCAGCATGGGAAACTTTGCATCGGAGCAATTGCTCCGGTGAGGGGACAACTGCTCCGAAAAGCAGCTGTCCCATCGGTTAGTATCGCAGCTACAGATGTAGCTGCATTACTTACCTCCTCCCCGTCGGCCCGGCTATGCATGCGTGACCCGAGGTTTGATAAATAGAGAACCTTTGGAGCTGATTTAAAGTTACGCAGGCCATACATCAACGGCCCGATTCCCTGTTCTGCCAACGCCGATCCAATCTGCTGATCAAAAACGCAGATCTGCAGACATCAATGATCAGCAATCCGTTGGAGAATGGGAAATTCAACATGTTAAAAATACCAGACTCGCTGTTGCTGCCCATTTTCGAAAATCGAGTTTGTACAAAATGTTGGATTTCTCTGATCCCGACGTTGGCAGAACAGGGAACTGCTGCCTAATGTATTGGCCCCTTTAGGTGCAAATACTGCCACTTCCATACATACCATGATGGCAAATACTAACCAGCTAAATTTTTACACTTGGCTTTACAGTTTGGCAAACCTGTACCACCCTTAAAAGTGTACATAACCATGCGCATTTTCAGCACCGTAGCAGGGCTAAGATTCACGCTGTACTAGCCCGCCTACTGAGTGCCCAACATCTTGACACCATACGCATATTGTCATTAAATCACTCCGAGGGGGTGGGGCTGGCAGCATTGGGGACACTGTGATTGGCTGCACAGACTGCAGGATGCCAACCTGGAGTGCCTAAAGGACGCTCCTGAGGCACTACAGTAACCATTCCAGACACCCTCCTAGCCAGAAGCAAGTACCACCCACAGAGCAGCGGCATCGGTCGCACAACCCTAGATATAGCCCTGCGCATTTTACAAACCCCCCAGTCTCTCTAGAGCACAAAACGGTGTGTCCAGCTGCAAATATTGTGTCCTGTAACTGGATTCGCTCTTAACCCTTAATTATCCCCTTTGCATATTTATATTTCATAATTGCTTAAAAAATGACATAAGTGTAGTTTTCCTTTAAGAAGACGCTAGTCTATTACCAAGATCCCTTTTTATTTTTTTAATGATTTACTTTGAAACATTTTCCCCACATACTTCATGAGGTTTCAGTTTTTGCAGCGTGTGTTCCAAATTGCAAGACTGCACTGTTAATATAGATACCAATTTTACAGATACATATGCACGCCTTCAATACATGGGTGATATGAAGGCAGATGGGAGAAGTGAAGCGCAGTCCGCGCAAAATTGCATATTAGCGAGAGCATGCATGCGATACCATATGGAGACATTTCAGGTAGTGCATAATATTAGGAGCTGTCATTTCTCTGACTTCACAGTCAATGATGTTTCCTATTTGCATAAAAGAAATATGTCTCATCAGCATAAAGGGCAGAACCATCAACAGTGCTCATCTCAGGAGTGTGATGGAGCAGTAACAAGGACTGTCCCAATATCAGCAAATTTCATCCTCTCTTACATGATTCATCTCCTGTTCTCCTCCAAGGACAACTGTCTGGTTCAGGCGGATTAAATGGGCATCTGGTTGTTTTTTCAAACGGACAGTCCAGGAAATCTTTTTTTTATGATATTATGATGCCCGGTAGGAAACGTTTCTCTTTCTCGGCACGTCATTGTTTCCGCATTCTGCTTGTTTAGGCAGCGGAAAACTCTGCAGCTCTGTGTATTGCCTCCCTTGACCCAACATGTGACATACCTCTCACTCCGTCCCGATTTAGGTGGGACCTCCCCGATTTGAGGAGACTGCCAGGACTCACAGACATTTGGGCGGTTACAGGACATTACCATTATGGGCAGTAATTAGATGCTATTTTAGAGGATAGTTGTGGGACTGGGGGCATCTTTGTGCTTTGGAATCCCTTTCATGGCAAGACCATGCTCCAATAAGTCATGATCACGCAGCGCCAGCTATGGCGGAAATACAGAAAAAAGTAATCTTATGATGCGTACACACGCATGTCGCTGGCTGATCGTCCTGTGCCATCCCTGGTGTGCTGGATGATCGATATCAATCATCCAGCACACCGCCAACTTACCAGCGACTATAGCGACCCTCAATCAACCGTTGATCGCGGATCCCTATAGTAACCTGCTCGATATCGTTATCATCCATACGTGCCCGCACATCGCTGGTCGAAGGTAAGTTGGTAGGGAGCAAAAAATGCATGCTATGAATGATATCGTAATCGTTCAAATCGTGCATTAATATCGCTGCTTGTGTACTCAGCAGTAGAGCAGTGAGTTAAGGCACAAAGTATTTCCTACCTTCAAAAGTCCTTTTACAAAACTTTTTATGTTAACAGTAACTTAAATGCTGCTTTTTGTGATTGCTTTGTCTTGTAATTTCTTCACGGACTATGGTTATAAAATGACTCTAACAAATGACCATTTTCCATTATAAAAATTTTTTTTCACATTGGAGAACAGTTTTATTTTGAGCCTAATTTAAAGTATAACAAGAATGGAACTTTCAGTAAGCCTGGAAAATCCTAAACGATAAAAAAATCCCCTCTTATAGAAGATATATTTAAAATGTAGACATGGCAAGAGAAGAACCTTATCCATGTCCCGCTGCAGGAGCTCCGAGTCGTAGGTGTGTAGTTTGGGATTCTTATCAGCTGCCACCGGAATGTCTCTCTCCGTCATCATCATTTAAAGTGCACCCGTTAGGGTACAGACTGTGTATGCATCCATTTTATGGGCTAAATCAATATTCGTGAAAAGTCAGCCTATTCACTCGCTAGTGGCATCACTAATTCATGAGGTAATTATCTCTTAGGGCTCTATTTATTAAAGGGTAAAAACAGATCCGTAAGGAGGGGTGTGCGAGCTGTGCCATCACCCAGGGTGCAGGGCCCCACAGCCCCTGCATCTGGCTAGCAGCCAGCAGCGCTGCGGCACTGTTGCTCGGAGCGTCCGGGCACGTACCCAGTAATGTGTATAGCCACCCGGAGATGCTGGCCTGGCACTGAATAAAAATACCTGTCTCTGTCAAAACCAAATGTTTTCCCCAGAGACAGGTGGTTGCCCAATACAGTGTTCCCCAAACTTTCTTCAATCACAGTGCCCCAGAGTATCAGCATTTTTTTTTTCATTGCACCCTGAGGTCAAAAGTTTATTTATTGAGAAATTCAGAAACAATTATCAAATTAAGGCCCCTATTTATCAATGAAGGTAAACACCAGTGCAATTTTTCATTTAGTATCACTGGGATACAAATGAAAAAGCCACTGGTATTTACCAATACTTACCCCTCTGGTGAGGTCCAGCGTAGTCCTCCTCCTTGGCAAGGTCCTAACGCTGCCAGCGACGGGGGTGAAATGTGCATGCGCGACAGTCTGTGCATGTGCATGACTCAGGGACCCGCCAGTGCCTGGAAGACTTCACTGAAGCCGGAAAAGCAGCGCCAGCAATGGGGGCCGCAACGCTCTCGCCATCTAAAGATGGTGAGAGCGATGCTATGACAAATAGCGGTAATCTTAGATAACTGCTGTTTGTTAAATCCAGAAACGATGACATAACCCGTTTAGCTTCGTTGATAAATGGGGGTCTAAGTAAATTGTACTTACTTGTCATCCTTAGGTTCAGTTATATGGTGGTAGACGGGATTGTGCTAGTGTTTGTCCACACATTTTATGATTACCAGCAACCAGCACTGTTTTGCTGATCACATTGACCATGATTAATTTGATTTGGTCCTGGACCACCGACCTGTGGCACCCCTGATACTACCTCATGGCACCCAGTTTGGTAACCACTGGCCTAGTACATCAAGAAGTCACTGCTGCCAACAGCAGTCTTGGTAGATCTGAAGCTTACCGTAGCCTGACCGAGTCCTGGTGGCTTGCAAGGCCAGGAAGTCTGCATCCATGGATGCAGACTCTGGCTTCGGCACTACCAAAAATGTGAGCGACACGCCCTTATTTCCAGGAATGCAGGCCTTCTCCGCCCCAGCACCGCCCCCAAACGCTTCTGCCTGTCACTCAGGCAGAGGCTTGAGGGAACTCCATGAGGTATCGCAGGACCCATTCTGCACATGTGCAGAACGGAACCTGCGCACATGCAGAGTGGAAAACATTGAAGATGTGCGCTAACCATTGGGTGCCCTGGAGAGGGGAAAACCCATTAATTGGGGGAGTCCCCACCTCCCCAGGTATCCCTGGCCTGGGCTGACTAGCAGTCAGATGATGAATGTTTTGGCTGGAGGACACGGTGAAAGGGTCTGTGGCATTAAACCCTCGCTAAAAGGTGCTGGTTATGGAAAATTCAGGGGACCCCTACTCATTTTATGTCCTGTATTTCCACAACTAGGACTGGCACACTGAGCCTGGTGCTGGTTAATGAAAATACAGAGGATCCCTACGTCTTTTGTCCCCGGTATTTTCACAACCAGAACTGACTCAGAAAAGCCCAGTGCTGGTTGTGCTATTGGGGGGGAACACCACGTCGTCTTTTTTTATTATTATTTTTACATTTTAATAGTTTTGTTTTTTAACACAGAAGCATGCAATGATCTTACAGACCTGTGCATGCCTCTGTGTAACTCGCACCTTGTAATGAAAGTCGCATTACAGTTTTAACTCGCATGCACGCGCATGCAAGTCAAAACTGGACCCTAAAACTCACACCCTATTACATTTGCGAGTTGTGGGACAAACTCGCACATTCTAAATATGTGAGTTTGCCTCGCACAAAAAACTCACAACCTATTACATTTGGCCCAAAGTATTAGGGTCCGAAGATGATTTATGTTGTGATTCCAAAGTGTGGGGCTTAAAAGAAAGTTAATTAATCTGGGTGAGAGACTCTTTCTTTTTTCTGGAAGCCATGCTGATCAGGTATCCCCGTAGGACAGCCTTATATGCCAACCAAAGAGTGGATCTAGAAGTACCGTATCTGGGCAGTCATTCAGAGCAAAATAGTCAGAAAGTCGTGTTTGAAGTTGGAATAATATATCAGGGTTGTGTAACAGAGAATCATTAAGGCGCCATGTCATGGATGTGTAATTGCGAGTGGAAGGGTCCTTTATCCTCCAAGAGTGATAAAGGAGGTGGGACTTCATGAGACAGAGGAGAGACTTAGAATGTTGAGAATCCAAAGAGGAGGCTGAAGTCACAGGAGCAGAACGATCCAAAGTGGAATTCAGAACAGAATTGAAATCTCCAGCAACAATAAGTTCTCCCTAATGGAATCAGGTAAGGAGAGTCTAATTTAGAGAAAAAAAAAAGATTTTGGTGCTGGTTAGGGAAATATACATTAACTAACGTATACAATTTATTATTAAGCTTTGCAAACTATTTTTCTTAAACAGAAGTGTTTGTCAGGTTCCAGAGTATTTGTTTGAAATACTTTGTCAGCTATACAACACATTGGGAAGTGACACTTGCGGCATCTCAAGAGATATAGCACACTAACATTTGGGGTCCTAGATAAAAAAGTGCCAGTGTTCTTCAACAGACAATTGTATGGAACTCATCATAACTGCTCAGAAAGAACGAGTCCATCTCGTTGTAATTGCTCAGGTGCATTGTCTAACTTCTAAGTGACCTTTCGTTGTACTAGCTTCCAGCCTCGCTTTCTTGGCTGTCACAACAACTTTAGCCCCTACTCAATTAAAGGTCGATTATCTGTCATAGTTTTGTGCTGCACATGTAATTGCATCTGTGCTCTTATTTCTTCAGTAGACTATTGGTCCCAGACTTAGGCTGTCTCTGAATATTAGGATCAGGATTTAGGACTATCATATGTGTCTTATCATTATCTGCGAGCAGCCAACTGTGAAAACTTTTTATTTTGGAAGGTCAACGGGCCAATTGTTAGTACAAGAACAAGCGGCACCCTCAAAATCTCTCTGTGTAACTAGTTTTCAACTGGCTGTGGACAGAAGCAGGACAAAAAGATAAGGGAGAAAGTAGGAAAGTGTTTTTTGGGTAAGCAACCATGTTTGTTTGTAATAAGAGATTACACCTCTACCTATTCTGTCCCGAACTGGCTATGAATATTATATTTCAGAATTTTATCATATACATGTTCTTCCTTACATATACACTGAGATTTATGCTACTTATTTCTGAATACTTTTGAATGCTTAATAGCTTGTTCATATGGGCAAATTTGCTGCAAATTAAGTTAAAAAATAGAAATATATAAAAACGTAACCTTTTCATCAGACCAGGAAAGTAGCTCCTCTCCTACCTCACAACAGGTTCATATAGCTTCTGTAGCAGTGCCTACTGAGAGCTTTACACCATTCTTGCCGACATCTCGGCTGCAGGCAGGTCATCGCAGAAGGGGCGTGGTGGCGTCATAGATGGGCGGTGCAAGAGCGTTGCATTGTGATCGCATCACCATGCCCGCAGCCTCATTGTATGTGCATGTGAGAGAGGGCAGATCTTTCAGTCCGGCCACCACCCACCCCCCTCTTTCCCGTCCGGACCGGGAGACTTGTCCTCTCCTGCGGTCGGCTGAGAGTGCCACCCAATTTTCGTGAGCCTCACGTAAGGGAGCAATGACGCGATTCGCGCTGAATTGCGTCATCATAGCACCGCTCCCTGCTTTGCAATGCCGGTAATCTGGGCATTGTATAGCGAGGGCGCAGCTGTGATGATGCGATCGTAGAGCCATGCTCTTGCACCGTCCATCTATAACAACACCACGTCCCTCTCCTGCGGGGGGGCGAGAGCACCACCCAATTTTTGGGAGCTTCCCGGCCATTGTGGAAGAGTTGGCAAGTGTGCTTTACACAGACCAAACTCCTGAGGAGACTGTATCTGTTTCCTGAGAAGCTATGAGCTGAATATAGAGACAGGAGAAAATCCAATTTCCAGCCTGCCCAGTGCACTAAAATGTCCAGGTATGGCACTGGCTCATTAAGGAGCTGATTCTGTGCAGTATCTGTGTCAGTGTGTTTTGGCGCTCACACGTCTGCAACTTTATGCAAATGCCACTACAATGTCCTTCCCTGGTGCACGTCTGTGTGTATGAATGTGCAAGGACTGAGACGCCTACTGCCAGCGCCTGTAGACGCTGTAACACCTGGTGTGTCTGTAGCTGCCATCATCAGTCACACCACTGAAACTCACGGCAGCCCTATGGCATGTGCACATTGTGTGTCAGAGCACGGCCTCCAATGTCAGCAATTGTGTGTCTGTGTAGTATGTACACAACCACTTTTAGCGACACTCCCATAACACACCAGTCTGTTTAGCAGCCGCCCAGGAACACCCAGCACATTTCCAATACCTTTCTGATTCTATGGATCTCGCATGCAAAAATGCCTTTGTGCGTGCACTTTGTGTAACTCCGTGATAATCGGCATTGCGTGCGACTCTGAATTTAGGCCCTAAATTGTGAGGTTCTGGTTTTGTTGTGGACCCAGGGTGGTAATAGGAGCAGACACTGAAGCAGGTTTAAAAGTAAATGTGGAATTTTTAATGAGTGATTTAACAGACATGAATGTGGTAAAACAGAAAGTCCGGGTATAGCACTAAAGTGCACTTGGGAGCTGTAGTGAGGCAAATAGGAAAAAGTGCAGTTAGTGACAGGTAATGGAAAATGTCCAGGTAGTGACTGGTTAATAGAAAATGTCCAGGTAATGGTAGACAAGGGGAATTGTCCAGGTGGTGACTGATTAGTGAAGAATGCAGACTGAGGAAGAAATATCCAGCAGAGTGTCAGTGGAGGCAAGGTGCAGGGTGAACAGCAGGACTCAGGTACTCAGGCAAGGGGAAGGTAATGGAGGATGCAGGGTAGTCCAGCGGGGTTGGAGCAGACAAGCAGGCAGACAGGTAGCGTTTCACAGGTAACAGGTGGTGAGCACAGGGAACTCTCTCTCAGCTATGCTGAGAAACACGTTGCACTAGCAATGAAGTGAGGCTCTGAACCTCCCTAAATACCAAGTGCTGTGCCGTGACTAGCCAGAGAGAGCATGTGACAAACCAGGATTGGGCGAGCAAATCACATGGCCGAAGGCAAGATGGCGGCGCCCATGCCAAACGGAACGGAAGCACTGCCAGGCCTCACCAGCCTAACGTGACAGCATGCCCGCGCAGAGCCACGCACAGCCAATGTCCCTCGCCACACACCAGCACCACCGCCAGACCACAGTGACCTCACAGGTAATACCCGTCGACCACCATGCCGAGAAACCCTGGTCGTGACATAAATGCTTTATATTTTAATTACACAAAGGAGATTTTTCCGTAACCACAGACGTAGACCTTTTTTTGTAAGAATAGATGCACTGCTCAATGTAGAATGATGGACAGGGAACCATCGCATATCTGTAGCCACAAGCAGCATAAAATCATCTGATCAATGGGAAATACACACAAAGCTGTTACAGTAGAAATATATATGTTCTTAAGTATGAATCAACTCTGAGCAAAACAGTTTACAATCTACAGTAGCAATGTATATACAACAAGTGAAGATATGATTCTGGAATCAGGGAAATTGATAGTAAAAGCACAGTGGTATAGCACAGCAGCAATAGATTGGGTGCCCACCTAGAAAAGCACATAGTTGATAAACATTAAATCATTTTTATATCCATTAAACGGAAAGGTTCCGTGGCAGGACTTTGGGGCCTATTTATCAATAGGTTGCTGACCCTGCTGATAAGTAGAATTTTTTTTCCTTTGCCAGAAAAATATCGTCGAGGCGACTGAACGACTCGTCTGCTTCTGCAATAGTGGCCTGGAGCAGTAAGGGTTAATTTAAAGCTGGGTGCACATTTAACCATGTGTACCCAGCCGACCTGTCGTGCGACGGGACCCGGCACATTTGCCGATGCCAGGAACGACATTGTGACGGCGGGGGCCATGTTGCATTTGGCAGCATGACAACCGCTGACGATGCCGCCTGTTGGACCTGCATGCATGTCCGGCGGGCCATGTCACTGACATGTGCGGGAGTACGCATCGTCAGCGACATTGAGTGTACACACTGGACGATGTGCCCGATATGTCATCCGATCTGCAGGGGTGTCCGAATGCATAACCGGACAGACCGACAAACAAACAGACCAATTAATTTTATATATTAGATTTTCTCAATAAAAGGGTTCATATACAACATTTTCTAACCAGGGGTGAAGCTAGGATTTCTGTCACCCGTGGCAAAGACTTGGTGAACACCCATCAATGGTAAATCTATTTACTATTGGTGTCAGACCACTGATTATTACTGACCATTGATGGTCGATATAGCCATCCCTATTGTGAATCCCTAGGCTGCGTGCTTCAGTCTGACAGCCTTTTTCACTGCGTGCAGACATTGGGGCGGTGGGGTGGTGGGAAGACCTTTAGGAGAAACTCTTTTGTGACAACTTCATGAATCGTGTTCAATGTTCCTACCCAGATAATAACCTAGAGCCTCTAGTAACCTTTGTACTTGTCCTGTAATCTTTCTGTCCCTAGTGTGGATAAAAAGCTATTAACCCTTCAGCTAACTTCTATCATCTAGAAAGCTGCAGGCTTCTAATGTAGCAGCTGGATCTGCAAGCAAATAGAATTTCATCTGTCTTCTTGCTCCATTAGATTCTTTATTACCCTGAAAGAAAATAAGCAGAAAGACTAGGAAGGAGCTCATCGCCTCCCACACTCTCCTGTTTGATATACACCTCCTGTATATCACGCAGTCAGGCTCTTGTATCTGCTAAGGTACGGCGCTGTCACCAGCGGGAGCTGAAAAATGAGTGCTGTGAGGTTTTATTCATAAACAGCTTGTAATGATGAGATGGCTCTTTTGCTGCAAGGAAAGTAAAGAGATACAGCTTTGCCATGGGTTGTTTTTTGGGCCTCTCTAGGCAGCATCGAGTTAATATAAAAGTACCACTTTGCGAGAAGTATCGATGAATCAATAAAGCCGAAGGCTTTGTCCAGTCTTGTTCCATCATTAACCTCTGTCGCCTCATTTTATGATATGTTTAACAGCATTTCCAACTTAAGTCCAAAATAGGAACCAAAAGATCAGCAAGACAAAAAAAACCCCACAAACATAAATCCGTAATTGTGTTATAGAAAGTCTGAAAGGGACTGTCAGGAGTCGAGCACAAGTTTGCGATGATTGGCCTTGCACGTAGTGACCTCTGGCTCCCATCGGTTCGGCCATTTAGAGGTAGATTGCAGTGGAATGACAAGGAAATTTAAAAAGACATAACATGTCAGAATCGTGTGGGATATACGATCATGATAAAAGTATTCTGCACTGAATGGAATAAAATACGGTTTGGTTTAGTTTTGAGAAATTAACTTGTGAAATTGAAAATCAAACATAAGGTCAGTGGAGGAGATTAAAGCATTTTCACTAGTGGATTGACATAAAATTCCCACTTAAAGTAAATATATTTCTATTTTATATAAAGTTATGATCCTGCACAATTTGCCTACCTCTGAGGTCCTGTGTCTATTTCCTGAGGGTAAGTCACGCCACACCAACTGTGAGAGGGTCTGCTCACTTGGGGGCGTACTGTGAATTTTCCAGTTAAGGGACAGAGCCCCTGATTCAGAGCCGGACGCTCTGACAGAGCGCTCGCTGTGAATCAGGGCCGTCTTTCTCTTTTTTTAGAGCTGCCTCCTGGCCGCTCGTATAGCTGTGGGTGACCACCCACATCTATAGCGAGCGGCCAAAAAGATGGTCGAGATGGTCAAGACCATCGCGACCATCGGGCTTGCGACGAGACCCTTGTGGTAGGGTCTTGTTGCCGCAAGCCCTGGAGTGCTTTCGGCTCTATCAGAGCCGAAAGCACTCCCACTGACATCACTTGTGATGTCAGTGGGGCCGGCCCCAGACGGTCTAAGCAGCCACGCCCCCGGCACGCCCACCAAAGGGGGCGTGCTGTCACTCACCATCAACAGCACGCCCCCTTTGGTACGAGACGGCTTGGCCGCCGCTATCTGGGTGAAGCGCATGCACACGATGGAGCCGGGTCCGTCGTGCGCATGCGCACTGGGCCAACATCGATCCGCTTGCGAGCGCTCAGCGCTCACGAGCGGGTCATAATTAGGCCCAGATTACGCTATCACTTTACTTTTGGGTACGGACTAATGCATGAGTACAGGGGAGGGATCTGAAGCATACTGCCCACCATTGCCGCTCCCACGCCACCTGTAGCTCCAACCTGGTTGCCAGAAAGTCGGCAAGCCTGATCTGAAGGTATCCAAAACAAATTGCGATACAGTGGCCTATAGGATACTATGGGCTAACGCCATCTGGATATTTCCATTGTCACAGTGCCCATAGAGTTAGAATTAGGCAATAGGGCGAGGGTTAGGGTTAGGCTGTGGGGGGGGGGGGGAGAGGGTTAGGTTTAGGCTGCGGGGAGGGACGGTTAGGTTTATGGACAGTGTTAGTATACTTAGCTGCGGGTGTCTGCCATGTAGCCCAGTCGGGACACTGGCATCGGGATTGTGACCTCCGGGATCCCATACTCAACCCCTTCTTACATTTGGAGGATCCTAAATATTTGCGGTTACCCATGAAAACTGTTTTCTGTGTTTTTAGGGTATATGTCATAATTAGTTGATAATAGGCCCCTAAGTAGAAAGCACTACTAAATATAATCACCGCAGTATATGATTTGTGCATAATTACACTAGCAGTGGACCTAATATCTATGAACGCACAAGATGGGCACAGCAAATTAATTTATTCTTTAAAGCTATGTAGACAATGTACTGAGGGCCTGATTCAGACCTGCTCGCAAACGCTATGCGCTCGCAAGCAGGTCGATGGCTGGGCAGTGCGCGAGCCCCGGAGCGAGCAAGAAATCATTTGCTCTGGGGCTCGCAACAAAACGGGGCGGCTGTCGATGTTGATCGACAGCTCGTCCCGTTTTGTAGGTGGGGAGGGGGGGTGGCTGGCCAAATGGAGGCGTTCCCTAAGGAAGACCTCTTGTTTGTGGGCGGCCCTACTGACATCATTTGTGATGTCAGTAGTTGAGCTTCCTGCTCTATTAGAGCAGGAAGCTCACTGGGGCTTGCGGGAACGAGATCCTACCACAAGGGTCTTGTCGCAAGCCCGATGGTCGTGATGGTCGCGACCATCACGACCATCTCCTGGCCGCTCGCAAAAGCTTAGTGAGCGGCCAGGAGGCCGGCTCCAAAAAAAAACGCCCTGATTCAGAGTGAGCGCTCTGAAAGAGCGCCCGGCTCTGAATCAGGGCCTGAGTACAGTGCATAGGAATCCCATTGCCAGTCAAATTGTGCAGAAATCAACTTGATAGTCATATTGCAGAGAGACTCCACTCCCAGGGCTTGAATCAGACGATGTTGGCCCAGTGCGCATGTGCACGACGGAGCCAGCTCCGTCGTGCGCATGCACGAGAGCCGGATAGCGATGGGCAAGCCGTCGCTCTGGGTCTCGTACCAAAGGGGGCGTGCTGTCAATGGTGAGTGACAACACGCCCCCTTTGGTGGGCGTGCCGGGGGCGTGGCTTCCCAGACTGAGGAATTCCCATGGGAATGCCTACTGTCTGGGGCCGGCCCCACTGACATCAAGTGATGTCAGTGGGAGTGCTCTTGGCTCTGATAGAGCCGAAAGCACTCCAGGGCTTGCGGCAACGAGACCCTACTACAAGGGACCCGTCGCAAGCCCGATGGTCGCGATGGTCTTGACCATTGCGACCATCTTACTGGCCTCTCGCTATAGCTGTGGGTGGTTACCCACAGCTATACGAGCGGCCAGGAGGCTGCTCTAAAAATTAAGAAGGATGGCCCTGATTCAGAGCGAGCGCTCTGTCAGAGCGTCCGGCTCTGAATCAGGCCCTCAGTTATGTTGTCAGTCACATTGCACAAAGAATTCATTGCCAGTCACATCATACAGTTACCCTATTTCTGGCCACTTTATTCCAAGTCCTTATATCCAGTCACTTTGCAAAGGGACTCCATTGCCAGCTATATATATGAAATAAATCCTAATGCTAGTCTGGTCTCAATGCAGATAAGCTATTGGCATATACATTTATTGCTGTAATAATTATGAAAATCGATGGGAATTAACTGCAATTTTTATTTGTACTATATATATATATTTAATGGATATATGATACATACTATTCTGCAGAGAAATATTATTTTACATGTCCACCCAGTATTCTATTTATTATGCCAACTGTTATTTGCAATATTGAAGTTGACAAACAGTATTTGTATAAAGACATTACTTCTATATTCAAAGCATATATTGCAAATAAATACATTTTAAAGATACACCTCATTTATGACAAAGAGCAGATTTTCTGCCAACATACAGTATACCTCTTGCATTCTAGTTATAATTTCTAGCGATGTGGAAGGAGCGCTAGTATTACAAGGCAGCCAATCTCCATACATATCTTTAGGGAGCGCATAATTGTACTCTTACCAGAGGAGCTACTGTATTAGTAGTTATATTATAAAGAGATGCCAGTGTCACTGCAGAGACTCTATTAGCAGTTCTATTAGAAAGGGACCCTATTGTCAGTCACATTATCCTATTGATATTCATATTAGATTTATTTATTTACTTAAAAGCATTTTTAAGAAGACACCATTTAAGCATATCTTCATGTAGATGCATTTACGTTATCATTTTTAATTGCACGTATTATAAAACTCAAAGTAACCAAAAAAACAACAAAATAAATATGTAGATAAACGTTTTTTTAATGCCAATTCTTCTAATGCAAATGCCGCCTGCTTTAAATGAGCCTCTAACTATCAGCTCTAGGGATAAAGGACATTTTCAAAACTGTTCGGAATATTCAGCTTATTCCGTAGATGGCTGGGGGAATTTCAATGTTTCTACTTCTTGTGGCCTTAAGTGTTCCGCATGGAATTCCTCCTATAATTTTTGTTTCAAACGTAATTCCCCTATCATTTTTATACCGCCCGAACATCATGCCCCAACCACACCACAAAGCAAGCTGATTAAACACCATCATTATTCCATTTATATCTTTAATGATGATTTATTTTTTATTTTACATTGCAGAAAATACAGAATTAAAAATACAGGGTGGAATGCCATTCCATTGGATGGTGGAGTAAAGCAGGACTTGAGGTGATTCAATTGTTATGCAGAAATTTTGCTTAAAATACGTTATTTATAGGATGATTATTAGATCCTTTAGTGTCTTTGATTGCCTTCCCCTGTCCTCACACAGCCACCTTACTCTTTGTTTCTCCCTATATATATATATATATATATATATATATATATATATATAATGTGATGGCTTGGGGTTAATTAGCTCGGCAGAGGGTGGATTGGTGCAGTGTTTAGGTGCTTAATGAGGGTCCACACACGGCATTCCAGTAAAATAAAGGAAATGGTGCTTTACTTCAGCATGACAGTCAGGAAACAAGAATAGAACATAAAAATAACCTAGCCCTCTCTTAAGGCACTAGCTCACTTCTTGAACCCTCTCTATCAATGGTGCAGCTAGTCTGCCAATAACAGTCCTGGTGGCCTTCCCTGTATCATACAGATATAGGCCCTGGCTTCCTCAACCTGCAGCTTTACTGCTCCAATGTTACACAGTCCGAGAGTTTGTGGTCCCCTCTTGCCTCCTGCAAGGTTCAGACACAGGCCTCCTGGCCCCCAATGGCTCGCTCAGCTTCACTGGGCTCTCTGGCTGCCACAATCCCACATAGATTGTTTCCCATGGTCTGCCCTCTCATTAGCCCACACCTGAGCTCTATGCACAAGGCAGCAATTAGGCATCTTCCCACAATGCTTTTCTAGTCTGTGTGGGCGGATCTCCCCTGCCCCACACAGAATCTGCTGTTCACCAGTGCCACTGCTCACCAGTGCCATGTAACTTGGTCTATCTAAAATAGGGGTATGATTAATGGAATTGTGGGCATGGTTCGATGAAAGTGGCAGTATTTTCAGCAGATCATGAGCCGTGCGTGTTTTGTCCAGATTTTATTTTTTAAAGCATCGGTATCATAGGTGTATTTATGAAGAGTGCAGGGTGTGTGGTGCACATGAGCCCCAGCACCCAGAGCAACATACCTCACTGGTCACCAGTGATGCGACAAGTGGGACTCTCCCCCTATTTATTGTGCCACGGTACCATTTTTGTAGTGATAATTTGTAGAAGACTGCATTGCGCAGTGAAAGTGGAAACTCTGGTACAGTAGCCAGAGCCTTTGTTATCTTCTGTGTATGCTCCATCTTTCTGAATATCACTGGGAAGATGGCGGCAGCTGAAAAAGGTGCCCAGATAAATATAATTTCTTATTGCTGAATATTACGCCAACAAGAAATTATTTATTGGGGTAATGTACTTATTTAAAAAAAAAAAAAAAACTTGCAGGGGCACCGATAGGATACCATCCCTGCAACGTTTAAAAGTTAAAGTGATCACTTACGCAATTAAATTACTTGCGGGTCTGGTCCCAGCAGCGTTATGTGCATGTGCAAGCTGCCATTACCGAAAAAATGTGTCAAATTAGCCTATAGGCTAGAATGGCTAGTGCCATCAAAGATGGCGTCCGTTAAACGCTAGATACATTTGGCAATACTACTCCTGTGACTGAAACTAGAAGAACTGCAGCAGAAAGTCGAGATTTCTGCTACTGTATCCTATCAATACATAATAGGGGTGCTTAAAAATTTTGGAAATGCTCCAGAAACAGCAGGATTTGGAAATGATCCAAGAACTGTGGATTTTCTGCAAAATGACTTTAATAAATATCCCCCAAAGTATTTTAACTTGTACTTAAATTCTGAGTGCGTAACATTGTAAGGTTAAAGTCTGAGGGTCATTATTGTTGACCTAGTATAGGTTGCTGTACGGTAGGCATCAAAATCAGATGTACATGTCTGCAGGGTGGTAACATTTTGCACTCAACACTGTCAGCAACGAAAATAAAATTGAATAGTTTTAAAAGGAAGTTATACAAAACAGAACAATACTGTTATTTCAATGTGATGTGGAGTCTGCTGGGAATTGCAGAATTAATTTTATGACAAACTGGAGGTGTAACTGGAGGTCCTCCAGTTACAGGAAAGTATACCATTTTTAACATTTATTTCACTTTAAAGAGAAAATATTCAGGACACACTTGGAAATGAGAGGTGATTAGTTCCTGGTGATGAAGAGATGTGGTAAATTAACCCTTATTGCTCCAGTCCATTATCACCGCAGCAGACAGTGACGTGCGGTGAGGTAAATGGCTGGGAAGGCACAGGCTAGTATCAGAGCCAGATTTACACATACATATATAACCCGAGGGTTCATGTGGGGATTATACAAAGATGCAGCGATATATAGTGCTGGAAATTTGGTGTGTTTTGATCAAGGATGTGCGGAAATGGTAAACAGGGGAGGCAGTGCCTCACCTACCATACACTTTTTACTCCAAAGTTTTGACTGCAAAAATTATTAGAATAATACAAAGATGATATACAAAGAAGATATTTATAATATTTTCTTTACATTTTTAAAATAATTTTTATAGTAAAAACTGTGGAGTATACCTAAAGCTGGCCACACATCTAAAGATTATCTGTCCAACCAGCCAACTAGCAGATTGGTTGGAATGAAAATCTGGTAAGGAATACAATCAGCAACTTGCTCCCAGACGCTGAAAAATGGACCAAAACTGTTGTATAAACATATAGTTTAAATCAAACATTTAACAAACTTGTCTGACGACCATTTTCATCTGTTTTCTGGCATTTAGGAGTAAATTTCTGATCATCAGTTCCTCCCATTCCTTACCAGATATTCATTCCAACCAATCAACAAGTTGGCTGGTTGGATGTAAGTTGTTCTAGTGTGTGGCCAGCTTAAGTATGACAGGAAGGGCTCTAACTCACCTGACCGCACATCATTGGCGAAGGTATGTTTACCATAAACTCCAGTGATCACCATGATAGAGCCAAAATATAAGGTCTAATTTACATGAAATCATATTTTGTAATAGAGTGAAATTCACATTCTTGTCCTTGGCAGAAGAAGCTATTTCCCCTAGATGCAACTCACATAAATTTAAAACATATTCATTTCAATTGGCTTAATGATATCCAGGGACCCGTTATGTTGCTGGGCAGATGCATTTTAGCATGCCGCATGCGATAGAGCCTCGCTGGGCCTGGAAACTATACCATCTTCATCATGTCAGGTTTACTGAAATCGATTATAATCTAATTGTTGCCTTTTAAATATTCCCTTCCAATAAATATAACCTTATAGGACAGGCCAGTAAGAATAGCTGTCAAGTATTGTATCAGAAAAGGAGGAACTTAACTGAGCAGTAGGCAAATACTGTTAAATAGGATGGTGTCATTACAAACCTGGAACCCTCCATGAAATTATTGGATATGCTCATATCTCACAAAAAATGGAAAATTTTAATTCAGGACACAGCCATAGGGGATTTGGCTTCAGCAATTGGAGGTTGTTGAGACACCCTGGGCATGCTTCCAAACGACTAGGCCAGCCCAAATCCCACCTCCCTCCCCTAAAAAAATTGCTATAATGGTACACTGATATGAATAGCATTGATATGGCATCCAAACATGGTATATTCTTCCCAAATGTACATGAATTGTGACCAAGGGGCCCATTTATCAATATTATTTTTACTTAAAAATTTTATTTTAGTAAAATATAAATTTATTAAAGGGCTTTTGTAGCAGTTTTCATGAAAAACTACTCCAAGCCCTTCAATTCACTTTGTTTTAGTAAGCATTTCCCATACTTGTAATAGGAAATGTGCTCTGCTCAGATTCACTAAAAATAAATTATGAAAAAACAACCAGGGGGCCGGTTGTTTAATAAGAAAAAAAAAACACTTACCTGCATCCAGGGACCGGTGATCGGTGCTCTGGTGAGGTCCTCTCTATTGGGCTCTGGTCAGCTTGTCTCCTGCACTGGGACCCTGGTCAGCTGCTGCATAGAGCAGCTGACCCAGGGTCACAGTGCAGGAGCCCCGGAAACAAGCTGACCGGAGCCCCAGACACAGGACCTCTCCGGAGCACTGACCACTGGGCAGGTAAATGTAAGCTGAAGTGGGGGAAGGAGGTGTTGGTGAGCCGGTGGCACATGCGCAGACACCTTCTCACTGTATTTTTTTTATTTTAAATACAATGAAAAGTATGTGAAGTGGATTCGCAGGGACAGAGCTTTATTGCAAGCTCTGTCCCTGCATGTGATTTTTGATAAATCTCTGTGATTTATTCAAATATAGCATTTAGATATTGGGCGAATTTTTCACAGCCAATCCGCATCTAAGATGCGGATTGTGATTAATATGCCCTCAACTCCTAATTATTGGGACATTCCCCTTAAAATGGAACTGTCCTGCCTAATGTCAGGCAGTTGGGAGGTATGTATTCATCGCTGCCAACATTTATAACTAAATAACAGGTTACATTCCATACTATCTCTCCTGATATTGGAGTACTACTAAGGGGGAGATTCAACTAGCAGCGGGTTAATCCGCAGGATCTGTTCTCCCAGCTAAAGTGCTGCCCAGAGTTATTCAGTGATAGATCCTATCCTACGACAGTGCAGGCAGAAATGACCGTTAATTGCCATCTCCGGGCTGATTGCAGGTTTATCGCAGGTCTGTAATTAAATAGCTCTGGGCATTTTACCAGGGAGAACTGACCGCATGGATCAACTCACGACTAGATAAATCTGCCCCATAATGTGGTAATATTGTCCTTTTTTGACGTTTAAACAGTCTCTTCAATTAATGTTAACTTCTAAAGCCCACATACAATAAATAGTATTACATTTCAAGTAAGAATATATAGTAAGATTTTCATCTAATATACAGATTAGGATTTTTTTTTTACTGTATAATCGGTTTATACGGAAAAACAGGGACATACCTAGGGACAAATCTTTAAAATGTAAAACTGTCTATGTCTGTTTGAGTGTTGTTTATATTTTGAGATATTTATTTAGGATCAAAGGGCCTGATTCAGAGCCGAACGCTCTATCAGAGCCAAAATCACTCCCACTGACATCACTAGTGATGTCAGTGGGGCCGGCTTCAGATGGTAGGCGTTCCCATGGGAACGCCTCCGTCTGGCAGGCAAGCCCCCGGCACGCCCACCAAAGGGGGCGTGCTGTCAATCAACATCGACAGCACGCCCCCTTTGGTGCGAGATCCGGAGCGATGGAGAGACCGTCGCTCGCCGGGTCTCGCGCATGTGCACGACGGAGCTCCCTCCGTCATGCGCATGCGCAGCGGGGGAACATCGACCCGCTTGCGAGCGTCCTGCGATCGCTAGCGGGTCTGAATGACCCCCAAAATCCCTTGATGAATGGAGTATACTGAACTTGAAAAGGCCATATACTGAACTTGAAAAGGCCATTATTACAGAAACATCCAGATGGACATTGCATTTTCCAGGTATAGTGCTTGGAGAACCCTCACAGTTGTTTGCGCGATTGTACAATCCACCCAATCAGGGTCCTTATGCCATCAAAGTAGTCCCACCCACTACGAGCTATCTCTGCAGCTGTAAAGGAGGAGGGATCTAAAGGAGGGCCCCTGCTATTTTACTTGTTGGCGACCGATTGTATAAGGCAAATTCCTATATTATATTGGACACTGAATCGTATGGAAACAATTTGTAGTTCGCCTTGATTTTCTTTTCAGTTCTCCTGGCCTGGCAGGCTTGTTCTGCTTTTGAATTCAGAACGGATCTCATCTGTTTGATGCAGGTTCTGGCTCTGCGCTCTCTCGCTTTTTATCTCCCATGTCCAGATGTTTGCAGAGGGAGCAGATGCTTATAGGAGAATGAGTAAGACTACATTGGCAAACCCGCATTTATCATGAATAAAACACTATTAATCTTTCCTCAGTCAGAGCAGCGGAGGAGATGGAGGAAGAGAAAGTGATTCTCAACGCCGTACCATTTCCTCTACACCCTACAGTGCACGCACAATGCACCCAGCATGCTCCGTGCATTCCAAGATTAAACAGAAATTACAGGGCCAAAGACACGCAAGGAAATTACAATAGGGAACACGCAAGGCTGTTACGGAGTTCTTCTCTTTAGTGAATAATGCTTTACTCGTGGTGACAATTAGTCTGCAGCACATCTCTGAAAACGGGCTCTGAATAGGCAAAGAAGGCACATGCTTAGAGCAACACCATTCTGGGGGCAGTATACAGATGGAGCAGCGTGTATTGCAGTGAATCTGTGCCGTCCTGTGACAGAATTCTAAGGGCAGGCTCTTTGTGTGTTCCTATTCATCTATCATAGAACTGGTGTTGATTACTAAATTGTTGCAGAATTGACCAGCAATCTGAACTGTAGAGTTGCTCATCTCTTCATGATGCTAATATACCCCAGTTTTTTTTATTTACCCCTTCCTGACCCAGGGTATTTCACCCAATCACAACCAGACTTGTTATGCGTAGGTTAAACTGTGAATATGTTTTAACTACTTTTACTATATTAAATTTGACACCATATATATTTTTGTGTGTATTACATGTGTTTATTTTACGCATAACTGATGAAATTAGCAAAGAAATTCCAATGTTTCTACACACGGTACGATATATATGAACGATATTAATGACATCATTCAATGATAAATCGCTCATATCGTTAATTTTTATGCAGCAAACGACCAACGAACAACCACCGATGCGCGTTCCCGCATGGACGATAACGATATCTATGGTCATCCGTACATGCAGGCCAACTTGGACGATTTCATCACGATTTGCATGTTCAGAGATGTGGCAGGATGACTTCACTGAAAGATATCTATCATAGATATCTATCAGTGTGTGCACCCAATATCGTTTGTCCTGCTCTACAGAAAAGTTTAAGGGAAATCGTTCAGCGATATAGTTGGTTGTGCAGATCGTACCGTGTGTACCCAGATTAATACACTTCCCATTGTTACATACATCCAGTTAGTGCAACAACTTAAATGTGTGGCCAGTCTAGTACTAATTGTAGGAATGCTAAATAAGTAAGATATGACATAAGTATAGGGTCTGCATTATAAATAAAGGCAGATGTTATGTTTGAAGGTTTATGTTATTAAGATTTGTTTTTAAATAAAAATATACACACAAGCAGTGCTGAGTATCTTAATGTGCGTGTGGATGAATGCAAATCAACCACTGGCAAAAATAAATCAATCAGTACCATATAAAGCATTAGCTGAAAGAATAAACAAAAAAACACTTATTACACAACATATAACATTCAAAATTTGGCAACTGCAAATAACATTGTAGTTAAAAAGACGCCACCGGTCAACAGTTTCAAGTCTAGGTCATCTGACCCCACCAACCAAGTGTGTAGGTCATCTGACCCCATCAACGTGTTTCATCGTGATACCATTTCGCTATAATTCCAAGCATACGGATAATGGCGGTCTGACCGTAGAGATGTGCACAAAATATTTAGCTCCTTGCATGCAAAGCGGGAGCTATTACGACTGACTTGTGTTCAACTATGCATCAGCCCCTTAGTATGTACTATACATAGTCATGTGCTAAAGAGGGGGGCATAAGGGTTGCTGTTTCGGTACTTCCTCCTCCTTCGGGTCATGGACTACTCTCCCTGCCCCCACTCCGAGACATACACTACTCACCTGGACTCACCTGGCTGCCCAGGTGAGTAGTCTATGTTCAGGTGAGAGGGGAGGACGGGGTAGACCCCCCCGTGCCATCTTCTGCGCAAGCCTATGGTACTATGCCTATAATACGGTAAAGTGAAGCAGCTGCCTGGCATGGTCTATGACAAATTTTTTTAAAAAGTGGGATATCACATACAAATGGAAAAATGTCCTTGTCTCTGTCCCAGAGAGCTAATAATCACAATTTACAGCTTACATACGGCAACAGAAGGAGCAACACAAGGTGAATAGGATAAAATTAATGGATATGATTGTGTTGTTAAATAATATTATGAAGTGATATTAAATTACAGAGGGTGCAACGTTGCTACCGATTTGATGCAAAAGGTTCCAACCTGGATATGAAGTTTGATAAGGACAGATTTGGATGCAGACAGAGGTGGACGGATAATGAGTAGCAGGTAGGACACTTTTTAGGAGCTTAATTATTACTGAATGAAAGCATGGATGTGTGTGTCTGCCTTGATGGTGGTAAAATGATAACTAATCATTATTGATTGAATATATTTCTGTATAGGGTGAAAGCGTCACTATTTCTGTTACAGAGTAAACTGGCACATGCCTGGTGCTGCTGGAACTTTGATTTAACCAAAATTGCAACTTAAGTTCACAGCTGCAGCAATACAAAGTTGTTTCAGATAACAATCCATATGTATTCTATTATATATGTATATGTATGTTACAGTATTTCAGTGGAGACTGACGGATGAGCGCAGTAAGGAGGGGCTGAATGTTTGGGAACCTGATTCAAGTTATTGCAGCTTTATTTGCACAAAATCCATCTGCAGATTGAAGTGAATTATCTGCATTGCGGTTTACATCACTGTAAATTTGCTTTCCTTTTTCCTGAGGCTTCTCTGTTTTGAATGCTATAGCACTCTTAATTATTTTCTAATTGTCAGTTGAATAAGGCTGCATTGGGGGTATGAGTGGAAGGACCAATAAGAAGCTGCGTCTTTTAGTGGTCTTTGCGGTCGCACACCCTCCCCGCAGATTCACACACACTTCATGGCTTTTGGCTATGGTGAGGGGCGTCTTGGTCAAGGTCAAATTTTCACCCCATCTAGTGATTACTCCCTGGCAATAATTACAGGCAGAGGTTTGAGAACTGTTCACAAGCCAGCGTACAATGTCTGAGCCATCTTACCCGGACTTGGGCTTCCAGTTCCACTTTATATCCTAAGAAATAGTGGAAAAAAAAAATAGAATACAATAAAATAAAAATGAAATATAGTTTATATTTTTCATTTTGGAAAAAATACTTTATGATAAATAATGAAGCATTTTTTTCAAATAAGAGTCTTCCGATATCTCCACCAGGAGCCATAAAAATACTGCAGCGGAACATGTACAGCCATGCTCCTTCATAAAAAGGCTATTGCTGAAGCCTAGAGATGTGAGGTTGGAGTCACGGTTTATTAGGGGCATGGTTGTGCGGTTTGTTTAGTAGTGTTTGTAAACTGTCCAGATTTTTCCATTTGGAATGTTATGAGTCAGGCTTCCACAATGTCTGAGAAGTAAAAGTGCAACAAATGTGTAAGAACACCATACCCCCCAACACTGAATGTCTTGGCAACTATATGGGGGAGTCGGTACACTGGAGATGGCTGGTTGCAACCCTGCTGTGTTTTTTAATGAAAAATCACATTTTTATGGCACATGCTGTACAGACACCTTCCAACCCCTCTGCAAATAGAACACGGGACAGTCCTAAAAAAAAATCAGGACTGTCCCACCAAAATCAGGATGGTTGGGAGGTACAAGAAAACATTGATGTAATAACACCTCTCGTTCATCGTCATCTGGAGGCAGACACTTTTGAACAATCTCATGAGAACAAAGACTACAGTTGGGAAAGTGCTTTTTACTAAAAGCCGAGGGACATCAGGTGTACAGCTATTGGAGACATTCCTAGCCCCAGATTCAGGAGGAACCTGTGACCTCACCAATGTAGATAGATGAGATTGATATATGTTAGAAAGATGAACACAAAGGGCCTGATTCACAGTTAGTGCCGATGTTTGCGCAGTTGAACGATGTTTTGCTACTGCGTAAGCATTAAAAATGTAGGAAATCCTTACTGTGCACTTGCGAACCTAGGTGGGCGATGGTGTATACAGTTACGTACGACATTAATATGATTAGAGATGGCATTTACAATTCATGGGTGTTTCAGGGTAAAGACTGGGAGGTGATCTGAAGTGGACATCTCATGGGCCTGTTAGGGGAGCACATGGGTGCGATTCGGTACACGGACGCATTCGCTGTTGCAGCACCGCAGCCACAGTGGTCATATTTTCAAAAAGTTAAAAGGAAGACTCTGCGCTAGCTAGGGGCTGCTCAAGGGAATGATGATCTGACCGATGGCGCGTCGATGGTGAAGTGGTCGGATCCACCAGCAGACTAGAGCACTGCTCAGGTATGCAAAGTGGGCGTTGCAGGGTTTGCTCAGTCCGTCAAACGATACTGCACAAGGGTAATGCTTAACCTTGCATTTGCCTATTTTAGAACATGTGAATCAATAAGAAATTGCATCCACCCATGTATAGTATCCACCTCTGAATCAGGTCCACAGATTACTTAAAATAAATCTTTATTTTTTAATGCCCAGGTTGTCACAATATGGCTAAAAGCTGTTACTTTTATGGCACAATGACAGAGAAAATTATAGGTTGGACTCTGCAATTCATTCCAGTTTGAAATTATTTTAATAAATGTATTTACTGTTACTGTCAAAAGTGACCTACTGAGTAACACAGAACACACGCACACACACAAATCCATCACTAGCTTGTACTTCATTACACAAAACACCACCAGGAATATTGGAATAATCAATGAATTCCCAAGGACACTCTTACTTCTGTGCATATGTTTGGTCCGAAGGGTATTCCAAAAACACAGCCGCTCTAAATCTTCATGCTGCGTCTTAACTATAAAAGGTGCGTGAAATGTGGCTTCTTGGAGACCCCCGGCCCACTCCAGCCTCTGTGGAGCAAACAAATGGTGTATTTAATTTAACATGCTATTACGTGATTCATTTCTGACGGTGTGATTGTAGGATGGCTTGTGGCAAACATACAATCAGTGGATCACTTATTTCAAGTGATGATATGCAGCAGACAAGCACTATGTAGCTGGATACACATACAATCTATATTACGTGGATAAATAAAGTGAAATGAATAAACTACTGCACAGTGGACTGCAATGTCCATCCCTATCCTTCCTTCAGGACGCCTGTATGTCTAATCTCCCCGTACCAACAAATTTGTGCTAAGCACTTGTATTAGCTTAGGGTACTGTTCTGTCCTCGAGGGTGGCTTTAGAGTACATTTTGCAGAAATCTCTATTTAACAGATAATGAACTCATTAGCATTGGTTTGTAAGCTTACTCATTACCTACAGACAGCAGAGACGGCCCTTTTGTGGGCTGGACTGATAGTCATAAGCACATCTGCCATATTTAACACCAGGAATACGTTGTCACATGTTGCTGGCTGCTGGGGATTATTTAGAACAGAATCACACCAAATGGTGACTAAATAATGTATTGATATTGCTCCAGATATTTAAATGAACCTGATGTTACAACAAAAAGATTGCACAATTGCAAAAGCAACTAAACATATATTGCGCATCACAAACCTCCAGTGCCAGCAAGAGATAGACCTCTTAAGAGGCGCATCTGCGGACGCATCCACTGCTAATTGTGTTTTACTGTACTGCAAATGTATGGAGAAGCAAGCCAATGGATGTATACACTGGGGCTGATTCCGAAGCCCTGATTTAGAGATGGACCAAATGCCGTTGCAACTGTGATTCCGTGCGCAGTGGTATTGCGGAAATGTGCTAAGATCTCGACCGCTGTCTTGTGCGCTGAGACGCTCACCTTCGGCGTCTCACATACAAAAACGGAAACATTGGAGACATCGGTTGCACAATGAAATTCTGAGTAAGCCTAAGCTGTCTCAGACAGAGTGGCTCTCCTAAGATGCCGGGCCTTTACCATTGCAAATGCTTTCACAGAGGCTCACTAAGGCACGCCCAGAAAACGTTCCCGGCACACCTGCGTATCTTCTAGCCACTCCCGTAACCTCCCCCAAACGCCGACTACCTGTCACTAACTTTCCAAATAAATTCTCACTGCTACTGCTGTCACTCATCCATCGCCACGCGTGCGCAGTGTGGCTTTGGTGCAAAAAATAAAATGCTCCACTACGTGCAACATCGACACTGCGTCATTCTCTCAATCAAGCCCTGAGTTTGGAGCAAAGCTAAAATAAACAAAAGCCAGTAACTTTGCATCTGGAACAAACCATGTCGAAATGAAAGGGGTACAAGTATTGTGTTTTTCTTTTGCATGCATGCAGGGACAATATGCTGGCTGCTGTTGCATGTAGACCCAAATACTGGACAGCTTTATTTTTACACTGCCATTTAGATTTGAGTTTGGACATACGCCTCAAATCTATATCTCTCTGCACATTTTACATCTGCCCCAACAACTGCAGTGCTACATGGCTTTGCCAAGGCTCATTTTGCTTTGCTACCAACTCAGAATCATCCCCATTGCTGCATACTTGCCTTTAATACTCGGTGCACCGTTGAGGGAGCATCATGCTCCACTCTACATGGTATAAAATAAAGTGTATCGTTGTGATATATCAATAACGGTTTAAGCATCGTAACTCAAGAAAGCACTTGGACGTCCGCTTTGTCATTGACTTGCTTCACTAAAATCGTCACTGCTCCTCTCCCCTTTGTCGTACATTAATGTTTCATACACCTAAACCTTCCTCGACAAATGCTTTATTGAATAGTGAAAACTGCATCAAAATCCATCCAGTGGTTCTCGAGATTAGCCCGAACAAACAAACAGACGCCTACCAGGGACTTTATTTTCTACTATGTATAGATGACATTACAGTGCCCCCTTACCATTATAACTTCTACTACACATTCTTCACAGTGAAAATGGAATGTCTCCCCGTTCAGGCGGAGCAAAATCTCAGTCACAATTGCTTATCAGGCAAATCCGGGAAATTGGTATGTAACTACTGTATATAACATAGTTCTGGGGCCCCCTAAGCCTTTTTGCCCAAGGTGAGGTAGACAATGGAGGCGGCCACCTCCGGGCCCAGCACTGAAGGAGGCACCTCTCTTTCATTGTCCCAAGCTTACTTCATCCCCTGGCAGAAAGTGCCCACAGCTGTCGCAGCCCCCACGAATTGCCCCTGCAGCCAGGGACGGAATGGCCACCACGGAACAGTGCAGCTGCTTGCCTGGTAGTTAGCAGTTGACTGACCCAGTGGCTGCCTGAGCGGCGGCGGGCTCCATCTCTGTGCAGCAGCAGCACTGATTCCATTTTCCGGAATCAGTGGTGACATCACCGGGGGGATGCTGCTGGCGCTCAGGGATCCGAATGGACAAACCTCCCCCACGCTGCCTGCATGCCAGGGGTGAAGCCAATATGACTAGCTCCGCCCCTTTACTGTTTCCCCACAAATTGCAGGATTATTCCCTCAGTTAATGCAATAAATGTTTTAGAGATGCACACTTATAGGTTAAATGCCCACTTAGATGCTGTAATGGATTGTAATAGGAGTAAAAAGGCTAATAAGTACAGAGAGAGAAAAGAGAAGGGAATAGTTTTATAGGAACCAGTGTTTCCAAGCAGGGCTGTACTTACAGAAACCTTCCCTACATTTCATACCACGGCCACTGTCACAGTTCTTACATGGAATAGTGGGTTGGCTTTCTACTAGGTGTACCCTTTTATTTGTTTGTGAAGAGATAATCACAGTCTAATGTTTTAAACCCATACTTGCCTACTTTTGAAAAGACTAGCTGAGGGCTGTTTAGGCACAAGGCTATTTAAGCGTCCTCATTTTTTGTAATTGGTACAGTAAGTGTCAGTAACCTGTTGCTAGGCAGAGTTAGTAATTTTTGCATGGGTTTTATGAGTAGCCAATTAGAGGATAGTAAGGGTGCGTATACTTTGTAGGGGTATTTAAGGGCCAGTTTGAATTTAGCCCCGCCTCTTTTCAGTTGCAAGTCCCACCCTCCCACCCAAAGCCTCACTATTATTTGTTTGCCTTTTGTTAATTATTAATAACAATAGGCGCAGCTAGGCAGGAAGGCGCTGCTAACCAATGGCCACATGTGGTGTAAGTGGTCGTTGTGGGGCACTTGCCCTTTTGAAAGACGGCGGGTATGTCCCACCCATGCAGACAATGGGAGCGTCCAGACTGTGCCATATTAAAGAGTGGTGAGACCTTTGCAGTGCGGGTTACACCTATATACAGGGGGAACCGTATTAGTTGCCCCCCATTTTAATGGTTTTAATTGGCTAGAGCTGGGTTTGGTAGCGTCTTCTTTGCCACCCTTTAAGAATTAAAATCTGGTCATCCAATTAATAAAGCTGTGCCCTTAATCCAATGCACTGGTGTCGGTGTGGTTATTCTTAGTTTATAAGTTATCTTAAGGTTGCGTTACAAGGTTTAATTACGATAAAGCAATGGACTACTTAAGCATTTCATGGAGAGTGTGAAAGCAGCACCTATGAGTGTGGCGGTAAAGTGGGCGTGTACTGCTACATCTGAGGGGCGTGTCATAAACCTGACTCACATCCAAATGTAAACGAGACCCAAAGCAGTTAGTAAGATATATTTGTCCATGAAAACGCACTGATACTTTTTAGAAAATGCATGTAGCCACAGGGATCATTGTGCGTCATAACCAATACAGGGAAATGATACTAAAAATACCATTTGAATGTGTTTACCCATATATATATATATATATATATATATATATATATATATATATATATGTTACAGCTTCATAATGGGGGTAAGGTGCAATCAGGAAGATTGATAGACTCTTCAGGGAGATAGGGACTTTGCTACTATTTCAAGGAGTCTCTCTGACAATCAGTGAGAGTTGGCAAGTATGTATGATTACACCTTCTAAAGACTGGAGAAGTGAACAAGTCTAGAAGTTGCCCCATAGCAACCAATCAACTTCTATTTATCATTTTGTAGAATGTACTTGATAATTGGCTATGTGCAGCATCTTCACTTGTTCACTTCTCTACTTCTACTCATTTCTCCCTTAGCATTGACCTAGGGATCGCTGGTGCAAAGTTAAAGATATTGGCGACATACTCAGATGCGCAGTGGCATCCATGCCACCGACAAATTTGCATATGCCCAGCATTGGAACACACTCCAGCAAACAGCAGTATATCTGCATATGAAATGAGGAAAACCTCCAGCACAAGTGTAATCACACCTATATAAGGCAGATAGATAGAGGGCTTTATTTATGAAGCAGTGACTTTTGTAAGCTGCTGCTTCCCGGCAGGTTGCAAAATTTAAAATGGCACCCACAGTCAGTGTAAATCATGGTGGGCATTACTCTGAATGCAGGTGCCGTTTTAAAATTTCACTTTTAACCCCCCGGCAATCAACGTCTTAAAAAAACCTCTGCTTCATAAATGAAGCCCATTGTCTTTGCCAGACTACTGTGCTTACTATAGTAATAACTCAGCCATTCTTCCTGCCTAGCCTCCAGTGTAGAAATTTGGCTTATCTGACAAGCAGGTCCGATGTTGGCCTTCTGGCTTACATCACTGTGAAGCTGCTCACCGGCAGTTTCTCAAATCCAAGCGACTGTGTACAAAGGGGTAACATCTGTCGCAGAGAATTGAGTATCAGACTTCTGAGTAACCCTATAGTCACACAGAACGGCTGCTGGAACCATTTTTACTAAGTATGGGATCGCAGTCGCATGCTGAGACACACCCCAAAAATGGTCGCAGCATGCCTGCGTTTTAGTGGCCATTTCCCTGTTGTCTCCCACAAACGATCCCTGCCTGTCAATCACTTTGCAAATAAATCCTCACAGCGGCAATGGTAATGGAGATTGATACATATGCAATGCGACTCAGACACATGCGAAGATCACTGATAAATCGATCAACTGCATAAATATCGGTGTTGTATACAGCTCTGAATCAGCATTTGTCTCACTACAGGGTACCCAGCCACTGGGATCTTCCTGTACAGTCACTGACAAATAGTTTTTGTCCATCATAAGCACAGAACTGATTTGAGTAGAAGTCCTAGGGATAACCGAGTACCAGTAAGCATGTCTAGCTAGGTTTTATGGGAAGGGGTGGTGCTGAAGGTAAAGGGATCACTAGACTGAACCACGTCTGTGGAGTATCCGAGGGGAACATGAAAGTGCTATTATGTATTAACATTTATTTATCCGTTGCGCTCAGGGGTGTATCTATAATGGGTGTGACGGGACCCTGGGTCCAGGGGGGCCCACACCGCACACCCTGCACCCATTTGTCAATACTTATCTCTCCAGAGTCCCGCATCAGCTGTAGCAGAGCTGTACAAATCATGGGCAAAATGACATTTTCCTGCCGTTTTGGGCATGTGTAGTAGGGATATCGTCAGGAAAAATGGCTGCCGCACCATTTCCCTAGTGACTTGCGCATGCGCAGCAGACTAGACTGGAGCACTAGAATCTATTAGTGCCCTGAGTCTAATGCCCGGCCAGAGCCAATTTGGTGCCCTAGGTAAAATTTTGACTGGTGCCCCCTAGCAGATAATCCCACCACCAATCTTATGGCTGGTACACACTAGAAGATGACTAGTGTGTACCGACCTTGTTAGCGACGGGACCCGGTGGGGTGCCGACATCGGCAAGAGCATACACACTTGCCTATGCTGGCAGCAACAAAGTGATGGCGGCATAGCACACGCTTACGATGTTGCCCGTCACACCTGCATGTAAGTACGAGGAGCGATGTTGAGCGGGGTATTGAGTATATTGCATCATCAATATTCACAGACGTAGGGTGCACAGCTGCTAGAACACACACATACATATCTATAAAAATATACACATATATGTCCTAAGTCTGGTATTTTATGGGTCTTTTATGTTCATACATCTTCTCTGTCCTGATGATGGGGCCCTGCGCGGCCCGGAAACGTTGACGCAGTTTTGCGAGGATTATGATGTATAATTACTTATAAAGCAACACTTGTTATCTTACAAAGTCCAGTAGTGCCGTGCTTCTTGCTGGACGTGAGTTACAGTGGGACATTGGTGTGTATGTTTATATATATATATATATATATATATATATACACACAAAATAATTGTGTAAGGCTGTTATGTCTCCTCCATGTGCGACACCCAATGGTTCCAACTGTGAGAGAGTCAGGACAGCCTTTGGAGAGAAAGACTGGCCACATGGGTACGAATAGGAGTGGTGGGGTGAAAGGGGGTGTTGAGACGGAGCCGTGATGGGGTGGGGATCAGGACGTGGCTGCGATGGCGGTGGGACGGAGGAGGAGGACAGCAGAGAGGGGGTGGGATCAGCCAGAGAAAAGGTAGAGCAGAGCGGGAAAGGCGGGGGTTAGAGACTGAGGTGACAGACAGTTAAACTATATACAGTGTATATATATATATATAGTGTGTGTATATACATATATATATATACATACATATATATACATATAAATATATACATATATATATACATATATATATATAGTGTGTGTATATACAGTACATATATATATATATACATATATATATACACACATATATATTAGGGATGTGCGCCGGACCATTTTTGCCGGATTTGGATTTGTTTCTAATTCGTCGTCCGGCTTTGGATTTGGATTTGCCAAACTGCGGTGACTGGCTTTGGATTTGGATTTGGATTTTTTTACAAAAATTGACAAAAAAAGCTAAAATCACATAAATTGGTCTTTTTTTTCTTCCTAGAGTATTATTAACCTCAATAACATTAATTTCCAGTCAATTTAGACCATATCACAGCTTATAATATTGTTTTCAACATTATTGGCCAAAGGTTGCAGTGAGCTGACTGGTTACTAAGCGACAAAGCAGCGGTACAACGACACAGACACCACAGTATAAAGCACATCTATGACACATTGCCACACAGCAGTGGCAGAAATGAAAAGTAGTGCACCCACCCAGTGGGGTACGGCCAGCAGAGTCACAGTACTTGTTTACAAAGTGGGCTACGGCCCTAGGAGTCACAGTGCACAATCTTATTCGCATTACACCGCACATAGGGCCTGATTCACATTACACCATAAAGTATTGTCTCTTATTTATGTTACGACACACAGTAGTGCCCCTTTTACACAATGCCCACAGTAGTGACCCTTTTACACAATGCCCACAGTAGCGGTGTCCCTTACACAATGTCCCCCTTAGTAGTAGGGTCCACTATGCAGTGCCCCCAGTAGTATGCCCCCCATTAGCAGGCCCCCCCAGTAGTATGCCCCCCATTAGCATGCCACCCAGTAGTATGCCCCCCATTAGCAGCCGCCCCCAGTAGTATGCCCCCCATTAGCATGCCACCCAGTAGTATGCCCCCCCAGTAGTATGGCCCCCCCAGTAGTATGGCCCCCCCAGTAGTAGGCTGCCCCAGTAGCAGGCCCCCCCAGTAGTAGCCCCCCCTGTAGTATGGGCCCCCCCTGTAGTATGGCCCCCCCTGTAGTAGGCTGCCCCAGTAGCAGCCCCCCCCAGTAGTATGGCCCCCCAGTAGCAGGCCCCTCAGTAGTATGGCCCCCCCAGTAGCAGACCCCCCCCAGTAGTATAGCCCCCCCCCAGTAGCAGGCCCCTCTGTAGTATGGCCCCCCCAGTAGTATAGCCCTCCCCAGTAGCAGACCCCCCCAGTAGTGCAGACCCCCCCAGTAGTATGGCCCCCCCGCACCCCCAGTAGCAGACCCCCCCCCAGTAGCGCCCCCGGCCCTTGCACAAATAAAAAAATAAAAACTTACCTGTATCCCCGCTCCCGCGCCGTCCGCTCTGTCACACGCTGAGGAGGGAGCCGGAAGACGGAGCTCATGTGTGAGCTCCAGCCGGCTCCCTCCGTGCAGCAGCCAATGAGAGTCTGTGTGCCCTACACGCGAGGAGACCTGATGTCGGATTCTCTAGTGAGAATCCGACATCAGGCGGCCGCCGTTCGGCCCCGAACGGGGATCCGAGTCAGGCGGTGAACACCCGAACAGGGTTCGGGTGGACTCGGATCCCCAATGTTCGGAGCGGTTCGGATTCCACGGAATCCGAACCGCTCATCTCTAATATATATATTACGCCCAGACACACTTCAAAAAATACAATTTGTGTGAGGGACTGCATACCTTACAGATCAGTAGCAGTAGCCAGCAGGAGGTGACAGCCCGATCAGCAGCACTGTAGGAACACTCAGGAATCAGGATCAGTCACCCGGGCAGCCCTCATGGAGTTGAGGCTAAACTTCTTGGCTGCAGTTCTCAATGATGCACTTGTGGGGGCGTCACCTAGGTGACATCACACGGAGGTGCGGGCGCAGTCAGTGAGTGAGGGCTATTGAAGTGGCAGCCTTCCACTGCACCGCACTGCTATGTGCGGTCGGGTGAGAGGGGGGGCACCGGCGGGGGTTTTAGTGGGCGGGGACTCGGACGCCCGCCGGCGGAGGCATTAGAATCATGCTGTGTAGCAGGGAACAAAATAGTCCCGACTACAGCAGCACAGTCAGCTTCACGGAGGGAGGGAGGGACAGAGCCCTGGAATGCCCCTAGGCATTTGCTTAGAATGCCTATGCCTGGGGCCGGCTCTGTGCCCAGCTCAGTGCGTAAAGAAGAGGGGGCCCCGGACGGAGACTGCACATGGCCCCCTCCTCTCTTAATACGCCCCTGGTTGCGCTTTACAATTATAGCCATTATAAATATCGGAATGTTGGCCAACGCTGTATTGCTCGATTTTTATTTAGTTTCGTACCTTGCAGCCATTTATCACTAAAAATCATATCTAGAAATCTTAAAAGCCCTACAATCAGGTTACAGTTTCATCAGAGGGCATAATTCATCAGAGGGCATAATAGCCTCCATTCTTTTTAGCGGGAAAGCCTTTTATCATATTACCTCAGTTACACGGCAAAGCACAGACCCTGCTAAAAGCATTGTTTCAAGCAGAAAGTTTGTCGTCTTAAATGTTATTTTTTTTATTCATCATTTTTAAGAGAGGACGTGCCTTGTGTCTCTGCAAATATCCTAAAATCTATACCTTCATATTATTTATGATTTTCCTTTTTGTACTTATTACATGAACACAAGTATTCGTCTCTCCTCAAAATGTATCACCTTTGGGGGTCCTTCTCAGACTTGAAAAAAAAAAAAAAGTTATCCCCCCAGCTACAGAGTATAATAGTGTATAATAGCTGGCTGTTCGTTGTATTATAAAGTAAAACACATCTGTTCCAGTCCATTATTCACAATGTACTACAGCGAGAAGGCACATGAATTCATTAGACTGCATTCTGGAGTAATCAGATAGACCGTGTATCAAACGAAGATGCTAACTGGTTTAAAAATTGGGAAGCAAATGAGTAAAGTTTCATTGCTACAAAATAATAAAAGAGAAAAAGAAAGTTAATTCAGAAGTTTTTTTTTTTTTAAATCACGTCATGTGATGTATGTATGTATGTATGTACTTTGCTTTTGTGACATTGATTATAGCTTTTAAGGTAGGAGGGGATTTTGCATTTGCTTTTGTGACATTGACTATAGCTTTTAATGTAGGAGGGGATTTTGTATTTGCTTTTGTGACATTGACTATAGCTTTTAAGGTAGGAGGGGATTTAGCATTTTAGGGCTGACAGTTGATCAAATGATAAGTGTGTACCCAGCTATAGGAGTGTGTAATTTCAGCATCTAATCAATCACCAGCACAGGAGATAGGGTAAATGGAACACTAACCATATATTTCCAGTACCTATCAAATAAGAACATAGGAAATTATAATAGACAACTTTGGAAAATGTTTGTGGCATACTTACCTACTCTACCGGAAGTTGCAGGAGGCTCCCGAATTATCGGGCAGCCCCCGAATCTTTGTAAGAGTGTCCTGATGTCCCGCATCCCACCCACTTCCTAGTGAAGTGGGCAGGATGAGGAGATAATTGCCAGGAATCGTGACTCTGTATGGAGGGGACGGGGCTAAATAATGCTATACCGCAAGTCCCATCCCCTCCTCGCGGTCCCGTGATTTGCGGCAGTTTGCCGTGATGGGGACTGGGCCTCACCCTTCCCCTACCCCCCAAAGTGGCCAAACAGCTGGCACCCATGATGTCAGAGATAGGAACATCAAACAAGTTGATTTTGTATTCTAAATGGCTGGTACTTTAAAACATCGGGCCGGCGAGTTCTGGGCAAGAATGCATTTACCCCGATATTTGTATACACACCCGAGGTGGAGACTGTCAGACACTAAATGATGTGAGGACAGAGCTTGGGCAAGAGAAGCAGATCCCCCTCTGACATTCTTTAAACAGAGAGAGCTATTGATCAGAGTCTCTGTCTGAGGAGCTGCTACGCATGTGCGGAAGCTCCAAATGCGAACTTTGATGAGACAGGGATACAACTGTCTCCAAAAATTTGGTCCCTCTAGGGGGTTTCTCAGTACTCGGAACCCCCCCTGCGTGCGCCACTGCTCTGCCATATTGTATAATGACAGGAGATGGACCAGACATGGGTGTGATGTTATGGTGGCACTTAGAAGACCCCATCACAATTTTGCTATGGGGTCCAGGTATTCCCTAGTTATGCCCATGGGATCCATAGTCAACAAACGCTTTTCTAGTGTGTGTATTATGACTATAAATGCTGTTTATGGAGTATGCCATTTACCAAGCAAATACGCTGCAGGTTATCCAAGTATTTATGGTAATAGAGGTAAATAAATACATCACTTTCAATATTGAATCATTTGCATCTAATTATTGATAATGTTCTTCATCCCAGCATGGTATTTCACAGTATTACAGGATTTGGGCTCATTCTGGAGACATGTAAATAGATGTAAGCTGCAATAAATATGGAAATATGGTATAGCTGTCATTCATCTGCTGCAGAAAGTCTGCCATTTAGTCAGCTCATTTCAGTTTATTTACTCTGTAAATTGAACACAATATCATGCTACTGTCTGCATGGTGCTCTCAACAATCAGCTTGTGTGCCTGAACTGGAATTATTCCCAATTGCCAACACCGGGATAAGAAACTAATGCAACTGGTAGAGGTGAGTAAGAGAAGTGGAGTAAAAAATACATTAAGATCTGCATTGGTTTACTGCTTCAAATATACCTTAACACCTTGATATCTTACTTAACCAATATATAAATAAATAAAGACATGGACACCAGAGCTTGCCTAAAAAAGGTCACAGCTTTTTATTTATAAATTAATCAATCAACCTAACCAGGGTGGCTAAGAGACACTGCAAACTCAGTTCTAACTTTCACGCTGATCAAAATACTCGGAGGACTACTTAAAAGTCCCCCCTCTAGACGTACTAACTATGTGAGAGTCTCACTTCCCTCTAGGGCCAATCCGAGGTGCTACCGTACAGCCAGCACCCGGGTCCCCCCGTGCAGAGCAGGACAAATTCGCCAGGGGCAACGAGGGTCAGTGCCCCCACAAAGTTGTCTTACGCCCCCTAAAGCCACTGAGTTGCAGCGTACTCTCGCCTTGCTGTGCCTCTCCTGAAGTAGAAAGCAAAAGTTAGTGCACACAACTTAACAAACGTGGGTAGGATGGTGGGTAAGAAGATCAACTACAAGAGACTGAGCTGAGTTCTGGCAGCCCTTTAAATAGACACAACCTAGCTCCTCCTACTACCTATGCCATAGGATAATCCACTCAAACTGACACACACAGTTTAACCCAGCAACAAGGCTGTCATCAGCACAAACACACAGCAGAAAACCAGCAATCTTACCTTTCCTCAATTCTATTCAAATTTCATCTTCCATTATTTGGGAAGAAATCTCTAACCTTCTAATCAAGGCGTCAAACACCACAATTGCTAAAGATCTGAGGTTTTTTTCTCCTAGGACCCCACATTGAAAGCTTAGACAAGCCAACTGATAAGACGGCTACACAGATCCTCAGTGTAGCTGGATGTCTCATAGACTCCCATTTGAAGCTCCCTGACACTTCATCCTTACAAAATGTTGCACCTAGCAATGATGGAAATGTCAACATACCTTACAACTAAACCACACAAACTCTCCCGGATATTGTGCCTTTGGAATGCTTTTAACAAACCCTCCTCCTCCTTGTACTAACCGCTTCTCCCAGAGAGGAGATGTTGGTGACCAGTGATGGGGGCGGTCCAGATAAAGCCCCGCCCCCTTGCTGCAAAATGTCGGGAATAGTAATATTATCTTCACTATGAAGTGGTAATTATGCGGGAGGAACAACCACATATACAGAAAGTGCTCTCTTGCAGCTTTTACTACATTGTGTGCATGTCACGAATGTCTGTTTTTGTTGATCTGTATCGATTCGGGACACTTGGGTCTAGCTGAGGCAGAAGTGAAGCTGGAACTGGGAGCTTTGCAAAAATCTCTGCTCATCTATGAAGTACCAAAAACCAGATTAGCACTAGTAGGAAGGAAGGAATCTAAAATACGGGAACTGGACTGGATTATGGAACAGGAACCTGCAGCTATAGGAATCTGGAACCGATCATGGAGAGCTCAATCCTGGAACCTGAATCCAAGAACTTGGAGCTGGAACCCACTACTGAGAACTCAAATAGATACAGCCAAAGGAAACTCAGAACCAAAACAAGCAAAATCTGGAATCAAGAACTCAGAACTGAGAGCAGGAATGAGGAACTCAGCACTGTGAGCTGGCTACAGGTGCACAGACCTGGACCTATACAATGATACACAGAACTGAAAATAGAACCTAAGGCTCCCAGACACCCAGAAAATAGAAACCAGTCACCTACCACCGATAGTGTACTAGTAGATGGATTGGTTATTTGAGGCACTTTATATAAATGGAGCAATTGCTTAGAAACAGACCCTTTGATGAATGCAGAGCACTTGCTAAGAAACAGGCCCTTTGCAGATTGCAGAGTACTTACTAACAGGCACTAAGTGTTACCGGAATACTTGCTGAGAAACACAGAAACAGAGCTGGAAGCAACTGAAGCCTCATTAATAGGAAGTGAGTTGTCCTGGCCCTAACTTGGATTCCGGAGCTTGTTTAAATAAGGTGCTTCGAGTGACTATCCAATATGGCAACACCCATGCAGACGGACTGTTTGTTTACAATGGAGATGCAGTGCTCAGGAATGCTGCGAATGGCCAGGCAAAGTATGAACGTCCATGAGATGGCAACCCGCTGGATGTGATAAGTGGGGCTAAGATCCCGATGTATGACAGTGTGTTTGAGTGTGTGTATATATTCAAGGAATGACGAAGATATGGAAGAGCAACGATATCAGCAGCGCAATAAAAGCAGGGTTGGTCAATGCAATTGTTTTTCCGATCTTTATGTATGCATGCGAAACCTGGACACTCAAGAAGGCAGATCGCAAGAGAATCGATGCTTTTGAATTGTGGTGCTGGAGGCGAATGCTGCGCATACCATGGACAGCAATGAATACGAACAAGGTAATCCTAGAGCGGGTCAAACCAAAATTATCATTAGAAGGCAAGATCACCAAACAACGACTCTCGTATTTTGGACATGTCATGTGGGCTAATTCCCTAGAAACAGCGCTAATGCTTGGATTCGTCAGCGGGTCCAGAAGAAGAGGACGCCAAAGAACTCGTTGGCTTGACACAATAAAGGCTGACAAGAACATGCCCATAAATGACCTGAAGGAAGCGGTCAGAGAAAGAGAAGCGTGGCGTTCACTGATCCATAAAGTGTCCGAAAGTCGATGTCGACTAAACGGATAATCATCATTATATATTCAAGTGTGTTGCATGCCAAAGGCCACTAGATGGCGTCCGACGGAGCAATTCAATTGTTGCTCCGTTTTGACGTGCACAGATGCAGGCGCTGACATTTCTACTTGCAGCCCCCTGAGCTGGTGAGCAGAAATTACCAAAAAGTTACCCTTTTGAGCGCTCAAAGAGGACATTTCGTGTCTTCGACAATATTCAGGCTAACCCTGCTCCTCACAATTCAAACAATTCAATTGTTACTCTGCCGGCGCTGACATTTCTACTCCCAGCCCCCTGAGCTGCCGAGCAGAAATGAAGGACAGGATTGTTTATTCTTGCTGCTCTTTGTTAAAGGGACCATTGAAGCCAGAGCCACTGGGTCAAACTGCTATATTATTACATTGTAACCCTTCGCTGGCAGCGTAATGCTGGGTATACAGTCACTATACTATTATCTGGCTGATCCACCGGATATCGGCGGATCACCCAGATAATTGCACATTGTATTGCTGCGACCAAGCACTATATCAGTCTGTTGGACATGCTGAAATCATCCAGCATGTCTGAAAGATTTGATGATTATTTGGCCGCATTAGGTAGTGTATACATTGCTGCGGCTGCCTGCCACACAGTCCCTGTTCCTTCACAGGGGAGGAACGGGGTGGGGGTGGGGAATGTCTCCCCAGATGCTGTGTGGCCTAATGGTGCATACACACGGTCAGATTTTCTGTCAGATCTGACCAATAACGATTGTAAAGATCATTCAATCGTTCATATCTGAAAGAAAATGGGACATGTTTGACTGCAACGATGAACGATGTGAGTTCCTGTTTGTCAGATAACGATATCTGACATCTGATGTGTTTACAGTTAGATTTGGACAATTCCGTTCATTTTAATACTGTCTGAAATCGTTCAATCGTTCATCTGACATATCTGACTGTGTGTATGCACCAATACACTGTGACATATCTCTTGGTTTTAGCTTGTCAGATTACATGCTTGTCGGTCAGACAGACATTTTATCCAACAGTGTATGCCCAGCATTAGGAAGCTGCTGGCGATCAGTAAAAGCATATATAAAGGCAAGCATCTCAGCGCTCTGTCTCGGTATGTAAACTTTTATACTTTATATGTTTGTAAAACTATTAGTAGCTCTGTTTTATGACATCTAGCATTTCATATAGTAGTCCTTAAATGGAATGAACCTCATATAGAAACTTATTTGAAAAGATGGTAACAGGAGAATAGCAGGGGCTAAAACGGCCTTTCTTATAGCTACAATAAAAATAAACTGGTCATAGTAATTTAACCTACAAGTACGCCTTGTAAAATCAAGTTACTTGTATTGTGTCATATAAAAGTGTCTTACTTTCAGCTTTATTTAACTGTACAGTAGATCTGTCTTTACCACATAAAACCACATAAATGTCTATATATTAGTAGAGACTGTCTACCATGTACTAGATAAACAAAGAAGCCTTGGTAACTGTATTTTCATTAATATTGGAAAACCTATAGGGGTCTATTTATCAAATAGCCCCGAAAAGTCTTTTGGTGAAAAAAAGAAAATATTTATTGGAAAAAAAATTAAAAATTGCCACGGCAGCAGTGCACCGCTCAGCTCCCTGGCAATACTGTCCGCAGTGCACCGCTCAGCTCCCTGGCAATACTGTCCGCAGTGCAGGCCAGTCGGGGTCCCTACTGCCTATGCATAGAAGTACTGCACCGATAAGTTCAGTCTTCGACTTTCTAGTGCACATTCATTAAACATTATGAAGAAAAAAGAATGGTAAACATAGAAACAAATATATATATATATTCTAAAATGAAAAGAAAAATGCTTTAAGTGAAGAACACATTATTACATTATATCACATTTGCTATCCACAGATGGCGATCGCATAGGAAGACAGCTGACTGTACAAGTGGGGTGTAGTTATGCGGCCGCCGGTCTAAGATAGGCATTGAAATACCAGCGCCTATCTTAATCCCGATAACGGAATCCAGAAAGACGCCAGCCCGAATGAGGTAAGTACGCAGCGGCCTTAGCTGTTAGCTGCGAGGGGGGGGAGGGTTAGGTTTAGGTAACATAGTGGGGATAGCATTAGGTTTTGGGGGGAGGTTAGGGTTAGGCACCTCTAGGGAGGATGTTTAAGCACCTCTGGGGGGGTTAGGCACTAAGTGGGGAGGGTTAGGTTTAGGCATGAATGGGGGAGACAGGTTAAGGCACTAATGGGGAGAGTTAGGGTATGGGGTGGGGAGGGTTAGGGTACAAGGAAGGGTTAGGTGGAGAAGGGGGGAGGGTAAGTATACTTACCCAACCCCTGTCAGGATACCAAGCATTGGGATGCCACTGTCTGTATTTACAGTAGGCATCCCGACAGCGTGCATTACATACCGATTCCGTACAAGTACCACCACTATCCTTTAAATTTATATTCCTTTACAAATATGCAGTAAATAGTTTCCTGATGATTTCCATGGGGATCTTTGAAAAAGTCAGGAACAACCTGCCGAAACGCGCCAGTGGCAGCACCAGATTGCTACTATCTGCTTACACTTGGGATAAGACCTTCTGCTACCCATTGTTCTAACCCAGTGGTTCCCAAACTCAGGACCTCATTCGGAGTCGGTCGTTGCGGCCGCACGGTCGTACGCATACGATGTTTTTCTTTCTGCGCAGGCTAGCAGTGCGCATGTGCGTACGAGCTCTACCGATCACAAATACTGTCGGTCGTAGGGCTTCTGACACAGAAGTGGGTTGCTAAAGTTGATTGACAGGAAAGACCGTTTGTGGGAGTATACAGGGGTGGTGGTCTGAAAACGGAGGCGTTCTTCAGCGTTTCCAGGCGTTTTAGGGGAGTGCATAAATTACCTGTTTCGAACGACCAAGAATTGCGTATGCAGGAAAACGTCACTCTACGAACAGGCTGATCGTCCAGGCTAAGGTAGGCAAGAAGCGTCCGTAAGACACAACAGTACAATCGTTAATCTGATGTTCCCTGCGATGTTTCGATTTTGAACCACACAAACCAAGCAGCTAAGATTGCTGCATTGTAACTATTAACACTGCTAATTACCTTGTAACTCATTTCACTTGCGTGTGCATTAGTGAATTCGTAACCAAAATGTTTCTTTGTGCTTTTCAACCATTTTTTTGCTCAGTTTTTCAAAATATCTAGCTTTGTGTTTTGCGTAGCAGCCTTTTCAGATACCACACTGTTTAAACCTTGTATACATTGATATAGTTAAAGATAGACATTTTTGGGATGAAATTTTTTTATTTTTGTGAAATTTGCCTTTCATCACAATGTCAAGAATAATTGTTTAGGCAACATTTGTATATAATTAAAATAAAGAAAATAAAAAAAAGAATTTGGGGTTTTAAAAAGAAAAAAAGAGCTTGAGACATTGGTGACCAGAAATATGGGGACTGGACAACAGGTGAGGGAGGAGATATCCAGGGCTACTTGCGTCGTTTGGGCCAGCTCGGAGGAAGAGGTAAGCTACGGACAGCCGACTGGCGTGTAACACGCCGACTGGCCTGGCCAGAGGTAGGTGGGATTTCCTCTGGCCTAGGCATAGGGCTCTCCATACTTGCGGGGGTGGCTGTTGGGCTGCCAGAGGTGGTGGTCCTGGGAGGAAGGGAGTCTCGCTCCATCATGGCAGGTGGGTTGGCCTGCTCCTGGGTATTGGCCAAACGATCTAGGGCCCCAGCAATGGTCTCAAGGGCCACCGCCACCCTCACCAGAGTTGTCTCCATCCTCAGAAGAACACATGTGTTATCCTGAGTTTGGGAGACCAACCTGGTGAGGAGAGGCACTGCTTGGTCTGATGTTTGCACTGGAGTAGACTCCACAGGGTCCCCAGATGGAGTACTTGGATCCTCTACTGCAGAGTCCAAATCTGTGCTGGACCCAGACCTGACCTCAGGAGCAGGCACTACCTCCTCTGAGTCTGGAATATAAAATTAAAAATGTTATTTGTTTTTCCCCCCCAAAAAAAACAGAGACGTTTCAGCTTTATACTTTTTGGCTTACAAAATTAAATTACCTTCTTGCACATGTGGAGCGTTGAAGTCGGCCATGTCAGTGTCCATAGTGGACACGCCGACTATCTCCTCTTCCATCACACATCCCTGAGCCAACGTCTCCAACCTTGTCAAGGCCAGCTCCTCAGGTATGGGACCACCACCTGTCCCCGCAGCATGGTCCACCCTACTCCGTAGCTTCCTCTTCAATTGGTATTTGAAATCCGTCCAGCTGTCAATGTTATTTTTGAAAAAATAAGTGTCCCAAATCCTGTCTTTGGCTCCAGCCCCCATATTTCTGGGTGCATTGACTAGGTTCTCCATTGTCATGGTCACCAATGTCTCAAGCTCGATCCGTGAAAATGGAGGGTTTCTTGGCCTTGGCCTGCTTGGGCCCGCCTCCTCCTCCTCTACTGCTGGACTTTGATTCCCAGCACCTACCAAAATTTATAAAATAGTACAATTTTTTTAAAAATTGTATGGGAAATATGACCAGTTTTTGTTTTGTGTAAAAAATGTGATTGGAACTTACCTGGCTCAGTTTGGCCTCTGCTCACCATGCTCCTCGCTTGCCATTCTGCTAACCTGTGAGAGAGCATGAAGAATACTGCTTCTGCAGACTATTTTATAGATGTGATCGCATCCCTGGATTGGTTACCCGTGCATCCTTATTTCCCTAACTACAAATGCACACCTTTCCTGCATTCCCTATTCACTGCGTGTGTTGGTCTAGATGTGATCGCATCCCTGGATTGGTTACCCGTGCATCCTTATTTCCCTAACTACAAATGCACACCTTTCCTGCATTCCGTAATCACTGCGTGGGTTGGGCTAGATGTGAGCGCATCCCTGGATTGGTTACCCGTGCATCCTTATTTCCCTAACTACAAATGCACACCTTTCCTGCATTCCGTAATCGCTGCGTGGGTTGGGCTAGATGTGAGCGCATCCCTGGATTGGTTACCCGTGCATCCTTATTTCTGTAACTACAAATGCACACCTTTCCTGCATTCCGTAATCGCTGCGTGGGTTGGGCTAGATGTGAGCGCATCCCTGGATTGGTTACCCGTGCATCCTTATTTCCCTAACTACAAATGCACACCTTTCCTGCATGTTTCAATAATTGGTGTTTGGTTTCTTTATTTAAGGCAAAGCCAAATGTTCCCTTACTTGTGGGTTGTAGTTGGAATGTTTGGTGGTGCAGGAGGTGTTGGATAATAGTTAAATAGTTTGAAGTTGATTGAGAGGTGCTTGTGTGTGTAGTTTGTGAGGTGTTTGTTTGAAGTTGATTGAGAGGTGCTTGTGTGTGTAGTTTGTGAGGTGTTTGTTTGAAGTTGATTGAGAGGTGCTTGTGTGTAGTTTGTGAGGTGTTTGTTTGAAGTTGATTGAGAGGTGCTTGTGTGTGTAGTTTGTGAGGTGTTTGTTTGAAGTTGATTGAGAGGTGCTTATGTGTTTTATATATTTTTGGTTTAATTTATTTTGGTTGTGGGTTTTTTTTTGCTTGAATATTTTTTTAGTGTTTTATTTTTTTTGTGTTCCTTTCTTTTTGGGTTGGTTTTTTATTGGTGTTCCTTTTTTTTGTTTGTTTTTTTGTGGTGTTTGTTTTTGTGTTCGTTTTTTTGTGGAGTTGGTTTTTGTGTTCCTTTTTTTGTGGTGTTGGTTTTTGTGTTCCTTTTTTTGTGGTGTTGGTTTTTGGGTTTGTTTTTTTTGTGGTGTTGGTTTTTGTGTTCCTTTTTTTGTGGTGTTGGTTTTTGGGTTCCTTTTTCTTTGTGTGTTTTGTTTTTGGTGTTGTTTTTGTTTAGTAAAATTTGATTGCTTTGGAGTTTGAAAAACACCGTTAGTTTCTGGGCTTGATCCGGTGACTTTTTTTGTTTGGTTGGCCGGCCTTTTGTCTTCCTAAATCCAACGTTATTTGAAGAATCAAGTAAGTGTGCCAGCCTACTGCATTTTGTTTGTTTTTATTCTTGGATCAACAATCATAAACTTCGTTATTTTTTGTTTTTTAATCTAATTTTTTTTTTTAATATTTCTTAAAGGTGTTTAACAATACTTTTTGGTCTGGAATCAGGTAAGTGTCTATTTTTTAAAACATACACTTAATTTTTAGTTTAACCTATTTTTTTATCCAAAATTTTTGGGGAATATTGTTTATTGTTCTATTTTTAAATTCTAATTTGGTACATTTAACAACAATTCATATTTGCGAGATTAAAAATTAAGCATGGTTTCAACACTAAAAGTAGTAATATTGGTTTGTCCTTAAAAAATGTTTTTTTTTTATTTTTCCCTCTCATTTTTAAATCAAACAACAAGTTGTAGTGATTTCCGAAGATGGCACTGCCCGACCCTGTAAGAATATGCCCCATTATTATAAAGCTAAGTATTTTTGCACAAAATTTCACAATACACTCTGGAGAACCAATTAAAAAAATATATTTAACTTTACAGAGCGATGTTGGACAGCTAATAGTGGCCATGTTGACCCCCACCAACCTTCCTCAGCCTCCTCCTGGGCGTAGGCATAGGAGGCATGCAAGGGCCAAGATATATAGAACACGTGTCACCCTTTTTGGAATGCCTGATGATGTGGTTGTTACCACTTATCGCCTGCCTCCTAATATTATCCTAGACACTCTTTCAATAATACAGAATGATCTAGAAAATCAGATTAACATTCCTACAGCAATCTCACCACTTACACAGTTGTTGGCGGTGTTACATTTCTGCGCCTCAGGCTCCTTCCAAACCACTGTGGGGCTGGTGGGTGGCCTCTCCCAGCCCTCATTTTCACGGATCCTGAGGTATGTGCTAGATGCATTTTATTAGTATGCCTTTGGATACGGAAGCCATTGATGTGGTAAAGCAGAATTTTTATGAAATTGCAGGCATTCCACACGTCATAGGGGTAGTGGATGGCACTCACATAGCACTTCAGCCCCCTGCATGCAGGAAACAAATATATAGGAACTGCAAACATTACCATTCCCTAAATTTAATGGTGCTATGTGATGCCTCCCTCCAGATCCTCTCCCTGAATGCTAAATTCCCAGGCTGCAGCCATGATGCGTATGTGATCCAGCATTCAGGGATTTGGCCCAAATTAAGCACACTGCAAGCTGGTGACGCGTGGATTCTTGGTAAGTAAAAATCCAGTATGTCTTTCTAGTAATAGTGTAAACAGGTTCTCATGGTAAATGGATATCCTTGCAATGCTGACTCCTTATTTGACTCCCACACCAGGGCCCCAAACTCACTATAATGCCACATTTACTGCCACCAGGCAGGTGGTGGAGCACTGTATCGGCCTTTTAAAGGGCCGATTCTGGTGTCTCCATCACTCTGGTGGTGCACTCATGTACTCGCCAGATATGGTTTCTCGCATTGTGGTTCTGTGTGGGATTTTACACAACATTGCAATAAGGAGTCGAGTACCCATGCAGCCAGAGGAGGCCTTGCCAGAGGGCCCCCCGGAGGAAGGTGTTGTGATGCTGTCGGGGGGGGCAGACGCGATGATGTCATTTCACTTTTTTTTAGGTAAGCATTTTAAATTTTTTGGAAAAGAAAAATCAATTTTGCAAAATGTATTTTAATGTGTCCCTTTTTCTTTTGTTTTCTTTTCCTACCAACAAAATCACAACACTTTCCAAAACATGGATAAAAAATGGAACCCATTGGCAATACCCTGTATGTTTTTGGACAACTATCACATTTCGCACAGATATCCCCCAACATGTTTAGTTAATTTGCCTTTTGTTTTAGTAATTGATATGTTTTCCATTCCAAAATCTGTTTGGTTTTTACTATACTTGTTTATGTTTGACTAAGCCAGATGTTTAATTTGCCAAAACCATGAGGACATTTGTTATGTGTGAATCTGTTATGTTTTTTTTTTACCATTAAAAGCCTGTTGGCAACATGTTTGTTATGTAATAAATGTTTTAAATGAAGCAAAAATGTTGTTGCTTGTTTGTTGTAAAAAATTGTAAGCCATTTTGAGGTGTAAATTTGCAGTAATGTTGTTTAATTTTCAATTATGGGTTGGTATAACCCATAATTGAAAATTAAACAACATTACTGCTAATTTTCTAAAGGTTTACTAATACATGTTTTAAGTTCTTACACTATGGAAAGGCACCAACCTTTGTTCCAAAAATTTTTCACATGCAGAATTACACCCTTTAATGTGTGGCAAAAAAGAGGACAAATGTTGGTAATAAAACAACTTTATTTTTTTTTTATAGAAATGTCATAAAAATGTAAAACAAATAAATAAAAAATACTACACATCCTCCAAACGCCCCACTAATCTTTGGAGGCAGCAGTAGGCCTACATTAAGTAGCCCGAGGTCTCGCACAGCTCCTCCCGAATTTCCCTCAGGATGTGGGTTAGATCTGTAGAAAATTTTAAAAAATGCGGATTAAATACTTCATTACAATTAGAAACATTTGAACATTACACATTATTCAATGTACCAAAAAGTGTTTAAACACACTGATGTTACGGTGTGTTTGAAAGTATCAGACACAACATTATTAATAGGTTTCTACTTTTCTGTTGTTCAACTCATTTTAAACCATAACTATGTGGCATAAGCCAAAATCCGCTATGATGATGTTACAAATAATGGGAGGTGTATTCTTAAGTCATGATGGCCATATCCTTAAAACACAATGCACGTATTCACTTTTAGAATGTTGTTGGTAAACCAAAATAAAATATGATTTGTTTGCTATTAAAAACATCACTTTGCCTAAGTACATTAGTACATTTTAAACACAGTGTACACAACATCAACAAGGGTTGTCTGGTTCCTAGCACCTTGGCAAGTTTGTTGACAGGTTTTTGTACATTGTAAAATACTAATCCAAATTTAATCATTAGTTCCTCAAACTCCCAAAAATATTAAAAAAAAAAAAACCTATATTTTTGAGGACCCCAAAACAAAAAAAGGGCCAGACAATAAACATAAGGTTGTAAGTCTGAAAAACAGCATTACTGCGCAATGATGTTAAACCCCATACAGCAAATTTTCAAAACAACAAAAAAAGCACAGACATTTAAACAAATACATGGATAACAGCAATACCCAAAAAAATTAAAAACAAAAAAACATACTCTGAGAGTGTACGGACACAGCAACAGATGGTGCCGGCAAAGCTTCGGGTGATGGTGAATATTCGGGAGTGGGGGGAATGGTGGAAGGGGAAATGGAGGTGGAAAGATCACAGGGAGGGGAGATTTGGGACATTTGGGATGAGTGGGCAGGGGAGGGAGGCAGACTTGGGGAGGATTGGAAGAGGGAGGGAGGGTTACTGGGGGAGTATGGTGGTGGGGAGGGAGGGCTGGGTTGAGGAGATGCAGGTGAGGGCTGCTGGTTGGTAGCTTGTCTTTGGAGTCGCCGTGCCCTTCTCTGTCTCCGCTGGGCTTCTAAAATGTAAACATAATAACCCAAACATAAAGTTTTGAATTTCGGTTACACAATACAAGTACACATTCTGTACAATAGGGACAAAATACAGGAGGGTTTTTTAACATTGACTAAAATAATTGGCAAAGGAACATACATTTTTAACAGTCCACTAATTAATACTTTTAAACAAATGCATACTTACGTCTGCGTATTTGCAAATGCAAATTCCTGAGGAGCGCAGGCGACCGGCGGCCCAGGTCCGACCAGCGACGCTCTAATTGAGCAATGTTTCGGCGAAAGCCCGCTGATCGGAGGGCTCGCCTCACCTCCGCATAGGCGGCCCGTTTTGCCCTATTTGAAATGGGCGGCACAGCCTGGGTGATCCGCCTGTCCATTATATTGACCAGGACAAACAGCTCTCTCCTGGTAAACGCTGCGGCTCTCATGATGGCAATGGGCATTTTTACAGAAAACATGAAATATACATGGGGTAGAAAAAATATGATTGGCTAAAATATTTACACTTTCATCAAAAACAACACTATTGGCCAATCCTTTAATCATGTGTCCCGAAAAATAAGGTCACATTTGATTGGCTACAACACGCAGTGTGCAATTGCAAACATAAGAGTGCAAATGATCCTAACGCAAAATGCACATGCATTTATAAAGTTAACACAATTAGCAAACGGACATTCACAGTTAATAAACCTTACTTTGTTTTTAAGATTGTGTGAAAAAATAAGAACGGAGAAAACAAACACGAAATGAACAATAAAGTTTATTGACATATGAGAAAAAAGTCGCTTGAAAGAACAGCAAGAGTTAAACACTTAATTAGATAATTGCCAACAAGCTAATAACAAGCTAATCGATAGTCCATGTAAACATGACATGTGACCATCAAAACAGCACATACAGCCGCAAACATCAGAACATAATTAGCATACAGCGACTGACAGCGCCTGACTACGATTGACTCGATCGTTCGTTCAGATCAGTCGGTAGCTAGAGGAGGTGCAGTGCTAACGAATGGGCGTCACTTTGTTTACGATCGCCCTGCCGTACGATCGGATTTTGCGGTCGTTGGTCGTACGACCGTGCGGCCGCAATGACCGACTCTGAATGAGGTCCTCAGTCCTTATGGCAACCTAACAGTCCAGGCTTTAAGGATATCCACTGCTTAAGCACAGGCAACTTACTGTAATTAATACCTCAGTCATTTTGATTATACCATCTGTGCACAAGCATGGATATCCTTAAAGCCTGGACTGTTAGTGTGCATTAAGGTACGAGTTTGGGAAACCCTTTTCTAACCTCTGCTGCATGGACTCTGGTATCTACTATTACCAGAGCTGCCATCAGGGGGGAAGACAGCCAGGACTAAAGTCCCAGGCCTAGACAGAGAGGGAGGCCCGCTTGCAATCCTGCTGCCACCCACACGCAATCCCACTGCCCACCCGGTGCAAGTGCTTAATGCTGCGCAATAAAGGTTGGGTTTTTTTAGACCCGTAGTGCATGCGCTGCTAAAAGCGAGGAGTTGCATCGCTTGGAGAGCAACAAGAAGGTAAGTGTGGGAGCTCGCTGTGGCTGGAGACATGAGTCAGACAAAGCAGGGCTAGGGTGAAGAGACAGAAGGGGGTCTGCCTGGTGAGACAGAAGGGGAGCTTGCTGAAGAGATAGAAGTGGTGCTGGCTGGGGAGACAGAAGGGGGCTGGCTGGGGAGACAGAAGGGGTGCTGGCTTGGGAGATAGAAGGGGGGCTGTCTGGAGAGACAGAAGGGTGGTCTGGAGAGACAGAAGGGGGGCTAGCTGGTGAGACAGAAGGGGCCTGGCTGGAGAGACAGAAGGGTAGCATGCTGAGGAGATAGAAGGAGTGCTGGCTGGGGAGATAGAAGTGGTGCTGGCTGGGGAGACAGAAGGGGTGCTGGCTGGGGAGATAGAAGGGGTGCTGGCTTGGGAGACAGAAGGGGTGCTGGCTGGGGAGACAGAAATGGTGCTGGCTGGGGAGATAGAAGGGGTGCTGGCTGGGGAGACAGAAGGGGTGCTGGCTGGGGAGACAGAAGGGGTGCTGGCTGGGGAGACAGAAGGGGAGCTTGCTGAAGAGATAGAAGTGGTGCTGGCTGGGGAGACAGAAGGGGGCTGGCTGGGGAGACAGAAGGGGTGCTGGCTTGGGAGATAGAAGGAGGGCTGTCTGGAGAGACAGAAGGGTGGTCTGGAGAGACAGAAGGGGGGCTAGCTGGTGAGACAGAAGGGGCCTGACTGGAGAGACAGAAGGGTAGCATGCTGAGGAGATAGAAGGGGTGCTGGCTGGGGAGATAGAAGTGGTGCTGGCTGGGGAGACAGAAGGGGTGCTGGCTGGGGAGACAGAAGGGGTGCTGGCAGGGGAGATAGAAGGGGTGCTGGCTGGGGAGACAGAAGTGATGCTGGCTGGGGAGACAGAAGGGGTGCTGGCTGGGTAGACAGAAGTGGTGCTGGCTGGGGAGACAAGGGGTGCTGGATGGGGAGATAGAAGGGGTGCTGGCTGGGGAGACAGAAGGGGTGCTGGCTAGGGAGATAGAAGGGGTGCTGGCTGGGGAGACAGAAGGGGTGCTGGCTGGGGAGACAGAAGGGGTGCTAGCTGGGGAGATAGAAGGGGTGCTGGCTGGGGAGACAGAAGGGGTGCTGGCTGGGGAGATAGAAGGGGTACTGGTTGTGGAGACAGAAGGGGTGCTGGCTGGGTAGACAGAAGGGGTGCTGGCTGGGGAGACAGAAGGGGTGCTGGCTGGGGAGTCCCTTTATTGGTACTTAGACACTGTTAGAATTAATTCAGCTGCGTCCCACTAAGAATCAGCCAGGAAACCCCAGTTAACATATGTCACGGTGCTGGTGATGTAGCTATGTATGGGGGGCACTCCATGTGTTGGGGCCTCTGTGAGACCGCCCCGGTCGCTCGGTTGTTAATCCAGCACTGCACAAATACTTTTATTAAACCATCTTTCATTAGCCATACATTTGTGTGTTTGACTGTGCTTTAAGGACTAGAAGAACCTAATTACTTTGCAAACTAATGGAAAGATTACAAAAATATGACTCCTCCCACTAGTTTGCATACAGTCCCAATAGCACATGGAATAAAAATAATAATAATAATAATTTCTAGAGTGAATAACAAAACAAATAGCCGGTTGTTGGAACAAAAAAAGTAGCCAGTCATAAAGGTAATATTAGATGAAACAAATGTTAATTTTTGATGCAGTACATAGGGTGTTCGTTAAATCTAAGAACTGCTTCCACTGACAATTTGTAAGACCTTGAGAAATTAATGTTTACAATGAAGAGAAATAAACAAAGACAAAAATATATATATTTTTTAAATAAATAAAACCTGGAGAGGATTATGGAAAAATACAGACGTGAGCGCAGGCAGTAACAAATGATCAGAGCAGAAGACCTCTCACCCCAGATTTCACGTAAAGAAAGTCATTTGGAGGGACTTCCAGGGGGCCTGACCTGCCCCGCTTCTCCATGCAGTCATCTCCAGTAATGCAATAGCTACAGTAGGTTTCTATAGTTAATCTATAGTAAAGATAATATCTTATATTTATAGGGCAGTGACATGTTTACACTAACAGTCACCTCTGACCCTCTGAGCTTACAATTCAATCTTTTAATGTGCAAGGTTCACAGAGTTAATATGTGTTGCTTTAGTGAATTGAAAAAAAAAGACGATGTCAATACAGACCAGATTCTCCCAGTGAATAATAGAAATACAAGAGAGTCTCTCCCATTGTTAGAAAAAGTGAAAGTGCATTTCAAAGTAATGCAGTGGTTCCTTGAATTTTATTCCTTCTAAAAACTAATAAAGCAGACGTAAAAAAAAAAGAAAGTGGAGTATAATGTTATAACAATATTTAGAAGCAGAGCCATAACTAGACTTTTTTGGTGCCCTGTGCAAGAGACAGCATTGGCGCCCCCTCCCCCATTTTTTAAATAATGACATAAGATAGTGCACCTGAAAAAGGGCCATGGCTTCATGGGGAAGGGCCAGGGAAGAGATAGGGGTACTCCTGGGGCAGCCAGGAGATGCTGGGGATAAAAGAAGAGGAAGCTGTAAGTGAGACTGATAATAAACAGGAAAACTGACAGGCCCAAACAGCGCCCCCTATCCTGCGGTGCCCTGTGCCATGTCACTGGTCACGCTACCCTAGTTACGGCCCTGCTTACAAGATCTTGCTGCATCATCCAGCACCGTCTATATTGTCCCTTTTTTGTCCTCTGGCTTAGGCTCCCATTTATCAATGATCGCTTTTGCAATGTGATCAGGGCATACCAGTAACGCCCATGATAGCATTGCAAAATGGAGTGGTTTTCCATTGGAAGCACGCTCTCTGCTAATCGCACGCTCTCTGCTAATCACCTCCCCCTGAGTATGACTGGCAGGTAGTGCTTCCAATGGGAAGCCACTGCCAGTCACAGTGTAGCAAGTGCAGTCATGTACTGCAGCAGGCTCACTGACGTGGCAGAGAATCTGCCACTGGACACTTGTATATCAGTGAGCAACTGAGTTTGTTAATGAAGCACGATGGAGCATGATGTGGAAAAAGTGTTGCATATCAAATTAATCAGTGTGGTCTTAGTCGCATAGAAACTGAGGCGCATTTTCGGGCAAAAAAGACACTCAGTGCAGGCAGGACCTGGCGCACCGAGAGTGATCCTTTGATGCAACTGCAGCAACAATGTATGAGGACACATCTGCATGATGACTTAGAACAGATGAAACCTAATCAACTAAACTTAACAGTGTCCACTTAGAAAGTTTTGTCTAAGTGTATAACATAATGGTATTGTGAACTTTATGGAGTTGTAATCTAACTAAAAAGCCATTAGCGCCTAAAAGACTGAAAATTTAAACTCTACATCAAAAAGCATTTTGCTGTAAAGCCTAAACTTTAATGAATGAAACGGTCATAATACATTGAAGTGCCAAAAGTAATTGGATAGATGCCTAGTATCATGTAGGACCTCTCTAGCCAGCAAAGTGCAGCAACTCGACGTGGCATCAATTCCATAAGTGGGCCTTTGGAGAGATGTTGAACCTTGCCATCTGAATAGCTTCCCACAGCTCTGCTGATATTTGTAGGTGCAGGATCTTGGGTGCGAATGGAACTCTCCTCCATGTCCCATAAACACTCGTTGGAGTTCATGTCAGTAGAACGTGGTGGCCACACCATTCATCGGACCTCTCCAGAATGCTTCTCGAATCAATTCTGGACAACTTGAGACCTATGACACGATGCATTATCCTGCTGGAATATTCCATAGTTGTGAAGGTACATGAAATCCATGAAGGGCTGCAAATGGTTCGTCAAGCAAAGCAATGTCCCATCCGACAGGCACCCACTATCATGCCTTTATCAGACTCCGAAAATTCACATCGCCTTGCCGGTGTTTAAACTGATTCACAGGATGTCAGATTACAACTGATACAGGTCTGGACATTTCCAAGATGTCACAGTACGGTGAAGCCACCTACTGTACCATTATCTTTAAATACTGCTATCCCATGATTTTTGGCACTTGAATGCATGACAAATGGTATTGTTTTAAGTTTTTCATATTTTTTAAACATTGGATAATGACAAATAAATTTAACTTTATTTGGTATTTTCACAAAGTTACACCTTCTACTTTGTTTTTCAATGAACGATCATAAGATATTATTCCAAATCGGTTAGATCATCCCTTTCTTTTGAACAGAAGTGATATTACATTTAGGGTACGATTCAATTACACATCTTCTGGTGGCTTTGTGGATGTTGCACATTAATGCTCGCAGCCTATGAAGGTGCTTCCAAACTACTCTCTCTAATAATCTCTGCTCATGATTAAACTCATCTGGATGGCAATTGCAAGTTCTCATCCAAGACTTGTAATGTTCTGCTGACAAACCCTACAGAGTTTCTTCATATCCAAATAATTCTTAATCCTATTGATTATCAACTCTGGACTTATCTGCTACAACTTCTGTCCCCAAATTTGATATTATCAGTACCACGGTTTACCCAAACCCTAGCAACAGCCCTTGATCAAGTGGACCCAGCTACTCTTCAAACTCTGCTTCGGCCTCAACGTCAGCCATGGCACACTACAGAAACGCGTCATCTTCAAAAACCTTCCTGCAAAGTAGAACATCATTAGGCTAAATCTGGTTCTTGGTTTTCTCACATGGGGTAGATGTACTAAGCCTTGGAGAGAGATAATGGGGGAGATTTACCAAAGCTTGGAGAGAGATATAGTACCAACCAATCAGGCTCCTAACGATTATTTTATAGGCTGTGTTTGAAAAATGACAGAAGCTGATTGGTTGGTACTTTCTCTCCAAGGCTTAGTACATCTACCCCAAAGTACCAACCAATCAGCACCTAACTGTCATATTTTAGACACAGCCTGTAATATCACAGGAGCTGACTGGTTGGTATGTTATCTATCTCCAAGGTTTAGTACATCTACCCCAAATACTGCTGTCTACCACTCCTATAGAAATGCTCTAGACCAGAGGTTCTCAAACTCGGTCCTCAGGACCCCATACAGTTCACGTTTTCCAGGTCACCCAGCAGGTGCACAGGTGTAGTAATAACTCAATGACACATTTTAAAAGATCCACAGGTGGAGATAATTATTTCACTATAGCTTCTGTGAGGAGACCTGGAAAACATGCACTGTTTGGGGTCTTGAGGACTGAGTTTGAGAACCTGTGCTCTAGAATATGCAAAATCTCTCATTTCTGCTCAGTCTTCTAACACAAAACATCTTTTGAATACATGTAAATCTTTTCTGACCACTCCCACACCAAACCCATCAACCAGTATCTGTACCCAAGACCTTGCTTCCTACCAATCATCTTCTAGCTAGCTTTTATCAAGTACATTCTATAAAATGATAAGTAGAAGCTGCTTGGTTGCTGTGGGCAAAGGCTTGGTGCATTTCCCCCATAACGTTGATGTGGAGTTTTCCAGTTAAAATTGCCTTTTAAATTATTGCCACTTTTTTAAAATAAAAATCTTGCATCTCGCAGGCTATTTCATTTCCCGCATAAGGTGACAACCTAAAAGAAGTAGACATTTCGTGATTTATAGAAAAAAAACTTCAAGTTCAGAAAGATTTAAAACAACAAGTGTGTTTCCCTTATCAGCCAATCAGATTCTATCTATCATTTTCTAGACAGAACTACATAAATGATGGCTAGAATTTGATTAGTTGCTATGGACAACACCTCTTTTCCTTAGTTTTAGAAAATGTATCCTTTGGTTTTATTCAACAAAATGAAATATTGTTTTTTAAAATAATTTTGTAAGCATTATTTTAATTGGTGTGCAACCTGCAGAAATCGAAACAAGTAGACACGTCTTCAACGGTAGGATATAGATAGTTCTTGAGTGCCAGGAACACCAAATTTATTCCTGCAGGGTGAATTCTGACTGGCCACAAAGTGCCTCGGGCCTCAGTGATATCTCCTAGTGAATTAATGGACTGCTTACTCATGAATATTGATTAAGCCCACAAGATGGCTGCACCCACTAGGTAAAGGTGACAGGAGTACTCAAATAAGCATGGGAAAATTGTTAGTTAATTGGTAATATTAAAAGTGAAAAAAGTGGTGCAGAAATAAACTGCAAACCCCCTGAAAACATAGAAATCTCTCTATATATAAAGTAACATACATTACTGATAACTGACATATTTTGCTAAAAGGACAATAGGGTCTATTTATTAATAGGTGCCTTCCTTTTGTGATAAATAATCCCTCGCCATATACCCAGAACATATTGCGGCAATAATACATTATTTTATACAGCTACAGTGTACATCAATTTTCTCTTGCCAGGACAGTGGCTTATGCTATCACTTTACTGCTGGGTTTGGACCCTGCTTGCCTACTGCACATGTGCAGCCTTTGGGCTAGAAGTATAGGTTAGCGGAGAGGAGATACAAAGAGAATGTACAATGGCTAATGCTAGCTAAAGATGGCATTACCTATTGGGGCCAATCTCCGAAAGTCCATGCTTTTGCAGCTTGGTAAATTGGGCTTTTTCACAGACCTCATGGAAACCTAATTGGACTGCTGCTGTGTTCCAAAACAAAGGGACCACCACAGGTATTTCTTATATCTGCTGCAGCGCCCTCTTGTTAAATAGTCCCGATACTAATAAAATGCAATAACTGATTATTTCAGAGGATTTATTGCAACGTTCTCCTTAATAAATAAGCACCAAAGAGTGAAAATAAAATCGTGAAGAAGGGAAACAATGGCAACTGTTCTGAGAGATAAACGCTGCAAGAAGACTTATAGGGCTCTATTTACTACAATCCGCATATTGAATGCAGATTGTAGTGTGATATTATCGACTGAATTCGCATTGCGAATTCAGACAATATCACAGGGATTTACTACAAATCCCTTGCAGGGACAGAGCTTGAGATAAAGCTCAGTCCCTGCGAATCCCACCCGCACACTAGTCACAGTATTTTCGCAAAAAATACCATGACAAAGTGCCCGCGCATGCGCCGACCGGACCCCGCTGCAACCCCCCCCGGTGCTAAGCCCCGCCCCCAGTGATAAGCCCCACCCCATGATCGCGGACCCCCCACGACCCCCCTCCCTTAATAGCACTTACCTGCATGATCCGGGCCTCCGGTGATGTCCTCCATCCGTCTGGTCAGGTGATATCCCATACTACACTGGGACCAGATCACCTGATGACCGGGCCGCAGTGCACTATGGGAGACCAGCTGACCAGAGGGGAGACATCAAAGGAGCCCCGAACACTAGTCCCTGGAGTCAGGTAAGTAAAAAAAAATTTTGACAATTTTCTTTTTTTTACAGTAACCAGCTTGCGGTCTGTGTAGAACACATAGCTGATTACTGGGACCAACTCCCGACTCTGCTCTGCCCGTTAGAGCAGAGTAGGAGTCAGGTAACCGGGGGAGACCCTGGATAATGCCACCCCCAGGTGGCGTTATTATCACAGGGCTTTCCCCGATATTTTTTTACATTTTATTTTTAGTAACTCTGGTCGGATCACATTTCCCATTACAATTATGGGAAATGCGATCTGATTACTACAAATAAGTGATACTTAGGGGTTGGAGAAGAATTTTACGAATTCTACTCCAATTGCCCTGTAGTAACTGTAGGTGATACTAAAATAATGTCAAAAGGGTGTGAAAACACCCTTTTTCACTTTATTTTAGTCAAAATAATGTTAATAAATAGAACAAACATTCTATACATTCATCTCTTAAGATTTCCAGAAACTCAAAAAATATTGGAGAGTTCATTTAAGAATTACAATCTAAAAACAAACTATAATTATTTACTGTTGTGTATTTCTTTTTATTGTAGAACTGTTGTGTTTATTATTCCTAAATACTCCTCTCACCCCGATTAACCACTCTAGCAGATTTGCATGACTCAAGCCATCAAGCATTCTCTGCCACTGTGCAGGTTTTACAGAGCTATCAAATAAGCCTTCTGTTATTAAAAGAAACGTCTAAGCCCCATGTTGTGCCGTGATTGGGTATTTACAATTTCATGCTTTTGCATTTCATATCACATATGTGTAGTCCCATCTGATGACTGCAGGAATTAGTCTGAATACAACAGAGGTGCAGGACTGACCGCTATGTTATCCATGGGAGAATTAAGTGTTCCTCTGCAAAGTACTGGTGTGCCTCAATGGTCCTCCCAAAACATATCCAGGTGCATGCCTGCTCTCTGCATTCTGAAAATTACAAGTGTACCCAGCTTTGCGGAGGAGTAGATAAATCTCAGTGGGTGTAGTGTGCAAAACTGTACATTGTAAGGTAGCCAAATAATTAATCATCTACCAATTCTTTATTTAGATAATCTGGCACTGCAGATGTGCAGATGCAATTTACTGTCATTTTTGCTTTGCTCAGTTTTGGTGAAAAGATAGGCACACCGGTACAGATCAAATTACACACTGCCGTCAAAGGTGAATTTCCTCTGCGTCTTGGTCGTTTTATGGTTTGTAAATGAGAAGCCTATCCTTTATTTTACTCTTGCTGATTGTTTGGCTATATTTATGGTAAATATACCAATAAATGTATGGTAAAAATATCTGTAGCTGACAAAGACAATATACCCCCTGATATTGCATTAGTGTTCATCACTACATTGATTTGTTTCCAAAGATTGCATAATTGTTGTGCACCCTGAAATACGGTTTGGAACAAGTAGGCGTGCATAACGTAAACCCAAATATTTATTATCTAATTTAGTGCAATTATTTTTAATTTCACATCTGTTTACCAGCACTTAACATGCGTTCTAAGTTCTAACACATGTTACATAATTTGAATGCCAGTGGGTATGTAGCCTAATATAAGCAATATATACATTAGGAGAAAAAAAATTAAGTTTGACACATGAAAATAATCATTTACTTGTAACTTGCCCTCGGTCTAATCATAATTATTATACAGATAAAAGAAAGGAGATTGCTGAAATAGGACTTGTAACCTAATGACTGACACATAATAAATTAATCCTGGTAATGTGCAGCTCATCCCAGTGGCATCAAAGGATAGAATCCTTCAGCATTACAAGCCATCTGGTGCTTATGAGGTTAATACATATTCCTTTCCAGTCACCCCTTTGAGAGCCATTTATCTCAGGCCAAGCTGCTGAAAAATAGCCCTTCTCCCAGCCCAGGAGAGGAGGTCAAGGGGAGCTGAGGGCAACTGCTGGTCTTGAGTGTGGAGGGTGATAAATGGGCCCTTATCACAGGATGAAGGATGTTAGGGAGGTGAGTTGCACAGATTAGAGGGCACTCTTGCACGCCAAACAAATCCACCAAAGCTCTGTCTTAATCGACCGTACCAGTAATAAAGGAAATATGTTTAAACATATTTAATAAGGCAACGGAAGAGCTAAGTGCAAACATGTTGATAATTTCTCTTAGCAGCTAACACAATTCAGCAGTAACACTTTATGAAGCGGCATAACTTTGATAACTATCTGAAGCACTTAATGCATTGCAGACCATCCTTAGCTCTATCATAGAACCGTTTCTCAGGATGGTTATAACATAAGAGTATCATTACGAGAAATAATGTTTAAAGGTTTTGATTTTAAAAAAATAAATAAAATGTCATCTATTTTTTCCTTTATAGATGGTTCACGTATGCAAACATCTGCTGGGGGCCATTAATAAATAAGGCCCCCTAGTCCGTCAGCAAGCAGAGACGCAGCATTCACCACAATGTACCGTTGCGAGTTGCTACTGTACTCCAAAGGTGGAGGTGAAAGAAATTCAGAATCCCAATCAAAATTGTCACTGATAATTTCGTTCTGTCGTTCATCACCTCGTTCTGATGTGTACCCAGTATTCGATATGTCGAGTGCCGTGCCGACATATCGGCTGGGTAAACATCGCTTAGTGTGTACCCAACTTCTGTGAGTGTGAGAAGCTGGAAATGGGTTCTGATGGGGAGTGAGAGTCAGCGTAGGGCTTGTGGGAGAGGGGAGGCAGATGAGAGAAAGATGAGCCGAGCAGCAGCATTAAGGAAAGACTGGAGTAGAGAGAGGTGGAAGTCAGGGAGGCCAGATAGGAGGAGGTTACAGTAGTACAATATGGAGAAGACCAGTGAGTGGATGAGGGTCTTTGTGGCATCCAGGATGAGAAAGGTTTTGATCCTGGAAATATTTTTGAGATGGAAACTGCAGGACTGCAAAAGGTACTTGATGTGTTGTTTGAAGGAGATGGAAAAGTCCAGGATTACTCCAAGACAGTGATACAGCAGTTATCTTGTTAGTCGGTTTTCATATTTTCCCACTGTAGCTTATCCTGCACATTGTAATTTACAGAATATACTGTGTCCAAGATGGCTGCCTCACCTGGCACTATAGATGGTTGAACAATCCATGGATTTAATGATTCAGTCAGTCTACTGTATCCTGCTTTTCTACTCCACATCTTTCTAATTTGTGTCACATATCCATGCATTGCCTGCCTCACCCACAGTAACCTATCTAGTGCACCCAAGATGGCTGCCTCACCTGGTATTCGGGTAGGTAGGATGAATATTACATGAATGTGATGATTTCATAATGATCTTATATCTACCTCATTATGGACCTGATTCAGAGCCGCTCGCTAAGCTGCGCTCGCTAGGAGCGATTGTCGCCCGTCTCCGCATACGTCTAAGTCGCAGTGCGCGTGCGCAAACTAGCGTATGCGATGTACAATCGAGCGCTCGTTTTACACAGACAGGACGCTACTTTGAGTGACAGATTGCACCGTTTGTGGGTGGTAACAGGGGAAGGTGCTTGTGAACGGGGAAGTGGTTGTGTGAACGCAGGCGTGTCTGAGCGTCAGAATGGCATTTAATGGGTGTGCATAATTAGCAAAGTAGCGTCATTGCACACGTGACTTGGTTGTTTTTTTAGCCTGAACTGCTCGCAGTGCTTGGGGTAGGTTAGGTCAACCCCATGCACTTCGAGCAGCTCCGATGGCCCTCAATGTTCACAATTAATCAGACACTTCCCAGAGATGACGTGTGTTGCGAGTGACAGGTGGGAGGTTTTATAGTCCAGAATACGCTAACTGCCGTCGCTCACTAAGAAATAGAGGGCGTCCTTACAGCACAAAGAGCGATCGCTTGATTTGCATACCCGGCCCCTTTTTGCAAGCGAGCGATCGCATCTTGCGAGCAGCTCTAAATCAGGTCCTATGTGTCTATGTAGATGGCTGCCTCATTTGCTGCCTTTGTGAGTAGGATAAACAATCCCTGGAACTGATGTCCCAAAATGGCTGCCTCATCTTTGTATTATGTTTATGGTTCTTGGATGTTCTACAAATGTAAACATCTGTATTATTGTAATTCCTGTATTGTATGCTAAAGCTGGAGAAAATCTATTATATAATTCAAATTATTATTATTATTTGTTGATCAGTTTCGCCCTCCATTACTAATGGAACTTGACACATCCTTCCACTACAGTTAACTGCAATGACAACCTTCTGCTATCCTTATTTTAAGTGTTATTCTGCGCGGGGCAAGAGAACATTCAATCTGGGTTAGTGAAAACGGAATGCAAAAGTGCCCGAAGCTTTGGCACATAACTTGAGCATCACAGAGACACAGTCCACCAATGTAACGGGCATTATAACAGCAGAAGTCAGCGGTCAGAGTGGTGGGACAGAATTTCTATCTGAGTGGGGAGCGGTCTGGAGGTGGAGCTTAACTTTAACAGGGAGTAGGTTACTTCTAAAAATACATGTGAATCTTTCAATCTGTCCCTTTTATAAGGACAAAAATCCTCTGTCGCAAAACCCAAGAGGTCTATGTAAACTTTCAGGAGCTTATCAGAACTGAAGATATTTCAGATAATTTTGAGATATTTCTGTTAATCATTTTAAAAGAATACGGTCAGCCACTTTTAGCCACCTTTGGCAGAAAATAACTGATATCACATAACAGTAGCAGACAATCAGGTCTGTGGCATAGCACTGTGCAGATCTACAGGGCTATTGTCCAGTAGAAGAGGCTGCTGCAGCCATTCACGAATTGGCAGAGCTAAATTAAAGGGGGTAAGAGGCCATGTGCTGCCTGCTCACAGAGGGAATCAGGGAACCTCAGTGATTGCTATCTTCCTCCGCTCACCATCCTATATGTCTGTGTGACTGACATGCAGGATGGATGGATGGATGTGTATCTGCTGGGTCATGTGATGCATGTGCAGATGATATCATGTGATGAACTCATGTGAAGTACCTGAATACATTGTCCCCAGGCACAGTGTATTCTTGCCACACCTCTGACTCAGGTGCATTGGAAATGTAAATACAATGGCAAACACCTACAAGTCTGTCAAAGTATGGAAACCTTACATATATAAATGTGATTGTTATTAGAAACCTAAAATAATTAATATAAATAAATCCTAAACTGCTGTACCCACAAACTGGCTATCCCTGACCCATCCCCACCTTAGACGTACATTGCACTAATGCTGTTGTGCAAAACTGTACTTATATTAGTAAAACCAACCACAGAGCCGTATTTAAGGGTTAAGTCACACCTAAGTTTAACATTATTGGTCGTCACCTTCATCCCACATCACTGTCGGCTCCGCCCCTTTTTGCCGGGGCCAGTCCCGATGCCTCCAGACAGCCAATTCGCAACCTTAGCCCACGCTGTCTGCAATGTAATAAAGTTAATCCTAATGACAAACAAAAAAAAAACCACACAGCCTCCGGTCGGCCCCATCAGGTCAGTGGCTCTGGTGCATGAAGGCCTGGTGTGCCACCTTCAGCAGGAACATGCAGACAACTAACACCACACTCCCCTATTTTCAGTTTTAATCCTTTCAGTGTCACCCTACGTAGATTCTATTCCAATACTTCACTAATTCATTGCTATGGGCACAAGCTGGTTCTCATTAACACTGTTTGGGCTGGGTACACACTGCGGCTTACTCAGGATCCTTATGGGTACTGGATGGTTACTACAGGCCAGAAATCTGCAATGCTTGTACAGACTCATTTCTTTTCAGATAAATGTTAACATCTCATCCTGTTAATAACTTAATATGCCTTGTTTTATAGGCCCAAGTTGCAGCTCCTGAACCCTCTAAATTGTCATGTTTTAAGTCGCCATGTATAAAACTTCCAGGGATCAGCTGATGAAATCGGCTTAATTACACTCGCTGCCTGATTTCAATGTTATCCAACGTTCTGTGCCATTGAGTAACACAGCAGAGTATATCTACATAAACTGATACGAGTCAACTCTGTGCTTTTAATAGCAATGCTGGAGCACTCCGGGAGGATTTTTTATTTTTTTAATTAAGCCTTTTTTTTTTTAGCCTCCTCTCACCCTCTGCTCCATTAAGAAACCTATCTCACAGCAATTTAATAAATCCGAGACTCCCACCCAACCCCTCCAGAGACACAAGACAGTGATGCCGTCTCATTGGAAAAATCTATTAGATTGTCATGTAATGAGAGATACAGTTTTGTGCACTGAAATGACATCTCACCTATCACCTACCCGTCTGGACACACGAGTCACACTTGTAGCAAGACAAAGGAACAAAACTAAAAGTTCCGCTTGTGTTAGAATTCAGGACGTGGATTCCAGGTAGAGATTTATTTTAAATGAAAACTGCAATGTCAATCATAAAATACCAAAACAAACATAGGCCCTCATTCAGAGCCGTACGCTCTGAGCAGAGCGCACGCTCTGAATGAGGGCCGGGCTCCATTTTCATGGAGCGTCCTCCTGGACGCTCGTATAGCTGTGGGTCACCACCCACAGGCTATACGAGCGTGCATTGTGATGGTCGCGATGGTCGAGACCATCGCGACCATCGAATTTGCGAGCCGGAGCTTGCGGTTGAGGTTTTCAACCGCAAGCTCCGGAGTGATTTTGGCTCTATCAGAGCCAAAATCACTCCCACTGACATCACTAGTGATGTCAGTGGGCCGGCTTCTGACGGGAGGCGTTCCCGTGGGAATGCCCCCGTCAGGGAGGCACGCCCCCGGCACGCCCACCAAAGGGGGCGTGCTGTCAATCAACATTGACAGCACGCCCCCTTTGATCGGACACAACGAGCGAAGGACTTTCCTTCGCTCGTCGCGTCTGGCGCATGCGCACGACGGAGCTCCCTCCGTCGTGCGCATGCTCAGTCCATAACATCGACCCACTTGCGAGCGGACAGCCGCTCGCGAGTGGGTCTGAATCAGGCCCATAATCCATACTTGCCTACTTTTAAAAAGACATTTTAGGGAGATTGTGAAGCAAATACCTATAAGCACGCGTTACAGTGGGCGTGTACTGCTACATCTGAGAGGCGTGCCATAAAATTGACTTAAGTTACATTGAAAGAGAAGGATCACGTGGATCCGTGCCTCCGCGCTCACTAATGATATAATGGGGTAGTTACTAGTGCTGCTGATCCCTATATATAGATTCCCCAAATCTACAAACACAATAAGAACAAGGGAACATAAAAGTGAGCCACCTTTATGTAAGTGGGGATCGCACTCTGCTGAGGACTATGGACCTCATTCAGAGTCGGTCGTTGTGGCCGCACGGTCGTAAGGGAAAAGGGGCCGGATATGCAAATGATGCACTCGCAAGTTGCGTCCTTAAGATCGGATCGTTAGCTGGCCGACCAAGGGGAGGATGCGGCCGTAAGACAAAAAATACGCCCCCTTCTCGTACGCATTACACGTAATCTCCGGCCATATAAGGATTAATCGAGACCATCGGTAACCATAGGAACTGGTCGTAGAGCTTAAGGTTGACCATACCCTCTCTTAAGCACTACGATCAGGTCAGTGTACAAACCACCCATGTCACATGTACCATGACACTACTTTGTTAATTATGCACTCCCACAAAACGCCGTTCGCATAATTAGGCACGCCTGCGTTCGGATCTCCACTCCCCCGTTTTCAAGCACCTTCCCCTGTTACCACCCACAAACGCCTCATTCTGTCACTCAAACTACCGACCTGGCTGTGTTCAAGGAGAGAGAAATTTCTGATCGTAGCAGCTAGTTTGCACACGCGCATTGCGAACTTTACGCATGCGCAGTTTAGCGAACATCGGTGGCGTACGACCGTGCGGCCGCAATGACCGACTCTGAATGAGGTCCTATATGTGAGAGAACCCCAGTAATGTATAAAGGACCCAAATTATGTTTGAAACCGTGCTAACTGCAAAGAATAGGGCAAGTACAAAGTGAAGTTCAAGACACTCCCATGAAATATGAACAATTAATGAAAGAGTTTATTTTACTTACACTGGTCTTTGGAATCATTAATTGCCCTATTCTTTGCTGTTAGCACAGTTTCAAACATAATTTGGGTCTTTTATACATTACTGGGGTTCTCTCACATATAGTCCTCAGCAGAGCGCGATCCCCACTTACATAAAGGTGGCTCACTTTTATGTTCCCTTGGATTTACGTTACATGCTAATGTAAATGATCCCCAATGCAGTTAGTAAGATTTACTTGTTGATGAAAACACACTGATACATTTCAGAAAATGCATGTAGCCATAGGGATCATTGTGCCTTATAACCAATGCAGGGAAATAATTAGAATGATCCCATTTCAATGTATATATCTCTGTTTTTTTTGTATATAACAGCTACATAAAGGGACAGTGCAATCAGGGAGATTGCTACTATTTCAGGGAGTCTCACTGACAATCAGGGAGAGTTGGCAAGTATGCACTAAACTCATATACACAGTTCAGATCTATAGTTATCTTGCTCTAAAGTGCTATTCAACTCACTGCCAGGGTTGCAAACCCTTAAAAAAACATTTGTTGACAATACTATAATGACTTACAGAAACGAAAATAGACTTTTTGAATTATCTATGCAGTTCTATAATGTGTAATGTTCTATAATTGGGATGTACTCTTAAAGTTGACACTCAGAATGTCAACATGGACAAAATGTCAACACTGACATGTTGACATTGTAAATGTCGACAGACAATTTTAGGGTAAGATTAGGCTGACCCTGCGGTTAGAGATAGATTACAAGTCAGTGCAAAATTGTGCTGTCGACATACAACTATTTCAACATTCAGGCAATGTCGACATGTCAGTGTCGATATTGTGAATGTTGACATTTCACATTTTGACTTGCTGTTCATGTTGTCGTAGTGACCATATCAACATTATAATTCTATAATGCATCAAAAAGTGAAAGTAGTAGAATGTAGAAGAAAGAAACTAGGGGATTCTTAACCCTAGTTTCCAGATCCAAAAATCTCTGATGTGGTGTGTGCAGCCATGGCCAAAAGTTCTGAGAATGACACAAGTATTGGTTTTCACAAAGTTTGCTGCTTTAGTGTTTTTAGACCTTTTTGTTACATGTTACTATGGTATACTGAAGTAAAATTACAAGCATTTCAGAAGTGTCAAAGGCTTTTATTAACAATTACATTATGTTTATGCAAAGAGTCAATATTTGCAGTGTTGACCCTTTTTTTTCAAGACCTCTGCAATTCGCCCTGGCATGCTGTCAATCAACTTCTGGGCCACATACTGACTGATGGCCGCCCATTCTTGCCTAATCAGTGCTTGGAGTTTCTCAGAATTTGTGGGTTTTTGTTTGTCCACCCGCCTCCTGAGGATTTGCCACAAATTCTCAATGGGCTTAAGGTCTGGGGAGTTTCTTGGCCATGGACTAAAAATGTTGATGTTTTGTTCCCAAAGCCACTTAGTTATCACTTTTTCCTCATGGCAAGGTGCTCCATCATGCTGGAAAAGGCATTGTTCGTCAGCAAACTGTTAGAAACATAGAATTTAATGGCAGATAAGAACCACTTGGCCCATCTAGTCTGCCACATTTTTAAACATATTGTTGCCTCAAACCTTATTGATCCTTACTTCTTCTGAAAGATATCCTTATGTCTATCCCATGCATGTTTAAATTGCTCTACTGTCTTAGCCTCTACCACCTCTGATAGGAGGCTGTTCTTGGATGGTTGGGAGAAGTTACTCTTGGAGGATGTTTTGGTACCATTCTTTATTCATGGCTGTATTCTTAGGCAAAATTGTGAGTGATCCCACTCCCTTGGCTGAGAAGCAACCCCACACATGAATGGTCTTAGGATGCAGTCCGCTGATCTCTACACATGCAGAGATCAGCACGGGGGTGCTCGGAGGGGAAGTGATGTCTGTGGTCACAGATTGCCACATCACTTCTGGGGGGTCCAGGGAGACAGATGAGATAGAACGGATCTCCTCTGCTAAAGCCGGGGGATGGAGAGGGCTGGCGTGGTCGCATGTAATGCAACCTTGCCAGATTAAGCACTTCTGGCTGCGGTCGCATTACATGCGACCACTCCACTTAAATGGTTAATGGCATACAGCTGCGCGCCCGACTCTTTTGTCGGATTTCTCCTCGCATCCCCAGGGGGGGTGCGAGATGAAATCCTTTGGCCCCCAAATAGCTTCGGGAGCTCCCTCCAGCGGCTATTCAACATCACACTGAATTGAATTCAGGGCCTGATTCAGAGCCGCTCATAAGCGGCCGCTCGTTCGCTCCGAGCGATGTTCGCACAACTGCGCATGCGTATGGGTTGTAATACGCATGCGCGAACCAGTCATTGCGGTCGGAAATTGTGTGCTCGCAAAATAGCGAATGCCTGCTAATTTGAGTGACAGGATGAGGCGTTTGTGGGTGGTAACAGGGGAAGGTGCTTGAAAACGGGGAGTGGAGATCCGAACGCAGGCGTGCCAAACGGTCAAAACGGGAGTTTTAAGGGTGTGCATAATTAACAAAGCAGCGTCATCGACCACGTCACTTGGTTGTCTTTTAGCCTGAACTGTTCGCATGATTGCGGTAGGAAAATCCTACCACAAGCACTGCGAGCAGTTCATACGCCTTTCGATGTACTCGATTAATCAAATAAATAGCGGAGATGACATAGGATGCGTGCAGCCAGGGGGCGTTTTTTTAAAAATAGCGAGCGCATGTTTCGTTCGCTCACTCAGACATAGAGGCGTCAACAGACCGCAAAGAGCAAGCGCTCTATTTAAATATCCAGCCCCTTTTTCTGAACGAGCGAGCGCAAATAGCGTCCGGCTCTGAATCAGGCCCTCAGCCCTATAAATCACATATGAAAAAGGTTCTTTATTACAGCAAATCAGCTTAGATGTCACCTTCTCTCTATTTTCCTCCTTTTCTTATTCCCTTTAGTGTAATTTGCTCTCTAGATTAATGTAGAGATGTTTTTTTTTATCATGTTCATTTAATGATACTAATTACTCATTTTCATATTTAATCCTAGTATTTGTCATTTTTTAGTAAAAAAAAATATTTATATTTGAATAAATCCAATAAATTCCACCTTCAAAGTACTGCTTCTGATTATTTTCCATGTTTATTACCAGTAACAGCAATAATTGCAGTATTATGTCACTACAGCTGTCCTTGAGGCCGAAGCATGGCCACAGGCTCATCTAGAGATTACTTCATATTTAATGTGTTATAGATTGAAGAATCATATAGGTTGTGCCATCAATTTCTTATTTTATTTTGATGTGTGTAAGTTACAGGCAAAGTGGGAAATCCAGGCATTGTGCAACAACGCCTGACGCTCTTAGGCAAACTGGGAGATGAAGAAACTGTTACCTACTTTGCCCAGGTATTGTGCACAATGACTTATTGCTTTTAGGCCAGGTGACTGGAGGATAGATGGTGCTCTGACAAGAGTGAAAATGTAAATCAAATTATAAGCCACGGATAGGCAAATCTTCTGTGGAACCACACATCTCAGAAAGTCCTGAAACCATTTTAGCCACTTCTTCTGCTCTCATAAGGGGCCTATTAATGATGCTAATTATTATCAGGGTCCGAACGGACCCCAATAATTAACATTCTAATGTGCCGCGGCCACCGGAGCAATTCATCAGTGTGAAATCAGCTGCCCTCGCGAGTGGCTTCACTGCTCCTTTTCGGAGCAGTGAATCTTTTCACTGCTCCTGTTGGAGCAGTGATGGCGGTGAGCATGCGCGACCTACAGGTCACGCTGCGCACAAGAGCCCCGACGTCCGGCGGAAGGAGCCGGTTAGGGGCAGAAGGATCCGAAAGGATCCCTTCTCGCAACCCGGACCTACTTCCCATAGGGAAGAGCGGGTTGCGAACCCCATGCCCCCACTGTCAAGCTCCGAAAATATAATATTTTCGGAGCTTGATGAATTCTGTCCCCATACTAGTGTATGGGGACAGCGGGCCATTCTGCAAACAGAAGGTAAGTAGGTGATATCTGTGATACTAGTGTATGGGGACAGCGGGCCATTCTGCAAACAGAAGGTAAGTAGGTGATATCTGTGATACTAGTGTATGGGGACAGCGGGCCATTCTGCAAACAGAAGGTAAGTAGGTGATATCTGTGATACTAGTGTATGGGGACAGCGGGCCATTCCGCAAACAGAAGGTAAGTAGGTGATATCTGTGATACTAGTGTATGGAGACAGCGGGCCATTCTGCAAACAGAAGGTAAGTAGGTGATATCTGTGATACTAGTGTATGGGGACAGTGGGCCATTCTGCAATCAGAAGGTAGGTAGGTGATATCTCCTGCTTCACCTTCTTCATGAATGGCCAGAATACTTAATTGTCACAATTGCAGGTGAAAATGTGCTTTTTCACCTGCTTTTGTGACAATTAAGTGATGATGAATAGGCCCCTTGGTCTTAAGAGCCTTTAGAATAACAAACTTCATAAAGCATACTTGCCTCCTAGACGTTTTTGGAGGCTCCCTATTTTTCAGGCAGTCCCATGCACCCCTGAAAGAGTGGCTAGATCTCCCCCAACTCAGAATTAGGCCCTTTGTCTGTAACTCAAGGCCCCCACACACTGTACGATTTTTTACACGATTTGCCCGTTTTTGATAGATTGGAGCGACCAATCGTTTAAAAAGTGCCGTGTGCGGAGATGATCATGATGCCGGTGCGCAATCCCGCTGATCGTGGTCGCCTATCTCTTGAATCTGCAGAAAAATATCGACCTATCTTTCACGATTTGGCACACATCGATGCAATGAACGATTTGTCGTCACTGATCCTGGACACTCCCCTCCACCATTTTGTGCTAGCCAACGGAGAGACAGAAGATGTATCGTGAGGTTGTTTGCTGCAAACTATATATCGTTAACGATTTGCAGTCGTTAATGACCCATTTATATCGTTTGGTCGTTTGTACAATAGTTCCATGTGTAGAATCCATCGTTTGTTCAGGAGTTCAAGGGAAATTGCAAACGAGATTGGATCTTTTGCAAATCGTACCGTGTGTAGGTCCCTTTACACTGAAATGCCAAAAGTCATGGGATAGCAATGGGTAAAGGTAATGGTAGGTGGTGTCAACGTACTGTGACATCTTGGAAATGCCCAGAACTGCATCAGTTCTAATCTGACATCTCGTGAGTCAATTTATAAAACACTGACTATGCTGCTCATGGCAAGGCGACGTGAATTATTGGAGTTGGAACACGGCATGAGAGTGGGTGCCCGATAGATGGGATATTCCATTTCCAAAGTCTTGCGGACATTCAACATTCCTCTATCTACAGTGTCTCATGTGTATCGGTAATATATCATAGAAGGCATTACCACCCAACGTGTACAGTGCAGTGACCGAACACGGGTGCTTAATGATCGGGACCAGCGTCGCCTGACCAGAATTGTCCGTGATAACAGACAAGCGACACTGTCTCAAATCACATCCACATTTAATGCAGGAGGTATCAGTTGCATATACAGCAGGTCAGTGCAACGTTATTTCGCTTCCATGGGATATGGGAGCAGAAGACCCACCAGAATGCCCGTATTTACACTATGACACCAGACACATCGCCTCACCTGGTCTCATGACGTCGCTAATTGGACCTTTGAGGACTGGTACATGTGGTGTGGTCTGATGATGGTAGGGTTCGGTGTGGGGCAGAACCCATGAGGCCATGAATCCCAGTTGTCAACAAGGCACTGTGCAGGCTGGTGGTGGTTCCATAATGGTGTGAGGTATGTTCACGTGGCATGGGTTGGACCTGCTGGTTCGTCTGAACATGTCATTGACCGATAACCTCAACGTTGCATTGCTTGAGGATTACGAACCCCCAAAAGGATGGCCTATTCCAGCAGGATAATGCATCATGTTATTGGCCCCAAGTTGTCCAGAATTGGTTTGTGGAGCATCTTGGAGAGTTCAGATGAATAATGTGGTCACCCCATTCGTCCTACATGAACCCAAACGAGCATTTATGGGACGTGGTGGAGAGTTCCATTTGCACCCAAGATTCTACACCTACAAATATCAGGGAGCTGTGGGAAGTTATGCAGATAGCATGGGTCAACATCACTCCAGAAGTCCACTTGTGGAATCGATGCCACATCAAATTGTTGCACTTTGCCAGGCTAGAGGGGGTCCTACACGATACTAGGCATCTATACTATGAATTTGGCACTTCATTGTATATACTGCCCTAATACCTTGCATATTGTAGATATTGTGCATGATGTATATTGTGATAAATAATACCTCCACCTCAGGGCAAGTTTGAGTCACTACTGTAGTTTGCAGCTGTCCTTCTAAATACGTTGATTTTTCAACAAAAGCCTTCCTAGGATAAAATAAAACTGCTCTGTACATATTATTGTTTCCATTGCAAGTAGCAAACGTGAGCTGTGATGTATTCAAGGTACAGTAAACAATCACCTGAGCTGTTGAAATATGAATTGGGGCTTCAGCTATTTCCTGGCTCCATGCAGGGCAGAACTATGGGAGACAATGGAGGCGCCTGCCGCCGGGCTCCAGCTCTGAAGGGGCACCTCCTCCATTGTCCTCAACATTTTTACCCCACTTAGGGCTGTGAATATGTACCCGGAGTGTACTGTCACGGCTGCCCAATACATGGCACCCTTTCCTGGCACCTGAGGTTGTGACGGGGGGGGGGGCACCAAATTAGAACTTGCCTCCGGGCGTCTGGGATGAACTTACGCCTCCATGTAACAGACAGGGGCACTGAGAGGGTGGGGAGCAGGAACTAAAGGGAAGATTTATCTTGCGGTCACCATTTATTCTTTTTTATTTTTTTCTCCACCTGGACGTTATACTTCCGCTACTTGCACACCCTGCCAGATGTAACCTACGCAGTGCGCCCCAGATGGCTACCTCGGATGGTTCATTCTTGGGCAGGATGAACAAACACGTTTATCTATTAATTCAGTGCATTTCATATTTCAAATGTTTCAGTCACCTGTAAATCTCATGCCCGAACTGCAGCTCGGTTTGCTGTATTTACTATTCCCTGTTTTGTAAAATGTACTTCCACCCCACTGTATGCTATACTGGTGTGCTATACCCCCACTGTATGCTATACTGGTGTGCTATACAACCACTGTATGCTATACTGGTGTGCTATACCCCCACTGTATGCTATACTGGTGTGCTATACAACCACTGTATGCTATACTGGTGTGCTATACATTCACTGTATGCTATACTGGTGTGCTATACATCCACAGTATGCTATACTGGTGTGCTATACCTCCACTGTATGCTATACTGGTGTGCTATACCTCCACTGTATGCTATACTGGTGTGCTATACCTCCACTGTATGCTATGCTGGTGTGCTATACCTCCACTGTATGCTATGCTGGTGTGCTATACCTCCACTGTATGCTATACTGGTGTGCTATACCTCCACTGTATGCTATACTGGTGTGCTATACCTCCACTGTATGCTATACTGATGTGCTATACATTCACTGTATGCTATACTGGTGTGCTATACCTCCACCGTAGGCTATACTGGTGTGCTATACCTCCACCGTAGGCTATACTGGTGTGCTATACCTCCACCGTAGGCTATACTGGTGTGCTATACCTCCACCGTAGGCTATACTGGTGTGCTATACCTCCACCGTAGGCTATACTGGTGTGCTATACCTCCACCGTAGGCTATACTGGTGTGCTATACCTCCACCGTAGGCTATACTGTTGTGCTATACCCCCACCGTAGGCTATGCTGGTGTGCTATACAACCACCGTATGCTATGCTGGTGTGCTATACCTCCACCGTATGCTATGCTGGTGTGCTATACCTCCACTGTATGCTATACTGGTGTGCTATACCTCCACTGTATGATACTGGTGTGCTATACCTCCACTGTATGCTATACTGGTGTGCTATACCTCCACTGTATGATACTGGTGTGCTATACCCCCACTGTAGGCTATGCTGGTGTGCTATACAACCACCGTATGCTATGCTGGTGTGCTATACCTCCACTGTATGCTATGCTAGTGTGCTATACCTCCACCGTATGCTATGCTGGTGTGCTATACCTCCACCGTATGCTATGCTGGTGTGCTATACATTCACCGTATGCTATGCTGGTGTGCTATACCTCCACCGTATGCTATGCTGGTGTGCTATACCTCCACCGTATGCTATGCTGGTGTGCTATACCTCCACCGTATGCTATGCTGGTGTGCTATACCTCCACCGTATGCTATGCTGGTGTGCTATACCCCCACCGTATGCTATGCTGGTGTGCTATACAACCACCGTATGCTATGCTGGTGTGCTATACCTCCACCGTATGCTATGCTGGTGTGCTATACCTCCACCGTATGCTATGCTGGTGTGCTATACCTCCACCGTATGCTATGCTGGTGTGCTATACCTCCACCGTATGCTATGCTGGTGTGCTATACCTCCACCGTATGCTATGCTGGTGTGCTATACCTCCACCGTATGATATGCTGGTGTGCTATACCTCCACCGTATGATATGCTGGTGTGCTATACCTCCACCGTATGCTATGCTGGTGTGCTATACCTCCACCGTATGCTATGCTGGTGTGCTATACCTCCACCGTATGATATGCTGGTGTGCTATAACTCCACCGTATGATATGCTGGTGTGCTATACCTCCACCGTATGCTATGCTGGTGTGCTATACCTCCACCGTATGCTATGCTGGTGTGCTATACCTCCACCGTATGCTATGCTGGTGTGCTATACCTCCACCGTATGCTATGCTGGTGTGCTATACCTCCACCGTATGCTATGCTGGTGTGCTATACCTCCACTGTATGCTATGCTGGTGTGCTATACAACCACTGTATGCTATGCTGGTGTGCTATACCTCCACTGTATGCTATGCTGGTGTGCTATACCTCCAATGTATGCTATGCTGGTGTGCTATACAACCACTGTATGCTATGCTGGTGTGCTATACCTCCACTGTATGCTATGCTGGTGTGCTATACCTCCACTGTATGCTATGCTGCTGTGCTATACCTCCACTGTATGATATGCTGGTATGCTATACATCCACTGTATGCTATGCTGGTGTGCTATACATCCACTGTATGGTATGCTGGTGTGCTATACATCCACTGTATGCTATGCTGGTGTGCTATACCTCCACTGTATGCTATGCTGGTGTGCTATACCTCCACTGTATGCTATGCTGGTGTGCTATACCTCCACTGTATGATATGCTGGTGTGCTATACCTCCACTCTATGCTATGCTGGTGTGCTATACCTCCACTGTATGATATGCTGGTGTGCTATACCTCCACTGTATGCTATGCTGGTGTGCTATACCTCCACTGTATGCTATACTGGTGTGCTATACATCCACTGTATGCTATACTGGTGTGCTATACCTCCACTGTATGCTATAATGGTGTGCTATACATCCACTGTATGATATGCTGGTGTGCTATACATCCACTGAAGTGCATCCTCCATGGGCAGGATGTACTCCATGTGGATCTATTCACAAAAGGTATATCATACTGCCACACGTGTGTCAGTTTTCCCATATATGCCTTGGGTCCTTGTATGGCTTATCTCCCACATTGTAACCTTCATAGTGCGCCCACCATGGCTGCCTCACCTGGTACACTCGTGGATGGGATGAAAAATACATGGACCTGACTATTATGTTGGGACCCTACTCCTAGCATCAGGATGCTGCAACCACCCATTTTGTGTCATCTCTTCTAGGCGTAACCTATTCCACCCAGGGTAATCCTAGGTAGAGCGCCCAAGACCCCTGCCTCATTTGGTACCTTTGTGGGTGGAATATATAACCCATGGAAGTTATTTCCCAAAACCCCGCAATATGCTTATTGTGCTCTCTAGGTTTCGGTTGATTTTAATTATCTCGGTGCGGTTTTCTATTTTTTTGCAACACCAAATCCTTGTACAATGGACCATGTTTTCTGGTGTCTGTAAAGCGACTTTGAGTCCTATGGGAGAAAAGCGCTATATAAATAAAATTATTATTATTATTATTATTATCTTAACTTGGAAAGAGATAAAGTGGAGAGAGATAAAGTACCAACCAATCAGCTTCTGTCATTTTACAGGCTGTGCTAGAAAACTGACAGTAAGGAGTTGATTGATTGGTACTTAGGACCTCATTCAGAGTCGGTCGTTGCGGCCGCACGGTCGTAAGGTAAAAGGGGCCGGATATGCAAATGAAGCGCTCGCAAGTTGCGTCGTTAAGATGTGATCGTTAGCTGGACGAGCGAGGGGAGGATGCGGCCGTAAGACTAAAATTACGCCCCCTTCTCGTTCGCATTACACGTCATCTCCGGGCATATAAGGATTAATCAAGACCATCGGGAACCATCGGAGCTGGTCGTAGAGCTTAAGGCTGACCATACCCTCTCTTAAGCACTACGATCAAGTCAGTGTAAAAACCTCCCATGTCACGTGTGCCATGACGCCACTTAGTTAATTATGCACTCCCATAAAACGCCGTTTGCATAGTCAGGCACGCCTGCGTTCGGATCTCCACTCCCCCGTTCACCACCACTTCCCCTGTTACCACCCACAAACACCTCATCCTGTCACTCAAACTAACGACCTAGCCAAGTTGAAGGAGAGAGCAATTTCTGATCGTAATAGCTAGTTTGCGCACGCGCATTGCGAATTTTACGCATGCGCAGTTTAGTGAACATCGGTGGTGTACGACCGTGCGGCCGCAACGACCGACTCTGAATGAGGTCCTTAATCTCTCTCTATTTTATATCTCTCCAAGCTTTGATATATCCCCCCCTTACTACACAGGCCTGGGTTTGTCAGAGGGGTCCAGCGGTAGCCTGGGTTTGCTTCTTCAGGAGGACAAACCTCCCCTCCATAGTATTTTTCATTCATTCTATCAGAGGGGACACAGCTGCACTTCCCGTATTTTGGCCACGTACCCCTCTGAATCTCCCAGACTCGCCGTATGTCTCGGGCGTCCCTGGCAATGGGAAAAGGTCTCTTAATTCCTATACGGGGGGAAGGTTATATTAAGGAGAGGTTATCGAAAAATGCTACTTGTATTTGAGCTGCTGCATTAAATAACTTGCGTATCAGATCGTAAATATTATTGTCATCCGCTTTTATGGCCCATCTCCTATAAATATACTGTATACCTGTAAATGTGTATTCATGCACTTCACTGCCCTTATAGGTAAGGGGTTAACCGTACCACTTTGTGTAGCAATGGCAAAGTAAAGTTGGCAGAAGGAGGAGGATGGGTGAGCAGTCAGGAAGAACAAACAAAGTAGAAGATATTAAGGTAAGATAGATAGAATATTGGGAACAGTGCTAGTGAGCTGGAACAGATAAGGGAGAAAAACAGCATAATGCTTAAATAAAATCGCAAGACAATTTTTTATTTTGCAAATGATTTGGAAACACACATTTACTATTATCAGGTACATTATCTTTTAACTTGGAATGATTCACTTGTAAGATTGCTCTGACCTACGAAATTATATTAAACAGCTTCATATTAATGACTGAAACCTCTCCCACTCTCTTTCTGTCACACGCTGTGCATTCATTATTAACTTTTCATTTCTGTGAGACAGAGACAATACCAGACAGTGCCACTTGCAGTTAAGGGTTAAGTAGGTGCTTCTGCTACCTGTCACCATGTCACCCCTGTACACATCACAACAGCAGAAAAGACTCTTCTGGTGGCTCATCAAGGAATGTGGCTGTGCTGACCTACTTCCACAGGGATGTCAGGGCTGCTTAATTAAGGCTTTACATGCAGTAGCGTACAGCGTATCCAAGGCACAGAGAACTTCAAACCCTTGTAACATTTTTTTTCCCTAACACTGGAGCTAGTGAATGCTATTTGCATCCTAACACACACTGTATGGGAGACAAAAATATTCTGCACTGTCACTAGGGGGGCCAAGCCCACAAGGGAAGCAGTGTTTGTTTAGAATAACGTAGGTGATATAGCGATTACTTGGTGCATTAAATATAGATATATAGTAAAGATGAGTGGTTCGATTTTGTCTCGGATCTTTCTGGCAAGTTTGGATCTCAGAACAAAGCAAAACGTCATCGTTCATGGATAAAATGGGGTCTAGTTACTAAGCAGTGATAGGAGACAGAGTGAAAAGTGATAAGTCTGTGATAAGGTGCCAGCCAACCAGCTCCCAACTGTCATTTTTCAAACACAGCCTGTGAGATGGCAGTTAGGAGCTGATTGGCTGGCACCTTATCACAGACTTATCACTTTTCACTCTGTCTCCTAACACTGCTTAGTAAATAGACCCCTGTGTATGATAAATGGTGCTCCAGCCAATCAGCTCCCAACTGTCATTTTTCAAACACAGCCTGTGAGATGACAGTTGGGAACTGATTGGCTGGCACCTTATCAAAGACTTATCACTTTTCTCTCTGTCTCCTACCACTGCTTAGTAACTAGACCCCAATGTCATCTTTGTTTGAGAAAAACTCTTTGCCTTGTCCTGAGATTCGAACTTGTCGGGAAGATTCGAGCCAAAACCGAACCACTCTGTAATATACAGCTTCAGATCGGACAGGGGAGGCGGTCTCATCAGGGCACTGAATTGCAGAGTGACCAGAGAAGGGCTGAACGCTCCACAGCGCAGCCAAGGCAATTACCTATATCATTACTATGTAAAGGGGTCGAGTAGGCAGGTTTTAAGACAGGAGAAGCTTCCATGTTGGTTTTCACCGCCCGTCTGATTACTAGTTTACAGCACACTTGCCAACTTCAATTATATACGCTAGGGGAGAAGCCTGGAGAGGAGATGCAGCTGATGGCTTCAGGGGCGGGGCTTTCCACATTAATAGGCCACATCCCTGCTGCGGCATTTGCAAGTCCGTGGGGAGGGGGCGGACCAAATGTCACAATTCATGTCATTTTAGCCCCGCCCCCTTCATACGGTACCCGAGAATCTCCGTATTGTCTCCCCATCCTGCCCACTTCACTAGGAACTTGGCGGAATGTGGCAGATCTGTCTTCTCTTCTGGGAGTGCAGGGGACTACCTGAAAAATTGGGAGCCTTCCCGCAACTTCCAGGAAAGTAGGCAAGTATGGTTCACAGCAGATAATTCCTGCATACAGCTGCTGCACACACCATCTAGGTTACATAACAGCTTATTAAACTCCCTAATGGTCTACGACTCACCACAAGATATGGCCATGTGACCCCAATATCTATTCCTTAAAAAAAATAGAGACAGAGACAGATATTGGCGTTAAAGAACGGTCAAATTTAATTTGACAAAAATGCAGGAAAGGATGAGGGACGTAAGGACTTATGGTGGCTAGTAGAGATTGGCTGCATAACAATTACAATAAAACCATTTTCAGATGACTTACCCTTCCTTAGAAACAACTTATGGTTGATCCGCACGGAGGAGTGATGCAGTCGAACTCATAGGGGGTCATCAGCAACCACCATACTTAAGTAGGGCATATCCATTTAATATAACTAAAATAAACATGTAACACAGCCGTAACACAGACGTTATTACAGCCCACTGAACAAACATCCAACAGCAGCAACCGCCTTAGAATAACCAACTATAACAAGCCACCTAGGGCGGACAGGAAGGAAAGCCTCAGGACAAGCATTACACTCCCAGTTAATGGAAAAAAACAACCAATAGCAGCTATAATAAAATACAGTCACACAGTACTACAATCATACTTATCCCTCATCTTACCACCAGCACTATGAGAAGTATATGACCATGTCTCACAATGAGCCACAACCTTGGAGTTTAAAACCCCTTAAACTTCACATTAAAACCATACTTGCCTACTCTCTCCCGGAGGAGGTAAGTATTAAGCAAGGATTCAGTGGGGAGGGCTGGGATGGAGCAGGAGGGATGATGGGTGGGATGGGGTGAAGTAGGAAGCAGACCAAGGTAACCGGCATATGCTGGGACCCTTTGCTAGATCTTATGCAATCATAAGGGTTGTACACTTTTCCTCATCACTCTTCCATCCTTACATCCCACCTCATCTCCCTTCTCTATCGGCCTTTTAAAATCTAGTAACAACTACCACCAAAGTGACTTTGCATGTACTGAACCTCCATATAAAAAAAAGGTCCTTGCTTAGCACGCTGAGAAGGGTTACTCTGTTATTCCACTACATCTATATTCTGATCTGTAAAATAATGTGTTTATATTAGGGATGTGCAGGCTCGGATAGGTTCGAGTTTGCACGTGGAGTTCGGATTTTTCCCTCCAAAAAAACGGAACTCAGAACGAGGCAAAACGTCATCTTACATGGACGAACATCATCATTCCTGGTCTTTTGTCCAGGAATGATGATGTTCGTCCATGTAAGATGACGTTTTGCCTCGTTCTGAGTTCCGTTTTTTTGGAGGGAAAAATCCGAACTCCACGTGCAAACTCGAACCTATCCGAGCCTGCACATCCCTAGTTTATATACAATTAGCCGCACTGTTTCAGGACAAACAGGCCCAGACCTGCCGGTACATCCTCCACAGGGGATCAGGCGAAGGACCATGCTACAGTATAGTTCTCTCCTAGTTCAGCTTTGGGAGGCGATAAACATAGGCTAAATAATAAATGGTGAACTCAGCAAGTTGACCCTCTCCCACCATTCTATAAACGAGGAATTCTCCAATACCAAGAGCTGTTTTATCTATTCAACCTGAAAGTTTGACATTAGACAAATTTAAAAAAAAAAATGCGAGAAAAAGACTTAGGGGGAGGTGCATCAAACTTTCTAACAGGGACAGGTAGAGAAGTTGCTTGTAGCAACCAATCAGCTTCTACCTATCACTTTATAGAATGCACAAGATAGATGGTGGCTAGAAGCTGATTGGTTGCTATAAGTAACTTCTCCACCTTTTGATACATCTCCCCCTAAGTGTCCATTCAACCACTCAGTATAGTTCAGTTGATGGGTAAAACTGTGTGCGCTAGATGTTGTGCTACCACCAGCCCATAAACACTAGTTCTACACTAGTACTGTGAAAACTATTGAAGTGATCTGTCACCAGACGACTACAGTATTAGTATATTTTCGCACAGTAGCTAAGTACGGGATCGCAGTGCCATTGCATTAGCCTCCACATCTGAATCAGGCCCACAGTCCCAGTCCACTCTATTGGGGCACATCCACTAGGCAATATTAATGAGCGATTGCACAATTACGACATCGTAATCGTGCAATCGCTCATTAATCGTGCACAAATCGTGCAATATGATGTCGGAAACGACCAGCGATACGCGCTCCCGCTGGTCGTTTCCGACATCAATCATCGCCCGAACATGCTGGTCAATCTGCCGATAACGACAGATTGGCCATGTTCGGGGATGATGGAGGGTGCCTACACTGAACAACTGATCGTTCAGTGTAGGCACTGCAGGGGATGGGGAACAGTGGTACGATTAAGTTGTCGTAATCGTGCTGTCTTTACCTAGTCGGCAGGTGGATGTGCGCCTTATGGAACAGCAATGTTTACCTTGAGAATTTCAGACTAACAACCTATGTGGTCACTTAGTATTGAGAGTCAGCCATGGAGGAGAAACATTATGCATTCTCTGCTTGGTATTAACAATGAGAAGCCATAAAACACTGAATGATCTGACATCCGCATGTACTACCGGAGCCCTTGTGTGCTATAAATGTGTAGATATTTTCCCAATACAAACTAAGACCATTTCCAAGTATCCTGTTCTATATTATATGAATCATGAGTTATTACTTACTTGACGTATACAGCCAGATAACGGCTATTTAGATATATAGTTGATAGATATGTGTACTATTTCAAAGCTCAGTTCATCAACTACCTTATAAAGGAATACACTCCTCAGAATACAGACTTGAATTGTTTCATAAATAGGCAGTGACACAAATATCCCCTATTTCTGTGGATCTGATATTGGACATGCCAGGGGGGAGATGCACCAAACCTTGGAGAGTAATAAAGTACCATCCAAACAGCTCCTGTCATTTTTAAAACACAACCTGTAAACTGACATTTAGAAGCTGATTGGTTGGTACTTTATCACTCTCCACTTTATCACTCTCCAAGGCTCAGTGCATCTCCATATCCAGGGGCATGGAGAGGGTAGTGGGCATTTACTCTATGGGTGCTCAGGCAAAACAGGGAGGTGTAACTGGTCCCAAGGAGGTGTAACATGCCCCCTGAATATGCCCCGATGAAGGGGTACAGCTTATTTGCCTACTCTACCAGATCGTTTGGGATGCTCATCAAAATTGTGTGGCGTGCCCGGACACCCGGGAAATTGAGCAAGTTTCCTGGAGGACGCTCGCCTTCCGTCCGCAATCACCCCCGCCTGACACTTCACAATGCCGCTAATCTAAACTTTAGACGGACTAAATAAGATAACACCCACGGGCAGAGCCGGATTAAGGGGGGGGCAAAGGGGGCAAGTAACCCCGGGCCCCCCTCTCACAAGGGGCCCCCCTGGACCTGTAGAAAACTTTGTGGTCGGCTCCAACATAATAGTTATTTAGACACTGAATGCCGCCCAACACCCCCCTTACCGCTGTCACTTGGTCTGGTCCGGCAGTCTTGTACTGGCCTGGGCTTATGACTGGCGTGTGACGCGCGACGTCATCACGCTGCTCCCTCCAGGCACCGGCTCTTCCCTGCTGTCGCGGCCTGAGAAGAGCAACACTGGGACTGCAGTCCGACTCCCCAGTCAGGGCAGGGAGCACAAAGTAACTGTCTCCCGCGTGTACTGTCAGTTACAGCACAGCAACTGCAGGCCTGCAGCACCACCACCTCTCCCACTACAAACACCCTCCCTTGCAGTTCCACTGGCAACGCAGCAACCAACAGACAGTTTGGTAAGTAAGTCAGCTTATTTTTCCTTTTGCTGCTACTTCCAATTATATACAATATAAAAATGAGTATAAGCAGAGTGGATGTTGTGTGTGTGTGTGTATGTATGTATGTATGTATATGTGTGTGTACATATATATGTGTGTATGTATATGTGTGTGTGTATATATATATATATATATATATATATAGTGTGTATGTATATATGAGTGTGTGTGTATGTATGCATGCATGTATATATATAATGTATGTGTGTGTCTGTATGTGTATATATATATATATATGAGTGTGTATATGTATGTGTGTTTATATATATATCTATGTGTGTGTGTGTATATGTATGTGTGTTTATATATATATATATATATATATATATCTATGTGTGTGTGTGTATATATATCTATGTATGTGTATATATATATAATGTGTGTGTGTGTGTATATATATATATATATATATATGCACACACATATACTCATATATATATATATCTATCTATACACACACACATACATATATGCACACACACATATATATACACATACACACATATATATATACAGTTCCACAATACCGGCACTCAATTCCGTTCAAAGACAGCTGGCCCTGGTGCCATCCCTCCCGGGCAGTGACGCAAGTACACAACTCAGGTGTATATAGGAATATCGTGGGCGGCACTCAAAGGACTTCAATATTTGAATAGTAAAACAGGAGACACTACTCCAAGCGTAGCTTAACGTTTCAGTTGCTTTATCAACTTTCGTCAGATGAAAGTTGATAAAGCAACTGAAACGTTAAGCTACGCTTGGAGTAGTGTCTCCTGTTTTACTATTCAAATATTGAAGTCCTTTGAGTGCCGCCCACGATATTCCTGTGTGTGTGTGTATATATATATATAAAATCTATATCTTTTTTTTTTTTTTTAAGCCATCCACAGGGGTCGGGTTGAGGGGAGAGAGGAGGTAAGAGATGATTGGGAGGGAGGGTCCCCCAGAGATATCAGTGTACCGGGATTTGTATTGCCAGTCCTGGCCCTGTATGCAGTAAACTATGCAGGGCTGTGAGTGCGCTGCAGTAAGGAAGCCTCTTTCTTCCCTGAGGCCTCCCGGCTGAGACTCCGCCCCTTTGCCTCCGTTAAGCCCCGTCCCTTTCCCCCACTCTAACCTGTGTTTAGCCTTCACCCACCACCCAGTCCTCTTCTCTCCCTCGTGTCCCCTGTCTGTGTAGGGCAGCCTGTCTCTCTCCTCCTCCGAGCTCTGCAGTGACAGTCTGCTGAAACCAGGACACCATGATCTTCCTGCTGAGGTAAGTACAGTGTATGAGAAGGTGTATGGTGTATATTAATACAGTCTGGGGGTGGGGTGCATTAATGTTATCTGTGGGGGTACTGTTAATGGGATGGGGGGTGTATTAATATTATGGGGAGTATATTACTACCATCTGGGTGGTGGGGTGGGAGTGCAGATATATTATGGGGGGTACATTACTGGCATCTGGGTGGTGGTGCAGTAATATTATGGGGGGATATTACTGCCTTCTGGGTGGTGGGGTGCAGTAATATTATGGGTGGTATATTATTGCCATCTGGGTGATGAGGTGGGGGTGTAGTAATACTGGGCCTGATTCAGAGGTGGATGGATTTGCAGTAGCAGCTTGATGCTAATGCCGCGGTCGGTAGGCACCTTATTGAGACACCCACCGGCCGCAAAACAAATCCGCCAATGCCCACATGAAGACGCACCATCAATTGAACATCAACTGCACCATCAGACATTAGAGCAACCTTATGGTTGCTCAGAATGTCTGCAGCGGTGCCAGTGAAACTGCGCCCGACACCAACACGCCCATCGCCATTTACGTCCCCGCCCAGGAACACCTATTGAAATTGCATGGATCTCCGTGCAATTCCAATATGCGTCCCCCGTTGGTAACCATAGCTGCACCCACCTCGGAATCAGGCTCACTATGTGGGGTGAGGGGTATAGTAATACCATTTGGGAGCATATACGGCAGAACATACACCCACACACACACATTATATGGTAACAAAATACATATTAGGGAGAGAGTGAGAGAGAGATAATTAATCTGCCTACCTCTGTAATAGGGCCCTCTGTTTGATGTGCCCCGGGCCCCCTATAGCCTTAATCCGGCCCTGCCCACGGGGGTTGGGGATGTATGAAGCCTTCTGAACAGTGGAGAATAGGACAAATTGAGAGTTTGGCCATAGCAACCAATCAGCTTTGAGCTAGCATTTATCAAGTACATTCTATAAAATGAACCTGTAAATAGAAGCTAATTAGTTGCTATGGGAAACTTCTCCACTCTTAGGTTAGAAGTTTTGATCTTCCTCATTTATGTTTCTGGATTCACAAAAAAAAAAAAAAAAAAATTCCTTACTAGACTTTTTGTCAGTAAAATGTCCATTTAATGTATGTATTGATAGAAATAAAATGAATTCAATACTTTGAAAAGTAAAATTCTGTATATTTAACCCAATATTTATTTGGACATCATTTATAAAGCGCATTGCATACTCAGCCCAAACTGTCTTACACCGGAGTGCCTAAATAGTTTACCCAGGACATACTAAGGTGCGCGCCCTCAGAAAACTAGAAATGCCCCTCCTTGTGGGAACCTCACATGGTGCAATGTACAAAAGTGTAAACGGCGCATTAAAAGTCCAACCTCCAAGCACTTTTTTTTTTTAAGTACTGTTTGTTAGAAGGATCACAATGAATAACTGAGACCATAATAATCAAAATCGCACTTAGGTAGATAATTATCTAAAATAAAAGGTCTGTTCTATATAGAAAAAAAAACAAATATTGTGATCCATTCTTAATTAACACAGATAATAAAGCCAAAAAAGAATTCAGCGGACACAACGGTGAGGTACAGATATGTCCTCATACATCTAGCCTCCTTGAACGCCAAGCAGCCCTTCTAGTCGTGCCATGCCGTGGCGTGACTTGGTAGCACCCAGCGTCTTTTTGTGCGACTTTTTACCTTCAACTGCGTCTTCTGCGCACATATGAAGCAAATAGTTAGCACAAGCAGATTCTGCTGATTAAGATGATATGCAGCATGCCTATATTCTGTGAGCGACTGCACGTGTATCTGCATGCGAAACGCTACGTTACAGTGTCAGCGGCGGTAACATTGTAATGTAGTGTTTCGTATGCAGATACACCCGTAGATGCACACAGAACATAGGCATGCTGCATATCAATTTAATCAGTAGAAGCTGCTTGTGCTAAATATTATTTGCATCGCTATGCAAATAAGACGCATTTGAAGGTAAAAAGTCGCACAAAAAGACGCCTGGGGGCTAACAAGTCACACGGAGCTTCCGCGTTACGTGTAGAGCGACTTATAGCGCACAGAGGTTAGATGTGTGTGGACACATCGGTAAGCCGTATAAAGAAAAAAAGAGACAGAATATAGAGAAGGAGTAAAGAGTAGAAGAAAAAGAAAGGGTGAGGAAGGGTCCCTGGCTTGGGTCCCTAGACTGGAAATAAATATAAAACAATATACATATAGATGACTGTTACAGGGCAAAAGGGGAGGGGGCAGACTGAGAGGCTAACCATGGGCTCCATCAGTGGCGTTTTAAGAGAGGAGTGGGCCTGTGTGCAGCCTCCGTTTTGGGCCCCCTCCTCTCTGTCAGTGGCTCAGCGGCAGGGAGCGCTGTGGATTCTGGCTTCATGCCAGTATCTACTGCACATGTGGGGGTCTCTGGGAAAATGGCGCCCGCGTCTACTTTCCCGGGGACATCTTTTCTGCGCATACTCGGATCACTGGGAAAATGGCCGCCGCCATTTTCCCAGTGAGTGTTTGCTACTCTGAAGCGCCAGTCCGGCGCTGCGGGGCCGCACATTGGGATCGGCGGAGAGGTAAGTATAATTACCTGTGGCTGCAGGGTGTGCGGTGTGGGCCCCACTGGACCCAGGGGCCCGTGAGCACCGCACTCCTTGCACCCATTAGAAAGATGCCTATGGGCTCCATACTATATCAAATGACTTAGAAGAATGGTTAATAATGCTAGTCATATATTTCATACAGTAAATATACCAAATGTGAGATAGAATAGACTGCATAGAAAGAGACTCGATTTTTTTTTTCAATTTGATGCTAACTGACATTTTGTGGAATTAATAATATGGCGCATCCATTTGTTTTGGTGCCTATGAGTTTTAAAACTTGTTGCGTACGATAAAACTCCTTGATAAATGGGCCCCATTGTCTTCTAAAGTTCTGTGTATAAATTAATTTCTGGCTTAAATGAATCAGGAGTGCGCAAGGTACATCCCATTAAAGGTATATGATAAAACTAACGTCCATCAGCCAAAGCCAGATTAAAATCCTTTGGGAATGCAGCATAATTGTTTGGGTTCCTCTACTTGTTCTAACCCAATGGGTAAAAGCAAGTTATAGGGCTGCCATTTTCAAGAAGCCCATTTTCCTGAAGGTTTGCTTTCTTACAGTCCATACTTACCCATAATTGTTAATAACTGTGCTCACTCCATATTATTTGTCATGTCACAGTTCTTGGTTGCAATCATGACATTTGTATGAATGAGATGCATCTTTTAGCAAAAGCACAGTGGCCTGCTTTGGCAACAACCCTGTAGTTGGCAGCGCATCTCCTGTACCCACAATGTATTTCCTTGTCCTTGTGTGCCCTTGCTTGGTATTGCATTAGTTTAGTAATTTTTTTCATAAATATCACACTGGTACTGGGAAACTCTACTGGTATGTGAAAATCAGCCTGAAATTGTTCTGTCCTGTCAGAGAGCCCATGAAATGCTTTAAAGCTCTATTATCTCTGACATGAAGGAGTAAGCGAGGGAGGCAAGGGAGCGTGGGGGATGGGAGGGGGCGCTGAAGAGCAGCACAGAGAGGGAGAGCCTGATCATAATCCACATAGCAGCTGGGAGACGGATCTGTGCCTGGATGGAGAACTACAAATCTTGCAGACTTAGTATGCAGGAGGAAGACCTGTTACAGAGAAGCCACATTCCTTGGGAAAGGAGGGAATATTCCACAGACACAGGAGCTTATATTGATTGACGGAACATCACAGGTTATCCTCAGCTCATTATCTGAATCTCATGAGCCTCATGATGAGGACTTATATCCGAGAGCACTAATCTGCCAAGTGCATTATACCATGGGCTCCATGTTACTAGATCGGCTATTTAGAGGCATTCTAATTCGTGCCTCCCACAGAGTAATAACATATTTGTTATGGGTTGGGTACGGGATCCCGATGGTTAGTATACCAGTAGCGGCATCCCGGCGGATTTTGGTATTTATTTTAACCCAAAACCTAACCCTTACCCTAACCCACCCCTCCCACAACCTAGCCCTAACCCACCCCTCCCACAACCTAGCCCTAACACACCCCTCCTACAGCCTTACATTAACCCTCTCCCTAGTGCCTATCCCTAAACCTAATACTAACCGGCGGAATCTGTTGGGATTGTGACCATCGGCATGCTGACGGTCAGGATCCTGACTACATCCCTTTGTTACACATTTTTATGTTATCCCTCTGATCAGGCTATGAGCAAACTTACAGAATTGTGTGTATCTCCCTTTTACCGATTGTCCAACATATTTCCACACTTCCCAACTAGCCACAAGCCAAATGCACTAGACCAGCCACTGCAACTAGGTCACCTCTCTAACTATTATATGGTGAAAGGTTTATCACAACTGCGTAAAGCCAGTAAGACAGGGGCCTACTGTATCTTGATGACATGATTAATGTCCAATTTGACTGCTTTTGGTAGTCAAATTGGATGCCATTTGGCCCCTTGGGCTGAACAACCACATATTTTCACCATCATAGATAGTCAAAATGTAGCCGCACGCAAAGACTGATAGCCGCTATCTACAGCCATCTAAAGACCACAGTCACAAACATCCCCTCTTCGTTCAACAAATGCACACCGCCTCTCATGCCAACTAATTACTTCCTCCCACTCCCGCCTCCAAGACTATGCCCGTGCTGCTCCCCACCTTTGGAACTCTCTCCCTCTCCCCATCAGACTCTCCACCACTCTACAATCCTTCAAACGGGCTCTCAAGACCCACTACTTCATCAATGCTTTCCAGCTCTCATCCTACTTGCTACAACATGCTCCCTCCTCCCTGTCTTCCCCATCTGTATCATGCTCATCTGTCTGCCCCTCCCCTTGAGAATGTAAGCTCTTGCGAGCAGGGCCCTCTGCTTCTCCTTACTTTATATTCATCTACTTCTTACTCACCATTAAGACACCTAATACTTGGTGCCTATGCTTTGTTGCTTTATTGGGTGTTATGGCCGCCTATGTATCAATGTATATTATCCATGTCCATGTCCTTCATTGTATTGTAGTTTACTGTAAGTCATTTTTTGGTTATGTACCTTGTAAGGCGCTGCAGAACACTTGTGATGTCATATAAATAAACGATAATAATAATAATAATAATAATAATAATAATAATCCCCTAAATAGTCCTGCTGCTTTTGATAGGATCATTATAGGGCACCACGGTTCATTCACACTGCTATGGCACTGATTTCTTATTATCGGGTGAAACATGACCGCATGTATGGCAAGAATAAGAATATCAGGAGCGCCTTGGGAGGAGCACAGGAGGACAATGGGACAGAAACCAAAACATTAACACTCTGAGAAATAGTAAGCTTTGGTGATACCTTGTTAGAGGTTAAATTCTGCATGTTGTTTATTTTTTCTTTGCACATCCATGTAGTTTATTTTTCTTTTGAAGCAGTAGTATGCCTAGCTGCCAACTTTCCCTCATTTCCCGTGCCAGTCCCAGGGTTTAAAGATTGTTCCCAGGAAATTACCCAGTTACTGCACCAAAAAAAATAGATGTTAGATTTACTTTATAAGTTAATATTTAATGAATAAAAGCATTGAAGTATGCTATCAAGTATTTTTTATTTAATTCAGAGAACAAAACTTCATTGTGGTCGGGCTTCGGTGCAACGGCTCTGCAACTGAGAGTCCCTGGAAACTATTTGAACATGTAGGTAACTGTAAAATATGTTTTATTGACTTTATACAGGTGTAAACAAACTAAACATGTACAACAAATAGAGTTCACTAAATGACAGGGAGAGAAAACAGATAACACGTAAATATAACAAATAAAGAGTAACAACGAGAGCCCTAAATAATAACAATGATGCTAGACTAAACGGGGGATCGTTCCGTCCTTCATTACATCGCTCTGATATGTACCGCGGATACGATATGTTGGTCCGTCTGCCACCATTATCATCCGGGTACATATTGTCTAGTGTGTACCCAGCATTAGACACTATAGTAATGTTTGGCCATCTAACCTTCAAAAGAGTCGCACATTAAGCTTAATCTCAGTAATAAATTATAACTATGTATTTTATCAAAGTGATTATTAGTAATAACATATCAGCTGGCAGGTGTCACAAGCTATAGCAACCACAGCTAACAATAAAACAGGAAGGAGCTGGGGTCTACAGTTTAAGGCTGGAAGGGCTACATGCAGGCATATGGCCTAATCTCTAGGAATATAAAGAGACCTGAATTTCTTGGCACTCTACCAGACTCCCGGGATAGTAGTCCAGCCTCTCAGATTTCGCCCTTTTTCCAAGCGATTTGAAGGGAGTTGCATAATCATGTCGCCACCAGATGCAGGGTTGGGGCCACAGTGACATAATTCATGTACCACGCACACGCATCACCCAGAGATCATCAGAGGGGTGGATTAAGAGAAGAGGTGGGCATGTGCAGTATCCATGCGAGCCCCCTTCTCTCCCACAGCGCAGGTGCACGTAGATTCTGGCACTGTGCCAGAGACTACTGTGCTGGTTTCGTTAACATGGTGCCCGCACCAATGTTCCCGGTGATTTCTCTAATGCGCAATTCTCTGGGAATATAATGGCTCTGCCAGGGGCGTATTAAGAAAGGAGGGGGTAGACTCTTGTGCTGTGCCAGAGTCTACTGCGCATGCGCAGGTCACCGGGGAAATGGCGCGGCAGCCATTTTCCAGCGATTTCCTTACTGTGCATGCACAAAACGCCGGAAAAATGTCCAGCACACCATTTTGCCTGTGATTTGTACAGCACTGCTACCGCCGACGTGGGACTCTAGAAAGGTAAACATTGAATGGGTGCAGAGTGTGCGATGTGGCCCCCCCCTGGAGCCCACAGGGTGTGCCGGGGTGGGGCTCCTCTGGGCATAACCTGCATCCATTATAGATACTGGATCATCAATATAAAGTCATCAAGTATGCCCTATGGCCGCTGTCCAAGAGGCAGTAAGGTAGGACAAAGACTTAATTTATAGGCATTTGCCGTAGGAACTGAAGCACCTGAGCTGTCTAACGACTGTTGTTTGAAACCGATAAAGCTAATAAAGGTTGACTAGATGGGCCAACTGGTCTTTACCAACAATCACGGCAAAATGCCACTACTGGGGAAGCAACCATGGCCACAATGGTGGCAAAACAAAGTGTTCCACCATTTATTTTAAGGTTATCTATTTTCCTTTGCATTAAAAATGTGACATGACATCACTATTTCATGTGTCTATTCCGGACACGTGGTAAAAAGATTGCATGTGAAGATGAAAGGGTACAGGACACAAGAGGGTAAGACATCCACGTTGCTATAAGAAAATATTTGCAGAAAATGGAATGGAATAATGAACAGCAGATGTATAGGAATAACAAAATATTATCATTCTGGTAATATTTCTATCATTCACAGCTGTCCACACACATTGAGATCTGATCTGGTGGATAAGGTTGGATGTTTTCATTCACACTGGTCAACCTGAATTTAAAGCAAGGGCTGGTACACAAATCCGTTAACTTCTTATGAGAACCGAATGCACATTTTTGTAAACATTCAAAAAACAACAAAAAGGCTAACTTTTTGCATGTATAATGTTAGCAGGTAGGAAAGTGCATTATGGGCCTGATACAGTAAGGATCGCTATTGCGATCACAAAAGCGATTACACATGCAGTCTCATTGCGAAGATATGCTAATGATTGCAATCACAATGCCATAAACAGCATAACATAAGGACGCCCCCTTTACCTTACACACATCCGTAATACTTAGAAAGGCTGCAAAACCATCGGCAACATCTAGTACAATCGCAGCCTCACGCACACTAAGTAAGGTCTGACCTTACTCAGAAATTACTAACCTCATCGCAAGCAGTGAAAGCCCAAGCTGCGTATGGCATCGCAGTGGATACTTTATGCATGACCCTGTAATGGCGTTCAAACGCACTGGCACGCCTGCATTTCACTAACCACCCCCCCATCACCCCCCCCCCATCACCACCCCCAAACTTGTGCTTCCTGTCAGCCTATCTGCGATGGGTCTGCGTAGTCACTGCAATCGCAGTCCCGATCGCAGTGGAGTGTTCGCGCACACGCACTGCGATGCATGAGCATGTGCAGAATGGAACAATCGGCCGATTGCGTGCGTAATCACAGTTGCAATCAGTAGTGAATCAGGCCCAATGGCAATACATTCCGTGAGACTCTCTCTACCAAGGAAGTAACATAAAGTATTACAAACTTTACTAATGTGTTTGTCTAAAATGAAATTTATTGGAAAAACAGACAAAATTTGTTTATGCTAAATCTAAAAGTAGAAAAACACGTAGAAAGTCTCCACGGTACAGATTATAATCTTATTAAAAAGATGTTACTTTGTGCTGGGATTTTACTGCTCATGATATTTGCAGTGACATGAATATAAGAACACAAAGGCCTAGCTTGATTAAAATCGTAAATTTACCGCAGGCGATATTTTCTAAATACATGTTTTTACTTTTTAGCACAACTACTGGGCTAGAAAACACAGAAAAAAAGGAAAAAAATGGGCTATAGCTCTTACAAGACTACATTTTGATAGCTGGTATGTTTATTGGTTTTTAAGCCTCTTTGTTTTACAGCGATTGTTACATATTTTTTATTTAGGTCTTGGTATAATTATGCATAGATGTGCAGACTTATAACTGTAATACAAATAAGCCTTGTGCTAAGCCATAAAATTTGGGGAACTAAAATAAGTTTATTTATTGCTTAGGTACTCCATAATATCCAAAAAGCTGCTATCGTCATTAACTGTGTGGCTTTGCAATTCAATTTTATCCAAATGCAAGGACATTTTTAAGGTTTTGGCCTTGTCAATAAGGAATATTTCAGTGGTTATGAATTTTGCATGTTAAAAAATGTTTATTAATTTAGTTTTTGTCCAGCCCCAGCCATTACTGTGTTTTGATTATTTTTTTGCAATTAAAGTTTTTTATTAAGAACACCAAAATCGTTAATACGGGGCAGGGTCAGACTGGCCACAAGGGTACAGAGGAAACCCCCGGTTGCCCCCCACTGCCTGAGTGCCCCCCCCCCCCCCCATCTCCTCTAGGGATCAGGTTCCAGACTGTGAACTTGAATTATACTTTATACATATGTTACATTATCCTGCACAGGACTATGGTGTATTTTCTGCAATGCATTGTTATTAATCTCTGTGGAGGCTGGCCACACCCCCTCTGGAGGTTAGCATCACCCCTAAGTATGTGCCCCTATCACTGCATTCACCCAGTGGGCACTTCATGCCCCAGTCTGACACTGGCACAGGGTATGTAATACCGTCATGGTACAAAATAAAATTTGCAATAACAGTAAAATTTACAAAAAATAGATTAACAATATCTAAAAGAACAAAAGATATAATACCATGAACATCAACTTATCAATTAGTGATAAAAAGAGTAGAAAAGAGAAATGGGGGTGCAAGGAAGGGAAATGGGGGTGCAAGGAAGGGAAATGGGGGTGCCACCAGAGAAAAAATTCAAGCAAACTAGAGAACCAAGAAATAAGTTAGCATCCACCCTGAACATTATTTAGATAGGAGGGAGACTCTTCAAACAAAAGCCATTAAATTTAGTAGCACCGGACATCATGAGAACGTCCATAGTCATGTAGAGCTCCAGTCTAGAGACCCATTCAGTTATAGTGGGGGGAGAGGTAGATTCCAATGCACTTGGATCACAGCTTTGGCTGCACTATTTAAATGATTCAAAAGTGTATATTATTATTTTTTTATATAGGAAGACACTGGGCCAGTGATACAGCCGCAGTCGCACACAGAATATAGGCATGCCAGATATAATTTTAATCAGCAGATGCTGCTTGTGTGTCCTATTTGTATTGCTGTGCTAATAAGACGCATTCAAAGGTAACAAGTCACATGAAAAGACGCTCGGCGCTACCATGTCACGCCACGGCATGGCCCATAGAAGGGCTGTTTGAAGACAGATGTATGTGGACACATTTTTAGCTACTGCAAATGTAATCAATTTAAACATTGCTAGCAGTATACTATGGGCAATTTCCCATAATCCCCTTATATCCTAATAAAACTATGTCTTACCCATAGGTGATAATTTGCTTATAACATAACACTTTAGGGGTGTGGTCTAGTAACATGTGATGAGTTTTACGCCATTAGGTACATGGCATAATGTAATTGTTGACTTCCTGTAGGCAAGTAAAAGCAACTAAGAAACTATGGGGTCTATTTAATAAGCCTTGGATGGAGATAAAGTGAGCAGAGATAAAGTACCAGCCAATCAGCTCCTAACTGTCATTTTTCAAACACAGCCTGTGACATGGCAGTTAGGAACTGCTTGGCTGGGACTTTATCTCAGTTCACTTTATCTTCATCCAAGGCTTAGTAAATAGACCCCTATATAGATATCACAGTAAGTAAATATAATATAGTCTATGTTTAGTTATGTGTTTATTCAGATATCTGTTTAATGTGTAGCTACGTGTTGGTAACACATGCTTTTTAAGTTCGTTGTGTTCAGCCCCAGCCATTACTGTGTTTTGATTATTTTTTTGCACTTAAAGTTTTTTATTAAGAACACCAAAATCGGTACAAGGTCATGTGGGTCACAGGTCATGTGTGTATCACAGAAGATAGTTTGGGAACAGCTATAACTATACAGCTGGGTACACACACTATTGGCTCTATTTATTAACATTATTTTTACTAAAATAAAGTGAAAAAGGGTGTTTTCACACCCTTTTCACATTATTTTAGTTTCACCTACAATTACTAAAGGCATACATGCCGATGTTTCACTCCCTCCTTCCGGGAGGGAGCTGTCGGGCTTTCTCGGCGGGGGCGGGTCGCGGCGAAAAGGGGGCGTGGCCGGCGGTGACGTGCATTTTGGGGCGGAGCATGGGGGTGTGTCATCGCGATCGCGTCATCGCGGCTCCGCCCCATCTTTACAATGCCGGTTTGAAAGGCATTGTGAGGCAGGGGGCGGGGCCGTGATGACGCGATTCAGCGCGAATCGCGTCACTGGCCCCTCCGCTGCCGGGATTTTTATAGTAAGTGCAGGGGGGGTCCGGACGTGTCGCTGATCGCGGGAGGCTTGCCTGCTTTCCCGGGAGGTCGGGAGCGGCACCCGATTTTCGGGAGGCTCCCGACCAAATCGGGAGGGTAGGCAAGTATGACTAAAGGGCAACTAAGTATCACTTAGTTTAGTAAGCAGATCGCATTTCCCATAATTGTAATGGAAAATGTGATCTGGCCAAAGTTAATAAAAATAAATTGTGAAAAAATACCGGGGAAAGCCCTGTGATAATAACGCCACCTGGAGGTGGCATTATCCAGGGTTTCCCCTGGTTACCGGACTCCTGCTCTGCTCTGACGGGGAGAGCAGAGCCTGGAGCCGGCCCCAGTGATCAGCTGAGTGGTCTAAACAGACCACACGCTGATCACTGTAAAAAAAAAAGTAAGTAAAAATTTTTTTTTACCTGACTCCAGGGACCAGAGTTCGGGGCTCCAGTGATGTCCTCTCTCTGGTCAGCTGGTCTCCCATGCTTCAGTGCAGCCCAGTTGTCACCTGACAGGGTCCCAGTGCAGTATGGGATGTCAGCTGACCGGAGGACATCACTGGAGCCCGGATCATGCAGATAAGTGTAATTAAGGGAGAGGGGGGGTTTGTGGGGGCTGTGATCGCAGGGGCGGGGCTTGACGATGGAGGCGGGGCATAGCGCCGGGTGGAGCAGCAGCAGCCGCCAGGCGGCACATGCGCGGGGCACTAGTCACTGTATTTTTTTGCGAAAATACCATGACTAGTGTGCAGAGGGGATTCGCAGGGACAGAGCTTTCTCGCAAGCTCTGTCCCTGCAAGGGATTTGTAGTAAATCCCTGTGATATTGCCTGAATTCGCAATGCGAATTCAGTCGGTAATATCACACCACAATCTGCATTCCCAATGCGGATTGTAGTAAATAGAGCCCTATGTGATGTGGGACCCAGCGATGGTGGGATGTGGTGTAACGATATATATCACGCATACATACACAATGCCCGACACAGCGCAATGTGACATTACATGCTGGAGGCAACAGCACCGTGTCATTTATTGCATTGTCCCATCATCCGTGCAGAACAGCAGATGGGACAATGCGATTAATGTCCGCCGCGAACGACGTATCGGCCATACACACTAAACTATGTGTACAATATATCGTTCAGTTCCGTATCGGAACAATATATGGTACAATATATAAGGTTGCTAGCCCCACAACAATCTCTGAAGTGTGCCTGCCCCTTAAATCCCTTTATGTAATTGGCTCTTGAAAGCCAGTCTGAAAATTGATAGCATTGCCCAGGACAGATCACTGGTGTGGCATTTGCAGATCTGTAGCAATGATGAAGCTGGGGACAAGTGCTTTATTGTGGTAGCGCCCTTAATGCCATAACTAACCATTCCCATCTGAGAATAAAACAACATGTATATCTTAACGGCAGCCGCCAGCTACAGCATCATGCGTGGTAGACACAAAGCGAGGCAGCCTTGCATTTCCATAACTCACATCGCAACCTAAGTCTGTCCCCTTGTGCTAAAGGAGGCCGTAAATCCCAATATAGTTTATATACAGCTGAAGTGCATTATTTTGCGGCAATATAGGAGTAGCATTCCCACCCATAAAGGTATACTGGCTACAATATCACTTGTTTAAACGTTTTCCAAAGCAGAACTCTGTTTTAGGCAGACCAAGGGGCATTGGGACACCATGTCGTACAGCAGCTGCCATTACAAGATACTATAAGAATATGCAATTCTAACTGACCGTTCATAAAAATGCTCTCAGAACGTGGGAGAACTGGGATGGATTTAGAGCCAGCAGGTAACGTCCCCATTCCTCCAGAAAAAAGGCTCCAATAAAAAATACAAACAGGCAATAATTACTGTACAGATGTCCTTGGTATGTGATGGAGCTCGGTTTGATTGGTGAGATACAAATGTGTGCATATTATGACATTGCTAAGCTTGAGAAAGTGGTGTGGGACTGAGAAACTGACGCGTTCCACATAATGATGAATGTGGGACCCTGGCACCCAGCACTCTGTTTGATTGTATAATCTCTTGATGATTTGCTTTATTCCAGGGAGCGTACAAAGCAGGCGACAGATGATTTCCCCGCCATGCGGCTGAGCTTCCACTTCAGTGGAGAGATCTGGAAATTCTATTCCATACGTGAAGAAATTCATTTGTCCCTTCCCCTTCTCTGTATGTCAAATGCTCTAGGCAGAACGGGATCAAAGTGTTGTCAACAAACAGTTAATAGTGGACGACATTAATCCACAGCCCCCCGGGTTTAGGATGTCTTAGTGGCAAGGCCAAGGGGAGATAACATCAAAGTGATCAAGTGATGGTAGAAAAATGCATTTTTTACACAATTTTTTTCCAGCGCTGCGTGAAGTCACCGTACGGAAAAGGGAGATGGATTGTATGAACGGTGTTTAATTTACTATAGCTTTTTTACATTTATATTACATTTACATTACTCTCTACTTTCCGCTCATCCACTGAGCAGGCACAAACTCACCTCATTTCAAATATGCAAAGCTGCAAATGTGAAATATTTAAGCCTTTCTGCAGTGGATAGACAGTCTTGTTGGAGGTGCTTTGATATGATAATTATTGACCTAACTAATCCAAATAACCTACACATATATTTTTGGGGTATGCAAGGAAATTGGACCACTTTGAGGAAGCCCACGTAAACATGGGGAAAGGGCCACACAGATAGGGCCCTGGTTAGAATTGGACACATGGTTCCAGTGCTGTAGGACAGCAATGGTACCTACTGAGCCCCCAGGCCACCCAACACCTTTTAAATAAAGAAAAGTCAATTGACATGGGATGGTTGCTCTGATCCCAGCACAACAGTGTTGGCTGGTATATCCGCTTGCTACAGGTTAAGCTTAGGTAACAATTCAACTAGCTCACAATTATTTTCCTTTACAGTCAGGCTTCTGCAGATGCAGCTATGATTGTTGCTGTTCCACCCTGACCCTCTGAAATGTCTCCCAGTACTGAAGCACAAACTGTCAGTCAGCATCTTTAAGATATTCTCTAAGCAATATATGTATTTTATAAATATGTTTAGTGAAAATAAGCAGTCCGTATTTGCAAGATTGGGACTTAGCTCTACTAAGTGACAGTTATTTACTAACAAAGTGCGAATATGGAGTATCCCATAGCAAGCTATCAGCAAATACCTACATCGTCACACTAATTGGACAAAGTAATGTCTCCGATTTAAGCAAACTACATAGATCCATATAAGCTGTTCTGCAGCTCAGCCACCATATGCCACTGAAAATCGTGACTATATAAGAGAAACCGAAAGATTGCATAAGAAAAGAGGTGTTTTAAACCTCTAGGATGGGGGCAGGCATGTATGCAAATTACTTGTGGGAGTTAGCCTATGGCAAGCAGGGGCGGGTTTGTAACAGGAACATTATATAGTGGGATAAAAGTGTGGGCCAAAGCCTCTTTGTTCCAGATTCCCCACCCTCCCTCCCCTATAAATTTTGGTATGTTGTGGGTTTGGTTTTGGGTGGCGGGAAAGAACGGCAGGTCGCCAGTCCGGGTGCAATTATGATTTAAGGGCGCTCCCTTCGTTGACTGGTAGTTGGCTGTACCAACCTAACGGGGGGCAGTATCACCACCTAAACGGGTGGGAAGTCAAGATGGGGGTGAGTGTTACCTTTTGTTGATGATATGAGTTACATGGTTATGTGTATGCACTCTGGGCGATCTACGCCTGCTATGCCTTTTGTTGTTTGTGTGTGGGCATAGCAGATCTGGCTGATTTCTGGCCGTCCTTTCTTTGCCACCATACATCCTTAAATAAATAATAATTATTATTGCTCCAATAAATCGCCATCAAGTTATCTGCCAAATCCACGTCTCAGTGTCTTTATTTTATGTTAGTATGATAAGTGGTTTGCACACATGACAACACCTCATCCGATAGAAGGTTTATGCAAATGTGAACTGTATGGCAATAAGATATCATCGGTGTACAGATATATGGTTGTATTGTTCAGTGCGGTAGAAAATCAGGGTTAGAGTGAGCACTTTTCTATGTGAAAACGTCATCATAAAATTCTATTTACTATCACATTGAGTACACTACCATTGGCATATCTATAATGGGTGCAAGGTGTGCAGTGCACACGGGTCCAGGGGGACCTACACCGCATACCCTGCACCCACGTTTAATACTTACTTCTCCCATATTGGTGGCCATTTTCCCGGAAATTCACACATACGCAGTAGAGGTGAAACGGGCACCATGTTACCGGAGACCTGTGCATGCGAAGTAGACACTGGCAAAAAGCCAGAGTCTACTGCGTAGCCGGAGAGGAGGGGCCTCGCACGGAGTCTGCACACAGACTCCCTCCTCTCTTGAACCATCCCAGCACACTACCCTATCTGTTTCAGTCAATTTTCGTAAAACACAACTCGTACAAGTGAGTAAACATCAAATATACAAAACCTCAACAACTACCACCTCAGTTAAATGTTTTGTTTCCCAATTCTTAACTTGCATCTAGCCCAAACTTGTCTGAAACGCTTAGTATCCACAGTGCTGGCGCAACTTACAGTACAGTCTGATCGGCAGCCCAGGTCTAGATTGTCCCACTTTTGTTCTGAATTCAAAACTCCCAGTTGCCCCTCTATCCATCCTGCACTTCTCTGAGACTTGGGACAGCGTGCACTTGGCAGGGTTGGAGGCACTTTGCCATTCATCAGTACCATCAATGATGGAGAGCCTGGCAGTAAATCCGAGTAAAATGCTCTGGATGCCATATTCCTGTCACCTTCATCCTCTTAGCCTCTTAGATCAGACTTGGCCAAAAGGTAGATCGCGACCAACTGAAGTAAAATAAACCTGAAACGGCTTCAGGAGCCTCTGAAGCCAAGCTCCCAGTAGTGCAGCGCGGGTGACGTCATGACATCACCCACACGCTCTAAGGAGCTCGCCGCCGCAGCTGTCCGCCTGCCTGGTCCCACAGAGCAAGCGGAGTGTCACAAGGGGGCTGCTGTCCCACCAGCACATAGGCTCCTCACAGCGCCAAGCACATCCCCAGACTGATAGCAGCAAACTTTCTGCAAGTGCCGGAGCCGCTGTGGTACCATGTTACAACTCTGTACACCTCAAAATGACTGGATGTATTTTTTGTTATGTTTTATTTTTTGTGCTTGTCTTTTTTTGTTTAATACTACTGTCTTTTATGTATGTGAGAGCTGTTGAATAGTACTACTGTATTTTATGTATGTGAGAGCTGTTGTATAATACTACTGTATTTTATGTATGTGAGAGCTGTTGTATAATATTACTGTATTTTATCTATGTGAGAGCTGTTGTATAATACTACTGTAATTTATGTTTGCGAGAGCTGTCATATAATACTACTGTATTTTATGTATGTGAGAGCTGTTGTATAATACTACTGTATTTTATGTATGAGAGCTGTTGTATAATACTACTGTACTTGATGTATGTGAGAGCTGTTGTATAATACTACTGTATTTTATGTATGTGAGAGCTGTTGTATAATACTACTGTAGTTTATATATGTGAGAGCTGTCGTATAACACTGCTGTATTTTATGTATGTGAGAGCTGTCGTATACTACTGTATTTTATGTACAGTATGTAAGAGCTGTTGTATAATAATACTGTATTTTATGTATGTGAGAGCTGTTGTATAATACTACTGTAGTTTATATATGTGAGAGCTGTCGTATAACACTGCTGTATTTTATGTATGTGAGAGCTGTCGTATACTACTGTATTTTATGTATGTGAGAGCTGTTGTATAATAATACTGTATTTTATGTATGTGAGAGCTGTTTATATAATACTACTGTATGTTATGTATGTGAGAGCTGTTGTATAATACTACTGTACTTTATGTAGGTGAGAGCTGTTGTATAATACTACTGTATGTTATGTATGTGGGAGCTGTTGTATAATACTACTGTACTTTATGTACAGTATGTAAGAGCTGTTGTATAATAATACTGTACTTTATGTATGTGAGAGCTGTTGTATAATACTACTGTACTTTATGTATGTGAGAGCTGTTGTATAATACTACTGTATGTTATGTATGTGAGAGCTGTTGTATAATACTACGGTACTTTATGTACAGTATGTAAGAGCTGTTCTATAATAATACTGTACTTTATGTATGTGAGAGCTGTTGTATAATACTACTGTACTTTATGTATGTGAGAGCTGTTGTATAATACTACTGTATGTTATGTATGTGAGAGCTGTTGTATAATACTACTGTAGTTTATATATGTGAGAGCTGTCATATAACACTGCTGTATTTTATGTATGTGAGAGCTGTCGTATACTACTGTATTTTATGTACGTGAGAGCTGTTGTATAATACTACTGTAATTTATGTATGTGAGAGCTGTTGTATAATACTACTGTACTTTATGTACAGTATGTAAGAGCTGTTGTATAACACTGCTGTATTTTATGTATGTGAGAGCTGTCGTATACTACTGTATTTTATGTACAGTATGTAAGAGCTGTTGTATAATAATACTGTATTTTATGTATGTGAGAGCTGTTGTATAATACTACTGTAGTTTATATATGTGAGAGCTGTCGTATAACACTGCTGTATTTTATGTATGTGAGAGCTGTTGTATAATACTACTGTATGTTATGTATGTGAGAGCTGTTGTATAATACTACTGTACTTTATGTATGTGAGAGCTGTTGTATAATACTACTGTATGTAATGTATGTGAGAGCTGTTGTATAATACTACTGTACTTTATGTATGTGAGAGCTGTTGTATAATACTACTGTATGTTATGTATGTGAGAGCTGTTGTATAATACTACGGTACTTTATGTACAGTATGTAAGAGCTGTTCTATAATAATACTGTACTTTATGTATGTGAGAGCTGTTGTATAATACTACTGTACTTTATGTATGTGAGAGCTGTTGTATAATACTACTGTATGTTATGTATGTGAGAGCTGTTGTATAATACTACTGTAGTTTATATATGTGAGAGCTGTCATATAACACTGCTGTATTTTATGTATGTGAGAGCTGTTGTATAATACTACTGTAATTTATGTATGTGAGAGCTGTTGTATAATACTACTGTACTTTATGTACAGTATGTAAGAGCTGTTGTATAATACTACTGTAATTTATGTATGTGAGAGCTGTTGTATAATACTACTGTAATGTATGTATGTGAGAGTTGTTGTATAATACTACTACTGTAATTTATGTATGTGAGAGCTGTTGTATAATACTACTGTATGTTATGTATGTGAGAGCTGTTGTATAATACTACTGTATGTACAATATGTAAGAGCTGTTGTATAATACTACTGTAATTTATGTATGTGAGAGCTGTTGTATAATACTACTGTAATGTATGTATGTGAGAGTTGTTGTATAATACTACTGTATTTTATGTACGTGAGAGCTGTTGTATATATTTCTGTATTTTATGTATGTGAGAGCTGTTGTATAATAATTCTGTATGTTATGTACGTGAGAGCTGTTGTATATATTTCTGTATTTTATGTATGTGAGAGCTGTTGTATAATATTACTGTATTTTATGTATGTGAGAGCTGTTTTATAATACTACTGTATTTTATGTATGTGAGAGCTGTTGTATAATAATTCTGTATGTTATGTACGTGAGAGCTGTTGTATATATTTCTGTATTTTATGTATGTGAGAGCTGTTGTATAATATTACTGTATTTTATGTATGTGAGAGCTGTTTTATAATACTACTGTATTTTATGTATGTGAGAGCTGTTGTATAATACTACTGTACTTGATGTATGTGAGAGCTGTTGTATAATACTACTGTATTTTATGTATGTGAAAGCTGTTGTATAATACTACTGTAGTTTATATATGTGAGAGCTGTCGTATAACACTGCTGTATTTTATGTATGTGAGAGCTGTCGTATACTACTGTAATTTATGTACAGTATGTAAGAGCTGGTGTATAATAATACTGTATTTTATGTATGTGAGAGCTGTTGTATAATACTACTGTAGTTTATATATGTGAGAGCTGTCGTATAACACTGCTGTATTTTATGTATGTGAGAGCTGTCGTATACTACTGTATTTTATGTATGTGAGAGCTGTTGTATAATAATACTGTATTTTATGTATGTGAGAGCTGTTGTATAATACTACTGTATGTTATGTATGTGAGAGCTGTTGTATAATACTACTGTAATTTTTGTATGTGAGAGCTGTTGTATAATACTACTGTACTTTATGTATGTGAGAGCTGTTGTATAATACTACTGTATGTTATGTATGTGAGAGCTGTTGTATAATACTACGGTACTTTATGTACAGTATGTAAGAGCTGTTCTATAATAATACTGTACTTTATGTATGTGAGAGCTGTTGTATAATACTACTGTACTTTATGTATGTGAGAGCTGTTGTATAATACTACTGTATGTTATGTTTGTGAGAGCTGTTGTATAATACTACTGTAGTTTATATATGTGAGAGCTGTCGTATAACACTGCTGTATTTTATGTATGTGAGAGCTGTCGTATACTACTGTATTTTATGTACGTGAGAGCTGTTGTATAATAATACTGTATTTTATGTATGTGAGAGCTGTTGTATAATACTACTGTAATTTATGTATGTGAGAGCTGTTGTATAATACTACTGTACTTTATGTACAGTATGTAAGAGCTGTTGTATAATACTACTGTAATTTATGTATGTGAGAGCTGTTGTATAATACTACTGTAATTTATGTATGTGAGAGCTGTTGTATAATACTACTGTATGTTATGTATGTGAGAGCTGTTGTATAATACTACTGTATGTACAGTATGTAAGAGCTGTTGTATAATACTACTGTAATTTATGTATGTGAGAGCTGTTGTATAATACTACTGTAATGTATGTATGTGAGAGTTGTTGTATAATACTACTGTATTTTATGTACGTGAGAGCTGTTGTATATATTTCTGTATTTTATGTATGTGAGAGCTGTTGTATAATAATTCTGTATGTTACGTACGTGAGAGCTGTTGTATATATTTCTGTATTTTATGTATGTGAGAGCTGTTGTATAATACTACTGTATTTTATGTATGTGAGAGCTGTTGTATAATACTACTGTACTTTATGTACAGTATGTGAGAGCTGTTGTATAATACTACTGTATGTTATTTATGTGAGAGCTGTTGTATAATACTACTGTATTTTATGTATGTGAGAGCTGTTGTATAATACTACTGTATGTTATGTATGTGAGAGCTGTTGTATAACACTACTGTATTTTATGTATGTGAGAGCTGTTGTATAACACTACTGTATTTTATGTATGTGAGAGCTGTTGTATAACACTACTGTATGTTATGTATGTGAGAGCTGTTATATAATACTACAGTATTTTATGTACGTGAGAGCTGTTGTATAATACTACTGTATTTTATGTATGTGAGAGCTGTTGTATAATACTACTGTATGTTATGTATGTGAGAGCTGTTGTATAACACTACTGTATTTTATGTATGTGAGAGCTGTTGTATAATACTACTGTATGTTATGTATGTGAGAGCTGTTGTATAATATTACTGTATGTTATGTATGTGAGAGCTGTTGTATAATACTACTGTATTTTATGTATGTGAGAGCTGTTGTATAATACTACTGTACTTTATGTATGTGAGAGCTGTTGTATAATACTACTGTATGTTATGTATGTGAGAGCTGTTGTATAATACTACTGTATTTTATGTACAGTATGTAAGAGCTGTTGTATAATACTACTGTACTTTATGTATGTGAGAGCTGTTTTATAATACTACTGTATTTTATGTATGTGAGAGGTGTTGTATAATACTACTGTACTTTATGTACAGTATGTAAGAGCTGTTGTATAATACTACTGTACTTTATGTATGTGAGAGCTGTTGTATAATACTACTGTATGTTATGTATGTGAGAGCTGTTGTATAATATTACTGTATGTTATGTATGTGAGAGCTGTTGTATAATACTACTGTATTTTATGTATGTGAGAGCTGTTGTATAATACTACTGTAATTTATGTATGTGAGAGCTGTTGTATAATACTACTGTATTTTATGTATGTGAGAGCTGTTGTATAATACTACTGTATTTTATGTACAGTATGTGAGAGCTGTTGTATAATACTACTGTATGTTATTTATGTGAGAGCTGTTGTATAATACTACTGTATTTTATGTATGTGAGAGCTGTTGTATAATACTACTGTATGTTATGTATGTGAGAGCTGTTGTATAACACTACTGTATTTTATGTATGTGAGAGCTGTTGTATAACACTACTGTATTTTATGTATGTGAGAGCTGTTGTATAATACTACTGTATGTTATGTATGTGAGAGCTGTTGTATAACACTACTGTATGTTATGTATGTGAGAGCTGTTGTATAATACTACTGTATTTTATGTACGTGAGAGCTGTTGTATAATACTACTGTATTTTATGTATGTGAGAGCTGTTGTATAATACTACTGTATGTTATGTATGTGAGAGCTGTTGTATAACACTACTGTATTTTATGTATGTGAGAGCTGTTGTATAATACTACTGTATGTTATGTATGTGAGAGCTGTTGTATAATATTACTGTATGTTATGTATGTGAGAGCTGTTGTATAATACTACTGTATTTTATGTATGTGAGAGCTGTTGTATAATACTACTGTACTTTATATATGTGAGAGCTGTTGTATAATACTACTGTATGTTATGTATGTGAGAGCTGTTGTATAATACTACTGTATTTTATGTACAGTATGTAAGAGCTGTTGTATAATACTACTGTACTTTATGTATGTGAGAGGTGTTTTATAATACTACTGTATTTTATGTATGTGAGAGCTGTTGTATAATACTACTGTATTTTATGTATGTGAGAGCTGTTGGGAAAACACAATCAGTGCGCCTGTGTGCCGCATAGTGCCTGTGAGCCTGAAACAGAGGTGGGCTTTATGTATGCATGATGTCTTACGGATTTACATCTGCAAAAATATGCAGTCACCGTCTCTAATGCCAGCGATTGTCATTGTACAGGAGATTTGGCAGTAACAAAAATACATTTCTCTACAGCGTAACATCTGCATAGCATCCACCTTTGAATCAGGCCCATAGACACTGGCGTTACCCACCACATGAAAGCCCCGGAATATATCACATTCCGGGGCTTGATGCATATGAGAAATGCGGTCAGACCCCCGAAAACTTCATTTTCAGGCATTTGACCGAATTTCTTGCTTTGCTGCATCCCGTCCCATGTCAATAATGCTGCAGCTTAGACACTGACTCCATTGCCGCAGACACCGATTATCACATGCACAGTAAGATCTGGCTCATGCGGTGGTCAGCCACTATCAGAGTTCTACTCAAACCATCGGGTTTGCATACAACTCTGAATCAGGCCCATAGAGCGGAATGTCCCGTCATTGTGCCAACATGCCTGTTGCAGGCTTTTTGGGAATTGTAGGCCACCTGTTAAGTACAATATTATTTAACTATTTAATTACCATTACCTCCGCACCCTCCACCACTAGCCCATAGCTAGTTGTTTCTCAGAAGCTAGGACCCCATTTTTATTTTTTTGGGGGTATGTCCTGACCGAGGGATTCCAGCCCTGGGCTGACCAGAATGGGGCTGGTTGACGTTATGGCTAAGGGGACCCCATGCTCTGTGTCACCCTGCTATAGCGTTATTCCCTCAGGCTGGTTCAGCTTGGTGCTGTTTTTTTTTAAACTAGAGAGAACCCCCATGCCGTTTCCTCCCCTATTTTCTAATACTAGACCAGGCTCAGAGGTCCAGGGCTGGTTAATGATTTGGGGGTGGGGGGGGGGTGGAACCCTATGTATTTTTTTAAATTTTTAACTATTTCTATCCTTTTAAACATAACGAGGCCTGCACAGATCATAGTGATCTGTGCAGTTTGTGTCAGTTGTTTAGCTTCTATTCCGCACTTATTTCAATAGAAACCTTTGCCAAATAGGACACACCACGGCGGGTTGTCATCAACGGTAACTTCGGTTTAGACAACAAAGCCACTGCTTAATAAATGCTATGAATATGACATGAAAACCGGCGCCAACTGACGGCAGTTTCCGGCGGGTTCTGAATGACACCAACTCTTCTGCTCAGTAATTATTGCCCTTAGTACTAAAGTCATTTGCTCTAGCCCAGCTACAACCACTCTGCTACAGAAGAGATTATAAAAATACAGATTAAGATCATTGTTAGATAAAGCATTGTTGTTGAAAGTTTTAGTCGTCCAAGTAGCATTTTGCAATACTTATAAATGTCATTTAATTACCTAGCCTAGGGTGTGCATTACAATTAAATGCATTCAGCCACTCAATAGGCTGAATGCAATTTTCAAGAAAGGAAAATCATTGCTTAATTGCTTATCATAGCCAGACCTTTCATGATACAGAGAAAGACAAAAAAAGATGTAAATCTTGCCTTCCAATACTATACCAACGTCTGCAATTTTCTTTTTCAATCAGAGGTATACACGTACATTAAATGTCTCAAGACGTCACACGGCTGCAGAGTTGTCACAGCATGATACATTTTCTAATGGCGGCACATCGGGTAAATATATCATATTTTTCATTCTGCTTCTGCAAATTGCGCTAATATAAGATGATGAAATAAAAGGTTTCTAAACTTAAAAATAGAGACGTGCCTGGACCCCCGTGTCTTGGTAAAATCACCCTCAAATGTTTTGGTTTAGCTAAAACAAGCCTCAAGTATTTTGGGTCGATTTCGGATTTCTTAAAAAATATATATAAACAGCTAAAATCATGTAACTTGGACCTGTTTTTTTGGTTCCTATAGTATTATTAATATCAATAATGTATAGTATTATTAACATCAATAACATTCATTTCCAGTCAATTTTTGACCATCTCACAGCACCTGAAATCTAATCTTGCATAATTTGGGACCATAAAAAATGTGTGAGATTAGATCCGTTTCAAAGTTAGCGAGAAGACCCGAGTTGGAACTTTGTGCTACTCGGAACCCCAAAATGATCCGCAGCCAGGACTCGGTTGGTTTGACTCGGAAGCCCAAAGTTCGGATGTGTTCGGTCTTCAGCAAAACTGAACCGCTCAGCTCTACTTAAAAGTTAAAATGCAAGAAAACAAGCATAGTATAAAGCTCAATTCTCTGTAGCATATAGCACCCATTTCAGATGTTTGAGTTCACTAATCATACTTGCACTAATCACACTGATCAGAGACATGGGTGGCAATAAGCCGCCCTCCAGCAGTTGTTTTAACTACACATCCCAGCATTCCCTGAAACAGTTTTAGCATGGCCAAATAGCAGATCTGTGGCAGGGCAAGCTGGGGCTGGTGGGGGGGGGCACTTATTGCCCACCCCTGCAGGAATATCTGATAGGTTACAGCTCACATGGATTTTGACTTTCCTATTTTTAACAAATGAACAGTGTCGCCTTACCCAATAGCTTCAGGACTGTTGAGTTAGCACACGCTTTATTAAAGCGGATTTGGGGTCTATTTACTGCGATCGCGTCATCGTGGCCCGCCCCCTCTTCACAATTCCGAGATAAATGGCATTGTGAAGCAGGGAGCCTGGCCAGATGGATCGCCGGGGACCGGGAGGCTTGCCTGCCTTTCCGGGAGGCTCCCGGACAAATCGGGAGGGTAGGCAAGTATGACACCGGGTCCCTGGAGTCAGGTAAGTAATTTTTTTTTTTACTATTTTTTTTTTTCTTTTTTTTTACAGTAACCAGCTTGCGGTCTGTTTAGACCACACAGCTGATTACAGGGACCGACTCCCGGCTCTGCTCTCCCCGTTAGAGCAGGGCAGGAGGCCGGTAACCGGGGGAGACCCTGGATAACGCCACCTCCGGGTGGCGTTATTATCACAGGACTTTCCCTGGTATTTTTTTCAAATAGTAAAAAAAAAATTTACTTACCTGACTCCAGGGACCGGTGATCGGGCCTCCTGTGATGACTCCCCTCCGGTCAGCTGGTCTCCCACAGTGCACTGCTGCCTGGTCATCAGGTGATTGGAGGGGGGGTAGGAGCGGCGACCAGTCGGCGCATGCGCGGGCACTTAATCACGGTATTTTTTGCGAAAATACCGTGATAAGGCTCCGAAGGGGATTAGCAGGGACAGAGCTTTATCGCAAGCTCTGTCCCTGCAAGAGATTTGTAGTAAATCCCTGTGATATTGCCTGAATTCGCAATGCGAATTCAGTCGGTAATATCACACTACAATCTGCATTACCAATGCGGATTGTAGTAAATAGAGCCCTTAGTAACTATGGTCAGATCACATTTCCCATTACAGTTATGGGAAATGCGATCTGCTTACTAAAAATAAGTGATACTTAGGGGTTGGAGTAGAATTTTACGAATTCTACTCCAATTGCCCTGTAATAACTATAGGTGATACTAAAATAATGTGAAAAGGGTGTGAAAACACCCTTTTTCACATTATTTTAGTAAAAATAATGTTGATAAATAGAGCCCTAAGTAACACTGGAATAAGGCAGAGGATTAGAGGATTCCTGAAAGAATAGGGAAGCGACAAATAAGATTATACAAGTGAGCATTCTGGAAAGAAATATATACCATGATGAGGACCAGAGAACTACCTCTGGCCCCTAGTGGAGCCACTTCTTGGGCTATCCCTTAGGCTGCGAACACAGCCACAGTCAGGGCGGGGTGTTTTGTGACTGCGCAGATCAACAGGTCTCTCTCACTGTCTCCCGCCACAATTAGGCTCAACAGCCAAGCCCCCCAAAGGAGGCTAAAATAAGAATGGGTAATATCAGACAGACAAAGAGGTAAGAGGGCCCTGCTCACCGGCTTACAATCTAAACGTAAATAGGCATTGATACACAAGGATAGGTAATTCTTGCCGACATTCAGCTCTCTCCTTCTGAAAGGGAGCTGAATGTCTGCTTACAGCGGGGGGCGTTGCTGGACAATAATGACGTATTGGGGGCAGGGCATGAGTGCACCATCGTGGCCCCGCCCCCTCTCCACAATGCCGGAATAAAAAGCGTTGTGAAGCAGGGGGCAGGGCCACGATGATGCGATTCAGTGCGAATCGCGTCACCGCCCCCCCCCCCCCCCCTGCTGTGGGAGTTTCTATATTTACTCTGCGGGGGCCAGGAGGGTCGGCGGTCGCCGGGAGGCTTGCCTGCCCTTCCGGGGGGGTGCGAACACCACCCGAGAGGCTACCGGCCAAATCGGGAAGGTAGGCAAGCCAGGGATAGGTACCTATTGCATAACGGTCCAGGCAGATTGCAGAGGTTCTTGGTGGGCTGTATGATCCAGTCACAATAGGAATGTTGCTCTGGTGTCAGCGGGTTGTGTGAGTGACAAAGAAAGTAAACTTATGTGCAGGCAATATAGAGTGGATGTAATCGGGTAGAATAGCTTATGGATATTACGTAAGTGGTTTTGAAACAATCCAGCTTGATTCATCTTTAGGTGTTGCCATTAGACGCACCATCAAAACTTATGCCTTATGCTAGGTGCACATTCTCCATCACAGAATGGCCTCCAATGTAAGTGAACCACTTCACCACCCAATCACTGGCCAGGAACACCCAATATCTTTCCAATACATTTCTGAGACCACCTGTCTCAATCACAAATCGATCATCTGCGCGAATATCGGCATTGTGTGCAACTCGGAATCAGGCTCTTTCTGTGCCAAGCACAGGGAAATAGATGGTAGAGCTAGTTTTATATAATCCCTCTGTGTACGCTATTGCAGCATTTTGGTAGTTGTGTCCCACACATTTATCATACCCATGAAGCCTCGCTCACAAGTTATTGTATTGTGAGACAATTATCACGCATCAATCAAACTGACGAAAAAGCTCTGGGAAAGGGATTATAAAGAAGAGAATGTAAATGGAACTGTGCTAAACGGTGACAAGCCGGTTTACTAGCACCATCATAGGTAAAGTCCTATAACAAGAATATTTTAACACCAACACATAATTTTTATAATATACAATAAACAAATGAAAATACAAAAATATACAGTATATGGTATGGTGGAAGTCCCTTTAAACTATAAAGCAGCATAATTGTAAATGTACAATAAAGCTTAAGGCACTAAGGGCCTGATTTATACGCTGTTAGCATCACTGCTGCTAACATGCTAATGCTGCGTGAGACGTCTATTTACAAAATGATCAGCTCAGACATAACACCGGATCACCATCGGCCATCTGAGTAAGCCTAAGCTTACTCAGAATAGCCGCCGGAACTCCTCTGCCAGGACCAGGAAATCTGCGTCGGAAGACCTCGGCACTCCAAGAAAACGGAGCGACACGCCTCCATTTTCAGTCACCAGGCTGCGGCTTAGGGAGTGCCGCATGCGACAATGCAGGACCTGTTCTGCACGTGCGCAGAACAGGCCATGCGTGTGCACAGTCTCAACGCCATCGGAGTTGTATGCAAACCATTGGTCTAGCGTACAACTCTGAATCAGGCCCTAATAGTCGGCTTCAGAGTTGTGTGGTAATGCTGCCACTGCTGTGAAGTGTAAAAGATGCATCACATGAAATAGGTCGGATATCACCAAAGCAAGTCATGTTTACGAACGTTCATTTAAAAAAAATTATATATATATATTTTTTAAGATTTTAAAAGTTTGGCAGAAAAAAATTACTGTTACAGTATTTATATAATGACTACATTGTTATTTCAGTTACTTATGAAAAGGTAACTATTTGTTTTGCTACCTGAATATATAGATGTGTCCTCATACACCTAGCCTCCTTGCGCGCTAAACAGCCCATCTAGTCGTGCCATACCGTGGCTCGGTGGCGCAGAGCGTCTTTTCATGCAACATTTTACCTTCAATTCTTATTCGCACGATGCGAATAGACAGCCCAGGCAGCTTCTGCTTATTAAACTGATATGCGGCATGCCTATAATCTGTGAGCGGTGTATCTGCATGCAAAACGCTACGTTACTGTGTCACTCACAGGCATGCTGCATATTAATCAGCAGAAGCTGCTTCTGCTATCTATTCACATCGCTGTACGAATAACACGCATAACTGCGCCAACCGAGTCACACGGAGCTCCCGCGCTATGTGTAGTGCGACTTGTAGCTCACGGAGGATAGATGTATGTGGAGACATCTGTATTCGATTATATGTAACAAACCTGAGCACTTGAGCATGGTGTCTTACGCGTCGCAAAGTAAATAATTCAGGTAGCGCTAACCTCAACAAAATGCCAAATGCTACAGGATTTAATAACATACTGTAACACCCCTAACAAGGGTAACCCCTCGTGTACTGGCCTTACACATAAAGTCAAGATCACCGAACGGCGCATGAAAGAAACCAACAGTGGCTGAACTGCATTAAAGGATTACAACAATTGTACGGTTTTGTGTTGCGCTTAGTTCCAGGCTGATATACACTGCAGTAAATGAACTCAGTTTCTGCAAAAATTGCCTTTCTGGTATCAGTCAGAGTGGTCAAGCCGCCCCAGAATGCTTTGCTGTCTCTGTAAACAACTCTCAGCGTGTGACATTGCTTCCCTACAAATACTGTCAAGCCCTGGCTGCAAGATCAGCACTTTATAAAATACAGTAATAATCATCCCTGTAATAGTCTCTTTCACATTCTCCGGCTTTCTCCCTGCTCAGGCCCTGATAATAAAGTCCCTCTACAGAGCTGCAAAGCCCTGACAGGGTGTCACGTTTGATAAATGCATCCTGTTATTTCTGTCTGTTGTATCTAGGGGCAGTGGCATTTTTTTGCACACGTTTAGCTTAATACAGTGCTCAGAGGGGGCATAAAAGGCTACTTGGAGAGGGAGACAAATGATGAAGAATTTAAATGAAGCAAGGAAGGATAATGGATTACAGGGACTCATCCCTTCATCTGTGACCCTGCCTATTGCCATCAATTTGTGTCCATTAAATTAACATGTTATTGTATGTCTCATTAACTTGAAGTAACGGAGGTTCTGCCTTTTGCTAACCCTTTCTCTGCTATGAAAATTCCAGTATCTGCAGTAGGAACCAGCAATTATGCTTTAATTTGCACTACATATCTATGGAGGTTTGATGGACATCCTAGGAGGCCAGCAGTCCACTAAAGATCCAAAAAAGGGACCTTCTTTTTCAGTTTTCAGGAAATCTCCTCTGCGATGTAGCAGCCAAGGATGAAATGGGACCTCAAAAGGGAAGAACAGATCTACTTTGTTATCCGCAGCCTAGAAATTGGTAACTTCTGTGCAATATAATTGTGCACCAACTTTTTGCCATGTGAAGGTCCAAACATAGGGAACCTGATTCAGAGATGTACGCTAATGCCATCGCTGCTGCATTTTTGTACGCAGCAAATGTGCGAGAATATACACATGTCGCAGCCGCCAGGATATGTATCAGACGTCTGCTTAGCTCTATGGTCGCACAGAATGTACTGAAACGTCAGAACTATGTTATCTGCGTAACTGGATTTCAGACGCAGGTTGCGTGACGCCCTGGAAATGGTCGCAACATGCCTGCTTTTTTTGTCGTCGCTCCCCCGTTACCTCCCTCAAATGGTGTCCGACTGTCTATCATCCTGCGTGGAAATAGTTGCTGCGATCAAGTATGGGAATGGACTTTGAAACATGTGCCGTGTGACTCAGACGTATGCTCAGATTGACGGTTATCGCTCAACTGCGTAAACATCGAAATAGCGTACATCTCTGCATCCGGCCCATAGTCACTATTGGGGCTTGGACTGTTCACCGTCAGTTTGCAGAAGCAGGTCAATACCAAGGCTGGAGGTAACAGCATGGCACATCACTAGACGGAATGCATTCGGCATCCCGGCGGTCGGGATGCCGACGCTTACATTACCGGCGCCGGTCCTAATCCTGGCGCCAGGATCCTGACCGCCGGGATGCCTAAGGTAAGTAGCGGGGTTGGGGGGAGGGTTAGGGTTTAGGATAAGGCACTAGGGGGAGGGTTAGGCACCAAGGGGGGAGGGTTAGGTTTAGGGTGCGGGGAGGGTTAGGTTAGGTTCACTAGAGGGGGAGGTTAGGGTCAGGCACTAGGGCGGGAGGTTAGGGTTAGGCACCAAAGATTAAGGGTTAGGGTACGGGTAGGTTGGGTTCAGGCACGAGAGGAGAGGTTAGGGTTAGGAACCAAAGGGTGGTGTTAGGGTTAGGCTAGGGAGAGGGGGAGGGTTAGCATATCGACTAACAAGCGTCGGTATGTTAATCCTGTCGGGATTCCGGTGTTGGGATTCTGACCATCAGGATCCCGACTGTCGGTATTACATACCGATCCCCATTAGACTGCAGCCAGCAGAGCAGATGAGGTCCTGCCATGTGGAGGTCAGATTTCTTCACCACAGCGTAGAGGAACAGGAGGTTGACAGTAATTTTTTTAATGACTGTGGTAATAAACTATGATTATTCCTCAATTATCCAGATAACATCATATGAGTACAATTGTGCACAGTCAAATGTGACGGCTAGGGACGATTGCCCTCTCTATAATACAATTACTAATTCTATTTCAAATGTTATCTTCTAACTTTGATTCTAATATCTTTAAATAGCACCTGTTGCCTACTCATGTGATGACAGACATTTTGGTGACTGAAGTATTAAGCTCCGTACACACAGAGCGATCAGACAACTATCAGATATCGTTGTCTGATCATCCTGCAAGTGCTGGATGTTCGATATCGAACATCCAGCACATGCACCAACGCCCAAACAACTATAATGAGCCGAGATCGAAGATCACGGGTCCATATAGTAACCAGGCTAACCTGGTCGATATTGACCAGGTTGGCCTGCATGCAAGGACGATGGTCGACATTGACCATGCGTTCCCGCGCATCGCCCATTGTTTGGGGGTTGGAAGGGCCCAAAAACAGGACATATGAACGATAACAATATGATCGATATCATTATCGTTCTTATCGTCCTGTTATATATGACCGTGTGTACGCACCATTAGAGATGATTGAAAAATTAGAGTGCATTTCGCCAGTTCAAAGGCTATGGACATGCTTATTGTACAATTATTAATAGACCCCAATACGAATTTGTGGCTCACATCTAAGGTTTGCCATTTGCGGTTAGCGTTCACTGGCCCTGATTCAGAGCCGTACGCTCTGACAGAGAGCTCGCTCTGAATCTGGGCTGTCCTTCTTAATTTTAGAGCGGCCTCCTGGCCGCTCGCACAGCTGTGGGTGACCATCCACAGCTATAGCAAGCGGCCAAAAAGATGGTTGTGATGGCCAAGACCATCGCGACCGTCGGGCTTGCGACGAGACCCTTGTGGTAGGGTCTCGTTGCCGCAAGCCCTGGAGTGCTTTCGGCTCTATCAGAGCTGAGAGCACTCCCACTGACATCACTTGTGATGTCAGTGGGGCCGGCCCCAGACAGTAGGCGTTCCCCTTGGGAGCGCCTCCGTCTGGGCAGCAACGCTCCCGGCACGCCCACCAAAGGGGGCGTGCTGTCACTCACCATCGACAGCACGCCCCCTTTGTAGCGAGACCCATAAGGAGCCGGCTCCCTCGTGCGCATGCGCATTGGGCCAACAGCGACCCGCTTGCGAGCGCTCATCGCTCGCGAACGGGTCTGAATTAGGCCCACAGTTGCCATTAAAATTAGTATTTTAATTTTTAAACACTATAAATAAATATTCAATAATACAGAATATTTAGCTTCTTTTTTTTAAAGTCAAACAGCAGACACACTACAGTGTACAAAGAATCACTGAAGTTCCCCAAATGCAATCAGAAAGAGTTAATATCCGAGACAGACTGGAACTGTAGAAAAGCCCCTGCATCAATCTGTGCCACGCCTCACGGGGTTGTGGAGGCTTTGGGTGTCAGGGCTCTCAGTACACTCCCATGCCGGCCAAGCAGATCACAGGGAGGCGGAGCTGCTTGGCAAGGCCTTCGGTTAATATATATCAATTTACGCTGCCTTGAACATGCTCAAATCAGCTCACAGTCACACATTTGAAAAGCCTATCAAACAGGTGTGAACATGGTGAAACTGCCTCAAGCATGACCAATGCTGTTTGAATTTAGCTTGTTTTTTTTTTATGAATCTCAAGGAGGGAGGAGGGGACTCAATGTCCGCAAAGTGTCATTGGCTGGCGCTCTGGGGGTGCGTCAGAACACTCGCACCTTGCAGAGCAGCGCAGAAAACTTAGCAATGTTGAGCTACCATAATTCCCAGGAGTGCGTGCAGCTGAACATTGAACATCGCCGATAATTGAATTCTGGCAAACTTTTTGGTTTTAGAACAGATTCAACTAACAATTTGGGATACAATTTGCGGCCAGTTAAAGCAACTGAGGGTCTGATTCAGCAGTGGGCGCAAATGCGATCGCAACTGCAATTGCTTACGGATCGCAGTTGCTAAAATATGCTAATGCCTGCCAAAGCACAGCCGACATAAAGAAGCCCACTGCTGCATTCTCATATCCATCCAATATTGCACTCCTGTGTAAACATGGGTACCATTGATGCACATCAAGCAGTTACGCAGCAACTATGACAGGTCTGACCAGCCACAAATACTGCAGCTCTCTTCACATGCAAAGAGCTCCCATGCTGCGAATGCATTCGCTATGGCATAAAAGTAAACGCAGGCGTATCTGACCATTTCAACGCCGTTCTGTGCTCGTGCATACATTTTATGCACGCCCACAGAACGGCATTGAAACAGTCAGATATGCCTGTGTTTACTTAATCCCCCCAGTTACCTCCCCCAAACGCTAGCCACATGACACACTTTGCAAATGGATCCTCTGTCCGCACTTTAGTAAATATACCCCAGGGTGTAAATTCTCTTATACTCCAGTAACATCCCTGAGACATTTCATCATAACCAATAATAATAGGTTCTTCTGTCCTTGTCTAGAAAAGAGGTATATGCTCCGAATGAATTAATACAATGCAATCTCAAAAATGGCTACCTGTTGTAGCCTGCTAGGTGTACTTTAATTTGTGGTGCACATTTTGGAACCGTCACAGAGTTGTTCACACGCCGGTCTGTGTATGTTTTTTTTGTGTGCATTCGTTCTGCACATGATCCGGAATCAAGCGTACACAAGTACATGCGATGTACTTTCCAACCGTATTTTCACTGAAGGGGCATAACTGGGCTGTAACAGGGGAATCGGTATGATTTACCGCCGGCCACAAGGCGGTAAATCACAAATTCTGACAGTGGCAGCCCGACAGAGGTGGAAATCCCGATTGTCCATTAAGGTAGGTATGCTAACCTAATTACCCCCCCCCCTAACCCTCCCTTAGGGGTCCCTAACCCTAACCTCCCCCCCCAAGTGCCTAACCCTAATCTCCCCTTCCCCACCGCCTAAGCCTAAATCCTCCGGGGGGGGGGGTGCCTAACCCCCCCTTCCCCTAGCCTAACCCTAACCTCCCAGGGGGGTGCCTATCCCTAAGTCCCCCCTGGGAACCCTAAACCTAACCCTCCAACCCCCCCCCCCCTGCGCGGCTGTCCGCGCCCGGCTTACCTTCGATCGGTAAGCCGGGTGTCGGGCTCCCGGTGTAGGTCTAATGACAGGTCTTGCTTCCCGTAACAGGGGAGTTCTCACGTAATCAATGTTCTCTGAGGGCTTGTAGATAGAACAGCGGTCTATGCAGAGTTGTCTGAAAACGTTTTCAGGAGTACCTTTCACACCAAGGCACTGATAATATGGTGGGGATCAAACCAAGCATATGGATATGTGAGGCCTGCTTGCAGAGATGCGTCCAAATCTGCAACCGGGCGAAGATATGTATTTCATTTCGTGCAAGCAAAGCGGGAGCACTTATGGCCGAATTGCGTTCAACTTTCCCCTTTCTGTTAATAAACTGAGGGTGCATGCCTGGAGAAAGATGAACACTTACACTTCAGATTGGGCTTAAAAAAAAAACAGCGCAAGCTAATATGGAAATGATACAAATTTTCCAGTATTTTTTCATCCTTTTTTAATGTGACAGGTTTTTATATCGCTGCGCTCTAATGTGTGTCTACATATGTTAAACATAATGGCCATCAGCAGTGTTTAAACCTAATTAGGCAAAATGCTAATGTGTTCTTTTTTTTCACACTCCTTACCACATGCAATTGTGAGGCCATTTGACATCAATAAAAAGTAAAGATCTGACCTACAGGAACATTTATGGGACATTGAGTTTATTACAGCCGTGGTACACACAAACCATATGGATAATAGGAGTAGCCTTTTCTGTTTTTAAATGCAGATGCAGCAGGTTTGGGCAATAATCTCATCAATGGCCCTAAGGAGTTTCGTCTGTGGCAGCAAATATGGTAGAAGTGGGACACAAAGAGAAAATACACAGTTTTCTTTTAAGTGTTTCAGCAATATCCTGAAAGAGATGCACAGAGCATTATGGAGGAAGGAAGAGACAGGCGTTAGCAACAATTTTAGAATAGGCTAATCGGTAATGCAAAGGGAGCAGTTTTTACCTTCAGATCGACGTTCCTAGGCCTCGTTATGTTAATTCCCTTAATTCAATCACATAGCTTAGATATAGTCCAGCCATACATTAGGATAATTCGGTTTTGTTCAACTGGCTTGACTAAACCCAGGTCCCAAAGGGAGTAAAATTACCGTCGCAACAGGAGCGTCAAGCTAAAATAAAAATATGTGTTACCACCCTGCCCGCCAGTAACTTTTCCAAATCTTCTGCCATGCGAGTCCACAATGCCTAAAAACTGGGTCTGTGCAGAAGTGTAATGAGGTTTCCCATCACTAAATTAAATATACCTACATTCTAAAAAGTACTTTTAAGTGAAAAATGTCCTATGTCTTGAACAGTTTTATCTACTCATGTGACAGAGAGCTGTGCAAAGGTGCCTACACACTTGGCGATGTGCTCACGATCCGACATTGTGTCCGATTTCTCCTTGAACTCTCCCCAGCAGCTCCCCGGCAGTCGTGGGCACGATTTGGTGTTAAAAACTGTCCAATGTGACAAACGATCTATCGTGCCGCCTAACTATTCCAGTGCATCGTGACTGAGATTGTCAGATCTGCCCTACAGCACGGCAGATCTGAAGATGCGATGTACGAACTGCGGGGACGCACATCGGCATCGTGATCATGAGTGGACACTCACGATTTGGTCATATTTTAAATGATTTGTCGTCACGATGCGTCGTAATCGGGCAAATTGTGTAAAATATTGCTAAATGTGTAGGCACCTTAAGACTGCTACATCAGAACAGAGCCAGCCCTAGTCAAATTAGTGCCCTAGGCAAGATTTTGGGTGGTTCCCCTCCCATGGGTTCCTGAAAAGGGGTGTGGCCTCACAGAAGTGGCGTGGTCTAGCTGTGCTGTGACACCTTCCCCATTGTGCTATGCTCCTAGCACCCTTCTCCCAGCACAGATCACAGCACTCCTATCCCACCATAGCACAGATCACAGCACCCCTATCCCAGCATAGCACAGATCACAGCACCCCTCTCCCAGCATAGCACAGATCACTGCACCCCTATCCCAGCATAGCACAGATCACAGCACCCCTCTCCCACCACATATCAAAGCACCCTTATCCCAGCATAGCACAGATCACAGCACCAGGGGCAAATGCAGGATCTTTAAGGGGGGGTTTCTAGTATATATATATATATATACATACATATATATATATATATATTATATACTGACATTATATTATATATATATATATTATATATACATATACACACTTGCAAAATGCCGCAATTCGCAGGGCAATTGGAAGGGGGCTGAGCCAAATGATGCAATTATAATTATATTACATCATATTGGCTCCGCCTCCTCCCCATTGACCCGCGAATCACGGCATTTTGCCGCAAGGGGGCGGGGCTTAATAACATGGTGGTGCTTGCTCTCTCCTCTGTCAAGGGGGTTTTCTGGGTACTCAGAACCCCCCCTGCGTGCACTATTGAGCGCCCCTCACCGCGCATTGCACAGATCACAGCACCCATCACCCCTCTACCAGCACCCTTCACCCACCACAGCACTCTTCACCCCTCTTCCAGCACAGTACCCCTCTCCCAGCATAGATCACAGCACTCATCACCCAACAGAGCACACCACCCATCATCTCTCTCCCAGCACAGCATCCATCACCGCACAACACTCATCACAGCAACCCTCTACCAACACAGATCATAGCACCCCTCACCCAGCATAGCACAGATCACAGCACCTATCACCCCTCTTCCAGCTCAGCACCCTTCACCCCTTTTCCAAGACAGATCACAGCACAGCACCCCTCTCCCAGCACAGCATAGATTACAGCACTCATCACCCAACACAGCACACCACCCATCATCTCTCTCCCGGCTCAGCATAGATCACAGCACTCATCACCCAACACAGCACACCACCCATCATCTCTCTCCCGGCGCAGCATAAATCACAGCACTCATCACCCAACACAGCACCCCACCCGTCATCTCTCTCCCGGCGCAGCATAGATCACAGCACTCATCACCCAACACAGCACACCACCCATCATCTCTCTCCCAGCACAGCATAGATCACAGCACTCATCACCCAACACAGCACACCACCCATCATCTCTCTCCTAGCACAGCATAGATCACAGCACTCATCACCCAACACAGCACACCACCCATCATCTCTCTCCCAGCACAGCACCACCCTCTCACAGCATGGTGTCAGTACCCCTCATCTGACCCTGCACCCCTATCCCAGCACAGCACCCACCTCACCCAGCACAACACCCCTCACCCAACCCCCCAGCCCTCACCCAGTCCAGTACCCCCTTCCCAGCACAGATCATAGCACCTAGCACCCCAGCCCTCACCCAGCACAGCACCCCCCTCTTCCAGCACATCACGGTGTCAGCACCCACCCTCACCCAGCATCCCTTTCCCAGCAGAGCACCCCTCTCCCAACAGTGAGCACCACAGCACGCCGGCCCTCTCCCAGTTCCAGACTTACTTTACTTGAGCGCAGCCTGCAGGGCTGCCCGACTCGAGGTACAGGAAGCCACGGGAGCCAGACCTGTTTTTCTCAGCTCAGGCTGGCAGGCCACGTCCCGGTGCATGCCCTCAACTCTTACCACTAGCTGCAGTTCAGGTACCCCACCCTTGCAAAACACCGCTGTCCACTCACTCTTTGCTGCTGCCGGGCCCAACTGGAGCAGTCAGCTGAACTTCGATCGGGGATGCTACGTAGCAGCAGTTGCCAGAGTTTCTGCCCAGACGGCAGCAGGTGCCCGGTCATGCCTGCCCCAAACCTCCGCCGATTCTAGGCGATCTTGGATGCCCCTAGGCATTCCAAATGCCCTAGGCATTTGCTTTGTTTGTCTATGCCTAGGGCTGGCTCTGCATCTGAAGGCAGGATACATCTGTGAATTGATTTTGTTACTGGGTGCTGACATTGACCCCTCAGGTTTCTCCCCATAACGGAAAGGAGGGGAAGCTCTACACTGCCACAGAAACAGCTCAACGTGCCTGAGTTGATAGACAAAAAACTGCCGGCTTCAAGAGCTAAACTCTTCCCATCGCATGCTGCCTGAGCCTGCATGGAGGCGTCTTGCAGGCCTCGCTGTCCTTCATTTCATACTGGCTCTGACCTTGCTTGGTCCCCTGAAGTAAACAAGCATGGTTTCATTAGAGAAACAGGAAAGCGACCATCTGTTTATACATTACAAGAGGAGAGACCTAGCCGATAATGATCATTTACTCTTTCACCTTAGCAATAACTGAAGCACCAAGTCATCGGCGGCCATTACTCACTTTACCTCATAAACGCCACTGCCTGTAATGAACTTATATCTTTGGCTCACAGTTCCAGATAAAAACTGGCATATAGTTATACTCATATTTAGCTACTGTGCTATGCCAAATTATCATTGACAAACCACAGAAGAACAAAAATAACGTTAAGTCCCAATAGTGGGCCACATAGATCATCTGGACCACAATGATTAAAGTAAGTAAATAAATAGATACTACTGATTGAGACAGGGCTGACAGGATCAAGATTTTTTAAAATTATTTTTGTGGTTTGGCGCATGAGCAGAGACATTGATTTTGCTATAAACCATTCATTGACCGTGATTATGTCTCCTTTTATTTCCCTCCTGGTTAGTGAGACTTTTATTCTCTATGCAGATAGTGAGGTGTCATAAACACATAAAGATGCTGGATCTGGAATGGTTTTCCCTGCTCATCTGTTTTCTAAAGCCACAAAGCATCAATACTGAAAGCTGGCTTATCTTGAAAAGCTTCCGTCAGCTGTATTTTTACATTTTGTATAAACTTACATTCAAAGGGAGTCTATTTATTTTTGTAACAATATATTTGATTCCATTAAAGAAACAGCATGGTACAATAGTTTCATGGAGCGTTTAGACTGCGTAAAACAATAGTTATGTTACTCTTATGAATATTGTCACTTTAACCTGTGTGTACAGTAAGTGTAGATACATTATACAATCATGCGCCACAAAGACTGCGACATCTGTCTAGTATCGCGTAGATCCTCCTTTCCTTGAGATTACAGCAGCAACACAACGGGGCATGGACTCCACAGTCTGCAACACAACGGAGCATGGACTCCACAGGCTCTGTGTAGAGAGAGTACTGCATGCCTACTGGATAATGGTCCACAATTCCCTAATACTGTATTTGCCGGTGGTGGAACACTGCCATTGATGACACGTTGAACTGCATCCCACATGTGTGCTTATGGTGCTAAATTCAGAAGAAGTCTCCTCCAGCCATAATCTGGTGGCTACGGAGCTGTGTGGTGGCACAGTGTTGTGCTGAAGACCTCTTTCATCTGCATGAATGCATGACATGAATGATTTGTAACGATGGTCATGTATCATCCGCCCATTAGTAAGGTTTGCATATGTATCAGTGGCCCTAATGCGTGCAAGTTGAAAACGCCCCACATCATAACAGAGCCACCGCTGCCCTGTATTGTCCCTTTCACGGTATGTGGGGTCCATTGCCTTGTGGGGATCTCTCCACACACGTAATTGTCTAGCTGCCCAAAACAGATGGAACCTCGAGCCTTCAGACCAGGCCAAACGTTCCAAGTCGTCTTGCATTCACGAGCCCAGGTGATGCACAGACCTTTGTGCCATGGGGTTAGCAAGGGAACGTTGCACTGTTCGAACACTGATGTTACTTGTGGCCCCAGCATTACATTTTGCTGTTCTCTGCTGCAATGACGCACGCCAGTCAGTTCTTACAATGCTGACCACAGCGGTGTTGTGCACTGGATCTCTTCCTGATGTTGTGTAGCCGCAGTATTCCCTTGAAATTGTTGCACTTGAAAACCCACATTTCATTTTGATTTCGAAGATGGAGTGACCCATATCTCTGGTTCAAAGTCGTGTAAATCGTGATACGTTGCCATCGTCCCTGTGAGGTATACAGATAGCAGAGATTTCTGCTTAGATATAGTACTTTAATTGCGTAAGATACCATTTGACACGGGGGTGTGGTGGCATGTGCTGGGAATGGAAACTGCTGTCTCAGTTTATCTGGCACATGTATACATTAAAATACATGACTGGAGGGTACATATTAAGAGATCCAGCCCCGCAGGAGCAGCTCATGCGCAGTCTGCTGAGTCCGACAAATTAGGACCATGATCAGGGAAGGTCCTTGCAACAGGACTTTTTGGTATAAAATACAACAATATTTCTTTATATTATTCTATATCATGAATGTTCTCGCTTATATTTCTGCTAATGTTAGGAAATCTATAGCCTGTAGATGCACTCTCCATCTGATAAGACCTGTGGAGAGATTTACTAACCTATGGTTAGAACAAAATGGAAATTTTTGGACGCTTTGATGTGCGATATATAAACTGAGCGATTTACTCGCCCAAATAGACACTCAAAGCGCATTATATTTAACTGCAAGGTTTAAAACCAGATTCAGGATTGTTATACATTTCAGGTATATAAACCACTGCAAACTGCATGGCAAGCCAATGCATATTAGTAAAAAAAAAACAGAAAGAAAACAGACATGGTACATGAAAAAAAATAACCTAATGAACAATAAAAGTAGAAGAAAATAACTCCCTTACATTTTATAAAACTCAGTCTACTCAGCAATGGGTACTGTGCTCTATGAAAGGTCTGAATAAAAATGTTAGGCCTCCCGCACTTAAGAGATTATTGGTCCAATGCTGTGTAGCTCTCAGCTTTTCTGGTACCCTGGCTGGGGGGTTTAAGGGAAAAAAAGTTTAAAAAATGCAAGTGCATACTTTACTAGTACCCTAACAAATTTTAAATGTGTGTCCACATTATTATATAAATGAATTATAGTGACTGCATTATTACATAAATTAAATATTATGCATCTTTTATTATGGTCGCACAGTGTGCTGGTTGGGATGTACTTAAACGGAAAATGCATTTTCCATATCTACTAAGCATCGGAATGTTTCGTCCCAGTGGGTAACGCCACCTTCATGTGGTGTTACCCAATAGAAGCCTATGGGGCTTCTTACTGAGACGCTTACCCCTCAAATAAAAAAATATTAGTAGAAGCTATTCCATTGTGGGCAAAGCCGTCGGCAACAGCTCGTCTATATACAGTAGATACTAGACTGGAAGTGTTTGGAATTAAAAGCAATGGATAACAACCTCAATCAGCTGTGAGATGATATGACCAGTTTTGTTTCCTGGGTCACTGGTGAAACATAGAGAATGATAGTCAGCCTCTTTGAAATGCAAGTATTTGACATTACTAGATAACAAACCCGTGTATCACTGGGCTGAATAATACGACAGGAGAATTGTAGTTGTTTATGCTATAAAATGTCTATCATGGTCCCTTTCATCCCTTTATTGCTGGTTACCATATAGAACATTTTAGTCTCAGCAGATATACTCATAACTAGTCCATCCATCTAGCCGGGTCACACATGTGCACACACTTGAGTTTAAGGGAGAGATTTAATAAAGCTTGGAGAGAGGTAAAATTGTAGATAAATAGCACCAACCAATCAGCTCCTAACTGTCATTTTTCAAACACAGCCTGTAGAGTTACAGTTAGGAGCTGATTGGTTGGTGCTATTTATCTCCAATTTTATCTCTCTCCAAGCTTTATAAAATCTCCCCCTAAGTTTGACAAAAATTTATATATATATATATATATATATATATATATATTCAAAATATCTTAAAACGACATGTTTACCATCACAGTGTTTTTAAATTATGCTTGTTAAACAGACTTCCTAATTTTGGCTTTACGCAGGAAAGCTATTGCCATCAAAACTCGCTGGTACCACCTTAATATACAGCACATGCCCGATCACTGGAGAAGACACCCATTTTTAATGACAATGAATAGGGCCTTCCACCCATATGGGAGTTACACTACAGTAGATTAACACACTAAACCTTTGTGATTGGTATCAGATCCCATGCCATGGTGACACCAATCCAGTTTTTTGAGGTCCCTGCTGCGCTCTTCTGGGCACGTGTGTAGGGTAATGCATGTACATTTTCAGTTCTCCTGAGCAGGGCCCTAGGGAGGGTGGTGCGGCCGGTGCCTCCGTACAGGGCAGAATCCTGCAGCGGTACTGGCCACGAACTGCCCAGCTCCGGAGAGGTCTGCAGGAAGAGACCTGCAGTGCTGCGCGGCGCACACCAGCAATGCCGATGAAGATCCCTGCCCTCCACCCACCTCCCAGAGGTAAAGGTAAGCACTCAGGGGGAGGAGGGGGCAGGGGTGAGTGAGAGGGGCAGCAGTGCAGCACTGGACGCACTGTCCTCCTGCTACAGCGCTGCTCCTGAGCAATTGCGGGCCTCCGAAAAACAGATTAGTACACCCACTATCTTTCCCTGGGAGCTAATAGACTTTTTAAACTAAAGCTGGACAAGCGATATAGCTATACTGCATCTTCGATAAACGAAATGACTGTATAGGAGTGGAGAGGGTTAAACCTCCTAGCCTGGGGGCGGACCGGAGTGGGGAATCATGTGTCATGTAGGGCCAATGGGTTTTTAGGGTTGTAGTTTCTAGCAGGGATATCAGAGTTTATTGGAGGCGGAGTCAGCCTCTTTTGTTCCTGTCTTCCCACCCTCCCTCCCTAAATTTTATTTTTATGGGCTCTTTTTGATTTGGGTTTGGTGATTGTTTCGTTGGCTATTTTAGGTGGGAAAGAACGGCAGGTTACCTATTAGCACTGTGAATATTTGTTTACTCATTGTTTTGCTCACCTTCGTTGACTCTTAAAGTCTGCTGGACCACCCTGCCGGGGGCAGCATCATCACCTTACCGGGTGGGTAGTCAAGATAGAAGGCTTGAGCGTATTGTGTTGTGGTTGGAGTGTTTATAGTGTTAGGCTTGGGCTGTTGTTAGCCGTTCTTTCTTTGCCACCATATTTAAATTAATTTAATTAATATAGTAACTAATTCATTATATGTTTTTAAATAAATAGCTAACAAATTCTGCCAAATACAAGTCTCCGTGTCTTTATTTCAATTGAGTATGTTATTGTCACTGATTCACACGTGGGTCAATCCTCAGATGATGGGAGGTTTATAGTGTGTACAGTCAATATGTCTGAATAACGTTGTTCACAGACATATCCAATCTACTGTACAGCACAGCAGATGAAGATATATCTTGCAGACATATAATTTAATCTGCTGGTGTGTACGGGCTACCGACCGATCGCCCATACACATGCTGCAGGGACCCGGCTGTGATTGCTCAACTGGGCGGGCAAATTTAAATGCCTGCCCAGTTGTGAAGTCTGACCCGACACATCGGGCGGACGATTGGTAATTGTGTACACACTGACTAATCGTTAGATAGGTCAGTGGGTAGGCCAAATAGCCGAACTATCGGCCTAGTGTGTACCCGGTTTAACACTGAAAATATATTGGACATCATCTTTCCTAAATGAGACTTTCAATGATAGATCTAATATATTTTTTACACATTGTTCTTTGGGTCTGATTCAGATTTGGGAATATAGTAACACAGAGCAAGTAACCGTATACCTGGACAAACCATGTTGCAATGTAAGAGGTGCAACTACACACAGATGCTGGACAGCTTTATTTTTACACTGCAATTTAGATGTCAGTTTGGACACACCCCTCCCAAATCTAACTCTCTCTACACATTTTAAATCTGCCCCACCTGCAGTGCAGCATGGTGTCACCAAGATGATCAGTTACGTGCTGTATCTTACTCTATTCCCAACTCTGAATCAGGCCCTTTCATACAATACAGTACCATAAATATTTTTAAAAATGGGTCAAATATTAAGTTAAATTATAACTTGGCCTCGAAGCATTCACTCAGTTCCGACTTATAATAATAAATGCAAATCTCCACAGCCTTAATTTAAAGCCATGTTTTGCGGAATATTTATAGTGAAATCTAGATAAAATAACTGTGGGCCTGATTCAGAGCCGGACGCTCTGAACGAGCGCCCGCTCTGAATCAGGGCGTTTTTTTTTTGGTGCGTCCTCCAGGACGCTCGCATAGCTGTGGATTACCACCCACTGCTTATGCGAGCGTCCATGATGATGGTCGCGATGGTCAAGACCATCACGACCATCGGGCTTGCGACGAGACCCTTACGGTAGGGTCTCGCTGCCACAAGCCCTGGAGTGATCTTGGCTCTATCAGAGCCAAAATCACTCCCACTGACATCACTAGTGATGTCAGTGGGGCCGGACCCAGACGGTAGGCGTTCCCGGAACGCCTCCGTCTGGGCAGCCACGCCCCGGCACGCCCACCAAAGGGGTGTGCTGTCACTCACCATCGACAGCACGCCCACTTTGGTGCGAGACCCCGAGCCGGGTCTCGCGCATGCGCACGACGGAGCATGCGCATTTGGGTACCATCAGCCCGCTTGCGGGCGTCCTGCGCTCGCGAGCGGGTCTGAATGAGACCCTGTGTTCATCCAGAAGTCGCATCTACTTTAGCAGAATATTTTCCCTACAATATAATTAGTGTTGTTTTAGGTTTAAGTTGCGGATCGGTGTCACCAAGTTACCAGAATAGAACTCTGCGACAAACAGGTGAATGATAATAAAAAAACAAACATTTCTGTTACACACTGCAGTAAGGAAATTTGTGACTATCTGAGGTTGTCAGGCTCAGTTTAGCTGCCAGCTCTGCATAAAGCACTGGGAATCCTGCGTTTCCTTCCTCTAGTTAATGCATAGGCCGGCAGCATCCACCGTCGTGACTGACAGATTTTTGTGGGTGCCTGCTTAATTCAAGTGGATAGTTATTTTCTGCCTTATTGCCTCCGGGCTGGCAGCATCTGTCCTCCATGGGCCAGGACAAACCTAGTGGAGTTGGTGACATCCACAGACTAAAGAGGATCTGGACAGAGCGAGCTCATGATTGTTCAAGCGAATCTTGATAGTGCAGACGTGATACTGAGCCGCCTCGGGCTCAAAGTCTGCTCTGCCGCCTTCCATTGTGGGAGGGAGATAATCAGAAGTGCTGAGAGACATCTCTTAGACTGGTGCAATTAAAAAGGCTGATTTCAACTGCTGGGAATGGCAAACACAAGCAGGGGAGAGTGAGACTTATTAGAGCGACACAAGGCAATAAAGCAAGAGAATCAAACAGCAGTCTAGCACTAATTAGGAACGTGCGCGAAGTGAATTGCTGAAAGGATAATACGACGGGTTATATGATCAGCATCTTCGCTGTGAGCCAAGTAGGAAAGACTCCTTCCCTGATTCAGAAATGTAGCTCATTACAGCAGAGAGGAGAGGTGTGGGGCCTGTGGGCTGCTGGTGGGATCCCTGTATTGATCACGCCTCAGGGCTTGGGTAGCTGTACACTCTGGGGAATAAATAGAATTCAGTTACAATAAAATAGACAGAGTGGCTTCTTTCAGGGGAAAAGAAAACAATTGCAGCTGGCTCTTAGGCTCTATTTGGGTGGCGAGAATACAATTTTGCTGTAGTCGGAGCACAGTAATCAATCAAATACTTACAACCCAAATTTCACAATAATGATCAGACCTAATTTTTGATTGGGTGATATGTAAATCTTGAACCAAGTGCACCACCACTGCCCAGATGCGGGATACAGTTGCCTGTGTCCTACACAATATATCAGTTTTTTCTATTATTGCAACCTGGAGGTAAATTTACTAACATTCGATTATAGATTCATTTTTATGAATCTCTGAAATCTCCTGAGAACGACATGAACTCTAAAAATGCTTTCGATTTTCAACTCGAATTCGATCTTGTTTCAGTTTAAGAAGGGATTTGCTGTTCGATTTTGCATGTTCATGTCCAAATCGAACAGCAAATCCCACTCCAAAACGAACTTCTAAGCCGAAAATGAATAGAACGGCTTCATGCTTTCATTTTCAGCATGAGCAGTTCAATTTGACACAGATACATGCATCATACATGCCTACCCTCCCGGTTTTCACAGGAGGCTCCGGATTTTTTGGGTAACCCCCTGCACCCCCAAAGGGTAGGCACTTCTCCCACATTCTGCCCACTTCCTAGTGAAGTGGGCAGAATACGGAGAATTTCCGAGGCAATCGCGGGTCCCTGTGTAGGGGGTGGGGCTTAATGACGAGATTCTCAGTTAATCGCGTTATTTAGCCCAACCCCCTATTTAAAATTAAGCCATTCGCCGCAAAGGGGGTGAGGCTTAATGACGCGACCCGTCAGGCCCTGCCTCCGTCACAGCCCACCTGCTTCTCCTATCAATGCTTTTCCTGGGGAAAAGAAGCCAAAGGTAGGCAACTATGACATACATACATCAGTGAGATGCATGCTTGTATCATACTGTAAAAAGCTTGTTAAGTTTTAATGTTAAAAAAAAAATTACGTGGGGTCCCCCCTAAAAACACAACCAGCCCTAGACTTTTTATAGCCAGTCCTGGTTGTGTAAGTACAGTGGAAAATTGTGTAGGGTTCCCCTGTACTTAGCGCAAGCAGCACCAGGCTCTGATCTGCTCCTGGTTTTGGAGAAAAAATTTGTAGGGTTCCCCTGTAACTTTCACAACCAGGGAACCCTATCACTGGTTTCCCCAGCCAAAACATTACTCCTGACCGCTAGTTAGCCCAGACCTGGGGAGTTGGAGACCCCCCCCAATAAAAGGGGAACCTGGTGATAGGGTATCTCTGGCTGTGACATTACTCCCCCGCTAGAAAGTGTCCGGTGCTGGTTGTGGAAATTACATGGGAACCCTATGCATTTTATCCCCTGTAATTCCAGAACCAGGACCAGATCAGAGCCTGGTGCTGGTTGCGCTAAGTACAGGGAAACCCTTTATAGGGTTTCCCTGGCTGTGACAGTACTCCCCCACTAGAAAGTGTCCACTGCTGGTTGTGGAAATTACAGGGGAACCCTATGCATTTTATCCCCTGTAAATCCAGAACCAGGACCGGATCAGAGCCTGGTGCTGGTTGCGCTAAGTACAGAGCAACCCTACGCAATTTTCCCCATGTACTTACACAACCAGGACAGGCTGTGAAAGTCCGGGCTGGTTGTGTTTTTAGGGGGGGACCCCACGTCAGTTTTTTTTAACATGAACACTTAACAAGTATTTTACAGTAAGATACATGCATGCATCTCACTGATGTATGCATGTATCTGTGTCAATTCTAACTGCTCATGCTGAAAACGAAAGCATGAAGCTCTTCTATAAATTCGGGGATTTGCAGTTCGAATTTGAGTTAGTTTTTCATTCGATTTGCAAATTGAATGTTAGTAAATGAAGGGATCCTATAGTCCTCTAAGGGAAAACATCGATGTTTTTCAGAAATTCGATTTCATTTGAAATTCATTTTTCTGTTCGACTTGACATTTGATTTAGGCTTTAGTAAATCCCTTTCATAAAAAAATCGAGGGAGATTCAGACCCTTTCGCTAGGCTACGTTTGCTCACAGCCAGCCGATTGTTGCAAACTGCGCATGCGTATAAGCCACAGTGCGCGTGCGCGAACCAGTCACTGCGATCGGGAGACAATCGCTCTCAGCATAAAGCCAGCCGGCTAGTTTGAGTGACAGGACGGGCTGTTTGTGGGTGGTGACAGGGGAAGGACATAGGAAACGGGGGTGTGGATGTGCAAATGCAGGCGTGTCAGTGCGTTTAAACACCATTTAAAGGGTGTGCATAATTAAGACGCAGCACCAGCATACAAGTCATACGAGTGAAATAAGGACAGCGGTAATCGCAGTACTTGCAGTAGAATAGGGTCTACCTCAGGCACTGCGTGCTGGTTCGATGTCGCCTGACGGTACCAATGTTTTCCTGGAGATGACGTCTGAAAGTGGGCGTCTTTACTCCAGGCTGGTGGGCTTCTTACTTCACCCGGCGATCGCTCGTTCAGAAATAGGAGGCGTCCTCATACCTTAGTGTGCGATCGAATCATTTGCATATTTTCTTTCCTTATGGCAGCGACCGAGCACAGCCTCGCGAATGGGTCTGAATGCAAAATCGAACAGAAAACAAAATCGAACCTTTGTAAATATACCCCCTGGAGAATATGGTGCAGCACTCTCAGATATGTTAGGATAGCATGTACTGTCACATTTATAGCATGGCCCACTAATAGCACATTATAATGAGTTATAGATGTCAGGGCAGCCTAGAGGAGCCAGTACATGGGTTGAGAATGCTATCAAACATTGTAAGCGTAGCAGCATATAGCCAGTAGCCAGCGCAATCACAGAGCATGCCTTGGTGGCTGTCAGCACTGGATCGTGGTGAAGAAGTACTTATGGTTGGTCCTAAAAAAAAAATGTCCATGTTTCATACACCCCTTCAGCAAACCAGATGTGACTGGATATCATTGATTTAATTGCTTAGGGCACAAAGTGACTGAATTCCATCAAAAGGGATTGGATGTTACTTAGTGGGCAAAAGTGTTATAATAATAGGTTATCAGCAAATAGCACCATTTTTAGCTCCATGAAGGCCTCAGGTTGAGTTTTTGCCTATTTCCATACATACAGTATATAGACATATATAGGACCATAATTTTGTTTAAATTCTGTTCTAGAGTGGCCCAAAGAATGACACTATGGCCCTCATTCAGAGCCGCTCGTTAACAGCAGTACGCTCGTTGCGTTCCGATGTTGACTAACCGCGCATGCGTCGGTGTAACACTGCGCATGTGCGTACTGCAGATTGCGAGTTTTTTTGGACTCGTTCCTAAAATAGCGTACAGGAAGTGACATGTCAAATGTGATTGACAGAACAGGGCGTTTTAGGGTGTTGACGGGGGTGGAGATGGCGTGGCGAGGCGTTTTTGGGGCGTACATACATTAGCAGATGCGAGCGTAAAATGTGTTCGGACCGACTCATACGTCACTGGATGATCCTCTTTCCCTTCCAAATGCTCGCACAGCTTAGGGTCTGGATTACTCGACCACATTGGCGATGGCCTTCTCCTCCGTCCCGGGACTCCACGATGTTGTTGCGATTAATCGCGGGAGGGCAGAAAAGCAATTAGTGTTGGATTGAGAACTGGCTTGGTATGTGTTTTGAAATCAGTTTTTTGGGATAGCACAAAACCGTACGCAGGTGGAACTCAGAGCTGCTAATGTCAGGATGACACAATCAATTTGCGTACATTTGTGGGGGTTTATTTGGGCAGCAATTTGGTGGTTAGGGCCTATTGTAACAATAATGTCATCATGTTTTCAGTTTCGCACCATTTTATTTGTGCCTCTTGAATTTGCCTAATTATATGAATTTTTAAACGTTCCTTAAAGAGCCCTTTTTTTTTTTTGGGGCCGTGTTTTTGCCTTTTGGCCCAGGATTAAATGTAACCCATTTGTACAATAATTTCACAATCCAATGTCATTTTGTAATTTCCAATTTATTGCTCAAACAAAAAAACTTAATTTTAAAATTATGGGGACATCTTTTTTGCCCAAAGATATGTTCCAAACTCAAACAAATTGGCCCAACATAACTGTTGACATAAACATACAACACAAAAATAAAAACATTTCACAAGAAAGGAGAGGGAAGTTTGGCCCAGAAAGGAATATGAGCCAAGCACAGAAGAATTGTGGGAAAAGTCACCATTGCTGTCACCGTTTTTTCACCCGTTTGGATGGGGGAGGGAGGGCGCCAGACCGGGTCCGGGATGTCATCGGGCTGGCCTGTCCAGAGGCAGATGTTGTGGCCTCTGGACTAGGCACAGGGCTAGGCACATTTGGAGGATTGGCTGATGTTGTGCCAGAGGTGGAGGATCCTGATGTTCCGGCAGGAAGGGAGGTCGGCTCCACCATGTGCTGGCGAACGAGCTGCCCTGGTATTTTCCGCCAGGGCCTGACCAATGGTCACGTTGGCCGCAGCATTTTGCTCCAGGGCCTCAGCCACCCGTAGCAGACTGGCGTCCATCCTCTGCAGAATCTCCGTATGGGAATCCGATTTGAAATTGAGTTCTGTGAGGAGGGCCACTGCCTGCGAGGGGGATTGCCCTGGACTGGCTTCTGCAGGGTCCTCAGCCGGATGTACTGGTTCCTCCCCTGCAGAGCCAGCAGAAATTCTGCGGCCAAGGCTCCCCTCTGGAGCAGACTCATCCGCCTGTGTCTCTGTTAGGAAAAAAGAGAAAAGCCTCACATTACAATCTACATATTGGCACAATAACATTTCAGAGTTGATGACATCCAAAGATTTACCTGGGACAACATGAGGAGCCGCAAAGTCTGGCATGTCCGTATCCATGTTGGACACGCCAAACACCTCCACAGGCTGCACACACCCCTGTGCCAGCTCTTCTAAATCCGTCAACTCCAATGACACAGGGGTGGGACCCCCACCTGTCCCCTTTGCATGCCTTGCCCTGTCCGCGAGTTTTTGGTTTAGGCGATATTTGAAGTCGGCCCATCTGTGGGGAAAAATGGAAGCCATTATCCTTTGGTTTAAAAGGGGGTTTGTTTTTAGGGGGGGCAAGGGTTTACTTACCGCCGTTTGACATCCCGGGCTAGACGGACATAATCACCCACCCTATTGACAGCAACGGCTACCTCTTCCCACATTCTCCTCTTCTGGCTTAGACTCATATTCCTGTCTGCCTGTGGCAGGATTCCACACACTTCTGGATCAAAACCTCCATCTCCTTTCTTGTGAAATGTGGCTGCCTTTTTTTTTTGGCCGCTTTGGCCGGAATACTGGGCCCAGCAGCCTCTTCCATGTCATCCTCCTCACCTATTTGTGTAAATTTACAGAATTAACCAAATCACAACTTGCCTAATCTTATGTTTCAAATTAATCATTGATCCAAAATGCATGAAAGACTTACCGCCTGACTCTTGGGCATTTTTTCCCTGGTCTGTCGCCATGTCAGAGGTCCAAACAAGAAATACACCAGAATTTGAATGTGTTTTCGTGACGTATTTATACATGCGTCCTTATTTTGCGGCCGCATCATTGATTGTGCGGCCCTATGATCCCTCCTTAATTTGTGCGGGAAACGAAACACTATTTATGGCTTGGTGTGTCTCAAGTCGAGGTGGCGTTTTTGGATTGTTGGAGGTTATCTTGGCTGGAGTTTATTGATTGCGTAGAAAGGAGTTGGCGGTTGGAGATTCGTTTGTTGGTTAGATTTGCGTTTTTATTTTCCGTTATCTTTGTTGGTTTATATTTTTGGGACCACGTTTCTTGATTTGGTAAGTTTTGTGAAGTCTAACTTTTGTTCAATTGTTGTTTCATTGTGTTTCTTATTTTTTCTAATTTTTGGAACCATAATTTCTTCTATTTTAGATTTTGATTATTTTCGACCCAAAAGACCTTTTGATTTTGACTCTTATATATTTGCTCTTGGTAAGTCGATTTTTTATCTTGTATTTGCTAACTAATTAGTGCATTTTTAGTAGTTACTCTTGTGACTTGTATTAGCGAACTAATTAGCGCATTTTTAGTAGTTACTCTTGTGACTTGTATTAGCGAACTAATTAGCGCATTTTTAGTAGTTACTCTTGTGACTTGTAATAGCGAACTAATTAGTGCATTTTTAGTAGTTACTCTTGTGACTTGTATTAGCGAACTAATTAGCGCATTTTTAGTAGTTACTCTTGTGACTTGTATTAGCGAACTAATTAGTGCATTTTTAGTAGTTACTCTTGTGACTTGTATTAGCGAACTAATTAGCGCATTTTTAGTAGTTACTCTTGTGACTTGTATTAGCGAACTAATTTACGCATTTTTAACTGCTTAATAATCATTCTAACTTTTTGGTGGTTTCTCTTTCGCTTTTGGTGCCAACATTTCGACCCATTTTGATGTACTGTGTTAAATGTCGCTTTGCTGTTTTGCTAAATGGGTGTTTGGCATATTTTAACTTTGGTCTAGCACAAAATTTATAAACAAAAATGCACAGAGTGAAATGTGTCAAATAATTTTGGTGTTTATTTTCAGTTTGGACGTATCATGACAATACCCCGGCATGTAAGCAGCAATGGATGGTATCATCAAGCTAAGTTGTTTTAATATAGTTTTGGGGTGGGTCAAAAGCCTTACTTTGAAATCTTTGAATTTCAAGTTGATCTGGGGCTGATTGTTCTGGCCATGCTCCCGGAAGCCGACCAACCTCAATCTCGTCCCAGGCGTAGGCATCATAGGCATGCAAGGCCCCAGATATTTCGAACACGTGTCACCCTTTTTGGAATGCCCGATGATGAGGTTTTAAGACGCTACCGTCTACCTCCCAAAATCATCATAGACACTCTCTCATTAATAGAAAGTGATCTTGAGCGGCAAATTGACAGTCCAACAGCAATACCACCACTTACGCAATTTATGGCGGTGTTACATTTCTGTGCCTCAGGATCGTTTCAAACAACGGTGGGAATAGTGGCGGGCATCTCCCAATCCTCCTTTTCCCGGATCCTGAGGGCAGTGATGGAGGCACTTTTCAAGCACCTCCATCATTTTATTCAAATGCCTTTGGATATGGGTGCCCTTAGTGTGGCCAAGGCCAATTTTTACCAAATAGCTGGCTTCCCACACATCATAGGGGTTGTGGATGGTACTCACATACCACTTCAGCCTCCAGCACGGCTGGAGGCCATATTTCGAAACAGGAAACACTATCACTCCCTGAATGTAATGGTGGTATGTGATGCCTCCCTCCAGATCCTGTCCCTGAATGCTAAATTATCCGGAAGTGCACAGGACTCCTTCGTCATCCGGCAATCAGGGATATGGCAGAAATTAACCAACCTACAAGCTGGTGATGCGTGGCTTCTGGGTAAGTGGAGACCTTTAGTACATAACAATGTTAAGCTTGATACACAGTGTTCCTGATGTTGTCAATTCTTTTCCATAGGAGACAGTGGATATCCTTGCATGTCCTGGCTGCTCACTCCTTATTTGGCTCCCACACCAGGCCCACAAAGTGTGTTTAATTCCGCACTTACAGCCACCAGGCAAGTGGTGGAGCGCTGTATCGGCCTTTTAAAAGGCCGATTCCGATGCCTCCACGCTCTGGTGGCGAGCTCATGTATTTGCCGGCTATGGTGTCGAAAATTGTGGTCCTGTGTGGGATATTTCACAACATCGCCATAAGGAGTGGTGTCCCAATGCAGCCAGAGGATGCCTTACCTGAGGATGGCCCCCCCGAGGTTGGTCGGAGGTCAGTATGTGGGGGGGCCATACGCGATGATGTGGTGGCCAGATTTTTTAGGTAAGTTTTAACAAAACAGTGTTTATACCTAATGTGTTTGTGTTTGTTTGCGAACATCTAATTTTGTTTTCTTTTTTTCACCATCTTCGGTTTGTTCACATAATCTTTGGCACTACAACGCTCACTACTTCATGCTACCCTTACCAAACCTGGATCTGGTCATTTTGGGAATATATTCTGGAACCCATATCGCAACGCCATGTTTGTGGAATCATTTTGGCATGGTCCTTCCTCAACCAGTTCTTGATTTGTTGATTTTGTTTGTTTTTTTATTGGTATGTGTTGTATTTGAGATTATCACTGTGTTTTTTTTTTGTGAGTGACCACTTTGATTTCTCAGTTATGTTGTGAATAAATTTTTGGAGAGTTAAATGTTCTTCCTTTTTTTGGACGTTACCAGCAAGTTTAACCAGGTTAACACACCTTACATTTGACTAAGGGGTAATCCAGTACTGACGCCAGTTGAGCAAAAATGAAATATGTTTTCAGGTTCCCAACCCACACCAAAAGGAAGCCTGTCCAATCATTTGGCTTTGTAAGATTCGCCTAAGCAGCTTGCCCACCAACTAGGAACCTGTAAAATGTTGAAATATCTAATTGACACTACACACAAAAAGGGAAATGACATTGTTACTGTTATGTGTTTCTTGAGGGTGTTTTACATACAAATACAAAACCCAATCTAATTTTAAAACAATGCAAAACCTTGCAGGAACAGTCTACTTATGTAAGGGTTAACTATCTTTGGTTTTGAAAAAACGAATGAGGCAGAACGTATATTAGAAATAAACAATTTATTTTGAAAAAGATACAATAAAAAAAAAACTACTGCCGAAGGATGCCAGACAGCCGGTCAAGGGCCACAAGCACCCCAATTACATTTTGGCGCATGTGTGCCACACATCTTCGACCTCTTGCCGACGCCTCTGTTCCTCTGTGGGTGAGAAAAGTGTGTGGATTAATAAAACAATAGGGAATCCACATTAAAAAAACAAAAACACAACAAAATCACTCCAAAACCAAAAATTAAAAAAAAAGGGGTGCAGCAAAAATTACAAGGCCTATGTCGAAATACCCACAGGTGTGATATGTGTATGTTGAAATCAGCAGGAAGAGGTAAAGGCAAACTGCAAAATCACCAAAAAACAACCCAAAAATCACGAATAAAGGAACGACACATGATTACATACAAACAGTTTGTGGTTACAAAAAACGCGAAAGAAAAACATACCGGTAGCCAAAACGGCAGATCCGGAAGTCCCTCCATCTTCATCCTCGGAGCCTTCTTTCCCCAAAGAACGGGGCGGGGTTAACACGGACTCCGGGGAGGAGGTAATTGGAAGAGGGGTGGCTGGAGGAGAGGGGGAAGGGGGACGGAGGGGAAGGAGGCCCGACAGTTCCGGGAGAGGGTCTTGGAAGGCTTAGGAGGAGGGGGGAATAGGGGAATTATTTGGGGTGGAGTGTTGGCTGGGGGTTGGTGAGAGTGGGCGGGACGGTGACGGCGTAGTCTTGGCTGTCCCCCTAAAAGATGTCAAACAAATTGTGGTTAGTTTCTGGCCAAATCCTGGCCAAATAACAATTTAAAATCACCCACCACCAAAAAAAACCATGCAAATATGAGTAGAATGAATATATCAGAAATAGAGGGAAAACATGGCCATGCAGATATGAGAATGAATACATAGGACAGACATGAAAACATGCACACGCAGTTTGCCCCACAAAGACAAACATGAAAACCACAATACATAACACTTACTTTCCAATATCTGCATGCGAAAGCATGCCAGCAAGCGGGGCGTTCGCCGTTGCAGGTCAGACCACCTGCGCTCCAGCTGACCGATGTTGCGGCGTGAGCCGAAGGAGCGCAGGCGGGCCCGTGCCTCCGCATACGCGGAACGCTTCTGCCGGTTGGTGATGGGTGGAGGCTGGCTGGAGATACGCCGATCCATCACCTCCGTTAGCACCAGCAGCTCGCGCCTGGTGAATGCGGAGGCTCTCATGATGGCAATGGTGTTTTTCTTAAAAAACATTTTTGATAAAGTGTGCAAAAAATTTCTGATTGGCTAATGTATCTTGGAAATTAACAGGAGCAATTTTATTGGTTAGTGTATGAGTCATGTGTTCGACAGGGCCAGAAATCTCTGGAGAGTTATGATAGGCTTGATGCAGTGACATGCGTAAGCAAATTTAAGTAAAGAAATGAACCCCGGGAAATATGCGGGGATCCACAGCAATAGAACAATTGTTTCATTGTGGCTAACATGTTTTTTGAGCAATAAAAGCGAATGTTTAAGCCGTACGTATTCTGCGGGTAAACACAAACACGGACAAGAGTAAAGTTTCTAGCATTGTGTTGAAAAAAAACAAACAATTAAGCTAATTGATACATTGATTGGCATGATACGATTGATGGAGGTAGGCAGAATAAAGGAGCAGGTAATCGACATCTGACATGGCCACTTCCGGTTTATACTTGTGCGTGCGTTCCCTTCAAGCCATTTCGGGGATGTACGCTCGCTATTTCGCACGCTCGTTAGTTAGAGGAGGGGTCGTCTGAGTTTGGGGAGGATTTTTAGATGCGAACGAAAATACGAGCGAGCCCTTGAATTTAAATATTTTTGTACGTACGCCTAACGTACGTGCGCCCGCTTGCGAGTGGGTCTGAATCAGGGCCTATATACTCAAAGGCCTTTGCCACGTCTATGTATTTCGCAATGGTGTGCCTCTTGACTTGAGTGATCGCGGTAAAGGTTCTTATTGCGCCATCCTGTGTGGCACAAAACCTCCTGCTTTCTGTGGATCTGATTACGACCTAGTTCCTAGAATTACACTACGTTAGTTTGTTGCTGTTGAACCTCCTCAGAGATAAAACAAATAAAACACTGTATAATAAAACGTGATCGTCAGGACACCCTATTTTGTGGCTCTGCATTCCTCTTAAATTATACTGATTAACGAGGAATTTAGCAAGCAAGACCTGAATCAATGTCATTATGACTGAGAATGGAGATGAAAGGTGCTGCTAAATGAGTGTTTACAGGATTTCAAGTAGTTTTCCCCTCTAAAATGAAATTAACCCTTTTGCTGCCCTCACGCAGTTGCAACATATTTTTCAATCTGTTACCACATATGATTTACTGCGACTGTGAAGGAGACAATCATAATGGACCATTATTGACATGCATAGAGTGTGTGTAAAAAGGTTTATTTACTTGTACTTAGGTCTACACCAGCGGTCGCCAACCCGTCGCTCGGGAGCGACGGGTGGCTCGTGTCTGCAATCCAAGTAGCTCGTGGCTGTAGTGTGCCTTACACCGAATGGAGCAGCGCGACTGGAGCTCGCCTTACAGTGAGTGGGGCAGTGTGACGGAAGCTCGGTCCCCACTGACTGCTTTCAACAGGCATCAGAGGTACAGTACAGATCGGGCAAATTGAAAGGGGGTTGTGGGACTTGTTCATTCACTGTATTCTGTCTCCCACATTTTATTTTTGAAAGCTAAAATCTGGCTAATAACCAAATTTGTCATAGAAAAACAACAATGCATTTATTAATACAGTGATAAAGGGGTCTGTTTATTAAGCTTTGGATTGAGATAAAGTTCCAGCCAACCAGCTCCCAATTGCCAGGTCGCAAGCTGTGTTTGAAAAATCGCAGTTAGAAGCTGGTTGGCTGGCACTTTGTCTCCATTCACTTTATCTCCATTCAAAGCTTAGTAAAAAGACCCCTTTATCACTGTATCAATAAATGCATTGCTATTTTTCTATGACAAATTTGGTTATTAGCCAGATTTTAGCTTTCAAAATTAAAATGTGCCTTTTCAAGACATCTAATTTTTCTCAAGTAGCTCCCACCCCAATTAAGGTTGGAGACCACTGGTCTACACCGTCAGACCGCTTAGCAGATTGAGATAGACTAAAAAAAAGCTGAGTTTATTGTGGTAAAGCTTTGTAAAAGTGCCCATACATTGGTCAATTCCGCTGCTCAGTCCAATGTGCGTGATGGGCCTTACACAAGAGAGGTCACACGTGTGTGACTGGCCATACACAAGAGAGGCCAAATGTGTATGATTGGCCTTACACAAGAGAGGCCAAACGTGTATGATTGGCCTTACACAAGAGAGGCCAAACGTGTGTGATTGGCCATACACAAGAGAGGCCAAATGTGTGTGATTGGCCATACACAAGAGATGCCAAATGTGTGTGATTGGCCTTACACAAGAGAGGCCACACGTGTGTGATTTCACCTTACACAAGAGAGGCCAAACGTGTGTTATTAGCCTTACACAAGAGAGGCCAAACGTGTGTGATTGGCCTTACACAAGAGAGGCCACACGTGTGTGATTTCACCTTACACAAGAGAGGCCAAACGTGTATGATTGGCCTTACACAAGAGAGGCCAAATGTATGTGATTGGCCTTACACAAGACAGGACAAACATGTATGATTGGCCTTACACAAGAGAGGCCAAACATGTGTGATTGGCCTTACACAAGACAGGACAAACGTGTGTAATTGGCCTTACACAAGAGAGGCCAACCGTGTGTGATTTGCCTTACACAAGAGAGGCCAAACGTGTGTGATTGGCCATACACAAGAGAGGCCAAACGTGTATGATTGGCCTTCCACAAGAGAGGCCACACGTGTGTTATTTCGCCTTACACAAGAGAGGCCAAACGTGTATGATTGGCCTTACACAAGAGAGGCCAAATGTATGTGATTGGCCTTACACAAGACAGGACAAACATGTATGATTGGCCTTACACAAGAGAGGCCAAACATGTGTGATTGGCCTTACACAAGACAGGACAAACGTGTGTGATTGGCCTTACACAAGAGAGGCCAACCGTGTGTGATTTGCCTTACACAAGAGAGGCCAAACGTGTGTGATTTGCCTTACACAAGAGAGGCCAAACGTGTGTGATTGGCCATACACAAGAGAGGCCAAACGTGTGTGATTCGCCTTACACAAGAGAGGCCAAATGTGAATGATTGGCCTTACACAAGAGAGGCCAAATGTATGTGATTGGCCTTACACAAGACAGGACAAACGTGTATGATTGGCCTTACACAAGAGAGGCCAAACATGTATGATTGGTCTTACACAAGACAGGACAAACGTGTGTGATTAGCCTTACACAAGAGAGGCCAAACGTGTGTTATTAGCCTTACACAAGAGAGGCCAAACGTGTATGATTGGCCTTACACAAGAGAGGCCACACGTGTGTGTTTTCACCTTACACAAGAGAGGCCAAACGTGTATGATTGGCCTTACACAAGAGAGGCCAAATGTATGTGATTGGCCTTACACAAGACAGGACAAACGTGTGTGATTGGCCTTACACAAGGGAGGACAAACGTGTGTGATTAGCCTTACACAAGAGAGGCCAAACGTGTGTGATTGGCCTTACACAAGAGAGGCCAAACGTGTCTGACTGGCCATACACAAGAGATGCCAAACGTGTGTGACTGGCCATACACAAGAGAGGCCACACGTGTGTGATTTCGCCTTACACAAGAGAGGCCAAACGTGTATGATTGGCCTTACACAACAACAGAGGCCAACCGTGTGTGATTCGCCTTACACAAGAGAGGCCAAACGTGTGTGATTCGCCTTACCCAAGACAGGACAAACGTGTGTGATTCGTCTTACACAAGAGAGGCCAAACGTGTGTGATTCCCCTTACACAAGAGAGGACAAACGTGTATGATTGGCCTTACACAAGAGAGACCAAACATGTGTGATTGGCCTTACACAAGACAGGACAAACGTGTGTGATTGGCCTTACACAAGAGAGGCCAACCGTGTGTGATTTGCCTTACACAAGAGAGGCCAAACGTGTGTGATTTGCCTTACACAAGAGAGGCCAAACGTGTGTGATTGGCCATACACAAGAGAGGCCAAACGTGTGTGATTCGCCTTACACAAGAGAGGCCAAACGTGTGTGATTTGCCTTACACAAGAGAGGCCAAACGTGTGTGATTGGCCATACACAAGAGAGGCCAAACGTGTATGATTGGCCTTACACAAGAGAGGCCACACGTGTGTGATTTTGCCTTACACAAGAGAGGCCAAACGTGAATGATTGGCCTTACACAAGAGAGGCCAAATGTATGTGATTGGCCTTACACAAGACAGGACAAACGTGTATGATTGGCCTTACACGAGAGGCCAAACATGTATGATTGGCCTTACACAAGACAGGACAAACGTGTGTGATTAGCCTTACACAAGAGAGGCCAAACGTGTGTTATTAGCCTTACATAAGAGAGGCCAAACGTGTATGATTGGCCTTACACAAGAGAGGCCACACGTGTGTGATTTCACCTTACACAAGAGAGGCCAAACGTGTATGATTGGCCTTACACAAGAGAGGCCAAATGTATGTGATTGGCCTTACACAAGACTGGACAAACGTGTGTGATTGGCCTTACACAAGAGAGGACAAACGTGTGTGATTAGCCTTACACAAGAGAGGCCAAACGTGTGTGATTGGCCTTACACAAGAGAGGCCAAACGTGTCTGACTGGCCATACACAAGAGATGCCAAACGTGTGTGACTGGCCATACACAAGAGAGGCCACACGTGTGTGATTTCACCTTACACAAGAGAGGCCAAACGTGTATGATTGGCCTTACACAACAACAGAGGCCAACCGTGTGTGATTCGCCTTACACAAGAGAGGCCAAACGTGTGTGATTCGCCTTACACAAGACAGGACAAACGTGTGTGATTCGTCTTACACAAGAGAGGCCAAACGTGTGTGATTCCCCTTACACAAGAGAGGCCAAACGTGTGTGATTGGCCATACACAAGAGAGGCCAAACGTGTATGATTGGCCTTACACAAGAGAGGCCACACGTGTGTGATTTCGCCTTACACAAGAGAGGCCAAACATGTGTGATTGGCCTTACACAAGACAGGACAAACATGTGTGATTGGCCTTACACAAGAGAGGCCAAACGTGTGTGATTAGCCTTACACAAAAGAGGCCAAACGTGTGTGATTGGCTTTACACAAGAGATGCCAAACGTGTGTGACTGGCCATACACCAGAGATGCCAAACGTGTGTGACTGGCCATACACAAGAGAGGCCACACGTGTGTGATTTCGCCTTACACAAGAGAGGCCAAACGTGTATGATTGGCCTTACACAACAGAGGCCAAATGTGTGTGATTCACCTTACAGAAGAGAGGCCAAACGTGTGTGATTCGCCTTACACAAGAGAGGCCAAACGTGTGATTGGCCATACACAAGAGAGGCCACACATGTGTGATTTCGCCTTACACAAGAGAGGCCAAACATGTATGATTGGCCTTACACAAGAGAGGCCAAATGTATGTGATTGGCCTTACACAAGACAGGACAAACGTGTATGATTGGCCTTACACAAGAGAGGCCAAACATGTGTGATTGGCCTTACACAAGACAGGACAAACGTGTGTGATTGGCCTTACACAAGAGAGGCCAACCGTGTGTGATTCGCCTTACACAAGAGAGGCCAAACGTGTGTGATTTGCCTTACACAAGAGAGGCCAAACGTGTGTGATTGGCCATACACAAGAGAGGCCAAACGTGTGTGATTGGCCATACACAAGAGAGGCCAAACGTGTATGATTGGCCATACACAAGAGAGGCCACATGTGTCTGATTTCGCCTTACTCAAGAGAGGCCACACGTGTGTGATTTCGCCTTACACAAGAGAGGCCAAACGTGTATGATTGACCTTACACAAGAGAGGCCAAATGTATGTGATTGGCCTTACACAAGACAGAACAAACGTGTATGATTGGCCTTACACAAGAGAGGCCAAACATGTGTGATTGGCCTTACACAAGACAGGGCAAACGTGTGTGATTAGCCTTACACAAGAGAGGCCAAACGTGTGTGATTAGCCTTACACAAGAGAGGCCAAACGTGTGTGATTGGCCTTACACAAGAGTGGCCAAACGTGTATGATTGGCCTTACACAAGAGAGGCCACACGTGTGTGATTTCGCCTTACACAAGAGAGGCCAAACATGTATGATTGGCCTTACACAAGAGAGGCTACATGTATTTGATTGGCCTTACACAAGACAGGACAAACGTGTATGATTGGCCTTACACAAGAGAGGCCAAACATGTGTGATTGGCCTTACACAAGACAGGACAAACGTGTGTGATTGGCCTTACACAAGAGAGGCCAAACATGTGAGATTAGCCTTACACAAGAGAGGCCAAACGTGTGTGATTGGCTTTACACAAGAGATGCCAAACGTGTGTGACTGGCCATACACAAGGGATGCCAAACGTGTGTGACTGGCCATACACAAGAGAGGCCACACGTGTGTGATTTCGCCTTACACAAGAGAGGCCAAACGTGTATGATTGGCCTTACACAACAGAGGCCAAATGTGTGTGATTCACCTTACACAAGAGAGGCCAAACGTGTGTGATTCGCCTTACACAAGAGAGGCCAAACGTGTGTTACTTCGCCTTACACAAGAGAGGCCAAACGTGTGTGATTGGCCATACACAAGAGAGGCCACACATGTGTGATTTCGCCTTACACAAGAGAGGCCAAACGTGTATGATTGGCCTTACACAAGACAGGACAAATGTGTATGATTGGCCTTACACAAGAGAGGCCAAACATGTGTGATTGGCCTTACACAAGACAGGACAAACGTGTGTGATTGGCCTTACACAAGAGATGCCAAACATTTGTGATTGGCCTTACACAAGAGAGGCCAAGCGTGTGTGATTGGCCTTGCACAAGAGAGGTCAAATGTGCGTGATTGGCCTTACACAAGAGAGGTCAAATGTGCGTGATTAGCCTTACACAAGAGAGACCAAACATGTGTGATTGGCCTTACACAAGACAGGCCAAAGGTGTGTGATTAGCCTTAAACAGGAGAGGCCAAATCTGAAAAATCCAACCATTGGTGACAGGCAGCTGGATTAGGCAGGTCACCATTGGTATAGTTTCACAATAGATGCATACATGGTCATAGGTGGTCATTATCCAATCAGATTTACCATCTGTCCTGATCAGTGATGTGATGTAATCTTTGAAGTAGCAGCCTATCCAAATTTATATTAATTTTTAATATTTAAATTTATTTGGTTCAAAGATTTTGAATTAAGTGTTGTAGCTATGTTATTGTAGAGGGGATGCAGTCAGGTTACCGGCAGCTGGAATTCCAACACTGAAAGCCCCACAACGAAATCCTGATGCCCGGCATACCAAACAAAGGTAAGCTGGGTGTCTTATGTTGTAGCCGCGGGGGTAGAGGGTTAGGTTTAGGAACCCCTGGGGGGAACTAGGGTTAGGCCCTCCCCCCGGGAGGGTTAGGATAGGGAAAGGTGGGGTTAGGGTTAGGCACCACTAGGGAGAGGTTAGGGTTAGGCACCCCCCCCCGGGAGGGTTAGGTTTAGGGTGAAGAAAGGGAGGTTAGGGTTAGGCACTAGGGAGGGGGGGGAGTTAGGGTTAGGCACCACTAAGGGGAGGGTTATGGTAGGGAGAGGGGAGGGTTAGGGTGGTTTCCAGCCCCGGTCAGGATTTTCGTCTGTCGGTCTTCCACTGTCGGTATTTCATTCGGCGTCTATTCAGCCGCCGGGATTACATACCGATTCCATTGTAGAGCATAGGGTAGCCTAATTCAGAGATGTACGCTAATGCAATCACTGCTGCGAATTTGTATGCGAGAATATGCAGATATTGCTGACACCGGGATTTGTATTGAGACTCCCACTGGCGGATTTACAGATACAAGCGAATGTGTACACAGACACAGCATCACACAGTCACAGATCAGTCGATTATCTGACTTCTGAGTAACCCTATGGTTAGAATTGGGCAGAACGGAGACACTGGAGCCATTTTTACTGCGTATGGGATCGGTAACACTCCCTGAAAACGTTCACGACACACCTGAATTTTCGTCACCAACCCCCGGTTGCCGCCCGCAAAAGGTCCCCGCCTGTCATTCACTTTGCGATTAAATTCTCACTACAAGCGACATCAGTAATGAAACTTAAACAACGGCATCGCGTCCATCTCTGAATCAGCCCCAGTGGGTTTCTTTTTCCTGTGATTTTTGGTCACTCGGGTCTATGAGTAGTTTAACACTTTTGCACCTTATTTGTAGTCAAAATGAAGCCTCATATTAGGCCAAAGAGTGGAGTATTAAGAAAAATCATCTGTTTATGAGGATTTTTTTTTAAATGCAATAGGACATTAGAATTGTAGAGAGCCCCCTCAAGGCATGTACACAGGTACTGGAATTTGGGTTGTACCAAGCAAGGTAAAAGGTACAGAGAGAGAAGATCCGGTTACAAGTGTTTGAACTGAAGAATACATTTATTTTCTGACACCAGGAACCACAGTTGAATAGTAGTATAACAAAAGGTGTAATTGAGCAATAAATGAAGATTTGAATTTCTACAAGCAAATATATCTGGAGCATCACACAGCGTACATTAGATACTATATGGCTAGATGTTTGCACAGATACCGCTTGTTTCTTCTGGAAAACTGCTATCCAGACATTTCTGATCATTTCACTTCATGTTTCTGAAAGTGAAAGTAACTGGAGCATCACAAAGTACCCATATGACAAGCCACAAAGTTAGGATGTTGTTAGCCTGGGATTACTGGTCGGTAGCTGATGGAGAGAGAAATTCCAGGACAAGAACTAACGTCATGGACAGAATGGGTAAATGTAAAGTTTATGCAAAGAGGGCGTATGAATAAGAAAGACTGATAGAGCAAGTAAGAGAAGGAGTCACAACAAGAGAATAGACAAGACTATGATCAGGAAGCCAATAAATAAGGAGTCAGCTGTGTACAGGTCACAAACACAAGAGGCTGTCAGAAATACTATGGCAGTAATACCAACAGGATGGGGAAAGTTAAAGACCGCGTTACCCAAATCACTACTGGTGAACCAAGCTCCCAGTCACAGCTTGTTACTGTGTCTACAGCAGTTGCTTTGACCTCTGCACTGCACCAGGTTCCCCAAGAAAATCAGCAAACTAAAAACGTATTAATAAAATAAGTACAAGGCAGACAAGGGTTAAACAGTGGGGCCGAAAAAAACAGGATAAGAAAGACAGAGTAATATAGGTCCAAGATTGCAGGTACAAGTCCATAAAGAATCCATGCTTCTTCTTTACTGTCTACTCCATATGTGTCCCAGCTGTCTGTCTGCCCCTCCCCTTTAGAATATAAGCTCTCACGAGCAGGGCCCTCATGTGCTTCTCCTTCTCTTACGCACACTATCATTTACTCCTAGCTCCCCACAACTGCACCTAACAATTGGTTGCTGGCGCCCTGTTGCTTATTTAAGTGTTATCACCACTAATGGACTCTGGGCCTGATTCACAGCCGGACGCTATTTGCGCTCGCTCATTCAGAAAAAGGGGCCGGCTATTTAAATTGAGCGCTCGCTCTTTGCGGTCTGTTGACGCCTCTAAGTCTGAGCGAGCGAACGAAACATGCGCTCGCTATTTTGTAAAGACACCCCCTGGCCGCTCGCATCCTACGTCATCTCTGCTATTTATTTGATTAATCGAGTACATCGAAAGGCGTCTGAACTGCTCGCAGTGCTTGTGGTTGGATTTTCCTACCGCAATCATGCGAACAGTTCAGGCTAAGAAACAACCAAGTGACGTGGTCGATGACGTTGCTTTGTTAGTTATGCACACCCTTAATAGGCCCGTTTTGACCGTTTGGCACGCCTGCTTTCGGATCTCCAATCCCCGTTTTCAAGCACCTTCCCCTGTTACCACCCATAAATGCCTCATCCTGTCACTCAAATTAGCAGGCACTCGCAATTTTGCGAACACACGTTTTCCGACCGCACTGACTGGTTGGCGCATGCGCATTACGACCCATACGCATGCGCAGATGTGCGAACATCGCTCGGAGCGAACGAGCGGACGCTTACGAGCGGCTCTGAATCAGGCCCTCTGCGCGTATTGCCTAATAATAATCTGAAATGGCAGAATCAATTTGACACAAATCGATCTTGTATGTGTAAATGTATTTTTATTCATAAAACACTTGGGGTATCTATTACATAAAAATACCATAATAGTACTAATTATCCTTCATAAATGTTAAATCCAATTGGATAAAAAGGAGATACACACCGTCACATTGAAATAGAGCCACACAGCTGTACTTACTTCAATAGCCTATAAAAAAGTACAGAGGCCCTGGGCTAAACTTCTGCACAACCTTACAGATGTCTAATATCAGGCGAACTCAAAGTACATCCTCCAACTGTCACCTTGAGGAGCACTGCTAAACAAGGCAATTCAAATTATGCCTGAGTTCCCCCTTCAGAATATTACGCTCCACAGTGCTCCAACATTAAATATTATGCCTAACAGCGTCCCCTCCAGAATTTTATGCCTAGTAGTAAAAATTATGTCCCACAATGCCCCCAGTATGCCACATAATACCCCAAGAATGAATAGTATGCCCCCAAGTTTTACCATTATGCCCCACAGTGCCCTCTAACATTAATATTATGCCCCCAGTATTAAAAAGTATGCCCCACCAGAATTAGTATGACAGAGTACTTACCTTTTGTGACGGGCTCCTCTCCTGATGATAGCCCGGCGTCCCGAACAGGCTGCCGCTGCTTCTGAATGCAAGTGTATACAGAGCAGCTTCCGAGTACCTTAAAAAAATCACATCACGGTAGTGATGTGAAACTTAAGGGACTCGGGAGCCGCTCTGTATGCACTATGCATTCAGAAGCTGAATCCAAGCGCTGGGTTTGTGATGGTCGGGGGGGCGGCACCTGCTCTCAGGCATCGGAGACTCAAAATGAGCCTGTGTGGGGGACCATTGCCCCGACGTTAATCCAGCCCTGCTGATTGCTAGACCGGCCACAGCTATCCACAACCCCGCAGCGGCCGGCTTTTAAGTCAGAACGTCCCCTTCGCAGACCCCGCCCTCCGCCCCATTCCGGACTCGCGGGATACATTGCAGGGCAGCGGGAGGCTAAATGAAAAATCGGGAGCCTCCAGCTAAAATCGGGAGGGCTGGCAGCTATGCCCTTATCCTAAAAAAAAAATCTTATGTGGGTGTAACTAGCATCCTACAGGCCCCTCCTATTCTCTTCTACAAACCCTGTTTTCAGGGGCGTTTCTAGAGAGGAGGGGGTCCGTGTGCAGTCTCCGACACGGGCCACCGCTCTCCGCCCGGCAGCTACCTGAGAGGTGCGCGGCCAGCACCGGAGTTATAGACTCTGGGCACTAGAGTGTGCCCAGAGTCTATAGTGTATGCACAGGTCACCGGGAAAATGGCTAGACCCCCACACCGACGTGGGACTCCGGAAAGGTAAGTAATATTATGGGTGCAGGGTGTGAGGTGCGGGGCCCCCCTGGACCCAGGGGCCCGTGTTCCCCGCACACCCTGCACCCATTATAGATACGCCCCTGCCTGTTTTATCCTGGAGCCCCATCATCAACATGAGAGCACAATGGAGTCTACAAAAAGTTGACAACTGACACATTGCTGGGTCCGTCTCACTGAAGTCTCCCGCAGCGGCTAAATGAGTCGCCATATAAAAAAAATTAAAATCTTAACCTTATATTTATTTTAAATGAAAAATAAAGACATCAACAACATTGACCTTCCTAAGGGATATTTCTTCAACAATCAGAATTGTACACATTGTCGTATGAAAACGCCTGGCGCAACACTAGCGTGCATGAAATAAAAGATAATATATTAAAAGGATATTTGCCGGAGGTACACTATATTTAAATACATATGATGCCATTTGATTTTCAGGCATTAGATTCGCTTTGAAGCTTATTTTCTAGTGTCTTATCAGAGTTCACTGCACCATTTTGTCAGTAATGCATATTTTATTTGCCGTTTACAGGAACAGCAGAGCAGAAAATAATAAAAGCAATAGCGGAATTAAAAAAATCTGTGCTGTAACCAAAGATGGTCACAGCTGTTGGAACATCTAGAAGGTTATAGTGAGAGATAAGCTAAGAGTCGTGCAGTGGCAACTGTAAGAAAAAGTTTCCAGGATGGTTGAACTACCAGTTAAGAGAGCAGCAGAGGACAGGCTGCAGCCATTTGCGGCAAAGAAGGGGCCGCGACGCCCAACGTAACAGAAAACAGGTCATGTCAGCTCCGTTTTCTGGGCGTGCCAGTGTCTGCGACTTCTGACACAACTTTACTGGTCCCGGCAGCGTAATTTTCACGCCCCTCATCGGTAACCTGAGGGTTAGACTTTACAAAGCCGGAGGGTGCGTCTAATTACAAAAGACACCTCTTGTGGCATTAGCACATTATTGCACAGCCGCTGTGTACAAAGTCGCAGCGAATGGGCACTAGATTACAACTCTAAATCAGGCCTTATATGAGAACTTAGATGTATAATTGAGAAAATAGTAACAAAAATGAGGAAAAAGTGCACTGCACTGAAATCGCGCTAGGCGTTTTGTGCTATATGGCGCAAAAAATTGTTAGGTGTATGAGGACGCATCTCTATGTATATTGCATATAGATTAAATATTTTCATACTTGTTAGAGAAATCATTCCGTAAGATCATTATATGTTCCAAAATGTTATTACTAGGTAAACATCCCCAAATACCAAAGTTGCAAGGAAGGTAAGTATATGGGAAAGATTTCTGGACTGCACAACCTGAAAATATATACAATGGGAGGTGCTACCTGATGAGACTAACTGCAGGCACAGAAACAGACAAATCTCAGGTGCACAACTCCAAATTATTGATTATATATAAATGCAATAAAATTTTGAAATCAATATAGGTTTTTAGCATAATCATGGCCAAGGTTATGGGCCTACCCACCATATCCAGGTAACCTCTTTAGGGTAGGTCCCTAACATACTAGGGTTCAAATCCAGAGCGCAGTACCCCTCTTAACTATCTCTTTACACTGCACTTTTCTTACTATGGTGGTGCCCTGGGGCAGCTTGGCTTGGCCAGTTTTGGGGGGTCCTGCACTCTGGATTTGAACCCTAAACTTTATTGTGTTCTGCTGGGAGAACACAATGTCAGAGCAACCACCGGATCCAGAGGAGAGACCAGAGCGCCGGAGGAAGACGCCGGGGGACCTGTCCAGCTGGTATTCGCCAGCTCACAGTGGCGGATAGTAAGTTCATCAGATTCCGAAAATACATAATTTTCGGAATTTGATGAATACCATAATTTCCATATCCCCATATTAATGTAAGGGGAGTGTGGAAATTAACGCAAGGGGGACTTAACCAGGAGATATCAGTGATATCTCCTGTGTTAAGATACTTCATGAATACTAAAATAACGGTATTTAAGGAAAATGTCCTTTAGTTTTGATGAATATGCCGCTCTATCTTATAATTATGTATGGTTGTAAGTGTATCTTAATTGCCTACTTTTGAAAAAAAAAGAAGCATTTCAGGGAGATTGGGAAGAAAACACCTATGAATGTGGCGGTAAAGTGGACATGTGCTGTTACATCGGAGAGGCGTGTCATAAAACTAATTTACATCCATATGATAACACACTGATACTTTTCAAAAATGCATGTAGCCTTAGTTATAACCAATGGAAGGCAATTATACAGTACTAATGATCCCATTGAGATGTATATATCTCTGGGGGGGGGGAGGGGGGTTTATAACTGCTACATACTGGGGGTAAGGTGGAATCAGGGAGATTGCTAGACTTTTCAGGGAGTCAGGGAGATTGCTACTATTTCAGGGAGTCTCCCTGACAATCAGGAAGATTTGGCAAGTATGGAGTATATTCATGTGTGAACATGTAAAAATATAACATGCAATATGTCACAGGTTCCCAAACTCTCCTCAGGACCCCAAACAGGTCTTGTTTTCCAGGTCTCCACACAAGTAAAATAATTAGCTCCACCAGTAGAACTTTTAAAATGTGTCAGTGAGCAATGAACACACCTGTGCACCTGCTAGGTGACCTGTGTGGGGTCCCGAGGACCGAGTTTCAGAACCTCAGCAATACGTGTTAAAACTTCTAACATCAAAGTTCTTAAAAAAGAGGTAGAGGCGTGGGAGTGGTATACTGGGGGTGTGGCCACAAAGGCCCCCTCCCAGTGGGCATGGCCACACCCTGGTGGACATATTTTCTGATAAATACACGGCATCAGTGGCGGCTCCAGAGGTGAGGCCCAGTGGCGGCTCCAGAGGCGGGGCTGCAGCACAGTCTAAAATTCAAATAGGGGAGCCACACCAACTGTCAGTGATGTTTGGCAGCATTTGGGGTGACATGTGGTGTGATTCCCCTATTTGAATTTTGGACTGCGCTGCAGCCCCACATCTGAAGCCACCACTGCATGGCATGCAACAATGGGACAACTCCCAATCCCCAACAACTCAAGATGAATGTCCTGATCATGGAACTACAAGACAGTTCTCCAAAATTGGGACTTGTTCTGTTAAAATCAGGTCAGTTGGAAGTTATGTAATAAGACTGGCTATCATTATTATTATGGTTTCACATTCAAAAAGCAGAAAGCAGCGGGTTGACTTACCTACTTTGGTATGTGTTCTGTGACCTTTGGTAAATATAATGGAAGTACGAAGTTATTGAAAATCAATGAACTACGTTCTTACTTGGAAAAGCCAAGACCAGTAGGGGTGTGCAAAAATCCAGCACTTCTTGCAATCCGCCATGCAAACACCATGACAGAACATTTTTTAAAGGTCAGATAAAAATTATTTCACACCAATATTTCTCCAAAGTGGAGAACTAGTAGAAGGTTCTGCAGAGAAAGATGTGATTAGGATTGGTAATAACAGCTGCTTCAATAAGCACTTGGCCTCCTCTTACGGATAAGCCAGAGACGGAATTTAATCTGATCTTCCATCATTTTTATTGCAGAAATTGACAAAATAATTCATTCACCAAAAAGGTAATAAATGACACACATTTAATAAGCAAATACTGACAGATCTAATGAGTAAAGGCTAAAGATGCCGTTTAACCCATCATATAACGCTCGCCATCTTTTATCACATCCGCTTTGCCTTATTGATAACCTGACAATATGATTTAATGTCATATTTTTATCACTTTCAAGGCGTCGCATTGCTAATATAATTAATCGGCACGATATAAGAAAAAGGTTATAAATGACTGAAATTTGATTCAGCGCTGACAAAGCTAATGAGAATATCCTATTTTTAGATGCAGACCGCATTGATCTAATGATGTGATATGTTTAATGGGTTGAACTGGGTGACTGATTGTTACCTTTTAAATCAAATAATTATCACCCACTTGAAATAATATAATTATGTCAGTATTTACAGCAACATTAAGGGAGGTTCTAGGCCTTAAAAAAAACATTTATATTTAAATGTTCTGCTGGCTTCTTCTGGAAATAGTTATATTTGGCATTAACAAAAATGCTGTGCCATTCATATTTTTTCATACCCATATTAAAACTTGATGCCCTGGGATGATTAAAGCTGCAATTCAACTGATATGTTACTAATGAAAACAGGTAATTCATTTGAAGTGGTGATGCACAGACAGTGAACTGGAAGGCTAATCATAAGCCACCAACTAAAGGGCCAATCATAAGCCACCAACTGGAGGGCCAATCATAAGAAACCAACTGGAGGGCCAATCATAAGCCGCCAACAGTAGGGCCAATCATAAGCCACCAACCACCTCCCTTCTGCCCCAGTGTTTAGGACGGGGATGTAAGAGGAACGGAAAAGCACCAGGAAATACGGTGGCACCGAGCATCCTCCGGCTACCCTGACACTGGGGAGGCACTTGGGGCCTGATTCAGAGTGGTACGCTATTGCACAGTAGCTGTGTCTTCGGGCGCAGCTACTGTGCGTAATATATGCTAATGCCGCTGGAGACGTCTTGTGTCAATAGACGCCAGTTGCCGGCTTCTGTGAATGCAACTGTGTCCGAGAACGCAGTCATCTGATCACAATGCGTGACCATCGCCCATCTGAGTAACCCCCCCAGTGAAGCTGCGTACAAGGACGCAGCCATTGGCTTCAGCTAATGCGATCGCAGCTGCGATTTTGCACAGAACGCAGCTGCAAACACATGCTAATGCCTGCCAAAGCTCAGCCTGCATAAATACACCCACTGGTGCCTTCTCATATCCATCCAACTTCGCTCTTCTGCGTAAACATCGGTACCATCAATGCACATCAGCCAGTGATGCAGCATTTACACCAGGTCTTACCAGCTGCAGACACTGCAAGTTTCTTTGCACGCAGAAGGCTCTCAAGCTGCGCATGCAATCGCAGTGAATAATTTATGCTCGCCCAAGCAACGGCGTTCAAATGGACAGGCATGCTGCCGTTTTACTGACCACTCCCCCGTCACCACCCCCAAACGCTCACAGCCTGCCACTCACTCTGCGATGGATTCCTCTGTGAGTCCGTAATTGCAGTGAGATCGCAGGGCATGTACAGTGCGGCTTATACACATGCGCAACGCCTAACAATCACTCGATCTGCGTACATAGTTGCATTTGCGATCCCTGCTGAATCAGGCCCCTTGTCTTAAAAGACTTTGGCCTTTACTGCCCTCTTCAAGCTGGCAGCAGCATGCTTTCTTTTTAGACTATATGATTACCTCATACATACTGACCTTGGGATTCCTCAGTAATATCATGGAATGTGTTATCGTGGTTGAATACTTTAAAAAAAAAAAAACCTTTTTGTTATGACACGCTATTATATATTCAACATGGCGGCACTCTAAAAAATATTCATGCATAAACCTTCTAAAGAGGACAGATGGAGGCGTTGCTCATAGCAACCAATCAGCTTCTAGCTATCATTTATCAACTACATTCTATAAAATTATAGGTAGAAGCTGATTGCTTCCTCTATAGATGGTTTGATAATCTCACCCAAAGAAATATGTATAACGGGATGTAGTTATGAGACCTATACAAAATACCGACGCCTATCTTATGGCCGAAGGACGCCAGACCGAACAAGGTAAGCACGGGGTGCCCTTCGCATTAGCCGGGGGGGGAGGTTAGATTTAGGGAGCATAGCAGGGTTAGGGTTAGGTTTTTGGGGGGGAGGTTAGCGTTAGGCACCCCGGGGAGGAGGTTAGGGTTAGGAACCCCCCCGGGAGGATTAGGTTTAGGGTGCAGTAAGGGGGTTAGGGTTAAGCACCCCTGGGGGGAGTTTAGGGTTAGGCACCACTAAGAGAGGGTTAGGGGGGGGGGGGGATAGGGTACTCACCTGCCTTGTCTGGATCTTCTCCCCTCGGGCTGCCGGCATCAGAATATGACTTCATACACATTTCATGTATAACAGTAAGTTGACTCATTTTAAGAGCACTGCTCTCCTACACACAGTAGAGGCAGCCATCTTCTGAGTAAAACACATATTTATGAGAATAATGGCTGTCTATTCACTAAAACTTGTTGGCATCACTGAGGCATATAATTCTAAGTATTTTCTGACATTACCAATGAGGCAATGATTCTGTAGCCATTAGTAACCTGCATTCTCAAATATTGGTTTAGTTCACAAGAAGGCTGCCTGCACAGGGAATAAGGAAAAAAATACCCTTTATCTAGTTGACTAACTTTTGAGGGCAATTTACACTTGCAACAACAATATTGCTTTAATTTTTGTAATATATACAATCTCCTCCAGAAACAGACTCTGGTGTCACATTGTCACACAGCCTACCCCGCAGCTCTTCGGAACACACTGTGGTCATGTCACAATGAGGGCATGTCCATTTCATATTGCGGAGTAGGTGACGCCTCACTGGGTGGGATCCAGAGGTGGACTCAGTGTTGATGTTTACGCAGCTGAGCGATGCTTTGGTACTGTGCATGCACAAAAAGTCTCGTAAACCCTCACTGTGCACTCGCTAACCAAGGTGTGCGATGGGATATGACATTGCTGTTACTCGAGACAGCGCTTGCGCTACCTGGGCATTTGTGGGCGGAGACAGGGAGGTGACCTAAAGTCATCACAAAAGTGGAGGTGGCATAGGCGTGCTATGGGAGTGTGATGGGCATGTTTCTGCATCTGATTATGGGGTTTATGTATCAAGCAGTGATAAGCATGAAGAAGTGGACCAGTGGAGAAGTTGCCCATAGCAACCAATCAGCTTTGAAGAAGCATTTATCAAGTACAGTCTACAAAACAATAGGTAGGAGCTGATTGGTTGTTATGGGCAACCTCTCCACTGGTCCACTTCTCCACGCTTTTCACTGCTTGATGCATAAATATATTTAATGAAAGTTATAAAGGAGGCTGTTAGCCAGACAGGGGCTGCTCCAGGGGTCAATGTTGTGATGGTGGAGAGGTCAGATTCATCAGCGCAGTTGAGCATTACTCAAATATGAAAAGTGGGAATTGCAGGGTCTGCTCAGTCCGTCAAACATAAGTACACAAGAGGAATGCTTACACTGACATTTGCATATCTTTGCACCTCTGAATCAGGCCCCCTGTTCCGTGGAACAACACTATATTGGTTGGGACAGGGCTCACAAACTTGGACTTCCCAGCCTAAAATGGGAAGTTTGAGAGCTGTGCATCATAAAATTAGTTAAATATGTGCTTTTTGGGCATGAGTCATAGATGTACGCAGTCTTGATGTTTATGCAGTTGAGCGATTATCGATGGTCTGCGCATGTATTGAGTTACATTATCATCAGCAGTGTAACTCAAAGTCAAGGAGCATTTGGGGGAGGTAACAGGAGCGGTGGCAAAAACACAGGAGTTTCACTAACGATTTTGAGGGATGTCAGAGACTGCGACTGCGATCCTGTACTCAGAAAACATGGCTCCAGCGTTCCTGCTACCATTCTATGCACCCATTAGATTGCCCTAAGGTCAATTACACAGGTCTGCGAAATTTAAGGTATTGAAAGCTTTTTTAATAACACTTTTATATTCTTAATTATACTCCTGTGTACATCAAGAAATAGTATATTAAAAAAAAATATCACATCACATTTACCTATAAGGGGGTTACATAAATTTTTAAGAAAAAAAAAAAGAAGTTTAATTGTTTTTGACATATTTATTGTGAAATCCGAAGAATTGTAGATAATATCACTGTGTTTTTCTCTTAATTACATAATAAAATAACAATAAAATCAAACAATAATATAAACAACACCATAATCATTGAAAAAATCGTTAATATCTTGTTTTTTTTTGTCTTCAAACTTCGTTTTGCCGCTTTTTGCTTATAAGCGTTTTCTGTGTCGTCTCTGTGTATCATACAGCAGTAGTCAGCCATCATGCTGACGTCCCAAGGACCCTGATATCTCCTTTCTACATCTTTAACGTCTTGGTGGAACCGTTCACCAAGTTCTTCACTGTAGTCTCCAAGATTATTTTGGAAATGCTCAATATGGGAATTCAAAGAATGTACCTTTAAATTCATATTGCAGCCAAGGTTTCTATAACTATTAAGCACTTCCCTGACAATTTCTTTGTAGTTTGGATCCTTGACATTGCCTAAAATTTTTTAAATCACTTGTACTGTATGAGTGGTGTGTACTGTATATGTACTGTGTGTGTGTAGTGTGTACTGTGTGTGTATGTGGAGGTAGGCAGGGGTTAAAATGAGCCGGCACAGGGCCAAAACTGTGTTGCATCTGTTGTATTTGGTTCCACCTTCGCCAGATCACCTTGTAGTTGTTGTCTGTGTGCAATGTTCCTTTAGACAGTATGGGATTTAGGCCCTTTGTAAATTTCAGCTCCAGGCCCATGTGAACCTTAATCTGGCACTGGGCGGGGGAAGTTTTATGACGAGAACTGAATTGCAACGTTCTATACTACTGACTGAATTCATTTAAGACATTTTATAATAAATGTAGGCAGAATACATTTATTACTTCAAAGAATCTGAAAAAAAAAAGACATTCATAAATACACGTTTTTCAAAAAAACGTGATGTGATATGCAAAATCGGGAGTAATTTTCGTGCTCAAAAGCCAAAAATCTATAAGTATCACATAAATTTGTTAAAAAAGCTTATTCATCGCAGACCTGTGTTATCAAAGGCTCTGCAGCCGATGCTGCGTCTGTGTATGCAGATGCTGGGATTTGCAAAGCTGCTGGTGGGCGTCCCAATACAAATCTAGGTATCTCTGAATTAGGCCCTTTATTCCACAACTATTTAAACAAATCATCTTAGACAGCATCCGTTCTCAGGTGCATGTGAATAGGGAGCAGGAGAATTGTGGTGTCAAACTCAATTTATTAAAATAAGTTTCATTTAAGTATCATTTTTCTTTTATATATCTGTTAATTATATGCTCTAAACAACAACCTACAGTATTAAAGCAATCTTAAATAAAATATCCACCTAAGGGTTATTATCTTCATTTCTCATAGAATGCAGACAGATAATATTACTTTAAAGTGAAAATTTTTTATCCTCTGGTACAGAGGTGCTCGGATATTGCTTAGAACAGGTCAATAGAAAGAGAACCCCAGTACAAAATGAATTTCTTCTTACCTTGAAGATCAGCGTCCTCTGAGAGACAGTAATAAATCTGCTCCAAGTTCACCAATCAACACAAATAATTCACTCAAATGAGCTTTTGTGCTGTCACTCAGTACCAGCCTCTCGCTTGTCTGACAAGTCAAAGACCTTTCCAGCAAAGGTCACCCCATGGAAGCAGGACTCTGTGTTCCTGTGACCCTTTATGGTTGTTCACCATCGATTTTCAGGGACACATGTAATTTCATCGCTGTCCAGATATTATTATCCACATTATCAATGTTGTTCATTAAATGCAAGCTGTGTTTTTGTAACCCGCTGTCCACGGACGAAAGCCCAGAAGATAGGTCAAAGATGACCGCAGACACGTAATGGATTATCATTACGGCCGTATGCTGTTTGTGAACTAGCAATGAGGTAGAAAGAACTTAGATGGCTTATTGCGATGTTAAAGCTAAAATGGTTTTAAGGCCTTAATGTTATTTTAGTGTATTTATCGTCCATTTTAAGGCCTATTTAAATCACTTTGGAACTGATAGTCACAGTCACAGAATAATATAAAGCAAAAGGACCTGTACACCAGACAAACATTGCCTGTATGTCAATTTCAATGTTACCCGCAGTGTTCAGAAGCATTAACACTTAATAATCGATGTTTAGCAACTGCGCATGTGTCTAAGAGCCTGATTCTGAGACGGACGAAGTCAATGCGCGGCTGCGATTCCTCTTGTGTACTTCCGTGCAAACCCAGCAACGTCCACTTATGTCTGAACAATGCGCTGGTGGATCCGATCTCTCCACCATCGACGCACCATCAGTCGCAACCCCTGCCTGGTGCAGAGTCTCCTTGTAATTTTCTTAAAATATGGCCACTGGGGCTGGGTTGCTGTGAAAGAGAACACAGCCGTATGGTGAAATCACACCCATAACATGCCTATTGAATGAGACTTTCACACATCCGCAGTAGCAAAACATCGCTTAACTGTGCAAACATTGGCACTGAGTCCACCTCTTTAATCAGGCCCAAAGTCTCTAAAAAGTCGCACAGCACATGCATCCTGCGGTGTGCACACCCAGAGGCGCAATTTCGATCGAAGCACACGGTATCTAAAGTGTCTTGGAAATGGGCTAGGTGTTCCTAGGTGGTGGCTATACAGATGCACGAAGATGATCAATCTCATGAGTGTGTTATAAGAGTGTTGTAGGCATGTCGCTGAACAGATTTGCGTAGTCAGGCGCTTAATCGGTCACTTTGGAGGCCATGCTCTGCTTTAGGATCTGCACCTATCATGGGGATGGTGCAAGTTTCGATGGTGCATCCAATGGTTATGTCTAAAGACACTCCAAACGCTATTTCAGCTTCTAAAGATGCTCAAGGTGGGCATCCTCAGTCAGACGCATGGCTGTACACCGGGAAAGGGCTTTATAGCAGCATTTATATAAAGTCGCATATGCAAGACAAGAAAAAAACGTCCAAACGGAAGCTGCAGTGACTGACTTAGAATCAGGCCCTTGTTGTGTTACAACTGACTTTTATGGGACTGCTAAGTACACAGGACACTATGCCATATAGAAGCTTTGAGATGCATTAATAAATGTAAAGTGTTTGCTTTAACGCTGCTTTGTACAAGCCTCAATTTGTAATAAGTTTTGACTTTCACAAGCAGAAATGATGCATAGTTTTCATATAAATTAATTTTCATTTAAACAGCATAATAACAACTTAACAGGCTACAAAATATAAAATACACGTATATGTATGTCACACAGAGTGAATAGTAGAATGCTTCCAGCCATTTTCAATATAAAGATTCTTATGACATTTATTTGTGCTTTCAAAATTTAAATAAGTAATATCTAGTTTGTATCAAGCACAAATGTGAATGGAATGTAGTCATGTGACCGGAGGCCTTCACAATCCCGACAGCGGAATGCCGGCTAGGGATTTATGATAGGCGTCGAAATACCGTCGCCTATCATAATCCCGACACCGGAACGCCGAGGACGCCATGACGAACGAAGGTAAGTCCGGGGCGCCCTTAGCGTTAGCCGTGTGGGGGGGGTTAGGATTAGGGAGTCTAGCGGGGTTAGGGTTAGGTTTTGGGGGGGGCATTAGTGTTAGGCACCCCTAGGGGGCAGGGTTAGGGTTAGGCACCCCCAGGGAGAGTTTAGGTTTAGGGAGCGGGAAGGGGGGTTAGGGTTAGGCACCAACGGGGGTAGGTTACGGTTAGGCACTAAAAGGGGAGGTTAGAGTTAGGCACCACTAAAGGAGGGTTAGGGGGGGGGACAGGGGAGGTTAGGGTACTTACCTGCCTCTTTCAGGATCTTGATCCTGTCGGGCATCCGCTGTCGGGATTTCTAAACAGCCGCCAGCATTTCAATCCCATTCCATGTGAACACCTATGCTTTTAGGGCAACAGGGTATTTATTGTACAAAAAAATATATGATATTACAAAATAATATAAACTTATTAATTTTTTAAATAAGAAAGATATGTAAAAATGTAAAATAATAGATCGTGTAACACATTCATCCCATACGGGTATGAAGAACACCAGTGACCCAGCATGTCAAACATGATCACGGTATGTATCCATAACTTACACCTGCTTTGGTAGGGGGTGGGGGTGCAATGGAGGACATTCCATTAACGCCTTCAATTCTGGAGTTTCTGTCTCTGCCCCAGATCAAAGACACAGCCATAAATGTGTATTGGGTGACTGGAACCAACATGTTCCATCCCCATAATCATTTTACTCAAGTGGAAAACCCTAGTACAATAAGCGCATGTATTATAGCACCAGGCGGTAACTGGCGGGTTGTGTCTTTTCTGTGCCTGGCCTTACCAGTGTGTGTTAGGAGCCCGGCCAGTGTTTTATCTGTGCCGTCTAGCCCAGAGTTTTTCTGCATCACCTAGCCCGGGCAGGTCAGTGTGTGTTCAGGCCAGAAGGCCAGCTCTGTTGTGGCACACCACTGGTTGAAAATCACTGACATAGAGAAACAACAATGAAAATCCCAGTTAGCAATCTGTTGAATCAGTAAAATTATTATTTTTTTTTGCTTTTAAATGTAACCTTAGTGAGATATCATTAGCTTTTTAGTGACCAAGGTATCCAGAGAACCTTTACATTGTTCTTGTGCAAGACATACAGTATAATGTCACATGAACCATGAAATGTGTATTTATTACATACGGATTATTTATCTTGGCCAAAAATGAACACAGGCTACAGTGATCTACTGTAGAACAGTGATAAGAAATAAAATGTAGCACATCTAGCCTTGTCCATTAGGAATACAATACATGCTGAATGACTAGTTTAGTGAGCAATCTGGCCAAAAACGTGGATGGCTAAATCATACTGATTGGTTCAGGAACAGCCAGGCCGGGAGCTACAAAACACAGCAGGTGCGCCAATGCTTCTGGGTCAAACATAAAACACAGGGAGTCATCTCTTTTTGTATATTTCATAACGTTTCAAATCCATGAATCAGGATGAGGGGGCGTAAAATGCTGGACTGCCCCTAAGTGATCACTTCTCCAAATACCCATTCACGTTTATGCAGACCAACAGTGAACAGTACACAGAAGGACATGTATCAACTCTTCTAAGTATTGGAGAGGTGGAGAAATAGACCAAAGCAACCTATCGGCTTCAAGCTGGCAATTATCAAGTCTATTCTATAAAACAATAGGTAAAAGCTGATAGGTTGCTAGGGCAACTTCTCCACTTGTTCACTTTTTAGACGGCTTGATACATTTTTCCAAAAGCCTCCCAACTTTCCCATCGTGGAACCAGCATGGCGAGACAGAACCCTCAAAACAGAGCATGCCTAAATCGCGACATTTCAGAGGTATGATTCTCCACTTAGTCAAATCCAACATGTTTTATGATCTGTGCAGGAGCCGCATTGCACATGTGCAGATCTGGTCCTGCGACATCGGACGGCAGAGCCCCAAAAACTGCTGCATGATTGACATGCTGCTGCCGTTTGGGGTCGTCGACTTGGAGCTTTCCAGAAAACCGGGGAGAGTTGGCCCTGTTTTCTGGGAGTGCCGAAGCCAGTGGCTGAGTCCTTGGATGCAGTTTCACTGGCCCTGGCAACATGACTTTGCCGGACATTCTGGGTAACCTGAGAGTCGCTCAGATGTCCGATGGTCATGCAGTTATTCCGATGCCAGGTCTTGGGATGCAGCAGCGGATCAGAGAAGCCGGTAGGAGGGCGTCTTTTGCGTAATTTTGCGCCACAGCTGCGTACAAAGACGCAGATGCGGCGAACTTAGCGTACATCTCTGAATCAGGCCCATAAGTCAGGATGTGTTACGTTCCGGTTTTGTTGATTCTGATCATCCTGTGAATCCCCCTCCCCCAAACCTGCACATCCAGATGGTGCCTGCTTTCAATGTCCATGTATACATGCTGTGAATGGTTTGCATTGGCAATTTGGTAGAGGAGGCTATAGGGGCAGTTGCATCAGGTGGTTGGATAGGCTCCACGGGCAAAGAATTTGTTAACAAAACCTTATTTTCACTTTATTAGGATACAAGTGTGAGGATAGGATCGTGTATAAGAACAGATTCTACCTAGCAGTGCAATTACAATGGATGTCTTCTGTGTACCCCTAACTTTAGCCCGGTATAAAACCTGTAATACAGTACCGCCTTCTGCTTTCTCCATACAGTAACAGAGATTTCTCTTTGTCCAGCACGATATAAGATAAAGCTATGAATCAGACTCTAGTAACAACATGTAGTCCATCAATTATTTACTGTAACTTCCTTTTGTTAGTACATGAAATGTAATAAATAAATCTTTCATGTCTGGTACATTGGATTCACTTCTCACAGACAAGGTTAAATTCAGCTGAAACTTGCAGGATTACTACATTAATCCACTTGTTCTAATTCTTCATTATTCTGTTTCACATTAGTAAATGAATCAGGTACATAGGATGGGGACATACGTGGAGGGGTGAAATTACTGCCTTCTTGCCTGACTCTTTATCAGTGCACTTGTGTGTATATGTTGCCAGTAATTACACTCCTAAACGACTGACATGAATAATACAAGGCCCGCTATGTAAGACTGTGCCCCCCTGTAGCGTTCAGCCTGAACTCCGGACTTTTTGTTTCTGTGCCTCAGGCTCTCCTCCAGTACTGCCCTCTAATAGGAAGGTATGATGTCAAATCAGGGATAACAGCACCATAAAAGCAGCCCAGTCCGGTTCATATTACAACCAGTGCAGCCCCCCCAGTAAATCCGCCACCTCAGTGTGCCAACTGCAGTCCGTGACTGCACTGGCTACACTGTGACTGGCAGGGGCTTCCCTTCCAATCACACATAGGACAGGCAGCCCCAGGGGGCGATGTACACAATCATCAGTGGCACAGCGCATGTGCATAACACCAGCTTCTAGGGGCTGCAGCCGAAGCAGTCCCTAGAAGCTCGTGTTATGCACATGTGCGGCGCCATTGCCGATGCACATGCACCGGTCCTGGCACCTGCTGGATCTATTGTGTAGGTGCCAGGAACCGGCCGCTCGGGTCTACTGTCTCCTCCTCTCCTCCTGAAGTCCTAGCAGTGGCACCATGGGCAGCGACAACCACCCTCATCCATCCGCTGCAGAATACAGCTAGGCCCCTGGGACCTTGGGAGGAAACACATATACAAAACTTGCTAATGAATACTGAAGCTGGAAGCAGAGTGCTAGCTTACAATAGCACTCTGCTTGAGGGTTCGGGTCCTCTGCGTACACTGTGCATGAGTGGCTGGTGCATGGATAACCAGGGGCCAACGGAGAAGGATCCCTCTCTGAAAAAAAATTAAGGCTGACGCCATCGGCAGCATAGCAGAAATGGAAGGACTGCAAAGCAGAGATTTCTGCTGTGGTATCTCTAACTTAAATCCTGGAAATGCTTAATATGCACGGGTAACCCCCTGAAAAAATGTTTTCAAGTGATATCCTGCAAATATCCTTTCATAAATATGCCCCTAAGTTTAATATCTCAAAGCTCAGAGTTTTAGTATTTTCTGGTTTATTATCGAAATTCTACAGCTACACCATATCTCCCAGTTTCTTTGTTACTGTGCCATGCATACTGTATACACTGCAGGGAGATAGCCTGCAGCTTTCAGCCAGTGTGCTCACCTCTTGTTTATAACAGAATAACTTAACCAATCTCCAAAGGATATACTGTAACTGCTCTCTTAAGGCCTTATTTAGGGTTCATCATAAAAATGTGACTGTTGCGTACATGCAAAAGTGTACACTTATGTCTCTATGGCTGTATTTTTGGTTGTGTATACCATGAGACCTAGGACCTCATTCAGACCCGCTCGCTAGCGCTGTGTGCTTGCAAGCGGCCCGATGGTTTGCGCATGTGCATGCGCACGCTTCTTTCATGCGCATGCGCACGCGTGCGTGAACTACTCTGTGTGATCGCAGCTCACTTGCTTGCCCAGCAAAGACAGCCCAGTAAAATCAGTGACAGGAGAGGCCGTTTGTGGGTGGTAACAGGGGCAGGACACTAATAACGGGGGTGTGGAGGTGCAAACGCAGGCGGTCCCCGTGTTTCAACGCTGTTTTTAAGGTGTGCATAATTAACAGGCAGCGTCACAGTACAGGTCACATGCCTGTTTTTTACACTGAAGTCCTTGCAGTGCTTGCGGCAGGTTAAGGCAACCACAAGCGCTGCGATCGCTACCGATGGTGCTCGATGTACCAATGTTTTAATACACTTCCTGGAGATGACGTGCACTAGTGGGCATCTCAACATATGCTAATGGGTGTCTGCATACACAGAGCGATCGCTCACACAGCCAAAGTGGGTGTGCTTATGTCTTGGCGAGTGATCGCTTCCCATGCCATCACTTTGAGAAATTTGCATGCGCTGGATGCGAGCGATCGCATCTAGCGAGCGGGTCTGAATGAGGTCCCTGGTGTATAGATAGATACGCCCATCGCAATCATCATTATCAACATGGATGGTTGCACCAGGCACGTGCATATATACGCATCCTAAAATTAGCATCTTGAGGATACATGTCCCAGTCAGACTGACTGCCTTGTGTCCCTATGCTCTTATTGTTGCTACAATGGATAGCCCCGACCAGCTTCACCAAGTGTAAAGGGCTGCAAGTGTAAAATATACGTTACACTCATACTAAGTTGTGCTCATGTACACCGGGCCTGATTTACAGATGGATGCTAATGTAATCTTTACGCAGATTGAGCGATTGTTTGCCATTGGGCATGCGTGTATGCTGCAACTAGTTTGTGATTACACACGCACAGGGGATCCATACGCAAAGTCAGTGACAGGTAGCCAGCATTTGGGGGAGAGGGTTAGGAGGGGTGGTTAATAAAATGCAGGCGTGTCTTACTGTTTAAATGCCATTACATGCGTGTGCATAAATTAGCCATTGTGATCTCCTACGCAGCATGAGAGCCCTCTGCGTGCTAGGAGAGCGGTAGTGTTTGCGGCTGGTCAGAGCTGCTGCAAGGGCAAGGTGGTCACTCAATGTGCGTCAATGTTACCAATATTTAGCAGGTAAGCGATGTCATATGCAGATGAGAAGGCAGCAGTAGCCCTATGCTCAGGTGTTCTTTGGAACTATTAGCATGTTTTCGCAGCGGCGTACCGTGTGAAAACACAGCTGCGATCGCATTAGCATCCATCTCTGAATCAGGCTGACCTATACTATTGCCGTAAGTTGTGCTCACTCTAAATCAGGCCCACTGAGGGGACAGTGGCAGGTGGGACATTGCAGGTGTCCTTAGGGAAGCTCAGGGAGGACAGTAACCTCCCAAAGAGTAGAAGCACCACTGTGGGCCTGATTCAGAGAAGGACGGATCTGCAGAGCCGCACACAAGCAGCTTCGCAATTCCATCCAGCTTAATTCAGATGGAGGTGTCAGAAGCCTCCTTGTTGCATTAGTGAGCACCATCGCTCCTTTGGTCAGGCTGCGGGAGCTAAAGCATCCTGCAGCCTGATCGGGTGCTGGTCTGTTCAGAGGCCAGGAACCTGTGTCCACTGACACAAACCCTGGTCTCATCTGCAACACCCCCCCCACTGCCACACCCCCGCTCTGCCCTCCCAAACACTGCAGCATGTCAATCATGCTGCGGCTTGTGGGGGTCTGTGAGTGTAAATACAGGACCTGTTCTGCACATGTGCAGGACAGGTCCTGCGCAGATCCCTAACCATCGAAGATGTATGTTCATCAGATGAACATACATCTCTGAATCAGGCCCTGCATACACTGTAACCAATTTAGCTAATTGTATTTTTATTCAGTATAAATGGACCTACATCCTAGTTTAAAGAGGCCCTTGATGAACAATATTCTCAGCCCACATCATACATTTTTTTTAAATTGTATGATGTGGGCTGAGGATATTGTTCAAGGGCCTCTTTAGACTTGGACGTAGGTCCATTTATAATACATAAAAATGCAATTAGCTTTAAATTAGTCACAGTGTACATAGGGCCTGATTCAGAGTTATCTTCTAAGGAAAGGTAATTTACAAAGTTAACAAATTTATACCCAATGACTGTCTCACTTTCTGCAGGACAATCCATGATTCCTGTTCAAAAGGTGAGGGGGTCTACCAGTTTGAAGTAGGGATGGCCATCATCCATCTATGATTACCAATCATCGGTTTGCCACCAATGGTCGATGGTTTTGTCATCAATGGTGTGGGTCCGATGTTTCTCTGCCATCAGCGGCAGAGATGCTCTAATGTTTTTTTCCCCCATTGTACAGCGTATGTCACTTAGCTCTGCCCCCCCAATGGACACCTCTGTCTTTCCTGATTGGCCTGCTACATTCCCCTGTCTTGCTCTGTGGGACACAGGAATATGTCTGGCCAATCATGTATGGGGGTGGGGCTAAGCACACGCAGTGATATCAATCGATTGTTCAAACCATCATTGGTTTTAAATTGATGGTTTCCTGCCACTGATGTAAAGTAACAATGACACCACTGCTGATGAACAATTCAATGGCCATGGGCGAATCGTTGTTGGTTTCTAGGTTTTAGTGAGTGGTATCTATTGTGGCCACGCTATTAGGAACAGCTCAGTCATCAGATCTGACCGCAGAATAAGACCATCTCGTGTCCACAAATAAGGTCATTTAGGTTTCGGGGCAGTATCCGTTTTTTTATTATTAGAATATTTACAATAATAATAATAGTAATAATAATCTTTCCAGCAGTGCAAAAAAACACAAAAACAAAACAAATATTATTTTGTTGTTACAATGATACCATTACAGAAATATTTTTCACAATGATGAACAAAGCAATAAGAATGGAGAGAGTTAATTAAAATGTCCTCATGGACTGAAAGTCAAGGTTGCTTGTTACACCCAAGAAAGGGTCAGATGCCTTGTAAAAATAAATCTCTCACATGAAGTAGGAACTGGCAGCTGAATACTTGCACTGCCTGCCAAACCCGTTATAAAAATATAAGCAAATATGCTGGTGTGTATTTATAGGGCACAAGCAATGTAATCTGGATATGAAAACCACTGGCACTGAATTGGCTGTATTTTAACAAAACAAATATTATGACAGCTTATTATACAGTGGTACTGAGTATGATAGTTCTCTAAAATCCCCCCCAAAAAGCTGTTCTAGTTCAAATGAAAAATATATATTTTAATACTATAGTTTTTCATTTTAGCATTTATTTTACACTTGAAACCATACAACATTTACCATATTAAAAATGTAACATTTCTATATGGGAGTGCTGCACTTACGGAATAAGGAGCTGAGGACAGTGTAGGGAATTTGTGCCTTTGGGCTCTATTTACTACAATCCGTATTTGTAATGCAGATTGTAGTGTGATTTTACCGACTGAATTCGCAGTGAATTCAGGCAATATCACAAGGATTTACTACAAATCCCTTGCAGGGACAGGGCTTGCGAGAAAGCTCTGTCCCTGCGAATCCCATCCGGAGCCTTATCCTGGTATTTTCGCAAAAAATACAGTGCCCCGCGCATGCGCCGACCGCCCTCCGCTGCTACCCCCCCCGCCCCCTCGAGACCCCCCCCCCCTCAGGACTCCCCCTCACTTAATTATACTTACCTGCAGTTATCGGGCCTCCGGTGATGTCTTTTGTCGCTCCGGTCAGGTGACATCCCATACTGCACTGGGACCCTGTCAGGTGACGACAAGGCCCCAGCATGGGGGACCAGATGAACGGAGGGAGGACATCACCGGAGCCCCGAACTCCGGTCCCTAGACTCAAGATTGTTGTTTTTTTTTTTACTTTTTTTTTTACAATGTATCAGCATGTGGTCTGTTTAGACCATACAGCTGATCACTGGGGCTCTGCTCTGTTTGTTAGAGCTGAGCAGGAGTCCGGTAACCGGGGGAAACCCTGGATACTGCCACCTCCAGGTGGCGTTATTATCACAGGACTTTCCCCGGTATTTTTTTACATTTTATTTTTAGTAACTTTGGTCAGATCACATTTCCCATTACAATTATGGGAAATGCGATCTGATTACTAAAAATAAGTCATACTTAGGGGTCGGAGTAGAATTTTACGAATTCTACTCCAATTGCCCTTTAGTAACTGTAGGTGACACTAAAATAATGTGAAAATGGTGTGAAAACACCCTTATTCACATTATTTTAGTAAAAATAATGTTAATAAATAGAGCCCTTGGAGTGTCCATGCCAGACAACACATCCAACCTGTCTGATGGGTAAAGCTCATCAATGGGTAAGTGGTCCATGCAAAAAGGCCCTGATATGGGGAAAGAACATCTAATAAAATCTAATAGGATTCAGACATACTTGTCTGCTCTCCTGGAAGGGCCCAGAGCAGGGGTGGGCAATAAGTGGCCCTCCAGCTGTTGTTGAGCTGCAAATCCAGCAACAGTGTTAGAATGGCCTAATAGCAAAATTGTGGTGGGGCATGCTGGGATGTGTACTTCTACAACAGCTGGGGGGCCGCTTATTGCCCACCCATATCCTAGAGACTCAAGAATTTTTGGTAATTCTCTTGGACTTCTGAGACAATAGACCAGCCTCTCAGATCTGCCCAATGCCCCAGAGAAGCGAGCAGTCTGGGGGCCTGATGATGCAGTTCACAGTGAATTATGTCATTGTGTCACTCCCCATCTCTGATGACCAATGCAGAGAATTGTGGCATTGGAAACTAGGGGGGGAGTGGATGGGTCCACAACGACATAATCCACTGCACAACAACTCCCACCAGGGACTCCCCTCCAGCTTTTCCCTGGCAAAAAATCAACAAATATGGTTTGAGTGTGTAAGGATTGTTTAATTAATCCTACACATATGATACACTGAACAGTTACAAATAAACAGCTCTAAAAAGCAAGGTGTAAAAATTCTAAAAATGCAAGAAGCACGTTCGCAGACAACGGTACTGGCAAGATCGTCCCATCTCCTTATTTTATTTTTTAATTACCAAAGAGGTAATTATCCTACAATTGTCAATCCCGTCTAAAACGTTGTTGTATTCCATGTATGTAGCGCTGTCTAAGGAAAAAAATTGAGAGAAAACATGGCTATGCTTTATACCAGAATGCCGCTCATCTGCTGTGCCAAGACAATGCAACCATTTGGCAAGCTGCAGCACTAATGGGGTAGGTGCTTATGTCACGCTGTCTATATATAATAAAACACATATGCTAGCTGTAGATCATAAATGTATACCCACAATGTAGAATAATAAAATGTATTGTCAAAGCATCAGACTAAGCGCAAAATATGTTTATTATAATATTCAAACAGCATTAACCGGCTTTTCTATTTTCTTCTCTGCAATATAATTATCTATCACTTTTATTATTCATGATTTACATTTTAATAATGCTGATTAACATCATGAAACATCTGTATCACTGTGCTAGTTTTAGCTGAATGCCTCATCTAACAGGAAGCTTACATTACACTACACAACATATGCTGTATGTATGTTTTAAAGAATATTTGACAACAATTATTCATAATCTATACAAATAATCACATTCTTTATTGGTTGAGGGGTTTTCAGATTTTCAATAGAAAGAACTTCTAGATGTGTTTTGCACTTTCTATCTGCACCACATTATATATACTTATAGGGGCGATTTGACAGTATTAGCTCTCATCTGGACTGGCCAGGTGCCAATTCAATTGTTTTGGGCGACCAGCCCCGAGGCTGCATATGTCACTGATTTTTGTTCCCACCCTCCAGAGGTTCAGAAATTCACGCATAAAGAGAGGTTTGAGGCTGGTCTTGAGTGACGGACGTGCTTTAACTGCAGTGCAACCAGCACTTAGTACGGGACAAGACGCTTAGCCAGCTAATCCCATACATTAGAGCCCAGGAATGCGTCCGTTACGACCACTGTGGGGCTGATTGCGCAAACAATTGAACTAGCTCCTGGCTTCTTTAGATGGGAGATAATTCTCTCAAACAATTGAATCACCACCCCAGGGCGAAACTCAAGCCCCAATTCAATGGATTGTTGGTCTCCATCAGCCCAGGCCTCAAACGGTGCATTCACACCTAGGAGTATGTGACCACAACAGTAAGATATTAGTTTGCACAGTGTCCTGTCCACATTCTCCGCCTGCCTATAATCAGAATTACATAAATAATACTGTACCTAGATGATCCTTAAATCATAATAATTAAATATATTTATATTATTAAAATATTGAAATATAGATCTAATATATATCTATATATATATATATATATATATATATTATATACACTGCTAATTTTTTATGCTTTTTACTGTGTTATTGTTATATTCAGATGGCAATAACAATTCAGTTATTGTACCACCATGAGTCTGCTTTAGGGAAACTATCACCGGGAAAAAATGGCAACTCCCGCCCCAGGTAGGTGCTCAATGTTGAGGGGACTATTTTTTAATATCCTGCGATCAGGCTAATTATTTTATTGACTTTAGTTGTGGAACAAAATCACTTAATACTAGAAATGAATGACACCTCTTCTCCCGACCAATAGGACTATTTGCCCTTTGACAAATATACCCCATAACTGCATTGAGAGTAGGAGCCAAGTGATTCTTTTTGTGATCCAAAGAAGCAGGTATTGGCCCCATTGGTTATAGAAAACATGTATATTGTTCCTGCAAGAAATTATTGTTTGGACATTTTCTTCCACATAAATTTAAGCCATAAAAAGTGAATCAAGTGCTGTGCCTATTTCTGGCTTTCAAGATGAATGTCACAAATAATAATATTATATTGTCAAGGACTCGATGGACTTGTGAATTATTAGTACAAAATACAAAGTTAAACATGCCCTTCTGCGTGATACAAGTTTGTACTTCAAAATGATCGGTTTTCCTAAGGAAAAACCTGTTGTGTCACTGAAGAAAAATACCAGGTACAAATAAAGAACCAGTGGAGTTTGTATCAACACTAGGGGCAGAGTGGAGGCACGTGTAAACCGCCAATATTTTGGAAAGTAAAAAACTTTGAGAGCCGTGTTACCGGAAGTTTGCCTAAGCTATACAAGAAAAACCAACACTGTTACTTCTTTTTGGTTGCGAAGTAAAGTGAAAACTATACATGTATTTTCATTTCATCAAGCGTCTGAATTCTAAGAAAATAAATATTCCAAAACTGGGATACATATAGAAGCTCTGGTGATGGGAGAACATATACAATGGTTTTATAGATGTACAAGTAAACAACACGTAGTGTAAAAGGATAATGAACCTCAGCACATTAACTAAAGTTCAATTTAACTGTAGACCTCAGTGGGAATTTACACAATTAACAGTATAAAAAAAGTAGTCTGTAGGTAGCTTATATATAACTTTATGTTCCATTCACATTCACCACCTAAGCTGTGATGCGTTCCGTGGAGAATTATCAAACCTTCTCCAAAGGACAGGTGAAGGTGTTACCCATAGCAACCAATCAGATGCTAGTTATCCTTTATCTAATATATTCTATAAACTGACATCTAGCATTTGATTGGCTGCTATGAGAGACATCTCCACTTGTCCTATTTAGAATGTTTGTTAAATCTCCTTCATGTTAAGTATTGATGGGAATAAAGCTAAGAGACGTACCTGGCAGAGGTCATCTGACCAAGTGATCCTCACATACATCCTACCCTGGTATCATTATGGTCTGAGATCTATCAGGCCCTGAGGCTTAGAGATGTATCAGGCCCTAGTGTACTAGGGTCCTCTGCACCAGCTGCACGTCTAAGCTAAGTGGCGGCGTGCTGCTGATGCCCTTGAATAGAGTGAGCTCATCCAGGTAAGTACCACTTTTACCGTGTCTCCTGGCTGCAAAACAAAGAGATTGCGATGCATTTTGAGAATTTCTATTAATTTAAATCTTTCCTAGTTCTTTTCATGAAATACGCAAGCAGAAATCAGGTTACCGTAACTGCGCTGATGTGCGCAGCACAAGTTACCAGCGGCAGCTTGTGTGTAATCGAGTACTGATCCCCAATGCTAATCCTCCTATGAAATGTAAGATGAAACATGCACTGTATACATTGTTCTATATGCTACAGATCAATCTCTCCTCCATCTCACTGTCTTCCAATTCCCTCTCTTCTCCTGTCTCCTCTCTTCTCTCATATTACCTCCCATCCCATCTCTCACCTCACCTCCCCACTCTTCCCTTCCCTCTCCCTCATCATCTCTCACTTCAGAGACCAAAGTAAGCTGGTGGGGGAGACAGCTTGTCCCTGAATAGACCAATCATCACAACTGAAAAACAAATAAGGGGCTGTTTTTCTTGGGGTGGTGGGGATGAGCTGGTAGGGGGTATTTATGTTATGTTGGTTGCAGGTGGGGTATTAGTTATGTGGAGTTTATTAGGGGAAAAATGCATATTTATTTAATGTAAATGCTGTAAATGCTGTTAGTTTAATTTTCGTTTCTGGTGGGTGGCTTTATTAAACAAAAAATAGGGCTGTTAAGGGAGAGATGGAGGCGTATTTATTAAAAGTGTTCTTGATTTGTGCTCTTGATTTAATGTCAGGCAGGTTGGGGGAAGGAAGGTCTAGCATTGCTCGTTTTTCCAGGAGACGAATAGTGTGGCCAGAGACCAGCCACACGTGTGTAAAATGGCCATTGCGGCACTGAAGGGGTTCCTGCTTCGGTGCCATTTTTAAAAGGACCTTTAGGCACAGGGAGCCAGGTACTGTAAATGTATAGGTATTAATGTATATTACCATGTTATATTTATTGAGCTGTGCGCAGTTGTGGAATTGAGGAAACACGTTTAAATGTATAGAAAAGGGGTGGCCAACCAGTCAGAGGTAAAGAGCCAAAAAATATATGTAGTCAAGTTAAAGAGCCATTATATAATGCGCGTGCTGAAGGCCATGACCCATTTTTGTGCGCATGCCTTTGGTATGACATTTTGCAGGCGCATGACCTTTTGTTACACCCCAGTAGTAGTGCCCATTATGCAATGCCCCCTGAAGTATTGCCCATTATCAGAGCTATAACTAGACTTTTTGGTGCCCTGTGCCAGAGAAAGCATTTTTTAAATAAGTGCACCTGAAAAATGCTCATGGCCTCAGGGGAAAGGGCCAGGGAAGAGATAGGGGAGGCCAGGAGATGCTGCAAGTGAGAATGATAATGAACATGAAAATTGTTAGGTAGGGGGCCCAAACAACGCCCCCTACCCTGCGGTGCCCTGTGCCATGGCACTGGTCGCACTACCCTTCACGCTTCACTCTGGGCACCACTCCAGCTACTGCTGACTGCTGGTAGGAGTTTGGTGGTGGCAGAGTGTTACCCGTCCACGGCGCGGTGAGCGTAGCTAGTAACAGGAGTCCCTGATACCCCAACGTGCAGTGGGATCAAAACTAATCTGTGACCAGGTGTTGAGTCGAGGTCATCCGGTCACAAATAGTAACTACTAGTGGTGGCTGCCGCTTTGGCTGGCGGGTGGTCTGTAATTGTGCACATGCGCAGCATCGCGATCCCGCGCATGCACACATATTAGTAAGCCGGTTGGTTTCTGCAGACTGCATTGGCTACATCCCCTAGAAGCCGGATAGGGCTGCTGTGATAGCAAAGGAGTGGCTTCGCATGGGAAGCACCTTCTACTGTCTCTGTCCAGATTGGCAGCCCCAGGGAGAGAAAACAACTCCCCCTGGGACTGCCTGTCCATTATGTGATTAGCAGGTAGAACTTCCAATGTGAAGTAGCATATACTCCCTCCAAAACGGTGTGTGGGCGTTAGTATTCTTTCTTGTCCACTGCACTAAAATGTCTAGCTATGGCTCTGGTCCTGCAGACAACAAACTCACCTGCAACCTGCGGACTATCCTGGCATTGGGTTTGCAGTTGCCATAGTAGTCTGACGCTGCAGTAATTAAAATGCCAGGTCATGTCGTAGATGAGTGCGATAACTATGTAGGTTCTCCTTTATAGTAACCAAAACTGCTTTCAGACATGAGCAAAGAGGAGTAAATGATGCTGCGAGAGACAAGATCAGGGAAGGTAAGTACTACGATATCAGGTCCTTCATAAACTATTTAGTACAAATAAATATAGGTTGCAGCAACCCTTTAGAAACCTGAGTCACTGGAAACATCTTAAGGACCAAGTTCACAAAAAAAAAAAAAAAAAAATCTCTATGTGACTTTAAACCGGACTCATTCTTTTTGTTTCATCCCTACATTTACTAAGAAGTTTGCTGATACCAGGCAGATATGTTCATATGCTATATAAACCTGTCTCTGATTTGTAGGTGACAGCCTATCTTTAGGCATTGATATATGTTGTGTACTGTAGGCCTGTGTATAAATATAAAATCTAAGCACACACGCTAATAGACCTGCTAACATTAATAGTGCAGTGACTAATCCTTGTATCCGTAAGGAGCCAAAAGTGAAGGTTCTATAAATAGTACTATGCAGCAAGTTGCTAACATAGGAAGGGTGCAGTGTTTGCATGCAGGCACCCATACTGACCTCATCCAAACCTACGCAAGGATTATGACAGGTGGGAGACAGAAGAGTAGAAACAGCTGGGAAGTAAGGATATAACAGTCCAGGAGAGAAGAGAGAAATAATAAATGGTTGTAAGACGAGAAAGAAAACGACTTCTGGAGTAGAACAAGGGTAAGAGGACATGTTATGGAAACATCCAGATTTTTTATATCAGCCCAAGCCATGCCCTGATATAACCATGCCATGTCCATTCCCAGTCAGTGCCCTTTCCTTGTTGGTTCCATCCCTTTTGACCTCAGAGAATTGGGGCTCTATTGTGAAATTTGGGACTGTTTTGGGGCATGACATCCATGTAGACTCCTTTACTATAGACTACAGAGACAGGAGATGATGGAATAGAATAAGAGAGACAGACAGGAGCTGAGCAGGTGGTAGAAAACAGGAGCTGGAGTAGAACAAGGGCTATGGGAGCTGAGTAAAAAATAAGAAGACATGACACGGAATAGGACAAGGGCGTCAGGAGCTAAGTAGGCAGCATGACAACAATAGCTGGATTAGAACAAGGGCCATGACAGTTGAGTATAGATTAAGAAGGCAGGAGCTAGGATAGACCAAAGGAGACAAGAGTTGTCAAGGGATAGGTAAATAGGATCTGGGGTACAACAAGGACACAGAAGTTGAGTAGACTGCTGAAAGATAGGTGCTAGAGTAGAATCATTGAAACAAACGCTATACTAGTCCGTAAGAAGATGAGTAGAAAGTAGTAAGACAGGTGCTTCAGACGTGATTTAGAAGTAGGAAGACAGGAGATGGGGTAGAACATGGACAACTGGAGAATGGGAAGACAGCAACTGGTGTAGATCAAAGGAGAAAGGAGCTGAGTAGGTAACAGTAAGACAGAAGCTGAGTAGGGAGTAGGATGGGAGGAGTTCAGTAGAGAGTAGGGAAGATAGAAGCTTCAGTAGTGAAGAGAAAACAGTAGATGGAGTAGAACAAAGAAGAATGGATAAGAGTGGAGAATAGTAAGATAGTGCAGGGATAGTCATAGTACAGTATGGCAGGAACAGAGTATAAAATGTGTGCCTCTATTGTATTGTTTGTAGCGGCTACTGGCCCCTACTTACCATCCCCTGCATTGGCGATAGTTCAGCCATTTGTTACAGGAGCTGTATAGAGAGTAGGAAGACCAGAGCTGATTAAGCAATAGGAATACAGGAGCTTGAGAAGAACAATTGCTACAGTAACTTACTAGAACATAGAAAGTCAATAAGTGAAGCAGATCACTGGAGAGAGGACCTGAGCACAAAAAACAATACTTCACAACATTCTTGCTTGCATTCTAGGGACAAATTAGACCTTGTCCTTACACACTCCGCACCATCCTCAGATCTGCAGAGGCTACTCCCATTCCCAGTAAGGCCAAAAGCCAGGAGCGTATCTATAATGGGTGCAGGGTGTGCGGGGAACACGGGCCCCTGGGTCCAGGGGAGCACCGCACCGCACACCCTGCAACCATAATATTACTTACCTCTCCGGAGTCCCACGTCGGCGCGGGGGTCCGGCACTGTAAAACGACTGGAAAATGGCCGCAGTGGCCATTTCTCCGTCGTTTGTGCATGCGCAGTACAGGGAAAATGGCCACCGTGGCCATTTTCCCGGTGAACGGTGCAGACACTATAGACTCTGGGCACACTCTAGTGCCCACAGTCTATAACTCTGGCGCTGGCCGCGCACAGCTCAGTGGAGAGGAGGAGCCTGTGTCGGAGACTGTCCACGGACCCCATCCTCTCTAGAAACGCCCCTGCCAAAAGCCCCCTTTTTGGCTGGTCAACCTCAGAAAATGGAGACTCTTGGGAGGTGGAATGGAAGAAATGACTCAGGAACTGTTTAGAACAAGGGAGACTGAGCTAAATAGAGAATAGCAATGCAGAGAAGCTACAACATACTGAGGAAGCTAGCATGTGAAATCATGACAAGTACAGGTTCTCTCCAAGGCAAGGAGGCAATTTTCATATATACCCTATAATGTGAATCAAAAGATAATTCTAGAAGGTGCTAAATAAATGATAAGTAGAATCTAATACAAATGCGCCCACGTTTATTGTGGCCATGCGCGGCACAAACGTGCCCGCGAGTCGCGCCACGGTAGCAGTCCTGCCACACTGCTCTTCCTATCATCACTTTATGCTGTAACTCAAGGAGGCAAGGCAATATAACACTTGACAAAAATATCAAATTAGAAAATTGGGGCAAACCAACCAGCACCTCCAATGCACCCGAATTGCATCCTGAAATGCCCAATCCGCAGCCATTAACACAAAGCCACGCTCCCTTTGAGTCCTGAAAACTGGAGCTGTTGAGGAGCTTTCCATGTATAAAAATCCAGGGAAGTTTAACAAGGCAGCTTACTATATGTACAGACAAGAAACAGCAAAGGGTATCCCCCCGCACTCGAAATGATAGCAGCAATAAGATTTGAAAAACTACATGGTGGTAGATAATTCAGAGATCTCAGTTGCATATATTTGCAAAAATATGTCTAAGCCTCCAGGCCACGTCACGGCTTCTCTGATACTGGAGGTTCCTACTTCTAAGTCAAAGTATGGGGCGCTACCAATAAGCATTACATGTACACACTGCCAGCTGTCCCTAATTTTCAGGCACAGTCCCAGGTTTTAGATTTGTCCCTGCAAATTTTAGTTCCTGCAAATGTCCCAATTATTCAGCAATAACCAACTGCACAATAAAATTCCTTAATAAAAAGTTGTTCATGTTAGATTAAATTATTGCAATCTATTCCTTTTATATATGCTTTATCATTTATTAGCTGCTTACGAGGATTATAAAAAAGGATAAAAAAAAAAATTAGAATTAGATTCTAAACTTCGGTTTAAACCAAAAAATCCAGAAGACTACACACCGCCATCCCAAAAAATAAGCACTGGGAACAGGAAACCCCAATAACTATTAAATTTAGTATATGTAACATAATGGATATTTTAGATCTCCAAGGCCCATGAAGACTGTTTTGTGTGTGACACGCTTAGATGTATCAGCTCAGCCAAGTGTCCCTGGAAATAATTTTCCAATGTTGGCAACTATGAAGTTGTTGGCGCTCATTTTAGGCGGTATATTTACTAACGTGCAGGTTTTTTTAAGTGGGGTTGTTGCCCATAGCAACCTACAGTATTAGGTTCTAATTCTGATTTATTTAGCACCTTCTAGAAGATAAAATCTAGACTCTGATTGGTTGCTATGGGCAACATCTCCACTTCTAAAACCCACACTTTAGTAGATATACCCCTAGGTGTGTTAAACATATTTGCACTTGATCAATCATTTTGTCTTTGGTCCTTAGAAAAATACCCTGCACCCGTTTGTTAAATGATTGGTTTCCAAGACAGAATTCTTAAGTTATTTAAAACAAATACACCTATAATTGAGGATCACCCCATACAAGTTTAGTGATTCTATAAAATATTTCTCATTGCACATCTCAGGTCAGCGCTCTTAGGAAATTCCAATAAACAAAACATGCAGTTCTGCCGGCTCGTCGTTGCAGAGCAGCACTATGGACAGGTAAGTATAAGACTCTATGGGCGCAGGGCAGGGTTGCCTACCTTTAATATTCTCTTCCCGAGAGAAGCCCGGGTAAGAGAAGCAGCAGGGGGCCGATGGGGGCGGGGCTTGATGATTCGCGTCATTAAGCCCCGCCCCTCGCGGTAAAATTGCCGCGATTGGGCACAATTTACATAGCGGGCAGGGCCAAATGCTGTGATTCATGCAGAATCACAGCTTAAGCCCCGCCCCCTTCACGGAGACCCACGATTGCCGCGGGTATTCTCCTAATTCTGCCCACTTCACTAGGAAGTGGGCAGAATGCGGGAGAAATGCCTACCCTTCTGGGGGTGCGGGGGGTTACCCGAAAAATCGGGAGCCTCCCGCGAAAACCGGGAGGGTAGGCATGTATGGCGCAGGGTGTGCGGTGCACATGGGCCCCTGGGTCCAGGGGGGTCCACACCGCACACCCTGCTCCCATTATAGATACGCCCCTGGCACTATACCAACATACATTCACTCTCATTACCTGCTCCCATTCACATTACAGGACTGGGTCCACTCTGTGGGATGTCCTCCCTTGCACAACAAGATTTTCTTCTAACCACCCACATACTGTAACCTTCATAAGCTAGTCTGCCTGATAATCTGCACAGTTCACACAAAATTTACAAATGTTCTCTTTCTACATCTGAATCATACGCAGTGGCGGGCTGGGCCGGGGGGGCAGGGTGCCATGTGCCCCCCGGGCCGCAGCGTCATGCGGGCCGCGGACCGGTGCAGTCTGTGTCACTTTGACACAGACTGCACCGCGTGTGTATCGCTGACCGGACGGAGTTCGGTCAGCGCTACACTGACAAACACACAGCCGCCGGCTCCGGCAGCTGTGTGTTTGTTGTAAGCAGCAGCCAATGAGAGTCTGTCAGACTCTCATTAGCTGCTGCTGCGCCCACTGCAGGAGCCGCTCCATCTTCCAGCTCCCGCAGTGGGCAATGGGAGAGACGTCATGATGTCATATGACGTCTCTCCCATAATGCAGAGCGGCCCGGCCCGGGAAGGACAGACGGAGGAGCAGATGGCAGCGGCAGGAGCGGGGATTCAGGTAAGTGTTTTTTTTTATTTTGTTTTTTATATTACGTGTGTCTACTGGGGGGGGTGTCTGGCACTACTGGGGGCACTACAAAGGGGGGACTACTACTACTGGGGGCATTACAAGGGGGGTGGGGAACTACAACTACTGGGGGCACTACAAGGGGGGGGACTACTACTACTGGGGGCACTACAAGTGGGGACTACTGCTGGGGGCACTACAAGGGGGAGGGGACTACTACTACTGGGGACTACTACTACTGGGGGCACTATAAGGGGACTACTACTACTACTACTGGGGGCACTACAAGGGGGGTGGGGGACTACTACTACTGGGGACTACTACTACTGGGGACACTACAAGGGGGGGCTACTACTACTGGGGACACTACAAGGGGGGGACTACTACTGGGGGCACTACAGGGGGGGACTACTACTACTGGGGGCACTATAAGGAGGGGACTACTACTAATGGGGGCACTACAAAGGGGGGGGACTACTACTACTGGGGGCACTGCAAATGGGGGGACTACTACTACTGGGGGCACTACAAGGGGGGGACTACTACTGGGGGCACTACTGGAGGCTGCATAAGGGTGTTCTCTCCTGTGGCACACGGGGGCACTGCATATGGGCACTACGACATGGGGCTGCCCTAATCTTTATTTTTACCTTACATTAATCCCATATGGACCTGCCTCCTCCCTGGAACACTGGAGGGGGGGGCGCCGTAGCACGCATATTCTTCGGACACACACGCTACTTCTCTGCCAGGGCCGCCTGCATGCATTTGCCCCCCAGGCTAAAAGTTGCCAGCCAGCCCCTGATCATACGGGATGTAGTCGGCAACTGGGCATGCGGGATGCCGACTGTCAGAAGACCGGCGCCGAAATCCCGACAGTTCGGAATCCCGGCACCAGTATCCTGACCGCCGCCATCCCAAAGGTAAGTATCGGGGTGTTAGGGGGAGGTTAGGTACCAGGGTTAGGGTTAGGCATTAGGGGGTGGTTTAGGGTTAGCCACCGGGGAGGTAGTGTTAGGATTAAGGTGCGGGGAGGGGGAGGTTGGGTATAGGCACTAGGGGGTAGGTTAGGTTTAGGCACCGGGAAGGGTTAGGGTAGGGGTTAGACAAATACTTACCGCTGTTCTCTATGGGTGTCGGGATTCTGGCTGTCAGGATACCGCTGTCGGTATTCTGACCAGCAGCATCCCGACAGCCGGGATTTCTTACCCAAACCGGATCATACACCCACCAAGAAAATGTTTCCTTTGCAATCTGATTTGACAAATTTGTAATATGTAGCACGTATCCTCTTGTATCAAAATAATATCTTATAGATTGTAAGCTTGTGAGAAGGACCAACTTGCTCCTTTCTCTGGCTGTTATTACCTATCTTGTCTGTTTTTTACCCCATCATAGTTCAACAAAACTTGCAGGTGCTACATAAATAAACTAGTTTATTGGACCCGGCCACACTTCCTTGCGGTCCCTTCTCTACAATCCCTAGCAGTGGGAACCTTTTGCGTGGGTGGGGAGCATGAGTCTGTCCCAGTCAGACATGTACCCACTATGATGTCTGACTTGGGACAGACTTTGTAGTAGTATTATATAAAATAAATGTTAATATATAAACAAAAATGTCTTATTGGGAATATGTAGGTGGTTGGGCTGAGCTGCATGGTTTGGGGGGTCCCTGTGTGGTTTTGGAAAATCTGGGCTTAGTTTGATCAATTTTGCTTCTTTAAAATATTTGGAAGTTTAGCAATGTTCTTAGTAAATGTTATATGAAGGCATGTACGAGCCAATGTATTAACGTTTACTGGAGATTCAAAAAAACCCCACTGACAAATGTGTCTGTTTGTTCAACTAGGAAGTTTGTTCCTTTACTAATCTGTTTGCAGCTTAATTAAACTTTGCAGATATTTTAATAAATATTTTAAATAAACATTTTAAAAGTCATTAAGCAAAAAATAAAGTTGAAATAAATGTATTTAATCCAAGGATTCATCTGTCCCCAGACATAGCTGTGTAACAGAATCTTACACAACAGGCCTCTTCTCTGGCACTGTACACCAATCTAATTAGGAACAACCATCTTTTGTTTGCAGTCATAAATGCAATAATGAAAAGCAAAATCTGTTTTCAGCACTGTAAATACAACGAGCAGATCTGCTGACTTTCACACCAGCATTTTTTTCTACTACTATGCAGACTGGAAGTATATCTGAGACTGCCGAGGGAACATTCGATGGGAGATTTTGAAATAAAGCAGAATATAAAGAGCCCATTTCTCTATATTGCCAATGGAATCTGTCACAGTGCCCCCCCAATGCCAGGAGCCATCATTACAGAGCTTAGCTCCTTTTCCAATGCATTTAATGAAGTGATGTTATTTTTAAATAGGCCCTCTGTATTTCCAGAAGCAGAAACGGACAGATTAGAGAGGAAATCAAAGTTCACTTAATATTATCTTCTAGACAGATATGTCTATTATTATTATTATCATTTATTTATATGGTGCCACAAATGTTCCTCAGCGCCTTACAAAGTACATAAACAAGTTGTAGACAAGCGATTTACAGAACAATACAATACAGGGCCAGGACATGGATAATATAGCGACCATAACACCCAGATAAGCAACAGAGCATAAGCAACCAAGTGTTAGGTGCCCTAGTGGTGAGTAAGAAGTAGATGAAACTAAAGTAGGGAGAAGCACAAGAGGGTAGAGGGCCCTCTAAGACAAGGGCTTGGGATGTTATGGGCAACAGGGTTCGGTTTACATGGCTCCAGGTGAAGTTGGACAGATGGTGGACAGGGCTAATTTGTGTCTTTAAAACCGTTGGGCAGTACATGTTTAGCTGTACATGTGCACTGCAAAATAAGCAAAACTGGATTTGCAATGATGCAATTCAATACGAAACGCATCATCAATCCCTCAGACCACCCACTGCTCTGGGGATGATGTAGGAGAGATCTGGAAGGCTGGTCTACTCTCCCAGAGTCTCCCAGACATGTTGTTGCTGGTTGGTTTTGTTGTCAATTACAAGTTCTGTTGAATAGGGTGTTCAGAAGGCATTGAAGATAGTTGGATTTAATGATCATTTCAGGTGACACAATGGGTTGGAAAGCAAAAAGTGTTGTAATCTGGGAATATTCTCCATTGTGCCCGCTAACCTGCTTAAAAAGTAAAAACATAAAGATTATTAAATGAAACAAAAAGTATGTTTTGGCCCCCTTCCCTGTATTTGGGAAGGTCCATCCAATAGGGGACATGGAACACATTTTAGAGGTTCCCTTTACTCCCAGGCAGGCAATGTGTGAGCTATTGTTAAGTTACTATACGTAGATTCGTTTTGGAGCAAAGCAGCATTATAGTGGCTAAAATGCTTAGGGAAACCTATTTGCTATTTGACAAAAGGGTCATTGCTGAAGAACTTTCTGATTGTTTAACACTCATAGACCTTATGAAGCTGTGAAAAGCAAACATTGCCCCCCCTCTAATGTCATATCAGGAAAGCATTTACTGTACCTGACAATCTGGACCAGAGAAGCCGGAGGCCGTTTGCTGGATCCCTACCGGGTCAAATAAAAGCGCATAAGCAAATCACTTTAACCTTTCGCCTACAGGGTTAGGCTGCCAGTGAGTAGGAAAGAGAGCAGTAGCTTTATGCCTGGGTTCCCACAGCAGCTAAGGCATGATAAATATTGGCAGTACAACATTCTCTATATTACTGCGATAAACAGTGATACAGAATGTTGTAGTATATTGCGCACATAGAACATATTTATTTTACATAATAGTGAGGTCAGTAGCATTGTTCAAAGGCACAGATCTCCAGAACACGATAACAACCAATCAGTAGTTAGTGTAGGTCAGACATCAGGGCTAATGTATTAATACAGGCCCTCATTCAGAGCCGCTCGCTAGCGGCAGTACGCTCGTTCCGAGCGATGTTCGCACATCTGCGCATGCGTACGGTTTTTAGTACGCATGCGCGAACCAGTCAGTGCGGCCGAAAATCGTTTGTACGCTATATAGCGAGTGCCTGCTATTTTGAGTGACAGAATGAGGCGTATGTGGGTGGTAACAGGGGAAGGTGCTTGAAAACGGGGGAGTGGAATTCGAACGCAGGCGTGCTTAAAGATCAAAACGGGCGTTTTAAGGGAGTGCATAATTAATACAGCAGCGTCATTGACCACGTCACTTGTTTTTTTTTAACTCAGAACTGCTCGCAAAATAGCGGTTGAAAAAACCAACCACAAGAATAGCGAGCAGTTCATATGCTGTACGATGTACTCGATTAATCTAATAAATAGCGGACATGACGTATGGTGCGAGCGGCCAGGGGGCGTTTTTATCAAATAAACGAGCGTATGTTTTGCTTGCTCGTTCAGACTTAGAGGTGTGAACAGACTGCAATTTGCGAACGGATCATTTGAATATCCACCCCTTGTTTTTGAACGAACGACCGCAAATAGCGAACGGCTCTGAATCAGGCCCACTGTATTTAACAGTAATTAAGTTTTATCTATCTAGTACAAGTTAGAGGATGAAAACAAGTATCTGGCCCTGTTGTTATGGTTTAGTGCAAAGTTTTACACCTAAAACCATGTTCAAATAAAGAAAAAGTCTTGTTGGTTGCCCTAAATTTAGTACACTTAGAATAGAAGCACTGTTAGTAAATAACCCTACTATAAGAGGGGAGCCGGTTAGAATATTGACAGACACAATATTGACATGGACATACACTTGACAAGGAAAATATAAACATACACAAATGGGGACATGGTTAAAATGCTGAAATGTTCCAAGTGTCGACATTTAACATCAATTATCAACACCAAAAATGTCGACAGTACATTTTTGTGTTATTTTTAGGGATAGATATAGGGCTTAGGATAACATTTTTAAAAAACTGTATGTCGAAAATATGGTGTTGACATGGTGAACATGTCGACATTTTAACCATTTCAACGTTTGCAAGTGTTGACATACTGCCTGTCGACCTAATGTCGATGTTGATATTCTGACTGTCGACTTTTTATCCCACACCCCTTTAAGAGGGTATCATTAAATAGCTGTTTGGTAACTTTACCAGGTCTTGTTTCCTTACACTAAACAGGTAGCAGGTGATTTTAGGACTATTCAGTTTAAAAAAAATTCTGTTTTAAAAAACAAAAAAACATACACTGCTGTATTAATGACGGAGAGGACATGTAGCACAGCTACAAGTGACATCACAAGGTGAGACGTGCAGGAATACATACTGTATAGAACCCTGAATAAAGTGATATGCAATAGGATTCCAGAATGTCCGAATAAGACATTATTAAAATAATATACTTATATATAGCCAATACTAGTCTACTCTCCGTACTGTCTGGGAGGCTCACATATCTCAGGAAGCTCTCCCAAACTCCCGAGAGATTAAACCAGCTCCTCAGGTCTGGGGTCTTGATGACGCCATTTGCGGTAAAATGCGTCATGGTGGCCCTGCCCCAGCTGCTCAGTGGCCTAACTCTGAACCTTGAACAGCAGGGTCCAGGGCTATGATTACATGAAGATGGAAGAAAAGACACATTAAAGGAAGGAATGAGAAAAAGGAACTGAAGAGGAGATAATGGGAAAGAAAACAATAAGAGGGGAAAATAAGAGGGAATACGAAAAAAAGCAAATGTAAAGGTAAAAGGGACTGGGAGAAGAGAGAAGGATGGATGAATAGGGAAAAATGGATGGAATGGGTGGAAGGAAGGGCAAGAGGGTTGGAAAAAGGGGCAGAGAGAAAGGGAGAAGAAGGTATGTAGATAGTGGAGGGAGGAAGGGAGGAAGAAAGGTCAGCTTGAGGGAAGATAGTGACCATGGAAAGGTGGAGGAAGAAAACAGGGAGGAAAGGAAGGTAGTAAGAAGGTATGTAGATGGTGGAGGGAGGGAGAAAGGTCAGCTTGAGGGAAGATAGTGACCATGGAAAGGTGGAGGAAGGAAACAGGGAGGAAAGGAAGGTAGTAAGAAGGTATGTAGATGGTGGAGGGAGGGAGAAAGGTCAGCTTGAGGGAAGATAGTGACCATGGAAAGGTGGAGGAAGGAAACAAGAAGGAAAGGAAGGCTGTTAGGTAAAAGAAATAAAAAAAAAAAAACGTAAAGATATAAGATAAACATTTTTTACAAAAATTATATAAAAAACTAAAATAAAATGGAAAGTAGAATAAATTAAGAAAATGTGGAAAAAGAAGAATGATGAAATGGTAAAAATAATGTAAAGTAGAAAGGGAAATGAAGAGGTTGCAATGAGAGGAAATAAAACAAGCAAGTTCTCTATATTTTCCCTTTGCATTCTGGTCACATGTCCTACTGCGAAGTTGTCTCTCACTTGTCTATTTTGAGGAATATTAATGTGCCCAAGAACTCTCAGTACAGAAACTACTTTGCTGTTTAACGATGATCACTGGGTAAGAACACTCAGCATGCAACGCATGAAGCAGACTTGCCTCAGCCGGCCATAAATGCATAACAGAACCAGCATGTGTCGTAAACTTTAAGACCGTCAGGGTGTTATCTCCTGTGTCATGTTTAAAATGATGTCAAATTCTAAAGCTGCCGTTAAGCGCAATAAAAGAGTGCATTCGCCAAACGGTAACTACTGTCATTTTTATAATTGATGCCATTAAACACCATTTGGAGTTTAAGCATTTTAACTAGTTGAAAGACAAGAGGCACATGAAAGGTTAATGCCGTACCTGCCCCACGATGTCTCAAGTAATATCGTGCATTAGCGCGTGAGAGAGCAGAACACGTCCACAACAAGGGACGCCTTTCAGTATGATGTTTTTTACTGTGATTTACTCACATCTTCTCACTGGCGGAAACCTCTGCATCTCCCTGTGTAGAAGTGCAGATAAGTGGAACAGCGCTCCGCTTAAGTAACCGAGAGACAAGGATTCCCCATGGACCTTGATAAGGAGGACACTTCTCTCACATCATCTCTAAAACATCAAATGTCTGTCTCCGCCACAATGACATAACCATTTATACTCTGCTGCCTTTAAGCACTTGGCAGCCTGCACAAGAGGTACGGGATTATGTAGATTGGGTCTCTCCCAGTGATTCCACTGGTTTTAATCTGAAACTTCCTGGTAAAATTCCCTATCATAATATGTAGTTAAAACGCTACATACACAGAATTATACATTTAACATGAGAGCTAAGAAAACTAACTTCCCTGTGTTTCCTATGTTCTGTTAGTCTTCAGTTACAGGCCAGAATGACGTGAACGCTGCATGTACTGTCCAGCATATTTTAGTCTGCAGTTACAGCTTAGAATGGTGTGATAGCTGCATGTACTGTCCAGCATCATTTAGTCTGCAGTTACAGGCTAGAATCGTGTGATAGCTGCATGTAATGTCCAGCATATTGTGGTCTTTTAGTCTGCAGTTACAGGCTAGAATCGTGTGATAGCTGCATGTACTGTCCAGCATATTGTGGTCTTTTAGTTTGCAGTTACAGGCTAGAATGATATGATGGCTGCATGTACTGTCCAGCATCTTTTAATTTGCAGTTACAGGCTAGAATGGCGTGAACGCTGCATGTACTGTCCAGCATATTGTGGTCTTTTAGTTTGCAGTTACAGGCTAGAACGGCGTGATAGCTGCATGTACTGTCCAGCATCTTGTGGCCATTTAGTCTACAGTTATAGGCTAGAATGGCGTGATAGCTTCATGTACTGTCCAGCATCTTTTAGTTTGAAGTTACAGGCTAGAATGGCGTGAACGCTGCATGTACTGTCCAGCATCTTTTAGTCTGCAGTTACAGGCTAGAATGGCGTCATAGCTGCATGTACTGTCCAGCATCTTTTAGTCTGAAGTTACAGGCTAGAATGGCGTAATAGCTGCATGTACTGTCCAGCATCTTTTAGTCTGAAGTTACAGGCTAGAATGGCGTAATAGCTGCATGTACTGTCCAGCATCTTTTAGACTGCAGTTACAGGCTAGAATGGCGTGATAGCTGCATGTACTGTCCAGCATCTTTTAGTCTGAAGTTACAGGCTAGAATAGCGTGATAGCTGCATGTACTGTCCAGCATCTTTTAGTCTGCAGTTACAGACTAGAATCGTGTGATAGCTGCATGTACTGTCCAGCATATTGTGGTCTTTTAGTTTGCTGTTACAGGCTAGAATGGCATGATAGTTGCATGTACTGTCCAGCATATTGTGGTCTTTTAGTCTGCAGTTACAGGCTAGAATGGCGTGATAGCTGCATGTACTATCCAGCATATTGTGGTCTTTTAGTTTGCTGTTACAGGCTAGAATGGCATGATAGTTGCATGTACTGTCCAGCATATTGTGGTCTTTTAGTCTGCAGTTACAGGCTAGAATGGCGTGATAGTTGCATGTACTGTCCAGCATATTGTGGTCTTTCAGTCTGCAGTTACAGGCTAGAATGGCGTGATAGCTGCATGTACTGTCCAGCATATTGTGGTCTTTTAGTCTGAAGTTACAGGCTAGAATGGCGTGATAGCTGCATGTACTGTTCAGCATCTTTTAGTCTGAAGTTACAGGCTAGAATAGCGTGAACGCTGCATGTACTGTTCAGCATCTTTTAGACTGCAGTTACAGGCTAGAATGGCGTAATAGCTGCATGTACTGTCCAGCATCTTTTAGTCTGCAGTTACAGGCTAGAATGGCGTGAACGCTGCATGTACTGTCCAGCATCTTTTAGTCTGAAGTTACAGGCTAGAATAGCGTGATAGCTGCATGTACTGTCCAGCATCTTTTAGTCTGCAGTTACAGGCTAGAATGGCGTGAACGCTGCATGTACTGTTCAGCATCTCTTAGTCTGAAGTTAAAGGGTAGAATGGCGTGATAGCTGCATGTACTGTCCAGCATATTGTGGTCTTTTAGTCTGCAGTTACAGGCTAGAATGGCGTGATAGCTGCATGTACTGTCCAGCATATTGTGGTCTTTTAGTCTGCAGTTACAGGCTAGAATGGCGTGATAGCTGCATGTACTGTCCAGCATATTGTGGTCTTTTAGTCTGAAGTTACAGGCTAGAATGGCGTGAACGCTGCATGTACTGTCCAGCATCTTTTAGTCTGCAGTTACAGGCTAGAATGGCGTGAACGCTGCATGTACTGTTCAGCATCTTTTAGTCTGAAGTTACAGGCTAGAATGGCGTAATAGCTGCATGTACTGTCCAGCATCTTTTAGTCTGAAGTTACAGGCTAGAATGGCGTGAAAACTGCATGTACTGTCCAGCATCTTTTAGTCTGCAGTTACAGACTAGAATGGCGTGATAGCTGCATGTACTGTTAAGCATCTTTTAGTCTGCAGTTACAGGCTAGAATAGCGTGATAGCTGCATGTACTGTCCAGCATTTTTTAGTCTGCAGTTACAGGCTAGAATAGCGTGATAGCTGCATGTACTGTCCAGCATCTTTTAGTCTGCAGTTACAGACTAGAATCGTGTGATAGCTGCATGTACTGTCCAGCATATTGTGGTCTTTTAGTTTGCTGTTACAGGCTAGAATGGCATGATAGTTGCATGTACTGTCCAGCATATTGTGGTCTTTTAGTTTGCTGTTACAGGCTAGAATGGCATGATAGTTGCATGTACTGTCCAGCATATTGTGGTCTTTTAGTCTGCAGTTACAGGCTAGAATGGCGTGATAGTTGCATGTACTGTCCAGCATATTGTGGTCTTTTAGTTTGCTGTTACAGGCTAGAATGGCATGATAGTTGCATGTACTGTCCAGCATATTGTGGTCTTTTAGTTTGCTGTTACAGGCTAGAATGGCATGATAGTTGCATGTACTGTCCAGCATATTGTGGTCTTTTAGTCTGCAGTTACAGGCTAGAATAGCGTGATAGCTGCATGTACTGTCCAGCATTTTTTAGTCTGCAGTTACAGGCTAGAATAGCGTGATAGCTGCATGTACTGTCCAGCATCTTTTAGTCTGCAGTTACAGACTAGAATCGTGTGATAGCTGCATGTACTGTCCAGCATATTGTGGTCTTTTAGTCTGCAGTTACAGGCTAGAATGGCGTGATAGCTGCATGTACTGTCCAGCATATTGTGGTCTTTTAGTTTGCTGTTACAGGCTAGAATGGCATGATAGTTGCATGTACTGTCCAGCATATTGTGGTCTTTTAGTCTGCAGTTACAGGCTAGAATGGCGTGATAGTTGCATGTACTGTCCAGCATATTGTGGTCTTTTAGTCTGCAGTTACAGGCTAGAATGGCATGATAGCTGCATGTACTGTCCAGCATATTGTGGTCTTTTAGTCTGAAGTTACAGGCTAGAATGGCGTGAACGCTGCATGTACTGTCCAGCATCTTTTAGTCTGCAGTTACAGGCTAGAATGGCGTGATAGCTGCATGTACTGTTCAGCATCTTTTAGTCTGAAGTTACAGGCTAGAATAGCGTGAACGCTGCATGTACTGTTCAGCATCTTTTAGACTGCAGTTACAGGCTAGAATGGCGTAATAGCTGCATGTACTGTCCAGCATCTTTTAGTCTGAAGTTACAGGCTAGAATGGCGTAATAGCTGCATGTACTGTCCAGCATCTTTTAGTCTGCAGTTACAGGCTAGAATGGCGTGAACGCTGCATGTACTGTCCAGCATCTTTTAGTCTGAAGTTACAGGCTAGAATAGCGTGATAGCTGCATGTACTGTCCAGCATCTTTTAGTCTGCAGTTACAGGCTAGAATGGCGTGAACACTGCATGTACTGTTAAGCATCTTTTAGTCTGCAGTTACAGGCTAGAATAGCGTGATAGCTGCATGTACTGTCCAGCATCTTTTAGTCTGCAGTTACAGGCTAGAATAGCGTGATAGCTGCATGTACTGTCCAGCATCTTTTAGTCTGAAGTTACAGGCTAGAATGGCGTGAACGCTGCATGTACTGTCCAGCATCTTTAAGTCTGAAGTTACAGGCTAGAATGGCGTGATAGCTGCATGTACTGTTCAGCATCTTTTAGTCTGAAGTTACAGGCTAGAATGGCGTAATAGCTGCATGTACTGTCCAGCATCTTTAAGTCTGAAGTTACAGGCTAGAATGGCGTGATAGCTGCATGTAATGTCCAGCATCTTTTAGTCTGAAGTTACAGGCTAGAATGGCGTGATAGCTGCATGTAATGTCCAGCATCTTTTAGTCTGAAGTTACAGGCTAGAATAGCGTGATAGCTGCATGTACTGTCCAGCATCTTTTAGTCTGAAGTTACAGGCTAGAATGGTGTGATAGCTGCATGTACTGTCCAGCATCTTTTAGTCTGAAGTTACAGGCTAGAATGGCGTGAACACTGCATTTACTGTCCAGCATCTTTTAGTCTGCAGTTACAGACTAGAATAGCGTGATAGCTGCATGTACTGTCCAGCATCTTTTAGTCTGCAGTTACAGGCTAGAATAGCGTGATAGCTGCATGTACTGTCCAGCATCTTTTAGTCTGCAGTTACAGGCTAGAATGGCGTGAACGCTGCATGTACTGTTCAGCATTTTTTAGTCTGCAGTTACAGGCTAGAATGGCGTGATAGCTGCATGTACTGCCCAGCATCTTTTAGTCTGCAGTTACAGGCTAGAATCGTGTGATAGCTGCATGTACTGTCCAGCATATTGTGGTCTTTTAGTCTGCAGTTACAGGCTAGAATGGCATGATAGTTGTATGTACTGTCCAGCATATTGTGGTCTTTTAGTCTGCAGTTACAGGCTAGAATGGCGTGATAGCTGCATGTACTATCCAGCATATTGTGGTCTTTTAGTTTGCTGTTACAGGCTAGAATGGCATGATAGTTGCATGTACTGTCCAGCATATTGTGGTCTTTTAGTCTGCAGTTACAGGCTAGAATGGCGTGATAGTTGCATGTACTGTCCAGCATATTGTGGTCTTTTAGTCTGCAGTTACAGGCTAGAATGGCGTAATAGTTGCATGTACTGACCAGCATCTTCTGGTCTTTTAGTCTGCTGTTACAGGCTAGAATGGCGTGATAGCTGCATGTAATGTCCAGCATATTGTGGTCTTTTAGTCTGAAGTTACAGGCTAGAATGGCGTGAACGCTGCATGTACTGTCCAGCATATTGTGGTCTTTTAGTCTGAAGTTACAGGCTAGAATGGCGTGAACGCTGCATGTACTGTTCAGCATCTTTTAGTCTGCAGATACAGGCTAGAATGGCGTGATAGCTGCATGTACTGTCCAGCATCTTTTAGTCTGAAGTTACAGGCTAGAATGGCGTGAACGCTGCTTGTACTGTTCAGCATCTTTTAGTCTGCAGATACAGGCTTGAATGGCGTGATAGCTGCATGTACTGTCCAGCATCTTTTAGTCTGAAGTTACAGGCCAGAATGGCGTGAACGCTGCATGTACTGTTCAGCATCTTTTAGTCTGCAGTTACAGGCTAGAATGGCGTGATAGCTGCATTTACTGTCCAGCATCTTTTAGTCTGCAGTTACAGACTAGAATAGCGTGATAGCTGCATGTACTGTCCAGCATCTTTTAGTCTGCAGTTACAGGCTAGAATAGCGTGATAGCTGCATGTACTGTCCAGCATCTTTTAGTCTGCAGTTACAGGCTAGAATGGCGTGAACGCTGCATGTACTGTTCAGCATCTTTTAGTCTGCAGTTACAGGCTAGAATGGCGTGATAGCTGCATGTACTGCCCAGCATCTTTTAGTCTGCAGTTACAGGCTAGAATCGTGTGATAGCTGCATGTACTGTCCAGCATATTGTGGTCTTTTAGTCTGCAGTTACAGGCTAGAATGGCATGATAGTTGTATGTACTGTCCAGCATATTGTGGTCTTTTAGTCTGCAGTTACAGGCTAGAATGGCGTGATAGCTGCATGTACTGTCCAGCATATTGTGGTCTTTTAGTTTGCTGTTACAGGCTAGAATGGCGTGATAGTTGCATGTACTGTCCAGCATATTGTGGTCTTTTAGTCTGCAGTTACAGGCTAGAATGGCGTGATAGTTGCATGTACTGTCCAGCATATTGTGGTCTTTTAGTCCGCAGTTACAGGCTAGAATGGCGTAATAGTTGCATGTACTGACCAGCATCTTCTGGTCTTTTAGTCTGCTGTTACAGGCTAGAATGGCGTGATAGCTGCATGTAATGTCCAGCATATTGTGGTCTTTTAGTCTGAAGTTACAGGCTAGAATGGCGTGAACGCTGCATGTACTGTCCAGCATATTGTGGTCTTTTAGTCTGAAGTTACAGGCTAGAATGGCGTGAACGCTGCATGTACTGTTCAGCATCTTTTAGTCTGCAGATACAGGCTAGAATGGCGTGATAGCTGCATGTACTGTCCAGCATCTTTTAGTCTGAAGTTACAGGCTAGAATGGCGTGAACGCTGCTTGTACTGTTCAGCATCTTTTAGTCTGCAGATACAGGCTTGAATGGCATGATAGCTGCATGTACTGTCCAGCATCTTTTAGTCTGAAGTTACAGGCCAGAATGGCGTGAACGCTGCATGTACTGTTCAGCATCTTTTAGTCTGCAGTTACAGGCTAGAATGGCGTGAGCGCTGCATGTACTGTCCAGCATATTGTGGTCTTTTAGTCTGCTGTTACAGGCTAGAATGGCGTGATGGCTGCATGTACTGTCTAGCATCTTTTAGTCTGAAGTTACAGGCTAGAATGGCGTGATAGCTGCATGTACTGTCCAGCATCTTTTGCTTGATTTCGGGGCTCTCCTCCAATTTGCGTAGCCAGGTTAGGTGCTTATGATGATGTCATCATGTATGATCATTCTGAGGGCCCCTTCCCCGCTCATTTCACCAACCCAATACTTTGCTGTATTTTATGGAAATTTGCTGATTTCCACTAATCTCACTTTACATTGGGAAAGTGCATTGACAAATATCAAAATTATTACATCTACCATTCTGAGGTAGAATGGAGGGGGTAACTATGACTACAGTGTTCACGAGGGGCGTACTAAGAAGTGAGGGGGCCCATGTACGAATGTCCGCTCAAGGGAAAAAACTCATGCGTAGCAGGTTATTTCCGACATAGTCTTCGGAAACATGGCGCAGGCACCATATTTGTTAATTATGTCAACTAGTGCCATAGATTTAGGAGAGGACAGTTAGGGTTAGGATACTCACTGAAAATTGTTGGGATTTTGACTGTCGGGATTCCGCTGCTGGTATTGTGACCGTCAGGATTCCGCTGCCGGTATTGTGTCCGTCGGGATGGTCACTGCCAGGATATCGTACCCAACCTGGCTCTTGGATGCTTCTTGCAGAATTGTCATTATGCTTTGCTGAACATATGAAGATAAAGTCATGGAACTATACCCTACCTATATTATACCTCCCAACATTATTGAAAAGGTCTGAATAGGAAAGACGGAGCGGCAGTGTCATCCTGGGTTTAGCAGAGAAACTCATATTTTTATGTTGGATGCCCTGAAGGCACCTTTAAAAATCTGGATGAATAAACTTTGTTTGATATAGAAGTAAGTACAATGGTAATCATCCAGCATTTCACATAACGCTGCTCCTCCCAGCATCTATTAGAGATGAGCAGTTCGGTTTTTGAGAAAACCGAACACATCTGAACTTACTGTAGGAGTCCTGACTTAGATCTTCTCAAAATTCGGAACTCAGATTTCAATACAGAATCTTGCATGATTTGGATTTCATTTAAGTTCCTCCATTGTGATTGAAGGTGCTCTGAGGTGGTCAAAATTGACTGAAAATGGATGTTATTGATGTTAATAATAGCATAGGAACAAATACAGATCCAAGTTACATGATTTTAGCTGTTTTTACACATTTTTGGAGACATCCAAACTGAATCATGAGTTGTAACACTTGTGGGTGGTTTTGTCAAAGTAAAAAAATTTGAGGGTGGAATTGGCAAAAAAAAACAAAAAACCCTGGGGTCTGGGTACATCTCTACTATCTATGGCTTCCCACTTCTACTGTATACTACTATTCCCCTCCTCACATCATGACACTGTCAAATGCAGCTCTCCCCTCCCCTCACATGGGTGGACAGGTTATGTCTCCCACAAAACAGCACACTCACCTGCTGAAATACATTGTGCTGCTGTGAGTATTTAGAACTAAATGGCTACGGGTGGTTTCATCATCACCACTTCAAAATGATATACACAGGCACAAGCAGGTGTCTACGACATATTGGCTACACTTTCAGAATGTTCTGGAGACATCCCCCTAAGAGTAGGCCACCCTCCTGCATTTCTTTCTTATGAGGAGGGAGCAGGGCCTTTATGACGCATTCACCTCTTCTGCATGAGGATGTAGAGGAGATCCATAAAGCAGACAAGTATGGTTTAAGCAGCCTATTTATCAAAATAGTGATAAATAGTTGTAAAATTAACATTCTTATTTACAGCAATTTAGGAACTGATTTCAGGACTAATTATCATTTCCAATGTGCCGCGACAGCTGCTCGGATAAGCAGGCGTCCTGGCGAAACCTAATAGTAACAGCGACAGTTTACATTGCCATGTTCCTTACCAACAGTGTACATGTGTGACCTTAGGAGCGTGGTAAATAGGTCCATAAGACCGATAACAAAACATTTGCTCTGTCAAATGCACTTTAAAACAGAGGGACTTTTCCACCGTAATTGGTGATGGATTTATTTGGAAACCCTAATTAATAGCAAGAGTAAACCCTCACTGCTGTCTCGCCATGTGTTGTCTTTTACAATACCATTTTTTAATCAATGCTCAAAGATTTTTTTTTTCTTTTTTTTTTCCTGAATGCTGAAGAAAACATATGGGCATTAGTTATTATACATTGAGAATCTAATTTCCCTGCAAGCCTTTGTATCTTTTTACAGGGCAAATAATCACCTGCACAAATATAAGGAATTACTTGCATAGTGCTCCGACAGAGTTAAGAGCATAATGCAAACTAATATACCCCTTTTACACCAGAGCTAAACCCGGGTTATTGCAGGGTTAACCCGGGTAGCTCCTAGGTGTAAAAGGGTAAAGGGTTGGATTGCCAGGTCGAGTACCCAGCAATCCAACCCAGGTAAATTGCAGGGTTTAACATGGGAATAACCCGTGAACCCCTGCCGTGTGAACGGCACGCTCCGGGTCACGATGACCTGGAGCGCGCCGCATGTCGGCCGATTGGTTCGGCTTCAGTGGTGTTTGGAGATGACGTCATCTCCAAGCGTCCACTTCAACGCCGGAAAAGCCGGGTCAATGCAGACCCAGCTCCGGTGTGAACGGCGCCAACTCAGGAAACTCGGGGAAATTCCGGCTCTGTTTCAACTCCGGGTCAGACCCGGAATTCAGTGTAAAAGCGGTATTACTGTTACAGACATCCCTGTCTAACCATCACATAAACACATTCATCCTGAAGATAGAAGACAGGATTTACAGTTGGATGCAAGTACATTTCCACATAGTAATTTTGCGCACGCGCCACTTAGGTCAGTATTTTGAACGTCACGTATCTAAAATGTGCATTTCCAGAGGTGGAACAGGTGCTTTCACAGGCAAGTATAGTCATACTTGCCGACATCTCGGCAGCGGAATCCGGGAGGGGGCTGGCAGGTCCGTCCAGCAGGGAGGATGTGGGCGGGTCAAAGAGGCGGAGCGGGGGCGTGCCGACGCGATCGCGTCATAGTGGCCCCGCCCCCCGCTTTATAATGCCAATATTACTGGCATTATAAGGCAGTGGGCGGGGCTACGATGACGCGATTCGCGCTGAATCGCGTCATAACACCCCCGCACCGCCCACTTTTGCGGCTGGCACGGGGGTTAGCGGGGCGCCGGCATCTATTCCGGGGGACTTGCCTAGTCTTGCGGGGTGTCGGGAGCGGCACCCGATTTTCGGGAGGCTCCCGACAGTCCCGGGAGAGTATAGTAAGGGTATAGAGATGCTAGTTAACTGTGACCCTTTAGGCAGCGCACATATTTAGGTAGGGTCAAGGCTGCCCAAAGGGAGAGACAGCAGCGACAGATGTCTGGGGGCCCAAAGTGTCAGGGGCCCTGATCAATAAAGTAGTAAATTATACTATTTACAACTTTAGCATGTTGCTTGGCATACACAATAGAATAAATAAATGAACACACTACAGGGAGCAGTTGGAATAAATGAACACACCTTAAAGGGTGATTGCTAAAGATTTGCAGGTATAGAGGGTACATGATACAAAAAGCTTAGGAACTCTGACGAGCTTATGGGTTAGAGATTGGTGCATAAGAGAAATTGGGCTTTACATGCAGATGGTACAATGAGGTGGGAATCTTTTGTCAACATTTATCAACATGAGAATATAAACATAGAATTACCAAGTCAACATACATCATGCCGACACTAGAATGTCGTCAAAACTGTGTGTCCCGGCAGTGCAACGGCCTCACTTACCTCTAAGCAGCTCCGCTAAGACAGCGATGACTTCTGGGTCCAGTGGTCATCTTATACAGTGGCGGTGTGTACCCCTACCCTTATCCTAGCCCTCCTCCGGCAGCCTAACTCTCCCCCTAGTGCATAACTCTAACTTTCCCCTGCCACAGCCTAACCCTAACCCTCCCACCCGCAGCCGATCCCTAACCCACCCTTCGCACAAACTAATCCCAATCCTCCCCCCCACAGCCTAACCTTCCCCCCACAGCCTATCATTAAACTCTCCTCTCCCGCAGGCTAACCCCAGCCCTCCCTACCAACAGCCTAAACCCTCCGTTCCTGCAGCGGATCGATTGACATATCGGGCACATCGTCTAGTGTGTACCCGCTATGTCACTGACGATGCGCCCTCTAGCGCGTTGTCAGAGACATTGCCCGTCGATATCGTCAGCGGGGGCCATGCAGCGCTTGCTGATGCCTTCACCCCATGGGTCCCATCGCTAACGAAGTCGGTACACACTAGACATCATATAGTGTGTACCTGCCTAAACACTCAATTCCCGCAGCCTAACCCTCCACTCCCACAAACTAACCCCAACCCTCCCCTCCTGCAGCCTAAACCTCTCTTCCCACAGCGTAAGCCTAACCCTCGCCTCTCAAAGCCTAACCCTAATGTCAACATTCTGCAGAATGTTGACATTTCACATATCAACATATTGAACATGTCGCCATTCTGCAGATGTTGACATGTTGTATATGAACATCACAACCATCAACATTAATGTGTTGAGATTATGATTGTACACATTTTAATTGTCATCATGTGACTGCGTCCGGTACAATGATATATGGGGCAACCTATTAAGATCTGGTGATAGGGCTGGTTTATCTCAGTGATAGAAAACCACTTATCACCATCATTTATTAATACAATCTCAGCGTATTGCTCAGCTGCCACGGAGCTGTCTGCGGTCCTGGCTCTTCACAACATTATTTTACACCCCTACATTTATCAGTCCTAAATTTCATAGGTCAGTCCAACCCAGTCCAACTATCTAAGACCTAAAAAGTTATTTCTAGCAAAACTATCACGAGGTACAAAGTACTACTAGTCACTAATTAGTTAATGCATGCTCTTAGGGAAATAGGATGATAACATCATTAATGATCAGCTCCTTTACCTAAGGTAGGAAATGCTAAAGCTGTCTCTAAGTGCCTCTTTGGCAATGAAGAGGTTATCGCAGCAACAATCAATGGATTACTGGACTGCTGCAAGAAAGGGAAGACAGATAATAGCACAGACCCAGCTCTCATTTTCCAGGGAGCTGAAAGGATCAGAGGAGATAAGGTGAGTTTTACAGGAGTTTCCTTTCAGCTTGGGCACAATAAGGGAAGAATGGGAAATAGAGAGCAGAGTCTGGCTCTAATTCACCAACTACATAAGTTGACAACAGTGTCTCCAAGGTTCCACAGAAAGCGAAGTATAATACTGCATACACACGGTCAGATTTTGTTAAAGATCTGAACGATAACGATTGTAAAACTCGTTCAATCGTTCATATCTTTCACAACGATGCGCGTTCCCGCATGTCAGATAACGATATCTGACATCTGATGTGTTTGCAGTAAGATTTGGACGATTTCATTCATTTTAATACTGTCAGAAATTGTTCAGTCATTCATCATTCACAAAATCGTTCAAATCGTTGATGAAATCGTTCAATCGTTCATCGTTATCGTTCAACGAAATCGATGATCTGACAAACCTGACCGTGTGTATGCACCATAAGTAATGTAAAGAGAGCAGCAGGATTCTCTGAACTATGACACAGACATTACCCTATAGCACATCTCTGACAGGAAAAACACAACGTGATTTTTGTCTTTAGCCTTACTCAGCGAGACATGTTTACATTCTCCCTTTTACCATCCCTCCCTCCCTCCTCCTCTGCTGTGATAATTTGTTTCCTTCTAATTCGCCCTACTTGTTCCAGTTCGAATCTCCCATACCAGTTCTCAACCCCACTTTCCTGACCAGCTCCACTGTCAGGGGTAAATTTACTAAGATTCGAGTATGGTTGAGTTAGCATTCTCTGGAGAGTTTGGGCATTTTTTTCCACTCGCAAATTTACTAATGACAAACTCGGGAGAGAAATCTCCTTTGCTACGGGAAAGTACTGGAGAGTTAGCAAACTCTCTTCACTTCACCATCGGCTAAACTCGAGTAACTTTTCACTAGTGAAGATAGGATTTGGGAATTTACCAAGATGAGAGTTTATAAACTCTCATGAGAACAGACAACACTGTAGAGTGGCTGCGACCGCTCTACAGTTAGCGGCTGCTGATTGGCTGCCGGCTCCTCACAGTTCACACTGATCAGTCAGGAGCCGGGTAGCGGTGTATGTGGTCACACACATACACCATTACAGTAAGTGTATGGATCGGGTTCCATTTTCTTATTTTGCCAAGACCTGTGGATGCTACGGAGACCAGCGTGAGGATGGAGGTGAGTTTATCATCTTTATTCCAGGTACTCCAAACGGATTGTACATGGGAGAAGTGGACAGACCAGCTGGCACAGGTAAGTATGTGTGAGTGAGGTAGGTGTGTAATTTTTACTTTAGATGGTGTCTGTGTTCTATCTTTTTTTAACTATTTATTTTACAGTGGGTATACGGGTGCAAAAGGGCATGTATGCTGGCACCTGTAGTTCCACTGTAAAATACAATAGTTTATAACTATTTAACACATTATTACCCCCGTACCCACAGCCCAGGGGTGCGGGGAAGAGCCCCGGGCTTCAGCCCAAGCCTGTGGTTTCGGGAGAGGGGGAACCCCTTCTTGGGGAGGTCCCCACCTCCTGAGATTCCCGGCTGGCCTGACCGGCTTGGGGTGCAAATGCTTTGGCCATGGAGCCCCAGGGATAGGGTTTCGTGGCTGTGGCATTACACCCCGGTCGGTTTGGGTCCGGTGCTGGTTTTAAATATAGTGGGATCACTACACATTTTTTCCCCCTATATTTAAAACCAGGACAGGCTCAGCAGATAGGTGCTGGTTCCTAAATTACGGGGGAACCCTACACGTTTTGTTCCCAGTAATTTTAGGAACCAGGACTGTCTGTGCAGTCTGGGCTGGTTATGCTTTTGGGGAGGGGGACCCTATGTCATTTTTTTTTACATTTAACCCGTTTTTTACAGCTACAACACACAATGAGCCTTCATATATCTCACTGATATGTGCAGGCTGCTTGCTCAGGAGAGTTTTGCCGAGAGAAAAAACTGCAATCTCGGGTGAGTAATCTCCTTCAAAATTTGCTACTCGGGAGAGATATCTCGATCTGCTTCACCATCGGCCAACTCATTCTCAGATAAACTCACTAAATTTGTGAGTTTCAATTTTTGATGTAATCCTTTGCCCCCTGATTTGTGTAGTTTATTTGTTATTTTTATTTTTATTTCATTGTGATTTATTGTATAAGGGTTTTTTGTTGAAAAATTCAATAAAAACTTATTGGGGAAAAAAAAAATTGTGAGTTTCAGGAGCCTCAAATCACCCGAGTTTCGGCGATGCTAATCAAGTTGAAAAAAAAAACTCGACCAGACTCGATTCTTAGTAAGTTTACCCCTCAGAGTCCCATCCACTAGCCAGCGAGATATTGTGGTGATAAAAAACATTTATCATCTCTGCAATTTATGAATAAATTCTCAGCTGAGCCAATACAGTCCCGGAACTGTAATGGTTAGCTTACTGCTTAGCGGGGCCAGGCTCAGGGGATCCCGTGATACATAATTACCTAAGATTGGAGCAGAGCAGTTAAGACTAAAACTGGGAATTTAGTGGAATATATATCATAAGAGCTTACCCATAAAAAGAACCCTCAGACTGTGGGGCCTATTCATCAACACTAAAATAACGTTTTTAAGGACATTTTCCTTAAATAACGTTATTTTGGTATTCATGAACAGACTTAACACAGGAGATATCACAGATATCTCCTTGCTAAGTCCCCCTGCGTTAATTTCCACACTCCCCATACATTAGTATGGGGATGTGGAAATTATGGTATTCATCAAATTCCGAAAATTATCAATTTTCGGAATTTGATGCAGTTACTATTCGCCACTGTGAGGTGGCGAATAGCAGAATCCACTAACCTGAATCAGCGTGTGCAGGTCCCCCGACGAGTTCCTCCGGCGCTCTGCTCCGTCCTCAGGCTCCGGAGGCTGGTCTGTCATGTGTGCTCCCCAGCAGAGCACAAGAAAGTTTAGAAAAAGAAAAATTTTTTTTTTTTTTTTCTAATCTGTCATGTGGTCTGCAGGGAAACCACATGACAGACCAGCAGGACGGAGCCGGAGGCTGCTGCGCGGACAGGTAAGTCGGGGGGGGGGGAAGGTGAGCGGAGGGGGGAGGGGGGTGGGGGGAGTCGGGGGGGGGGTACGAAACTTACCGCATCTGTAGGCAGTGCTGCGCATGCGCTGGTTTTACAGATGTAACAGCGCATGCGCAGGACTGTTTCCAGACGCGATAAGGTAGTGTAGAGAGGGAAAAGTACCTATTTCCCGAAAAGCTGTCATCGCAAAAATGACAGCTTTTCGGAATAGATACTTATGGAGAGGTGGAATGATGAATTCCACCTATAATTAGCTAGAACTCCATGAGAGTTCTAAAGCTAATTATCTCCATTGAATTTTTACGTTTAATGAATAGGCCCTTGAGACTGGAAAGTTATACTGAGACTGGAGCTAGAAAGTTAGACTGAGGGGCCTATTTATCAAATAGGCCAGAAATTGGGTCTATTTATTATTAATAAAATTATCATTCGTAAAAAGAGATACAATACTACCACTGGTGATACTCCTTTTGCACCAAAGTACTGGGTCTGACCCGGGATTTGGAACACGTTTCCAACCCGGGACAGACCCACTTTTACACTGCGGCGCCGACCCAGGCGCACCATTCACACCGGAGCCGGGTCAGCACTGATCCAGCTCTCCGGCGCAGGTGAGCAGTGCTTGTTACCCTCCCTCCCCCTCCGCGACCCCCTTACCTTACCCCACAGCGGTCTAGAGGCAGGAAGGGTGGGTGGGGTGTGCCACTGAAGCCGGCCAATCGTGCGGCATGCGGCGCGTCCCGGGTCATCGTGACCTTTTACACTGCAGGGTGACACAGTAACGACGACCCATGCTCAACCCTGCAAGCTAGCCGGGTCGGAACCCCGGGTTACTGGACCTGGGTTGATCCGTTTACACCAACAAAATCCCGGGTTGATGCGCGTTCACGTGCATCAACCCGGGATTTTTAAGTCGGTGTAATAGGAGTATATGTGATGGTCTTTCATAAATTGCAAAAAGCCCAGTCTCCAGCACAAAACAGCCCTTTTCGGCAGAAATCGTACTTTTCAGGCCTTGATAAATAGCCCTTTCAGCCTTAACTTTCCAGTGTCCACTCAGCGTTTCTGTCAAGCTCCCTCTATCAAGCTCCAGAAGTCTTGCAGTCTCCCATATAAATCACACTGCTCTGTTCCTCTCTCAGGTTCCCCTCCAAACTCCATAGTCACTTTCCATTCACAGTTCTTCTTCCAGCCACTCTCACAACATACTTGTCCAGAAGACTCCAGGATTTAGGGGCATCCTCCCAGACTTCTAGGGGAAGTGGATGGCACCTTGAGTTCAAAATGTGACATAATTGTGTTATGGCTTTGCACTCACTACATCATTTTGCGGATGATGTAATCGTACAAAAAGGTGCAGAGCAGTCATCATGTAAATTGCTTTATCACGTCCCTTGCATTTGCAACTATGGATGTCCCCTCTGAGATCTCCAAAAATAGGCAAGTATGATAATAATAATAATAATAATAATAATAACATAATAATAATAATAATAATAATAATAATAATAATAATAATAATAATAATAATAATAATAATTTAGGAGTAAGTAATTATTAGAATATATGCTTGAATAGATTTTCTGTTACATAGCTCATAAATAAAAATATCTGCTAGCAATGAATAAGTTAAACCTCATTGATTAAATTGGTGTTTTCAAACAACTTAGAACCATTAAGTCAAGCACCAGTAAAATTCTTAATCTATGCGTGAACAACATTGCTGAAAAAAAAGAAAACCCCCGAAAGTACACTCCAGTCCAAACCAAAAAAAAAATTATTTTCTGTGTTTGTGAATTGTGTGCGCAGTAGCCGCACGTGCATCAACAAAGTAGTGCCAAGCGTGCGCCTGTGTCATAAGTAAAGGGCCGGCTGGCTTGACCGTTAAGGGTGCTGTAACCCCCGAAAGTACACTCCAGTCCAAACCAAAAAAAAAATTATTTTCTGTGTTTGTGAATTGTGTGCGCAGTAGCCGCACGTGCATCAACAAAGTAGTGCCAAGCGTGCGCCTGTGTCATAAGTAAAGGGCCGGCTGGCTTGACCGTTAAGGGTGCTGTAACCCCCGAAAGTACACTCCAGTCCAAACCAAAAAAAAAATTATTTTCTGTGTTTGTGAATTGTGTGCGCAGTAGCCGCACGTGCATCAACAAAGTAGTGCCAAGCGTGCGCCTGTGTCATAAGTAAAGGGCCGGCTGGCTTGACCGTTAAAGGTGCTGTAACCCCCGAAAGTACACTCCAGTCCAAACCAAAAAAAAAATTATTTTCTGTGTTTGTGAATTGTGTGCGCAGTAGCCGCACGTGCATCAACAAAGTAGTGCCAAGCGTGCGCCTGTGTCATAAGTAAAGGGCCGGCTGGCTTGACCGTTAAGGGTGCTGTAACCCCCGAAAGTACACTCCAGTCCAAACCAAAAAAAAAATTATTTTCTGTGTTTGTGAATTGTGTGCGCAGTAGCCGCACGTGCATCAACAAAGTAGTGCCAAGCGTGCGCCTGTGTCATAAGTAAAGGGCCGGCTGGCTTGACCGTTAAGGGTGCTGTAACCCCCGAAAGTACACTCCAGTCCAAACCAAAAAAAAAATTATTTTCTGTGTTTGTGAATTGTGTGCGCAGTAGCCGCACGTGCATCAACAAAGTAGTGCCAAGCGTGCGCCTGTGTCATAAGTAAAGGGCCGGCTGGCTTGACCGTTAAGGGTGCTGTAACCCCCGAAAGTACACTCCAGTCCAAACCCCCAAAAAAATTATTTTCTGTGTTTGTGAATTGTGTGCACTGTGGCTGCACGTGCATCAACAAAGGAGCAGCGCCAAGCGTGCGCCTGTGTCCCATAAGTAAAGAGCCGGCTGGCTCATTTCTTAAAGGGTGGTGTAACCCACAAAGTGCACTACTCTCCAGCAAAAATAAAATAATATTTTCTGTGTTTGTGTGCGCTTTAGCCGCACGTATATATATCAATATAACATAAATGGAGGACCAAACTTTCTCTGATAAAAATAAAATAGGGAAAGATCAAGAACCACTTCCTACTAGTGCTGTTGCTGCTGCTGGGAGTTGTTCATCATCCCAGAGAGGAAGTAGGAACATCACTACTTTTACTAAACAATTGACCCTCCAACAGTCCCTAGCGATGAGGATGAAGTACGACAGCAGTCATCCTGAAGCAAAACGTATAACTGAGGCCTTGACTGCTATGTTGGTGTTAGACGTGCGTCCGGTATCCGACATTAGTGCAGTGGGATTTAGACAATTGATGGAGGTAGTGTGTCCTCGGTTCCAAATCCCGTCTAGATTCCACCTGCATCCTCAAAGCAGCAGCGACAAGCGTGCGTCTGTCTGTTAAAGGGTGGTGACACCCTCAAAGTGTGCTACACAAACAATTAAAATATTGTTCTTTTTTTTTCTGTCTTTGTGAATTGTGTGGGCTGTAGCCGCACCTGCATCCTTAAAGCAGCAGCGACAAGCGTGCATCTGTCTGTTAAAGGGTGGTGACACCCTCAAAGTGTGCTACACAAACAATTAAAATATTGTTCTTTTTTTTTCTGTCTTTGTGAATTGTGTGGGCTGTAGCCGCACCTGCATCCTTAAAGCAGCAGCGACAAGCGTGCGTCTGTCTGTTAAAGGGTGGTGACACCCTCAAAGTGTGCTACACAAACAATTAAAATATTGTTCTTTTTTTTTTGGTCTTTGTGAAATGTGTGGGCTGTAGCCGCACCTGCATCCTTAAAGCAGCAGCGACAAGCGTGCGTCTGTCTGTTAAAGGGTGGTGACACCCTCAAAGTGTTCTACACAAACAATTAAAATATTGTTCTTTTTTTTTTGGTCTTTGTGAAATGTGTGGGCTGTAGCCGCACCTGCATCCTTAAAGCAGCAGCGACAAGCGTGCGTCTGTCTGTTAAAGGGTGGTGTAACTCTCAAAGTGTTCCAAAAAATAAAAAACTATTTTTTTAATGTGTTTGTGACTTGTGTGCGATGTAGCCACACTTGCATCCTCAAAGCAGCAGCGACAAGCGTGCGTCTGTCTGTTAAAGGGTGGTGACACCCTCAAAGTGTGCTACACAAACAATTAAAATATTGTTCTTTTTTTTTCTGTCTATGTGAATTGTGTGGGCTGTAGCCGCACCTGCATCCTTAAAGCAGCAGCGACAAGCGTGCGTCTGTCTGTTAAAGGGTGGTGACACCTCAAAGTGTTCTACACAAACAATTAAAATATTGTTCTTTTTTTTTTGGTCTTTGTGAAATGTGTGGGCTGTAGCCGCACCTGCATCCTTAAAGCAGCAGCGACAAGCGTGCGTCTGTCTGTTAAAGGGTGGTGACACCTCAAAGTGTTCTACACAAACAATTAAAATATTCTTCTTCTTTTTTCTGTCTTTGTGAATTGTGTGGGCTGTAGCCGCACTTGCATCCTCAAAGCAGCAGCGACAAGCGTGCGTCTGTCTGTTAAAGGGTGGTGTAACCCTCAAAGTGTGCTCCACAAACAATAAAAATATTCTTTTTTTTTTCTGTCTTTGTGAATTGTGTGGGCTGTAGCCGCACTTGAATCCTCAAAGCAGCAGCGACAAGCGTGCGTCTGTCTGTTAAAGGATTACATCGGTGACAGCATCCAAGTAGGCATGTCAGACAGTCCGTACCTGTACTGGCAGGAAAAAGAAGCAATTTGGAGGACACTGTACAAACTGGCTCTATTTTACCTGAGTTGCCCCCCCTCCAGTGTGTACTCCGAAAGAGTGTTTAGTGCAGCCGGGAACCTTGTCAGCGAAAGGCGTAGGAGGTTGCTTCCACAAAATGTGGAGAAGATGATGTTCATAAAATGAATTATCAACTCTTCCAGGGAGACCAGCCTCCAGAACGTACAGAGGGACCTGTGGTTCCAGCAGGGACGAATTAATACTCTGTGAGGATGAGGATGTACACACTGAAGAGGGTGAGGAATCGGTGGATGAGGAGGATGAGGATGACATCTTGCCTCCGTAGAGCCAGTTTGTGCAGGGACAGATAAATTGCCAGCTTGTTTTGTGGGGGCCCAAACGAACCAATCATTTCAGCCACAGTTGTGTGGCAGACCCTGGCGCTGAAATGATTGGTTTGTTAAAGTGTGCATGTCCTGTTTATACAACATAAGGGTGGGTGGGAGGGCCCAAGGACAATTCCATCTTGCACCTCTTTTTTTTCTTTGCATTATGTACAGTTTGGGGCCTAGTTTTTCAATGCCATCCTGTCTGCCACTGCAGTTTCACGCCTAGATGGGTCACGTGTTTGTGCCGCCCACTTGTGTCGCTTAGCATAGTCATCCAGCTACCCCGGTGCAACCTTTTGGACATAAAAACACTATTGTGAGGTGTGAGGTATTCAGAATAGACTGGAAATGAGTGGAAATTAAGGTTATTGAGGTTTATAATAGCATAGGAGCAGAAAAACCTACAAATTCTGTGATTTTAGCTGTTTTTATGCTTTTTTTCAAAAAAATACAGACCCAAAACACAAAACCCAGAACCCAAAACACGCAAGGGTGGTTTTGGCAAAACCAATCCAGATCCAAAACACGAAGAAAGATCCAGATCCAAAACCAAAACACAAAACACGAAAAGTGGCCGGTGCACACCCCTAGTATACATGTACATGTATGTGTGTATATATAATTATATATATATATATATATATATATATATGTGTGTATATATATATATATATATATATATATATTATATTTATCTATATATAAGCAGGTGAAAGTAACGGTGACACTCTGAGGGCCTGATTCTGCAAGGATCGTAATTGTAAAGCTGCATGCAAGCAGATTTGCAATTGCGATCCTTGTATTTATGGTAATGCACAGGAAGCATGACGCCCCCTGTACATTACTTATCCCAGCTGCATTGTCCAACGTAGCATCGGATAAGCTGCGTAACATCGGCCGGCTGTGGTGACCCATTGGGTCCCGCAGTCAGCAGCTGCAGTTTAGAAGAAGAGGCCAGGAAATCTAAGTCAGCCAACGGAGATCCTGGCTTCTTCCCTCCTTTGCAACGGCGGAAAAACGCCTCCATTTTGTGAAACGGAGGGAATCGCCGCCGCCAACGTCAGCCACTACACAGTGTTAGTGACGAACAACATGTGTTCTCTCTATCTATGGGCGGGATGTACTAAGCAACACATCTGCAATGTGGTACATCCCGCCTCTCTTTGGGTACATACCGCAGTTGATTATCACGGTATGTACCTAGAAATTTGACTTACATCGTAAAGGACCGCTCAACTGCAGTGGACATTTTCTTCAGGGTGCTGTACAGTGTCATGAATTAGGAATGAAAGTATAGTGCTATGGATTTTTTGAGGGAGGTGGGCCCCAAAACCGATATCTTGCCTAGGGCCCCATGAGGTGTAAATCCGGCTTTGCCGGATCGGACGACATATCGTCTAGTGTGTACCCGGCATTACAGTGAAAGCCATTTAAAGTGAGTGTTTGGAGCTCATTCGTGTATTCAAGCATATGTTTATTAGACAGTTATATGGATAGACACAGACAGAAAAAATAAATATGAACCATATAAAATAAAATGAGTGCCACCCAGTGGCCAAATGATCAAGAAAAAAAACATGTGTAGATATCAATTTGCACATATATAAAAGGTTCCAACTCGGTAGAAATCTCTTTGTGCTTTTCTGGTATAGGTCATTTACATTCTCTATTCATCTAAACCAGATACCGGTTTGTGACATGGCGGTGTGGGCTGTTAATGAAGGACTCAGTACTAGAGAGGTGCGCAGACCCCTGTGTTTTGGTTTTAATTCATTGTCATGTTCTTGTTTTGGTTTCAGTTTTGCTTTGGTTTTTGACCTGGATTTCTTTAAAAAATGCATAAAAAAACAGCTAAAATCATGTAACTTGGACCTGTTTTGTTCCTAGAGCAGTGCTTAAAGTGGTCCTAGAGAAGTGGTGGAACTCACCCCCCCACCGCACCCCCACGGCGTTTGCTAAAGAAATGCCGTGGTAGTAGTGCGACAGCGTGCGGCGTAGGCACACATCAAAAAAGGGGTGTGGTCCCTTTAAAAGGGGTGTGGTCACACAATATTATTTTCAATTCAAATACCGCCACACAGTAGGACAATCTTGATTCACTCCTGATTCACATTACACCACATAGTAGTGTCCCTTATTCATGTATGACACACAGCAGTGCCCCTTTTACACAATGCCCACATTTGTGCCCCTCTTACACAATGCCCACAGTAGTAGTGCCCCTAATACACATAATATCCACAGTAGCAGTGCCCCTTATACAATGCCTACAGCTGTAGTGCCCCTTACACATAATGCCCACATCAGTAGTGCCCCTTATGCAATGCCCATTGTAGCGGTGCCCCTTATTCAGTGTCACAGTAGTGGTAGTGCCCCTTATGCAGTTCCCCCAGTAGTGGTAGTGCCCCTTATGCAGTGCCCACAGTGGTAATGCCACTTATGCAGTGCCCCCAGTAGTGGTAGTGCCCCTTATTCAGTGCCCAGAGTAGTGGTAGTGCCCCTTATGCAGTGCCCCCTGTAGTGGTAGTGCCCCTTATTCAGTGCCCAGATTAGTGGTAGTGCCCCTTATGCAGTGCCCCCAGTAGTGGAGCCCCTTATGCAGAGCCCCCAGTAGTGGTGCCCATTATGCAGTTCCCCCAGTAGTGGTAGTTCCCCTTATGTAGTGCCCATAGTGGTAATGCCCCTTATGAAGTGCCCCCAGTAGTGGTAAAGCCCCTTATGCAGTACCCACAGTGGTGATAGTGCCCCTTATGCTGTGACCCCAGTAGTGGTGCCCCTTATGCACTTCCCCCAGTAGTGGTAGTGCCCCTTATGCAGGGCCACAGTGGTAATGCCCCTTATTCATTGCCCCCAGTAGTGGTAGTGCCCCTTATGCAGTGCCCACAAGGGTAGTGTCCCTTATTCAGTGACACCAGTAGTGGTGCCCCTTATTCAGTGCCCCCAGTAGTGGTGCCCCTTATACAGTGTCCCCAGGAGTGGTTCCCCCTGTAGTAATGCCCCCTGTAGAAGTAATGCCCCCGGTAGTAATACCCCCTGTAGTAGTGCCAATAGTAATACCCCCAGTAGTAGTGCCCCAATAGTAATGTCCCTGAGTAAATGCCCCCAGTAGTAGTGCCCCCAAGTAAATGCCCCCAGTAGTAGTGCCCCCAGTAGTAATGCCCCCGAGTAAATGACCCCAGTAGTAGTGCCCCCTATAGTAATGCCTCAGTGTAAATGCCTCCAGTAGTAGTGCCCCCGAGTAAATACCCCTAGTAGTAGAGACCCCAGAAATTATGCCCCCAATATGGAAGCCGCTTACACAAAATAACCCCAAAAACAATACTTACCTTAAGCCCCGCTCCCGCGTCCGTCCGGCTGGCCACTCCTCTGAACTATGGGAAAGACGTCATGACGTCTCTCCCATAATGCAGTGCGGGTGCCGGAAGCAGAAACTCAGGTGTGAGATTCAGCCTCTGGCTGGTGATACGGGGAGGGAGCCGGGCGTCCGCTGGTAACAAAGTCTCAGCGGGCGCCCGACAAATGGAGCCTCCCTGCGGCACCGGGCTAAGGTGGGTCGGAGGGGGCGGAACTAGTTCCGTCTCCAAATAGAAGTGACGGATCACAGTTCCGCACCGTTCCGGCCCACTTTAACTTCTGCCTACAGTATTATTAACATCAATAATATTAATTCCCAGTCAATTTTGACCACTTCACAGCTCACAGGACTAGGTTCTACTTACCCCCATTATGAAGCTGTTATATACAATAGAAAACAGAAATATATACATTCAAATTATATCATTAGTATAAATTCCCTGCATTGGTTATAAGGCACAATGATCCCTATGGCTACATGCATTTTCTGAAAAGTATCAGTGTGTTTTCATCACCAATCAGATCTTACTAACTGCTCTGGGGCTCATCTACATTTGTATGTAAATCAATTGTATGACACGCCTCTCAGATGTAGCAGTACACGCCCACTTTAACGCGCATTTATAGGTGGTGCTTTCACAATCGCCCTGAAATGCTTTTTCAAAAGTAGGCAAGCATGGCTGGGACTCGGAAACCTTAAAGTTCAGGTGTGTTCGGTTTTCAGCAAAAAAACAACAACCTGTACAGCCAGGCCACAGAAAATGGGAGGAGCCGCAGGAAAGGGACATGCGATATATATTCTCTGCTAGTCATATAGCAAACAGTCACAGTATAGGCTAGGGGTCTGTAACTAACTGCACTTGGCATTTCACTTTTAAAGCATCTCTCTAATATTGGATAAATATTATTCTAGCACCATAAAGCATTTTTTTAAATAATACAATTTTTTAAACTAATTATAATAAATCATTTTTGAGAGGTTAAGTCTCTAAGTAATTTCCCTCATATAAAGAAGCAGATAAGGTATGCACATTATTTATGGACTTTGTGCAAACCTAACAAATATATAGACTACAATTTACAAGTTACAATAAATGCAAATAGATTTTTAAAAAGGGCAAGCTAAAAATAATGATTTGGAAGTAGGTTAGAAATGTATCTACAGTTATAAAGGGATGTGGCCATGTATACAGAGTTGCTTGCATTTCTGCTGCAAATTGCCCTAGCCATACGCTTGGTTTCCTAGCCATAACCATTATCACTGCGCACTTACACGCCCTTATCCTTGGTACATATGATTCATATGAAAACAGGGGTATTTACCCATACAATCTCCATACTGTCATTCAATACAGAGAGCAAGAAGATAGAATCCCAGTGACCTCCATATTTTACAGTGAGCATCCTAGTGACCACTATACAATATAGAGAGTTTTCTAGTGACCACCATACAATACAGACAGCATTCTAGTGACCACCATTCAATTTAGAGAGCATACTAGTGACTGCCATACAATGCAGAGACCACCATACAGTACAGAGTCCAGTCTAGTGATCACTCCAAAATACAGAAAGTATCCCAGTGATCACCAGAGAGCAATTATGTGACCACCATACAACATTACCCTCTCATCAGTAAATATCCCTCCTCATAATTATTAACTCATTCAACATCATCATAACAATTCAACATAAACCCCCTTACAATCATTTACTCCCTTATGCACATTAGCCATCAAATCAATTAATTCCATTCATGTTCTCTAACTCTATAATTACCTCCATCAGTTTGAACAAAATAACCCCTGCATATTAATTAACCCCATTAAGATAACTAATCCCTTCACCCTCATAATCAAACAAAATAATCCCAACTAGCCCCCTAATTCTTAACACTAACTTCCCTTAATTATATCCCTTCCTACAGCCGCACTTACTTGTTGCTGATCACCAACCTGTCTAGGCTGCACTCACGCATGACAGCCATGACGTGAGGTGAAGCGTCCCCATCCCAGTGTGTGAGGGGGAGGGTCTGAACAAGAGGAGAGGAGGCATTGGCCAAGCACTGTAACAGTAGCCTGCACAGCCCCTGCATGGAGACTGATTACATACTGTGTCTGCCCCCCAGTTGGTCATCTAACACCCTCAGTCCTGCACATTGAAAATGAAAAAAAAAATAAAAGAAACACAAATCACACGGCTTTATCAGGAAAAGTCCTATTATGGCCTATGGCCAATCCGGCCCTGTGAGCTTACCACCAAGTTTTGGTGCCCTGTTGTTTGATCTGACACTGGATATATATACTATAGGCAGGATCTTTGTTAGATTTGGCCGTATGTCTACATACTCCTGTGTGGCCAATATAATAATCCAACATGGATGGTACCATTAATTTGGTCAAGCAATGGCTGCATACTGTACAGTTAGATGCGTATACCATTAGAAGGTCTTTACTGTCCGCTATCTTATAGATACTAAACAGACAGTGATCTCTGTTTGCCCATACGCACTGTACTTTCCAGGCAATTTGATGTAAAATGGCCTAATTATCCATAAAAATGTCAGTGTGTGCAAGTTCCTTAACCTATCGCAGCCAATCAGATTTTAACTTTCATTGTTTTCTAGTGCAGATTAGTAAATGGAAACAGACATCTGACTGGTTGCAATGAGTTTTCACACATTTGCATGCTGAGTACAATTTTATTAAGTGCCATACATTGTACCACATTGGCCTCTTTCTTTTTATACTACTAGAAAACGTGCTGAAACTGCTTCCTCCTTCTCTGCAGAAAGAGAAATATAATTAAAAGGGAGCCTCATAATTTAAATTCATATCCCATAATTATAACATGATGATTTCAATATTATTTTGGTTTACAACATTTAATGCTGGGTTTTCAGCCAAGTACTCAGGGAATGAGGAAGGCACACTATTAGTGGGAGCAGAGAAGGCAAATTAGTAATGGAAATGTATGTGACTGTTTTCAAACCAAGAAGAAAAAGGGAAAGGATTAGATAGAAGTTACGTCCGATCAGAATGAAGAAGATGGACAAATACATAGTTATAAGTAAGAACATGGCCTTTTTGTGACCTGCAAACACTCTGCCCCTGCATGCATAAAGGAAAACACCTTCACGTTTGCAACTATCATTGAAAATGAAAACAAATCCTACACACCACTGAAAAAGCCACAATCTTAACTCCTAAAATCATATAGAACAGGGCGCAAATGTCACAACTCACAATAAAATCAGCGTGCAGCAAATGGCAATAAAACAATGGAAGTGTTCTATGGCACTATCTGCTGTCCATAATTGGCACTGTATCATTTATTTATTTATGGGGGTCTTCCAGTCATGTTGAGGGGAATTCAATTCTAAGCATTGTGCTGCCAGATATCGCAGTAATGTCCTACTGAACACATGACGGTGTAATACAGAAGGCAATCTTTGCTTGCTTTCCTTATTACCTCTTTGGAGGAAAAATGTGAAAACAAAATATTGATTGCAAAGTGTCTTCACCTGACCATTGTGACGGCACATTGGATTGAATCACCCATGATAAATCCCCTACACAAATATATTTATGTCACTGACAAAGAGCTAAATAGGAAGGACTGAATATATCCTGAAGACATCCTAGAGAGACCATAATATGGGAGGGTGTTTCTGTCCACCTTTTGTTGCTAGCACAGTCCCAGGTTTGCAATACTCATCGTTATATGATAAACTTTTCCATGGAAGTACACTCCCCACATATGGTAAATAGAGGTTGCTCTACTGACCACACATGGGTTACAATGGAACCCTCTCCCGGTAGTTATTGTGATGTGCAGCCCATAGGCTACAGTGGGCTACCACCATCTTCAGGTGGTAGTAGCTGTGGGGGCCAATCTCCAGAATATGGCAGCATCGCGTCCCCCATAGCAACTTATGGGGGTTATGGCTGTCAGCGAGAATGGAGGGATCGCAGAAGGTATTGGCTGCCGCCCGTCTGTCATACATTTGGGAGATAATAAATATTTGCGGTTACCCCTTGAAATTGGGTGAATTTTGGGAATAAGCCACAAATATTTATTGATAATATTTATTGATAAATGGGCCCCGAATACAGAGCTGTTAAACTTATTTCACTTAAAATGGCGACTGAGGATGGTTGTGAACTAGAAAGCAGATCATGAGCCGCAATCTCTTGAAGCTTCTGATGGTTCTTCCAGCTCACACTTCCACCTCTAGTTCTTGTCTGGGGCTGTAGGAGTAACAGAGGAGACCAGAAGGGACAAGAGCCAATCGCTTGGAATTTGGCTAAGCACCCATACAGTCAGTGTGGCCTGCAGGTGACCGCATACAAAGGCCGGCAGAGGAACTTGGCTCATCTACTGACTGCATTTATCATCATGGCTGTCATTTTGGGCTATGTACTTATAACAACAGGGCCACTGCACAGTATCACATGAGATATCTCAACATATGTACAAGAGACTTCAAACTCCAGCTGGCCTTCCCAAATTCCCTACTAGCAGATTAGATCCATGGCTTGTAAATTGACGAAAACTGAAAAGACATAAGTTATAAATTCCTAACATAAGTGAATCCTAAGGGCTTCAGATGTCCCCTGACTTAGCCGCAGCACCGTGTAGTTAGAAGAGTTTTCTAATATATATATATATATATATATAATTATATATACAGTATAGTGAGAAATTGAAAAACTGTATTCTGAATATTTTCCATTTAGCAAAGTGGATTTTCAAGTGCGGAATATGTTGGAGAATAAATTGCTCCTAGCTCCTTCTTGATCAAAAAAAACAATATTTTAGCAAGGATTTTACCGCTCTTACACTTTTTACGACAGGCAATGAATATGTCTCTAATGCACTACTGGTTCCTGTCAGTCACAAATAACAAAAAGCAAGGTATAAATTATACGCTGCAGTCACTAGAGGATGCTTGCAAACTTTGGCAAGTTGACTGCCTTGTTCCGTTGCATTATAAAAATAATACATATATACATCCAGGGGTTTCTACTAAGTGTGCTGTTTGCTTAAGGAGTACAACTGATATAAATCCATTTTACTACTCTCCCTGAACACCCAATTACAATTTCTCTGCAAATTACTTAGCTTCCAGTCACAGACTGAAAATCTCTATTGGAGGCAGCGATTCCCCATGTCTGTCAGCCTGTGGAATACAGGCAGCTTTCAATGAACATTTTACGATTAGTGCGAAAGGCTGAGATTCCCTCAGTGATGCATTGGAGTCGCAGGCTACGATGAAGTCACACACACAAATACTATCTCACAAAACTGTACATGTACAAAGAATGTGTTGTAAGGGACAATACTACAGATTATTCTATTAAATAGGTCTACCCATTTTATTATTTTATGACTGATCTAAAATAGGGATAGTGTTGACATTATCTAGGCTTTAAAAATATTATTTAAAAAAAAGTAAATAGCTGATAATACAGAGAGTTAGGGTAATTTCAATCCCTTATTACCTGCAGAAGGAAACAGTATGAGGGTGGGGGAAAATATAGGTTACCTTATGGAAATGCTACATTTATTCAACTTCAACCACGTTATACAAATGCCCTTATTATGCTGCTAAAATTAGTATCAGACTGATTAATATGTCAACATTATCCATTTTTTGCTACTATCCATGACACAAATATGCTTGCTTGAGAAATATATATATATATATATATATATATATATATATAGCACATTAAAACATCAGTGATGTATGGGCAGTCATATAAGCTTACCTTTCTAGTATATTATAGATTAGTTTATATTTAATTTTTTCTTAATTAAAAAAAAATAATATGTCAAGTTACCTATAGACGATCCCAATAAGTTACATATAGAGGATCCCAATAAGTTACCTATAGAGGATCCCAATACAATGCACAGAATAAGGGAGAAGCTTTGAATGATGTCATCAATAAATTAGCACATTTGTCCCACTAATAAATATATAATAGATAGACATATATACAATAACAGCAGTAACACAGAAGTTAAATATAAAGTTGTGGATAATTGTAGACACTAAACTGTACAAACTGAAATTACCACCTACAGCTGCACTATTACTGAGCTCTATACAACATTATCACATCCATCATTGTGTACTGTGGCTTCCAATGCATTTCAAGTTACAGATATGATTCCCATGTAGTAGAGGCATGTATCCAGTACTCGTAACCAAATAATATCATCATCTCATGAATCTATGCAAGATTGACGATGGCCAGTGATAAGTTCTTATTTTCTGTATGACATTATCAGCCATGAATACCATGACACAAAGTCCCAAATGAATATACTGCTCATCATCTATAAACATTGGCTCTTAGTTAATCACATACTGCCACAATGAGTCAGAGCAACCCTATCACAATTACACTCACAAGTTATATACAGTATCTCTGTGCAATGATCCGAATTAGGAGTGGTTTCCAATTAGGGATACTTGTTCCCAGTTGGTAACATTTGAACAATAGACAAACAATAATTGAAGTTTACTGCTAATGGCAGGAGTAGCAGATGCATTCATATACCAGTTATATATCAGACATCACTTCCAATGTACCCGCACACCTGATGTATAGCTTTATGCATTAATGTGCACTTACTGTGATAGGTAATAGTTATAGATATATAATGTAGAGAACTGAGAGGCTCATCATGTTCTAAATAAATCCAAATTATTGAACATTGCTGGAGCTACATGCTGATATCATAGGTGAATATACTGGTTTCTGCAGAATCCCAGTTTAATGCACTGGAACACAATGTATCAGGTCACGGAGAATAGACTTTTAAACACTATATAGTTTCCAAATGGCTACAAATGACAGATATTGTTTGCCAGCCAGGATGCACACTTCCACACCGTGTACAGCTTAGTGCCACGGCAGGGGCAGCTACAACTTCCATCACCCAATGCCCTAGTTTCCCTACACAGGAATCCTGCTTCGTAGATTCCCTGCAACAACGACAGATTGCTGATGGCACAGGGCACGACTGGTACCCGCTGGCAGGCACCCACTGCTGCCAGCTCAGATGCCCAGGCGTGGGTACAAGCCGGCTGCGCTCAGTGTCTGGGTCAGTGATGGGAGAAGGGATCGTACTCACCACGGTCCTCGGACACGGTCTCCCCCCCTACGGTCCGGTTATCCAGTAACGGCGGCCGGAGGCTCCGGGAAAGTCCATGAGTAGCCCGGGAGCTGGACGGCCTCTGATCAGTCAGCAGCGCTCCCTCCGCTCCCCTCCCTCTGCCCGTCCTCCTCCTCATCTCCCCTCCTTCCTCCATCCCTCCTCACCCTCTCCTCTGCCTATCTCTCCTGCTCCTGTCCTGTGCATACCTCCAATCCGCTGCTCATCCTCTGCCCTGTCTCCTGCTGCTGTATGTGGATGTATGTAGCGTGTATATGTGTGTGCATAACTATCTATACAGGATAAATAGTAAGCCACATTATTCTCTCACCATCCTCTGTCTATCTTCATCTGTGTCTTATATGTCATGTGTCCTGTTATATTTGATCCCTTCGGTCTCCTAGTTATCTCTGTAATATTCCTATTTGTTATTATTCCAGATTCTCTCTGAAATGTCCTATAGCATACCACATTCCTCCTTATTTTTCTGTTCCAGTTATATCACAATACAAATACTTCTCATGCTAATCCTAATTGTTCTGGTTCCCGTCTCAAGTTATTATCTTTTATTACTTGTTCTCTTTTCTATGAACCTAAAGACTCTTCTCCCTATCTGTCCCTCTTGGTTTCTGCTCCACTGAATTGGATTTATTTTACTGACTCACGTCAACATAGCTTATGTTTACTCAAGTATCTATACCATCTCCTACTATTTCCCAGACTCCTAATTTGTTCCTCTGATATCTCGCAAGCGGGTCAGTGGTGCCCTAATGCGCATGCGTACGACGGAGGGAGCTCCATTGTGCGCATGCGCGAGACCCGCATAGCGACAGCCAAGCTGTCGCTATGGGTCTCGCACCAAAGGGTGCGTGCTGTCGATGGTGAGTGACAGCACGCCCCCTTTGGTGGGCGTGCCGGGGACGTTGCTGCCTAGACGGAGGCGTTCCCGGCCCCGGCCCCACTGACATCACTAGTGGTGTCAGTGGGAGTGCTTTAGGCTCTGATAGAGCCAAAAGCACTCCTGGGCTTGCGGCAGCGAGACCCTACCGCAGGGTCTCGTCGCAAGCCAGATTGTCGCGATGGTCTTGACCATCGCGACCATCTTTTTGGCCGCCCGCATAAGCTGTGGGTGGTCACCCACAGATATGCGAGCGGCCAGGCGGCCGCTCCATTTTTAGGTAGAAGGGCCCTGATTTAGAGCGAGCCTGAATCATCGGCCTGCATGCACGGCCGATGGAGCAACCCAGCTGCCGATGTTGGCAAGGTCAATAGTGCCGGTGAACAAAATATCGGGTGGTCATTCACCGGATAGTGCAGTGTATACCAACCAACCAATATATCGTTTATCGCACTATCGGGCCTTGCATTGGCGGGTCGCTAAGTGTGTGCCCAGCCTAAGTCTGTATAGCTTACCTGATCGACCAATGTGTCAGCGGATCAGTCGGTACAGTGTGTACCCAGCTTTACTGTCTCCTAGTCCAGTGATAACTCTCCTCAATCTCTTACTCCTTTGATATCTCTCCTCCATCTCTTACCATCTCCTAGTCCTCTGATATGTCTCCTCCATCTCTTACCATCTCCTAGTCCTCTGATATCTCTCCTCCATCTCTTACCATTTCCTAGTCCTCTGATATGTCTCATCCATCTCTTACCATCTCCTAGTCCACTGCTATCTCCCCTCCTTCTCTTACTATCTCCTAGTCCTCTGATATCTCCCCTCCTTCTCTTACTATCTCCTAGTACTCTGATATGTCTCCTCCATCTTTTACCATCTTCTAGTCCTCTGATATGTATCCTCCATCTCTTACCATCTCCTAGTCCTCTGATATGTCTCCTCCATCTCTTACCATCTCCTAGTCCCCTGATATCTCCCCTCCTCTTACTATCTCCTAGTTCTCTGATATCTGCCCTCCTTCTCTTACTATCTTCTTGTCCTCTGATATGTCTCCTCCATCTCTTACTATTTCCTTGTCCTCTGATATGTCTCGTCCATCTCTTACCATCTCCTAGTCCTCTGATATGTCTCCTCCATCTCTTACCATCTCCAAGTCCTCTGATATGGCTCCTTCATCTCTTACCATCTCCTTGTCCTCAGATATCTCTCCTCAATCTTTTACTATCTCCTCCTAGTCCTCTGATAACTCTCCTCTCAAGATGAGTGCACACTCTGGGATATATTGGTCATTCAATTGAGTGAGCGCATTGGCAGGTGTGTACCCTCGATATGTCTGTGAACGATGTTGTTCAAAGACATATTGCATCTGCTCTGCAGCACAGCAGATAGCCTATATATCTGCAGATATATCAGCACATCTGGCTGTGTGTACAGGGGGGTCAATTGACTTGCTGCAGGAACCGCCAATGTCTGACAGCTTAACTGGGTAAATTCAAATGCCCACCCAGTTGTGATGTTAGGGAACACACATTGAGTGGCCGATCAGTAAAGCCGGGGGTACTAGTGTGTATCCGCTATGCGCGCTTCTGCAGGTGGTTCGTCGGGGTCGTACCATCAGCCTGCATGCACAGCCGATGGAGTAACCCAGCTGCCGATGCCGGCAAGGTCAATAGTGCCGGTGAACAAAATATCGGGTGGTCGTTCACCGGATCGTGCAGTGTATACCAACCACCCAATATATCGTTTATTGCAGTATCGGGCCTTGCATTGTCAGGTCGCTAAGTGTGTGCCCAGCCTAAGTCTGTTTAGCTTACCTGATTGACCAATGTGTCAGCATATCAGTCGGCACAGTGTGTACCCAGCTTTACTGTCTCCTAGTCCAGTGATATCTCTCCTCCATCTCTTACCATCTCCTAGTCCTCTGATATCTCCTCCATCTCTTACCATCTTCTAGTCCTCTGATATCTCTCCTCCATCTCTTACCATCTCCTAGTCCCCTGATATCTCCCCTCCTCTTACTATCTCCTAGTTCTCTGATATCTGCCCTCCTTCTCTTACTATCTTCTTGTCCTCTGATATGTCTCCTCCATCTCTTACTATTTCCTAGTCCTCTGATATGTCTCGTCCATCTCTTACCATCTCCTAGTCCTCTGATATGTCTCCTCCATCTCTTACCATCTCCAAGTCCTCTGATATGGCTCCTTCATCTCTTACCATCTCCTTGTCCTCAGATATCTCTCCTCAATCTTTTACTATCTCCTCCTAGTCCTCTGATAACTCTCCTCTCAAGATGAGTGCACACTCTGGGATATATTGGTCATTCAATTGAGTGAGCGCATTGGCAGGTGTGTACCCTCGATATGTCTGTGAACGATGTTGTTCAAAGACATATTGCATCTGCTCTGCAGCACAGCAGATAGCCTATATATCTGCAGATATATCAGCACATCTGGCTGTGTGTACAGGGGGGTCAATTGACTTGCTGCAGGAACCGCCAATGTCTGACAGCTTAACTGGGTAAATTCAAATGCCCACCCAGTTGTGATGTTAGGGAACACACATTGAGTGGCCGATCAGTAAAGCCGGGGGTACTAGTGTGTATCCGCTATGCGCGCTTCTGCAGGTGGTTCGTCGGGGTCGTACCATCAGCCTGCATGCACAGCCGATGGAGTAACCCAGCTGCCGATGCCGGCAAGGTCAATAGTGCCGGTGAACAAAATATCAGGTGGTCGTTCACCGGATCGTGCAGTGTATACCAACCACCCAATATATCGTTTATTGCAGTATCGGGCCTTGCATTGGCGGGTCGCTAAGTGTGTGCCCAGCCTAAGTCTGTTTAGCTTACCTGATTGACCAATGTGTCAGCATATCAGTCGGCACAGTGTGTACCCAGCTTTACTGTCTCCTAGTCCAGTGATATCTCTCCTCCATCTCTTACCATCTCCTAGTCCTCTGATATCTCCTCCATCTCTTACCATCTTCTAGTCCTCTGATATCTCTCCTCCATCTCTTACTATTTCCTAGTCCTCTGATATGTCTCCTCCATCTCTTACCATACCCTAGTCCTCTGATATGTCTCATCCATCTCTTACCATCTCCTAGTTCTCTGATATGTCTCCTCCATCTCTTACTATCTCCTAGTCCTCTTATATCTCCCCTCCTTCTCTTACCAGCTTCTAGTCCTCTGATATCTCCCCTCTTGCTATCTCCTAGTCCTCTGATATCTCCCCTCCTTCTCTCACTATCTCCTATTCCTCTGACATGTCTCCATCTCTTACCATCTCCTAGTCCTCTGATATCTCTCCTCCTTCTCTTACCATCTCATAGTGCTCTGACAAGTCTCCTCCATCTCTTACTGTCTCCTAGTCCTCTGACATGTCTCCTCCATCTCTTACTATCTCCTAGTCCTCTGATATGTCTCCTCCATCTCTTACTATCTCCTAGTCCTCTGATGTCTCCGCCATCTCTTACTGTCTCATATGGGGGAAGTCAATTAAATGCGATGTACTGCAGGACATCGCCATGATACACGGCTGCGTACATATTGGCCACATATGTTAGGGTCATCATCGCAAGTTGCGATACTGGCGGGCGCGATGTGCCATTCCAGAATGTCACATTACATCCATGGCGCTAAATTAAAAGTCCACCCATCAGGGCTGGCCCTGGACTACTAGCAGCCTGTGCAAGAAATTTTGGAGCATGAATCCCTCCAACTATATCCTTAATTAATACTTTTACTATTATTTTTAACATTATTAATGATTAATGATACACATTGTTCACCATGGGAAAAGAACAAAACAAACATTGGTTCCACAGAAAAAATAAATAAAAACACATTGGCTCCCACAGGAAAAGAAATAAAACTAATTGGCCCCCACAGGAAAAACACACACACATTGGTCCCCACTGGGAAAAAATAGAAGACACTGTGCGTACGGGACGGTGTGTGGCTGAGCCGCATGGACAAGCCCAGTGTTACGCCGGCCCGAAGTTAGAACTGGCGGTGTGGCTGGTATTTAAGTAATAAAATAAGGGCAATAAAAACACTTAATTTTCTGTGTCATTTTCTCAGTGAGAGGTGTTTAATGATGTAGGAAATGTATGTTAATGTGTCATGTTGAGGGAATTGGGTTTTTCAACTTGTAGATGGGAGTTGCAAGACTTTTTTCCAATATTTTACTATCATGTATAAATCCCAGATTATTAATGTGGGACTTCACAGTACAGAACTCACTATTGATTGAATTAGCCCCCTAGTCTTCCAGCGTCTAGCTGCCATCTCTCACTACAGTATATCTCATTCCTTCTCATTTTCTTCTATCTACATATCCTACAGTCTCCTATTCATCCTGATTTCTCTTCTATATCCTATCTTTTCAACTTTTCTCTCCATCTACTATTTCCTATTCGCTTACATTCTCTTCCTATTAAATCCTATTTCTTCCGTTCTAAATAGGATCAGTCTGATTGTACTGTTCCAGATCCTCTACATTCCAATACATCATATTCCTCCTCATGACTCTTACCATTAGGACAATGAGGAACATGTATTATTGCGGCACTTGTAGCGCTGCTTAGCGAGGCGAAGCAGGAAACAATAACGCTGACATGTATACTATCATCCTCTTGGCCGCTGGAGTGGGGGAGAGAAAACTTCTCCATCCAGCGATCCGGGCAAGCCCTAGTGCTGATGCCCTGCGTCTTACCTCGCAGCCACGATGCACATGCACAAGATCTCGCAAATTAATGCAAGCTTTCATGGGCACTTTGCGCAGGCGGACATGGCCGCCTGTTAGTGCACATACTGGTAGGTAATCCTGCCGCTATGTTTAATGATAAGCCAATAATACCACTGTTACATATTTGTTTTATTTGATCACCTTTTGATTCTCCGGTGTCTATTCATCGTCATTTAAATTTCTACAAAAGTAGGTGAAAATTAAGATTTTTACCTATTTTTGTAGAAATGAAGTGCCACAGTAATTCATCATTCTGGTAACACAGGAGACAGAGCCGTAACTAGACTTTTTGGTGCCCTGTGCCAGAAAGAGCATTGGCGCCCCCCCCATTTTTCAAAGGGACGTAACGCACCCAAAAAAGGTCCATGGCCTCATGGGAAGGGCCAGGGAAGAGATAGGGGAGGAGATGCTGGGGATGAAATAAGAGGAAGCTACAAGTGAGAATGATAATAAACAGAAATTTGACAGGCCCAAACAGCGCCCCCTGACCTGTGGTGCCCTGTGCGATGGCATCGGCTGCACTACTCTAGCTACGACCCTGACAGGAGATATCACAGACTCCTGCAGTGGCTGCAGCTCTGCTGCGGTGGGGGGTAAAGGGACAGGCAGTGGGGTAGGCCACGGACGAGCGGGGAGCGAGCAGACTAGCAAGTGAGTGCACATGGGGGGCTGGACTCCTCCTGCTGCATACGCAGCTTCAAGACGGCTGCAAAGAGACAGTGAAGCAGGCGAAATGTCCCCTTATACCGAAAAGCTGTCTCCGCAAAAAAAGCAGCTTTTCTGAAGTGATAATAAAGTATAGGAGGCATGATGAATATTACCTCCAATACTAGGATTGACCTTAATGAATAGACCCCTATGGGAGGGATGCAGCAATATGAGAGATGCAGTCAAACCCAGAAAATGCTGGTTTGACCGCATTTCTCATATGCACCAAGCCCCGGAGTGCGATGTACTGCGGGGCATGGATGCGGTGGGTAACGGCATCTTCAGATGGTGTTACTATGTAGAAACCTATGGGCTTTTCTACGCAGAGTGCTCTGAGAGGGATCCAATAGGATCCCTCCCAGCACCCTCCGCAGCATACGCAGAAGGATGCCAGAGGGACCTCTGGGTTATAGACCCGGGAGTCCCTCATTCGCTAAGGACAGCTCTTACCGAGAGAACAGCGCTTTCCTTCATGCATACTGGCGTAATCAACACTGGCATGCATACGAAGAGCGGCGAGATCCATCATATCCCGAATGTGATGTGTCATGCATCCTGCCCTGTATCATTAAGACACCAGTTTTTATACCTTTTTGTGTTTAGGTCATTATTTTCTGCAGTAAAAAATGATGGGTTTAGTATATCCTACAGTAATGCTTTGTATGACTTCTACTAGTCTAATTAACCATTAAAAATTTATCTCCCACTCTATCTCCTTCTCCCATTCTTCTTTCTTCCTATTCAGAATGATCCTCTGCCTGTAGCTGTATCTGTTACCTCTCTCCTACATTTCCCTCTCAGGTGGCAATGGGTGTGTTATCTCCACGCCTGCCAAGAGCCATGGCGGGCCCCGGTAATAGGGGGCGTGGCCTAATAGGGGAGGCATGGCCACGCCCACTTGGCAAGAGGAAAAAAAAAGATTTGCAGCGCCGCTGGGGAGGGGGGGGGGCACTCTGAGCCCCCTCAGCCCAGCGCAAAGCCAGGGGGGCGCGATCAGTGTGATCGCTCCCCCGCACAGGTATAGGAGACTGTTGTGGCTGCTGCTCAGCAACCACAGCAGTTTCCAAATGCAGCTCAGCACACGCTGTGTGCTGGGCTGATGTGAGGGGGGGGGCGGCGCCAGGCCCCTCAGGAAGCCCGGGCCCGGGTAATCTGTACCCGCTCCCCCCCCCCCCTCTCGGCGCCCCTGGTTATCTCTGCTGATTACATTGCTATAGGCCTGATGGCGAGATAAATGCACGCGTCTAAAATGCAGTAGCGTCACTAGGGGGGGTGCGCTGGGCAAGCCCCCCAATGTGATAAGAACGGGGGCAACACGCAGTCACGCCCCCAAAACGTCATACACAAGGTAGCGTGGAATTGCAGACACAAGGCCACGTCTGCCTTTGGCGAACACAAACAGTTCACAGTAGCGCACTGGTGACACCAACCAAGTAACGCCACTAGGTATATGATGTTTTATTAAACTTATGTACTGTACTAAAACTTTCCTGTTTGTACATCATCAAGAGTAATGAAAAGTAAGGAGTCACAAGTGTTCTGTGCATAGGCATTTTTTATGCTAATGTGCAATAGAAAAATGTACACAAAAAAAAAAAAAGACAGAGGGCCAGATGTACTAAGCTCTGGAAAGTGATAAACTACCAAGCAATCAGCTTCTAACTGTCATTTTTCAAACACAGCCTGTAACATGAGCTAAGTGACTGGTAGTTTTTCACTTTACAAATTCTCACTTTCCAGAGCTTAGTACATCTGCTCCAGAGAGTGATGATGTAATCACTGTGTTGTGCCTACCTGCCCAAGCCTCTGGGAGATTGGTCATTCAGATAGAGGGCTTGCTTCACTATGGATCGCTATTCTGCTTATATGCATGCACTGCAGTTGCTAATATCAGCGGTCCTATTTAAATGTTTGCATTCACATTGCATTTGCATCATGACATAAGGACACTCACTTCCCCTTACTCACATCAGTATACTTGGCCAACACAGAGAATTAATCGGTAACATCGAGTAACATCAGACCCATACGCACAGTAAAGGGAGGTCAGACCTCACATGCACGCTATGAGGCCTCAGGCTGCGTCTTGTATCACAGTGGATAATTTATGCACGCCCATACAACGCCGTCCCAACGCACTGACACGCCTGCGCTCGCCTGACCACCCCTCCGTCACCACCCACAAACGGCACTTCCTGTCAATCACTCTGCCACGGGTCTGCGTATCCTCTGCAATCGCAGTCCCAAGCACAGCAGCTGGTTCACGCACGAGTACTGCGATGAATACGCATTCGCAGCACGCAACAATCGGCCGATTACGTGCATATACACAACTGCATTCCTTGCTGAATCAGGCCCAGAATCAGCAAGTATGTATTAGGTTAATTTTGGGGCAAAATACACTGTGATATCAGGGCGAAGGGATAAGTACTGCAATCTCACAATGTCTCTGGCCAACATTTGGGAAAGGGAACCTGAATGCTTTTCATTCAAAAAAAGTAACATGAAGCCTCCGTGTATGAGGAGAAAGGAAAAATGTACTTATTTCACAAGACGCTCACAATTTCCAATATCCTAAATTAGTTTGCAGTTTGTATTTTGTAAATGTTTCAAAATGATTATAACTTCTATATATATAAGTAATAACATTTTTGTCTAATGCAAAAACACAAAGAATGCTCAGAAATATATGTAAAAAAGTAAAAGAAAAAGACGGACAGACATAAAACACTGATCATTTTGGTTAACGGCTTACAGGAGCACACATGTGGGATGAAACCTTTGCTGTAATCAGTAGTTGGAGAAAGCAGGGTAATGTAACTTGGAATTTTCTATAAAGACATGTGGATAATGATTATATACTGAGGAACATTCAGATGTATTGTCTTCCACGCGTTAGTATCTAGGTAACAGATGTACCCATACCTAAAAATGCACATCCTTTATTAGCTCTGCAGCGAGTTTAAAACAAATGGTTTGTCCATTACCGTTCGGTCTAGTTCACCTCCTTTAGGTTTTGAATCCATTAGCTCTATGCAGTGTTATTCTTCTATTGGAAAATATAAGACACATTAAAGATTTGCACATTTTGCTGGTACAGAACAATACGTCAAGGAATAAATAATTATTTGTTTTGGGCTAAGATGATTGAATATAAGGTAGAAAAAATCTTGAAACACTAACAACTACTGGATGCAGGCTGTGGCGGAATTACTACCATTGCAAGGGACGCAGAGGTTATAGGGCTCAGAGGTGTGGGGGAACCCATAGCCGCTACATCTCCAGCAATGCCAGTAGTTCTGCCACTGCCTGCAAGCTGCACTGGGGCTCAAAGTAGCTCTTAATAATCCTGACCTCATCACAGAGCAAGCCAAAGAAAAACATGGGCCACAGGATGACGGACGCCACCCCAAATCTTGCTAAGGAGCCCAGCACTGCTGTGTTCTGCACCCGAGCACATGGTTTTGTGGAAAATTGAAGCCTAGTTCAACTGCTCTTATCTGTAAAACCAGGAGTGGCCCACGGGGCTTCTGCCCCTGATACACTTGCCACTAGTAGTGTTTTGTGGGATGTCCCTGAAGCTACAGCTCCATTAGATGTCCCGTTTGTCTGGTCCTTACACCAGCTCAGTAGCTTGCCTAAGAGGTTTGCCCGCTTTTGGAAAATCTCCTTCTTTATGTGCTCCCCCTCTCGTGGCAAATAGAGAGGAAGATCCCTCTGCGACCACACTCGCTGTTATCTGCAAATGGGAAACCGCTGTTTATCACTGTGATTCCCAGAATAGAATGATGACATTTGCTCAGAGGAAATGAAAGTGCTCTACTATGCTCAGTTGCTCCAGCTGACAAGGATGGAGTTCTTCTCTGTGAGCGGCTTTCACCAACACATACACAGTCCGACACATTCCTAACCTTTTAATAAGGAATACCTGCCCATTAGGGTTATTAATACTCATTTAGTTCACAGGCGTTAAGTTAAGTTATAGAGATGGAACACAACTATACACTTTCCTCGAGCCTACGCTTGGTGGATACCATCTACTATCTAGAGACTCTGGGGTGCCAGGAGGTGGGCACACAGCCAGCTGCTGAGGGAGACAAATGTCCCCCTTTGCAGAGCATGGTGACGAACATAGTATTTTACATTATTTTTCCAGAGGGGGCATGGCGAAACCACCCAATTTGGTCATACCGCTGTCAGTACCCGGGCCCCAACGGCGCTGTAAAGACTCAGGTTGAGACACTGTCAACAGAAGAAGCGGTATAGTATTGGATGTCCCTGTCAGCTAATCCATCTGCAGGTGAGCAGGTGTTATCACTGTTTAGCTCGACGTTTAAAAAAGACGATTAGATTTCAATATCTGAAGCAAACCTATTTGTTGTAAGGTGTATTTTTGAAATGATGGCATATTGTTTTATTGTCACCATTACTGATTTTATTATTATGCCTTATGTAATAACTGTTTCGCTGGGTCTAACTGTTTCTGATCCTGTACATGTGATATTGTATTGCAAGATATGTACATTATTTCTATGCATTGCTTCAATAAAAATATATTTAAAAAAAAAAAAAAAAAAGACGATTAGACAAAACTTATTGCTGGAGTAGTGATATATGGCCAGAACAGTAAAGGACAACCTACTGCTTTGCTTGACCAGTCTTTGCAGATGTGTGCATGTCTGGGCCCGCTTGAACAAAATTGTGCTTTCGTGTCATCTAATAAGAAAAAAAAAAAGCTTTTAACGTTTTATAAAACTTATTGTAAAAGGAAAAAAATCCCTGAAAGCAGGTATTGTGGTGCAACAAGGACACAATACTAAAACAGGTCTGCGTTAGCTCTTAAGTAACAAAGCTGTAGGCAACAGAGACCCACAATCTGTACACCCTATGACCATGGATCCTATAGCAGTTAGGGTCTCTGCAGTCCACATTATTATGCAAGTGGCCTCGACTGAGCTCTTGGCGACCGTGCGCACAACTACTGGGCAGCTTTATTTTAACAGTGCGATTTAGACTTGATGTAGGACATGGCACAAACTTGCACCTTGTAGCTGGATTTAGTACTAACTATAAATAAGGCCCACGCAGGTCCCATTTTTGGTATTATTATTGTTATTATTATTATAATAAACATCTAATCTCATATACTATATTGTATCTTTTTAACTGTGGCATGTGTGTTAGCTGGTCATCCTGACACTAGCGTCTTGCAAAGAAAAGAAAAGCAAAGGGAGCCCACACAGAATGTAACTAGTATGTGACACATCAAGGAAACGATCTGTTTCGCTCCATTGACTCCCCCTTTGACCCAGATATTAAGAATGTCAATATGCTTCTTAGAAAGGTTATGAAAGTGTCAGACAAATGAAATTATTCTTTAGGTCAGTAACATTAAACTGAACTTGTCATAAAAGAAATATAGAGGTCTTGTAGAGAACAGTATGTATGCTTTCTACTTTGTGCATAGTAAATTAGAAACTAATGTGTGATTGTGGCTTATTTAGAAAACAGTGCTTATCATAATCATTATATACTATCTTTGTATTTATGCTACTGTGGCAAGATCAGGGTAAGGGTGCTGTCTCCTGGGGTAAACGGTTGCATTTGTCATGCAGCAGCCAAGTAGTATTGCAACAGTTCAGGGCCTTGGGACAAGTATCCGCAGCTAGTTTTATTAGCAGCACAACAATAAAAAAAACATAATAGTAAATTATGGCCTATCTGGTTCTAACTAAACAAATTGACTCCCTCTCTCGGAGTGGAGGGTCGTAATTTCATTATCACAAAAAAGTCTTTAGCACAGCACTTACATTCAGTAATCACAGTGTATACTTAAAGGTCTCTGACCTGTTCCCCAGGCAGTGAGAAACTGACTACAGAGACTGACACGCCCTTTATTAGCCTGTCATAGGTGGTCACGCAATCAAGGCTGATAATCAGCTTCTGTCTACCAGACAGAAGCTAAATACTTGGGGCATATATATCTCCTTTGACAACCTTTCCAGTGTTTTTGTCACACTACATATATTTGGTAGTTGCCGGGAGCCTGCAGCCTGAAAGGGCTCAACACAATAATCGAGAAAATAAGTAAAAATAATCCTTTGGCTCCTGCTTTCCATACTATACTGATCAGGACCTGTTGCCGACTGTTTAGAAAATCAGGATAAATATGACCACGCTTCCATTAGACAAACTATGTTCTAATCACCTTAAACCATCCAATCAGCACAGGCCACACCCATCTTTTCTTTAAGACCACACCCCTTTGACCATGGTGTATTGGAACCATTGGCAGGTATAAGAAAAATATAAAAGGTTGGGAACGTTATGAACAATGTATTGGTGCTTCATTTTTTTATTTTGTCTAGGGTCCAAGAGCAAGTTAAAAAAATTCATAGAATACACAATACAGAGCATGCAGGTGATGTGATATATTTACCTACATGTTTATGCATCACAATTTCACTTTCCTTCATATATACTGTATGTAAAAAACATTCTCTGGTCTCACTTGGGAGCTCTTGGTAGGATAACAATTTTTAAAGGGCTAAAAGCAAAAATTCAGACTTCTAGATACTAAACCATGAAAGATTAAATAAATTTTATGGACACAAGTGCATTGAGTATTACCGCCACATTCCAGTACAGGCAGCCAAAGCCGCATCCCACTTCATTAGGTCAATGCGCTTCTGATACATGCCAGAAAACTTCTCTCTCATTTATGCATTTGTGACATCACTATCCTGCAGAGAAATCCACCAATCCGTGTAATTCTTTTCTGCAAAGCAAGTCAGCAGCCCTGACACTCACTCTCTGCTGGCTCAGAGTGCTCTAGGCTACTGAAGCTCCCTCTTCCCAATGCAACTTGAAGTGAAAGAGTGAAATAAATTGCAATAAGCCTATTTAGCTGACAGTATACCTTAATCAGGGGAGTCGAGAGAGACGGATCCTCTGTGAACATAGTGGTGGTTGGTGATGATGGTTGCAGAGGATGGAGCTCTCTTTTGCCAATTTACCACCAAAGCTGAGCCATGTTGTTGAGGGGGTAAGTGACCGCACAGACCAATAGATTCCTATGTTCATGTGGTCACAACCTTCCCAGCGAGGATCGACTTTTGCCAAAGATGTGTGTGTAGCCAGGGGCAGGCCCAAGAAAAGGCTGTACTGGTGTCGGCAGCCCTCACCTTACGGATATATTATTCGACTCAGCCTCGGATATACAGTATACGCATGTCAAATTGTATTTTTGCTGTAAACACAAAAGCCAATTTCTGCTCCTTTCTCTAAATGAAACTTTTGATAAAAGGATCTAAGTACTATCCTTTAATTGAAAAATATAAATCTCTTTACAATTTACATATGCATTTATTCCTAGTTTTCTATGGAATAGGTGCTCTAATAGACAGTCAACTTGTCAGGGTTGTAAACTGCAGAAGAAAGCATGGATTGTTTCCGTAGGAAAGGGTCTGTAGACCAAATTACAGTGAATCCATCATCTTACACAATGGAGGCAGCATACTGTAGGCAGGATCAATATTTATGAACATGCAGTCTATTAACTCACTAGGAATGGGTGACATCACTGAAACATCACTTCTGTTACTTGTCCCTTGTTCTGTTAATTGTATTGATGTATTTGTCAGAATTCAGTGTTCAGCCCACAAAATGGCTTCCTCCATCGCTCAGCGTTCTCGCAGGCGACTAGTATTCACTTACGAAATCAACCGAAACCAAACAATGATTATTTCTCTAAACCTGGTTAAAATAAAAGTGGACAGTGACTAAATTATTTATCTCAGTGCTCTAACTGAACATAAGCACTGTCTGGTATTACTGGATAATGGTGCCTTAAGGTCTAACTAGTCAGATTCGAGATTGCATGTTTCCATCAGGGGGAGATTCAATCCTAAGCGTTGGCCCGCACTTCGTAACATTAGTAAATTGTCACTCACACACCATAGAGGTGCACATGAAAATCAATGTTGGGCTGCCATATTCTGCTCTAATGTGTACAGCTGAACATCGCAGTGGCATATTGAGGAGAAATGAATATCTTCCAGAATGATTTAACTCATTACCTTGACTCAAGACCAGAGCGTTACCTTAATTTTGGCTGACTTGTGTATGATTACTGGTTAATGGTGAGTTATTTTCTATGTACAGTAAACAAACTCTGGATACCCCAGCTTGCATAGGGACTATATTGTGCCCTTGTCAACCAAAAGTAAATGTTACACATTTGTAGCCTCTAGATGTTAGAGATGAAGATGGACAATAGAGTCTTCACGGACACACTGTATTAGTGCACCTACCTGCTGCTCGTGGTACTTTACTATTTGGTTCTATGAGTGATTACGTGGAGTGGTGGTCCTTGCACATGCAAGATTGAAAACCAGTGGAATTGGGAACATTAGGGGCCTGATTTTGAGTCAAACACAAAGTGACCGCTTTAGCGTTTTTCCACATCATCAGAGGAAAAAATACACATTTCCATGGACCTGGACTATTCAGAGTCGCACGCAACTGAGCTGCATCTCCACGTGCAGCCGAATGGGTATAACTGGGCAGCAACAGGCTGTTTACATAAACTGTGCCTTGGGCAGATGGCATTGCTGGCTATTCAGAGACACAGCTGATTTCAGTTGGATCTTTTGTATCAAGGCTAGAACTGGAGCCCATGAGCATTGAAAGTGTTGATGGCTATTTTCAAAAGTGGATATACAGTGTAGGATAATGTTGCCTCATAGATGCAACTCTGAATCAGCTCCAACAGGTGGATCAATACAGTACATAGTACAATATAGTTGGTATAGCCATGGGCTCCAGACCATCTCTTGATAAAAATAAAATCTTTGTTGAACTCATCCTTAGGGTTGCTATATGTCCCGGTTTTCCCGGGGATGTACCGGATTTGTAACCCGTGTCCCGGCGTCCCAGAAACCTTATTTGGGGCACCCAATTGTCCCGGTTTTGTGGTTGGGTGACAACGGCAGTTTTCATGGTCGCGAGCATGTAGCCAATCAGAAGCAGACGCGTTGAGCCAATCACGGCTCACCGCGTCATAGCTCCTCCCGCCCTCAGCATCTGACATCAGAATGGAGCCTTCAGTTCGAGCAAGGAAGATGGCGGATGAAGAAAGAAGATGAAGAAGGAAGATTGCCGGTGCTGGCTAAGTGGCAGAAGAGAGAAGATGAGGACCAGAGAGTGCTGCAGGTGGAGGGAAGGAAAAAGCTAAACAAAGTTCCCCACTACAACCTCTCCCAGCTTATGGATAGGCGGCCTTGGCCAACAGTAATTTGCATTCCCTCTTCAACCTAGACCACCAGGTGTTGGGCATTAAGCCCATGGGTGCAATCAGGCCTCAGGCCTGTGGGGCATGTTAGGCGGGCAGAGGGCCCCGAACCACAAGTATAAGTAACTCTGGGCATTAGGCCCAGTTTACTTTATATATAATATGGTAGGCAGGCAATAGCCTGAGGGGTTCAGTATGATTTCCCGCCGGCCAGTTCTGATCCTGACAGCGGCATCCTGGCATAGGAGGAAATCCTGATAGTCCTCAGGTACGTATAAACTAACCTAATTCCCCCCCCCTAACCCTCCCTTAGGGGCGCCTTACCCTAACCTCCCCCCTAAGTGCCTAACCCTAATCCCCCCTCTAAGTGCCTAAACCTAACCCCCCCTTCCCGCCGTCTTAACCTAAGTCCCCAAGGGGTGGCCTAACCCTAACCACCCCCCGGGGTGGCTAACTCTAACCCCCCCTTCCCCTAGCCTAAACCTAATCTCCCAGGGGGGTGCCTAACCCTAAGTCCCCCCTGGGAACCCTAAACCTAACCCACCCCCTCCTCGGCTATACGCGCCTGTCGCCCGGCTTACCAGCGATCAGTAAGCCAGGTGTCGGGCTCCCAGCATAGGAAAAATGACAGGCGTTGGGATTTCGACGCCTGTCATTTAACCCTTACCGGGATTATACAGTCGGGAAGCCAGCGGTCGGGATTCCGTCCATCGGCTTCCCGACTATTTCCCAGCCTGAGACCCTGGTGAGTGGCTAGGCATTAGGCCCAGCCTGCTCTTTAGTGGCAGATAGGTAAGAGGGGGGCCTCTACTGTGTGGCATAAAGCTCCTTAAATCACATTATGCCACACAGTAGAGCCGTCCCTTACCTATCTGCACTTTTATGTGAATGAGGAGCTATACTGTGTGGCATACTATGTATAAAGAGCACTACTACTGTGTGGCAAACTGTGTATAGTGCTGTTGCTGAGGGCTTGCATAAGGGTCCTGGAGCTGGTCCCGTGCTGAGCTTGCGGCGCGGCGTATTGTATTTTTATAGTTTTTTGTGGCAGGTGCATGGCCATGCCTCCCTGATTTTGCCACGTCCCCAGTGTGTCAGGGTTTTTCATTTTTAAAATATAGCAACCCTAACAGTATTCAAGCTCACTCGTGCTCTACTATTCCCACTATTAGCACACTTATATCGCTTTCAGATATGGTAGTGTCTAGATGCCCTTCACCGAGCAGACCCAGACATCATCAGTTACTATCCAACGTCATTCCTTACTATCCACGTAGACATAAAGGGAGGATATAAAATTGCCCTTAGCGTGGCGAGCAAACAAAATTCTTCTTTTGGTGGCCTTTATGTGCATGAAACTGCACTTCTGCCCTCACTGCAAGTCACTTCCAGGTCCTTAAAATGAAGGGGAAACAAGCTCATCCTTTTAGATATAAGCCATGTCTGCCCTGGCATTCAGGCCCTCATTCAGAGGCGGTCGGAGGATGCAAGCGGTCGCTCAGAAACTGGGCGGCCGCTTGCATCCTGACCACCCGCCTCTGTTTCGGTCGTTAGGCTGTGGGTTAACACCCACAGCTCTAACGACCGCTAGGGTGATGGTCGCGATGGTCATTGACCATCGCGACCATCGGGGCTTACGACGAGACCCTAGGGTAGGGTCTCACTTGTCGTAAGCCCAGGAGAGCTTCTGGCTCTGTCAGAGCCGGAAGCTCTCCACTGACATCACTAGTGATGTCAGTGGGGCCTCCCCCAAATGGCAGGCGTTCCCATGGGAAAGCCTCCGTTTGGGCTGCCACCCCCCCCGGCCCGCCTTCCAAACGGGGCGAGCTGTCAATCAACATCGACAGCTCGCCCCCTTTGGAAAGAGACCGATACGACCGGCGCTGTCGCCGGGTCTCACGCATGCACACGAAGGAGCCGGCTCCCTCGTGCGCATGCGCACTAGACAAACATCGAGGCGGCCGTGCGGTCGTAGACCGTACGGACGCCTCTGAATAAAGCCCACAGTGTGAAGTCATTTAAAGGGAAACTTTTTTGGCTCACAAAAATGAGGTCATGCAAATTGAGTGGTGACTTGTGTGCTTAGGGATGGGTGGAGACTGCATTGCTGGCTGACGAGGTACACGTGTAGCCTGGAGTTCCTCCTTTACAGAGTTTGTTTGCTGTTTTATACCACAAGTGAGAGTTTGATGCAACTGCTCACACTGTGCTATAAATAATCACATCCTTCACTGTGCCCGTTACATGTCCTCATTTCCCCATACTGGTATTAACTCCCGCACCTCTTCATCTTTCCAATACGTCATTTTCCAAAGTCTGTTGTCCTCTGCCATCTGCCAATGATGAGGTAATCTATAACAGTTCCAGGTTGCCCCGAACAGCCAACCAGCTCCTTCTCGGCGTGACCCGCGTCTAAAAAACTGGGTCGCACCATTTAGACATAAGCTAGGTCACTGACACGGGTTGCAAATCCCGGGAATAACCCTAGACGAGTGCAGGGTTGCAGACCCGGGACTGTCAAGCAGGGTCTGATCTTTTCAGACATAAGCAGCACCTGGGTCGTCTTGACGTGCCCCATCAAATTCCTGAGTTTTTGACCATGTCTGGAAGGAGTTTTATTCTTCACTTTAAAGTCCTTTGTCCCTTATTGTCTCCGGATATAGGTGGTGGTAGACATGTGTTATATTGGTATATATATATATATATTGGTCTCCCATGCTTTGTTTATTGGAATTTGATTTGTAACATCATGACACTAAACAACAACAATACTAATAATAATATTGGCGCAGTTTCAGCAAGCCCTCAGATACACACAATGGGGATGATTCAGAACTGTGGACAGATCTTGCTATTTTTCATACTACGCATGCTCCATGATGGAGAGTCATAAGCATTGTAGTCGCATCTTCTCTTGCGTCTGACTGTGTGTAACTGGGGAGCAACTGGGCCTCCACATGCAACATTGTAGGGATATAGACAGAATTGCTGGGCTATTCAGCGGTGAGTGTACACAGCGATCGGTCTGATCTCAAACACAAGGTATAGGATTGATAGGGATGATGGCTACTTTTGCAAGCAGATGGATAGGGTTGGTACAGCCACAGAAATACATGCATGTTTGATTAAGGGCTCCACATTTATTTCCAAGCCTGCAATGCGACTGACTAGCCTGCAAATGTAATCAGCCCCAATGTCTGTGCAGCTCAGCTTTGCTCCTGTTTGATTCCTCCTCGTATCTTGCCTTCAGTGTCTCGCAACTGCACTTCAGTGGTCAGCTGTCTGCACTGTGTACCTTTTGCTAGCATCAAGACAACATCGAAGTCACTTGACTGGCATAAAATTATGGTGCATACACACGGTCAGATTTTTCCTTCAGATCTGAACGATAACGATTTAAAAATCGTTCAGTTGTTCATATCTGAAGGAAAATCTGACATATCTGACATGCCTGAACGATGGACGATGAACGATGCGCGTTCCCGTTTGTCAGATAACGATATCTGACATCTGATGTGTTTGCAGTCAGACTTGGACGATTCCATTCATTTTAATGCAGTCAAAAATCGTTGAAATCGTTCAAAACTTTGGTAAAATCGTTCAAATCGTTCATCTGACAATCTGACCGTGTGTATGCTCCATTAGACTCAACTCGGACACTGCTTGGTATCCAGTTGTCTACCAGCAGGAGTCTCCTTTCTCTCAGCATATATGCATCACATGCAGAGACCTATTGGCCATACACCTCACTGGGAGTTTTCCTGGTGGCCCCTGAAAACAATTTACTTTTCTTTTCTTTTTTTTTTTTTAAATAAGTGACCCGACACACCCAATTGGAGTCGGCCCTGGCATATCAACAACATGATTTGTTAATGGTGGTTGACCCTGCCCCAGGGACCAGCCACATATGGATGTGCTTCGCAGGACAGCCCATCCCTTTCTGATCCGCCCCTCCCTTGGCTCCATGCTGGTGGCATCAGGTGCTGGAAAGTAGGGATGTGAGGTGAGCAGCACAGGCATTTCAAAGCCAGAACCACACACTGACTGCCTATCCGCCTGTGGATCTATTTTGTGGTTGCTGGGATTGGCAGCTGCTGCTGCCCCTGCCGGCAGCTGCGGAAGAGGTCACTAGCCGTGCCCCCTTCGATTGGGATGCCGGGCGCCTGTCTCCCGGCATCTGGGAAATGCTTTCTGGGGTACTGTGTGGTGTTTACCCACCTAGCTGTCTGTAGTGGCTGCAGCATCTTTCATTGCATTGTATTGCAGGCCCCTGGAAGTATGCCAGGGTATATAGGCAGGCACACTGGAAGTACGGTAGGGTAAAGGTGTATGTGTTCCCCTCTCTGTCCTTTCAAGACTTGGTAAGATTTTGAGGCACCTCTGGAGCTGGATGCCCTCTACTCCTGGTAATCCAACTCCTGTAGTGTCTGCAAATATGTGTGCACAAGTTGTGACTCTTGTTATTAGTGAAGCTGGGGGCAGCCTAATGGACACTCTCTGCTAAAGGGAGTGCCTATACTTGGGTCTGCCCCCTGGGCACTCACTGCTGAGGGGGTACCTACACTGGGGTTAGGCGCTTGTACACTAACTGTTGAGGGGGTGGATTGGCCATAGCTTCACCAGTAATTCCCAGTGTACTGCTTTGTGTTTTTATTTTGTATAAACTGTAAATAATATGTTTACGCTGCTCCGCTGGTGTAAGTCCCCTGAGCCATACAAATAGGTGGCAAAACACAGTCTGCACTTACTGTGTACTGTGTAAATGTCTCTGCCCCCTACGGGCACTCCAGCTGAAGCTCCACCCCTCATCCAGCCCCCTCGATGCAGTCTTGCCTACCCTCTCGATTTGGTCGGGAGCCTCCCGAATATCGAGTGCCGCTCCCGACCCCCCCGGAAAGGCAGGTAAGCCCCCGGCAGCCACCTGCCCGCTCCGCCCCCCCCCCCCACTACTACAAGAAACCCGATTCACGCTGAATCGCGTCATCGTTGGCTCCGTCCCCTGCTTCACAATGCCAATATTTTCAGCATTGTGAAGAGGGGGCGGAGCCAATATTATGCAATCGTGTGGCCCCGCCCGGGCTCCGACCCCAAAACCACGTCATTACCCGGCCACGCCCCTCGCTGTGTGCGCAGGGGGCGGAAGGAGGGAGCTGAATATCAGCAAGTATGCCTTGATGCTCAATGTACTGGGATCATGGGATACAGGGCCTGATTCAGAGCAGGACGCTCTGAAAGAGCGCTCGCTCTGAATCAGGGTGTTTTTTTGTGCGGCCTCCTGGCCACTCGCATAGCTGTGGGTGACCACCCACAGCTATTGCAAGCGGCTAGGGATGGTCGTGATGGTCTCGACCATCGTGACCATCGGGGCTTGCGTCTAGACCCTTGCGGTAGGGTCTCGTTCCCGCAAGCCCCAGTGAGCTTCTGGCTCTTAATAGAGCCGGAAGCTCACCACTGACAACACTCGTGATGCCAGTGGGGCCGCCCCCAAATGGCAGGCATTCCGTCGGGAACGCCTCCGTTTGGCCAGCGACCCCCCCTGCCCGCCTCCAAAACGGGGCAAGCTGTCGATCAACATCGACAGCGGCCCCCTTTGGGTGCGAGACCCGGAGCGACGGAGCTCCCGACGCTAGCCAGGTCTCGCGCATGCGCACGTCAGAGTCGGCTCCGGCGTGCGCATGCGCAGTGGCCGAACACAAGCGGTTCTGAATCAGGCCCACGGTCTTTGCTGTATGGTGGTAACTAGGATGCTGTTTGTGCTGTATTGTCACTAGGATGCTCAATTTAATGTGTCAGTCCCTGGAATGATCTCTGGGCCTGATTCATCACGGATCGCAGTTGCAAAGACGCACGCAATTGGTCGATTGTTGCGTTCTGCGCATGCATATGCATCGCAGTGCGTGTGTGCAAACTAGCAACTGCGATGGGAACTGTGAGTACAGAGGCTATGCAGACCCAGAGCAGAGTGATTGACAGGAAGTGCCGTTTGTAGGTGGTGATTGGGGGGTGTGGTCGGGTGAACGCAGGCGTGTCACTGCGTTTCAATGCCATTGTAGGGGTGTGCATAAATTATGCACTGCGTGGCCATAAGTAGTCATAGCACTGATAGCGTGCGTGGCTGTTAGCAATTTCTGAGTAAGGTCAGTGCTTGTGCAAGTGTGCATATGGGTCCGATGTTACGCAATGTTACTGATTGTTTCACTATGTTGCCCTAGTATACGGATGTGAGTAAGGGGAAGTGGGCGTCCTTATGTCAGGCTGCGATCGCAATGTGAATGCACACATTTAAATAGCATCGCTGATATTAGCAACTACGATAAATCACTAATAAATCAGTTAGTGAGGAGAGATGGCGGCAGAGACGGCTGGGCCAGTGACAGCAGATGCCCTGCAGCAACACTCAGAGCTGGCCTGGGCCCCATAGCAGCCCCATTCTCTGCACCTACTGTCTGAGATCTGCTGCAAAATTGGACAGGTGCATAGGAATATACTGGTCTCCAGTAGGATTGTGGCAACAGTCTGGTCTGGAGATGGATCCTCAGAGGATTGGATAAGTGTGTATCTATCTTAAGTCATGCAATGTCCTATCAGATGAATAATTTGCTTTATCCATTGTTTCTAAATTAAAAACTGCAGATAAAATGGAGGGTGGTATCTGAAGGGGTAAGGGTGACAGGCCAAATTTGTTTTATAAAGTCCTTACCTGAAGATGTTATTCAGATTATTTTTTCTGAAGATGTTGCTGTTCAGGACCTTATTGGAAGATATAATCTAAAATTCATATCAGTAGTCGTAATCCAAAATCACCTAAATAAAGCAGGAACAACTCAGAGTATCAATGTAGGACAAAATGTCACCACAAAATGGCTGCCAGTAGCTGGGTGTCCTTTATATAGGGCTGTGACCTGCATTGTGACATCACAATGCATGCAGGCAGCAACTAGAGATGGCTGTAGCTTAGATCAGCTCTGAGCCCTGATGCCCTGCAGCAGCACTCTGGTGAGAATAGAAAAGCTGGGGCTCAGGAGGCGGCATGCCCCTACTATAGTTATGCCCAGGGATGCTGTTTGTGCTGTATGGAAGGCACAAAGATGATCTCTGTATTGTATAGCTGTCAAGTTGGCTGTTTGCTAGCACCACTTATGTTTGTGTTGGGGTGCCTACAGTTTAAAATTGAATGAGGCCACTCTCAGAATTTTTCCCAGGGCCACTTTAAGTTCCCAATCTGCCCCTGCCCACATGATAGTAGAGTAAAGTTGTCTGTCTACACTCAAGCTCACTACAGTAATCTATGGTAACCAGGGGAGTAGCAAGGGTGGTTCCAGTGGAGCATGTGCTCCGGGCACCAAAATGGACAGAGGGCGCCATTCAGGGTTCCCAAAATTCATGGGGCGTTGCACAGTATGATGGCCGCCTGTTATTTTTATCTCGGTTTCTTTTCTCTATATCCTAAATAAGTTACAGATCTGAGATCAGTTTCTACATTTCATGCTGCCTCAAGCTGCCCAGATTGCCTCCCCTCCGACCCTCCTTCCCCTGTGATCATCTTATGTCACCTCCCCTTTCCTGTCACAGTGATTACATTCACTTCTCACCTCTTTAATTCCATCCCTTCTCTACCCTGTGATTGGCTCTTTGCCCCTGTCCACACTTTTCTTATTGGCTTCTGTCACCACCCCTCTCCTCTCCTTTTCTTATTGGCTGCTTCTGTCACTGGACCACTCTTATTGCTTTGCCCTTCCCCTCTCCTTTCTTATTGGCCTCTGTCACCTCCCCTCTATGATTGTCACTTTCCTCTCCCCTTCCCCTGTTTGATCCCCTCCATCCTTCTCTCCTCATTCATTCATTGTGTTTCAATGGATTTAATAGTTACACATCTGAGGTAAAATCCTAAACTTCATTTATAAGGTATGAGTTTAAAAAAAGTCACTGCTTTGCTATGTAAAGTAATGGAGGTGTTCCCAGGCATGACCACAATGTGTTATTTGAAAGGTCTTTTAAAAAATATTAGGAGACCTGAAATAATAATAATGGTGGCAGACAGAACATGACATGGTTAGTAGTACTCACATTAATATAGGTGCAATGTATATTTGTGAAGTAGGAGCATAGCTGAGAAAGGAGCTTCCCATAGGTGTTCCCACTCCAGTGATAGCTGCTTGGGGCAGTAATTGCAGTAATAAGCTGTGCACCCTGTGGAATCTCACTCTAGTACATGTATTCTGTCAGTTTAAGTTAAATGATCAGAATATATAATACAATCTCCTCTATTGATGAATAACAATGATTCAAACAGATCCTAGGTGCTATACATAAATAAAGCAGTGCCAAAGGAGCTACCCATTAATGTGAGATTCTATTCCCCCAATGGGACCTCCATGCCCCAGCGTGATACTGCCACTGTTTGCTGTTTTTCTCTTCACTTCAGTATTACCCCCGCAGGCTGGCCATACAGTACCCAACTGGCAGAGTTCAGTACAGGGAGGAAGGGCGCTAAGACATGCACTTGCTCCAGGCACCATGGTTCCACGCTACTCCTCTGATGGTAACCCCTCTCCCGCCGCCCCCAAAGAGCACATGTCACTAAGAATGCTTACCCTAAAGTGGCATTACACTTTAAACTGGAGCAGTCACAAACTATCGTGCAAGCGGAAAAAAATTCATGAGAAAGTATCCTATCCATTCACTATGAACCCGTGTCTCATGACTATAAGTCATGCCATGACTGGCACAGATTCCAGAACATTGATTTTCTACGTCGTGGTTCAGCCTAGAAAACAGATGCCTCCCCTGTGTGGAGGGCACAGGTCCAATTTAAATGAAATAGAGGCTTTCCACATTGGTGGAAGGGAAACAGCTAACCTAATTTTAACACTTTACTAAAACCATATGGGAATTAATATCAACCAAACCAACAGCTAATTAATCTAGACAAACAACCTTGATTGGCAAACCCCAGCTGCGATCCTGCCATATAGCCAGGGATCACCCATCTGAATAATCACTACCGTGGCGACCATTATAAAAGTCAATGCAATTGTTCACATTTTTAGATTCACAAGGAATATATATGGGAGGTAGTTAATTGGTCAGCATTTGGAATGTAAACAGCATAATCTCGAGCAGAGAATGGTGAGGTGGTAGTAATGTTATTTAAAATATTTTAACTGATTTTAACAGATTTCAGATATCATAAACATCATATTTCAAGTTATAATGCCGAATCAAATAACATTACTACTGCATACCTCCCAACATTTATTGAGGAAGATTCAGGACTATCACACGCCGTAGGCTTCCCCCCTCCCTGAAAAGGTGTGTGGCCTGATGGCAAATGAGGTGTGGCCTGATGGCACGCCCCCATTTACATCACTAAGGGGTGTGCCCAGCATCTCCTAGATGCTGGGCTGCCCCCAAGCTTCCCCCCATACTGTGAATAGATGCACAGCATCTATTCTCACTCTGCATACCCGCTGCTCTGTATGCTTCCCCCAACTTCCCCCCACCACGGGACATTACAGCCCGCGGGTGGGACAGCGGGACAGTCCCAGAAAAATGGGACTGTCCCACTGAATGCGGGACAGTTGGGAGGTATGCTACTGTGTCAGCATTCTATGCTTGACATTACGCTGTCAGCAACAAGATTGTCAACATTCTGAATGCCAAACATCATACCGTACCTTAATATAACTTTAATTACTTATTAAAATGGGAAAAGTTAATTGTCCTTGATACAAGATGAGAAGTGGCGATACACAAGATAAAATTCCCCCCTTGTACACTGCACTATCAATCTGACCATGGAGCCAGGCATGTCCTGCACACCATCCTGTCCTTGCCCATCTCCTGAGCAGACAAGTGCAGGTTTTTAAAAGTGGAGATGTTGCCCATAGCAACCAATCAGATTCTACTTAATATTTATCTAGCACCTTCTAGAACATAATAGCTAGAATCTAATTCGTTGTTAAGGGCAACATCTCCACATCTAAAAACCAGCACTTTAGTAAATATACCCCAAGGAGTCTAACCTGACAGAACTATGCACATGTCAAGGAAAAGGGACATAAAGGGGCAGGGGTGGAATCATAACTTCACTTCCATCTGCCTACTGAAGGAAATAATGGGCGTCGTGAGACCATATACACCTCATGTCATTGGCTAAATTTAACCTAGCATTTCCTTTTATATAACTGCTAGGAATAAGTAACATCTGAGTGAATTTCATACAGTAGCTAGAAATGTCAACAAATAATGGTTTGAAATAACACGTAGAATCCAATAGACATGGCCAGGATGTCTGGTAAATATGGATTTGGAAGAAAACAATACTTCTCCTTATGTGAATTCTGGTAATAGAGGGTTAAACTGCTGGATATATATAGGGAATAAAGCTAAGAATGTTCCTAGACTTTTGAGAAACAAGGACTCTATTCCAGCAGTACAAACCTGCCATGCTTACCTGTGCATGACCCACAAACCAAGTCCCTCCCGGCCACTAATGGGGATTCAGCTGTCCCTTGGACAATATTGATCCATGTCCTCACTTGCAATTGATTATTCTTCATTCCTTTATTAAAATGTCCTTTGAGTATATCAGATCTTTACAATCCTGTATTGTCAACTAAGTTGACAGGCTCAGTGGAAAGCAGAGGATAAAGGGGGCGCTGATGCAAGGAGTTTGTGTAGAGTGGGAGGATTAAGTGAGGATTCTGGAAAAAACCCTAAATAATGAACATCGCTATTTGACTAGTAGTGGCTATGGGAGGGAATTGTTACTCCTACATAGCTCATCTTGTTCAAGGCTTGGCGCTTTTCATGGATGAACTATTTGTGACACTCAGACAGCAATGCTGAGTAAGCAAGTGGCTGCACATCGGCAAGGGCTGGAATGCTAAAGGTTTCTAAGGTCGGATACATATAGACGTTATGTATGCGGCAATTCATGCAAAAACAAATATAAACAATTAGCATTTTGCTCATGTATTATGATATGTGATTATACACGTGGTATACTCATGAACATGTTTCCATGTTTCAGTAGGGGCTTCCAGCATGAAGGATGCCCATTGAAATGAATAGGAGATTGAAATGAAAATAAATAGTGAGCTTAACTATCCATAATTAGCAACAGCACTTTACAGCTTGGGCTGGTCCCATAAACATTATGTAAGGTATGGGCGCAATTCTGTCGTATTTTTAAAGAGGCAATAATTTAAAAGGCATAACCAAGCTGCTTTTGCCTTTCAAAATATCGCTATTTTAAAAACACGGGCTAATGTGCCGTAATGACGCCTATGTCTGCATCTCACAGGCTATTACATAAGGCCCTGTAAGTGGGAGATTTGCAGTGTGGGGTTCCCCTGTCATAGTACCCAGTCAGCACATGTTTATTTAATCATAGAATTGCTATTATTCTCAGCACGCATTACACTTGCATTAAAATCCCATGACAGGGGACCATGTGCCTGATTCACTACGGATCGCTATTGTGATCATAGCTGCGATTACGCACGGAGGTCTGCTGCGAAAATATGCTAATGAATGCAATCGCAAAGCTGTCGCACAGCCAGGATACAGATGCCCACTACCGCTATCTCACATCCATAATACCTTGCAGCCCTACGTATATAGTACATCGGGAACATCAAGTAACATCGGCCCCTCACACACAATTACAGCGGCCCTGACCATGCTCAGTAATTGCTAACCTTGCTGTATGTAGTGAGTACACAAGCTGCGTATGCCGTCACAGTAGCTAATTTATGCCCGCCCATAAAACAGCATTCAAACGGTCCGGCACGCCTGCGTTTCTCCGACCACTCTCCTGTCACCACCCCCAAATGCTGACCTCCCGTCACTCACTCTGTGATGGCTTTGTATCTGCGTGAGTGATCGCAGTGCAATTACAATGCTAACTCTCACTGCGATGCATATGCATGCACAGTATACACCATCGCCCAATCTGCGTACGCTGTTGCAGTTGCGATCCGTGATGAATGAGGCCCCATGTTCAATACCGGTGAATAGACCACAATAACCCTGGTAATATCATAAGCAAAAAATATTATTGCCATATGTATGTTTAAAGCTTTATGATATTGTGTGTGTTCGTGTGTGCGTGTTTTGTATGTGTAAATAAGTTTAGTCTGTAAGCTACAACAGGGCATGGCTGGTTGATTAAATATTCTATACAGTGATCTTTAATATGCCGGTGCTCTAAAAATAAATCTGATTAAACATAAGGTTCACTGTGTGTGATAGAGAAATAGATTCTTCATTATTCACCTCTTTAAAAGTGAGCGTGAAATTAGCCATCTTCTGGCTAGCTGTAAATATTCATGTGCTGGCCGGAGCATGCTCAGTGTGATCCTAGGAAACTGTGTGACATCATCAAACTGTCAGCTTTCACTACATTGGCTCTTAAAAATCACGCGGGATCAGTCACAGAAACTATACACGTGTTTTGTATCCTCATGGCAGCTAATTAAGGCGGGAACTATCATACCTCCTCCTATCTGGCCTCCCCAAATCCCATCTCTCTCCTCTCCAGTCTGTCCTCAATGCTGCTGCACGGCTTATTTTCTTCTCCAAACGCTCTACATCTGCCTCCCCTCTCCTACAAGCCCTCCACTGTCTCCCCTTCCCTTTTAGAACCCAATTTAAGGTTCTCACGCTCACTTACAAAGCCCTCACCCAATCTTCCCCATATACATCTCTGATCTCATCTCCCTTCACTTTCCTCTCCGCTCTCTTCGTTCAACTAATGCACGCCGCCTTTCATGCCAGCTGATTACTTCCTCCCACTCCCGCCTCCAAGATTTTGCCCGCACTGCTCCCCACCTCTGGAACTCTCTCCCACTCCCCATCAGACTCTCCACCTCTTTGCAATCCTTCAAACGGGCTCTCAAGACCAATTATTTCATCAAAGCCTTCCAGCTGTCATTCTAACTCCCTGATACATGCACCTTCCTCCCCATCTGTGTCACCCCTGTTTGTCTTCCCCTCCCCTTCTAGAATGTAAGCTCTTATGAGCAGGGCCCTCTAACCTCTTGTACTTCTCCCTACTTTAGTTTCATCTACTTCTTACTCACCACTAAGGCACCTAACACTTGGCTGCTTATGCTCTGTTGCTTATCTGGGTGTCATGATCACTAATATAGCAATATATATTATCCATGTCCTTGTCCTGTATTGTATTGTTCTGTAAGTCGCTTGTCTACAACTTATTTATGTGCTTTGTAAGGCGCTGAGGAACATTTGTGGCGCCATATAAATAAATGATAATAATAATAATACCTGGACCCCATAGCAAAATCCCTGGGACTGCCCTGCCAGAAGTTCTGTGGGTCCCCCTAATCCTCTTTTTTTGGTCTCTCAAAAGTTCTGTAGGTCTCCCCTAATTCTCCTTGAAGATAGCTACTGGTTAGTTGGGATGATTAAAGTAGTAGCAGGGACCATATTAACATTTTGGATCGATCCGCAATCGATAGCAATGTATCAATAAGCACCATTAATTGGAAGAACCAGATCGATATTTTGAAACACTGTAGCAATAATTTCCATGTATGCACGCAGGTGACTGTAATCTTCAGGTAAAGAGTGCCATTAGCTAATATGCTGTTATATTCATGGCTTCCTTCAAGGCTCCTTTGACACAGAGTGGAATGTCTCACGGAGCTGCTGCCTTTCCTTCTGAGTTTACCTTCATTGTGTTTAGTGAATGAATGTGAAAACATGAATTGTGAATTCCAGGCATCCCTTGCTCCTAGAGACCATAGCAACGAAAATTAAACATGCTCATCCACCTGTTTTAATATTACAGTTTTATCCTGATTTTCAAATATTTCTACGTATCAATGTACATTTATGTTTGTTTGATGTACTGCGACCAAATCGATACAAGTGAACTCTCAGATTTCTTGTAGCAATACAAAATCTCTTCAATATCGTGACAAAATATCAATCTAGTCAATACGATATTATATGCCTAGCCTTAGTGGGTAACTGTGACAAGGTGGCTTGGGGTATATCTACTAAACAGCTGGATTTAAAACGGCAATACCAATAAATGCTAAATTAGTCTGATTTGGCACTGATTACTATTGCTGTTTTAAATTCAGCAGTTGAAGCCGCTGCCGCTGGGAATGGGTGACTTTAAAAACGTGCTGATTAGTAAATATACCCCTCGGAGGGATAGCACTGCTGGACGACTCATAAATTGGGTACATTTTCCATTTAAAAAAGGATGACATCTACTGATTATTTCTTTACCACCTTACCTGCTTTCCAGGCAGTGTTTGCTACTACAAGGCCTGCTCTGAGCAGCCACACCACACGACAGCCTTGATAATGACAGGGGGATAATGATTAGAAGAGGGTCACTAGACGGCACATTTTCTCCGCTCTGCTTTGCTGCTGTTCTGCATAGTTTTACTGAAAATATTGACACTGCTTGGATCTGACTCCTTGCACATGCAGATAATGAGCCTGATGGGAATTTCAAATGCCTTAAAAGAGCAAAATACTTTCGAGCGACCGGAGCTCTGGAACTCCACGCAGTGGATGATGCGAGTTCATTCTTACCAATTATCCCAATCAATACATTGATTTTGGTAGAAGAATCACCAGGCAGGGGGGAAAAATAAGAAGTTGAAGGTTGCTGTTGACGGTGAGGATGAATAACAACCTAGAAGATCTGAACGTAACCATATTACGCAGATTAATAATATTAACATAAAACAAGACGTCTTTTCATTTTATAGAGTGTGAAAAAATACACAGAACATCTCTATCAATGCCCAGTGACCAGCGTGTACGGCTAAGTGATATTTCCCCTAGGAAGACTGGATGGACCTGACAGCATACAGTCTCGCACCTCTGCTCATTCACTGGCAACGCTATTATTGCATCTCGTACAGCAACTTACAGCAAAAACTTAAGTGCTCATTTACAGCTATTGATATTCAACTTGTTTACCACTTCATTTAATATAAGCCGGGCTCAGGGTGGGACTGTTGTATTGTTCCGCTGACTCTTTACCAACATGAAATTTATAGAGCGATTCAATTCTTTCAGGGGTCAGGTTAATGAAAATGGATTTTTTTTCCTTATTTATGTAAGTCTGTTGAAATTTTAAGTAAACCTCAGTTAAAAGTCTGCATATAATCGATTGCATTATAAATCTGCACCATTGTCTGCTGTGAGCGTCAACTGGATTACGATGCAGACGTTGCAGGTGGACGATATAATTACCAGCGAAGCTGACGATGTGCAGTGGGAACATCGCGCATAGGGGTAAGCGGAAAAATGCGATGTTGCTATACCGTAATTATCTGATGTGCACAGCCGCTGAGGGATTTTCAGCAATATTGGCCAAAAGTAATAACCAGCTTTAAATCCATAACAACCACCCAGATATATGCTTTAATTGTCTAACCAGCTACTAGAGAGATGAAAGCTAATTGCTCATTGGTTGCTATGGTTTCAGGGCAGATTAGCACCTTTATGAAGTGCAGGGGCGTTTTAAGGGAAGAGGGGGCCCGTGTGCTGTTTTCCCGGGGACAGCAGTACTGCGCATGCACGAATCGCTGGGAAAATGTCCGCCGCCATTTTCCCAGTGATTTTTGTTGCTCTGCAGCGCCGACCCAGCACTCTGGTGACTACGGACAGGTGAGTATAAAACTATATGGGTGCAGGGTGTGTGGTGTGGGCCCCCCAGGGCCCTGCACCCATTATAGATATACCCCTGATAGAGTGTTAGTATATAACCCTAATACTGTTTGAGGTACAATGAGTGATGTTCCCCTGACTTGGTTCTCTGAACTGTTGAACTTTGTGACCATATTGACCAATTTTTCTGGAATTTTTTTGGGGTGCCTTGCTTCTCGGACGTGAGCCCCTTAATTTTAGGGACGCCAGTATAGAGGAGCCTTGACGATTGGCCTGGCGCTTATTCATATATTTGCAAATGTGTGTAACTAATACCTCTGAATCGCTATTATTATGTAGGATTTAAGTATTGTTTTTGCTGCAGTGTGCTGGGGGGCAAATCTCTTTTTTTTTACTGTGTTCAGTGTAAACCCCGCCCTTTACAAGCACCTGTGTTAGCAATTAAGCTGATCTGAGCAACTACCATTTTTTTTGCATATTGTTTTATTCCCAGAGTTAATAAAATAATAATAAATTAAAAAAATACAGAGTTCTTTCTAGTTTAACCTGTTTATTAACAGTTTACAGTATTTTTATAGTGGTTACATGCTGTGTAATGCAGTGCTTTACAGAGAGTATTAATCACTCACACCAGTGACTGCTGCACAGGAGGAACATTTATGGGGTCAATTTAATGATCCCATAAATGGCAATCAGATTAATTCCCTGTATTAATCTACAATAAGGCAAGCTAATAATTACAGCAAGAGATTTCATTTATGGTTCAAGCAGAAACAGTCCAATTAAGTTTAAGGGTAACTCCAGTTTTTTTGAGTTGTTAGATTTTCTGTAATTTTTTCAAACATTTTTTTTTTTTAATTTATTGTATAGAGGCTACATTGAAAATGATAATTGAAATAATTCTAAATATGAGTTATTAGTCTCCTGTGAGTGAATGTCCGTGTTTCACAAATGTCCTTGAACAAAAAAGCAGCTAATTCCATTCTCATTACGTTTGTGGCCCCACATGAATGTTGTAGGCGGCTTAATACATAGCCTGGTTCCTGAGACTGCGCATGGCCCCCCATCTCTTATAACATAGCCCTATACCTACTGTTGTCTCAATTATTTCACTCCACCGTTAACCATTGCACATTATCAGTATCTATAAACTGATTTATTCATACAAGTGCCTCAGTAATTTTTATAGATCAGCCAGGTATGTTTAATATTTACATAATTTATAGAATATAATACATGTTTTTATACATATAGCATTACAAAAAAAACATAATTATTAACCATGTGTTCAATGACTTTCTAAACCTAAAATATAAAACATGGTATTTAAATTTAAACATGACATTGCAAAAGCCGCTGATTAATAAACTCCTGCCCCCTGGAGTTCATCTAAGGAACGTTGCTGGGGGGACACAGACATTTTCCTCAAACATGGGGGAATCTCCAAACAACTTTTTTTTTTAGCTATTAATAAACAAAACAAAGTATTAAAAAAAATATAAGATCATCATAAAATATCAGCAAACAGACTGCATAGACTTTATGACATTAGTAATGTACTAGGCATGCCCATGTTTGGTTCTAGACACCCCTCCTAGGCGTTTCTACTACTGAAATGTTCTGCACATACCAATGTGGTTTGTCAGTATTATCTTCACACTTCAATGCAAACAGCTGATCATTTTCAGGATCATGTTCTAATAAGATATAATACTAATAAGATATAATACATATCAGAAAGGTGATACTGCAGTCATTTGAGCTGCTGTGATATCATTGAGCCTATGTATAGGTTAGCCAATCCCCACAGTGCATTTCCATAGATAAAATATGCATGCCTGTTAGGGACTGTGGGCCTGATTCAGACACGCTCGCGAGCGTTATGCGCTCGCAAGCGGGTCGATGGTGGCCCAGTGCGCATGCGCACGACCGAGCCGGCTCCGTCATGCGCATGCGAGAGACCCGGATAGCGACGGGCAATCCGTCGCTCCGGGTCTCGTACCAAAGGGGGCGTGCTGTCGATGTTGAGTGACAGCACGCCCCGTTTGGTGGGCGGGCCGGGGGCGTGACTGCCCAGACAGAGGCGTTCCCATGGGAACGTCTACCGTCTGGGGCCGGCCCCACTGACATCACAATTGATGTCAGTGGGAGTGCTTTCGGCCGAAAGCACTCTAGGGCTTGCGGCAACGAGACCCTACCAGAAGGGTCTCGTCGCAAGCCCGATGGTTGCCAGGAGGCCGCTCTAAAAAAAACAGAAGGCCGGCCCTGATTCAGAGCGAGCGCTCTGTCAGAGCGTCCGGCTCTGAATCAGGTCTTGTGTGTCTGTGTAGTTACAGAAACTCCTCCCTCCTAACACAGTTAACTACTGCAAAGGCATAAAAAAAAAAACAGTACAAGGGACATATTAAATTAAGCATATAAAATTTTGGCAGGTGAGCTATTATTGAGCTTATTAATATAAAGCCTGATATATAGCAAAGTTAAATAGTGTCTCTTTCTTCATTCTTGAAACGTGTTTTAACTTTTCTCAAACCCGGGTAACATTTTATTTCAAATTGCATCCCTCATCTGCTCATAGTGGAGGCAGACATTTTGAGGGCGGAGCTAATGTTAATGAGATTGCTGCCCATCAGTTCACTAAAAGCCAGTAATATCCTAATGCAGAGGTTCACAAACTTCGCCATTACAGTCCAGGTTTTAAGGATATCCATGCTTGAGCACAGGTACCTTAATTAGCACATCAGTCAATTTGATTGAACCATCTGGGCTCAAGCACGGATATCTTTAAAATCTGGAGTGTCATGGCGAAATTTGGGAACCTCTGTCCTAATAAACTGATGGATTCAGCAACAGGTACGCTTAAATACGTAAACATCTCAGAAATGGATAAATCACTATTTTGAGTGTAATTTTTTCTCATAGAGGGGGAGATGTACTGAGCCTTGGAAAGAGATAAAGTGAAGAGAGAAAAAGTACCAACCAATCGGCTCTGAACTATCAGATTTCAAACACAGCCTGTGACATGGCAGTTAGAAGCTGATTGGCTGGTGTACTTTATGTCCGTTGACTTTATCTCCATTCAAGGCTTAATAAATAGACCCCTGTGGAAGTTGTATTATAGCGGCACTTATGGTGCTGCTATAACCCTTTCTGCTTCGCCTCTTTAATAAGGTGAAGCAGGAAGCACTAACAATGAGATGTATTAACATCTCATCAACCAGAGCGGGTTGGGGGGGTGAAAACTACCCCCTTCGGCGATCTCCACTAGAACCCACAGCACATCAGCCTAGTGCCGATGCGCTGTGGATCACTCCCAGCTGGCTCCACTGAGCATGTGCGGGATCTCGCGTGCAGCCCTGGAGGCGGCAGCCACCACAGCAAGGACAGCGCTGTCCCTGCTGTGGGGATAGGGCATCGCAAACTGCAGCTGTTGATATCAATAACTGCAGATGGCGGAACGGTCAGGCGAACTGACTGTTCATACATTACCCAGAACATCGGTGCTGCCATCTTGTAGATAGCAGTGCCGATAATCATAATGACAGGGGCGCATATGGCCCCTGTCATTTACTGCCTAGCCCCCCCAGTAATACATGGGGGGGAAGTGGTATCAGCGCACATTACGTGCACAGATACCACTTCGGCGTTTCATACATCTCCCCCACTGTCTGTAAGTGACAGTTAGAAGCTGATTGGTTGGTATTTTCTGTCATCTCCCCCTGAATGTTGTACCTCTCTAGTATTTGTGAACATTATTACTACATAGACATTAACTTATGCTTTTCTTTTAAACAGTCTGTAACTAATTTCGGCATATTTTTATAATGACTTTTCAGATATAGTGATGAAACTCCATGTTACAATTTCCCCATCTGCATACTAAACAGACAATTATACTCCGAGAAATATTTGGAGAAGATTATTAGACATCCTAATACTGCATCCTATAATTAAGATTGGCTTTGGTTCATCACCATTGTTCATTTAAAGTTGTCTGTCTGCACTGATTGTGGTGAAATGCTTTCTTATACCCAGAACAGGTCTAAGCAACATCATACAAATTATAGAGCATGTACTAGTGATTGTTAATTACTACATTTCACTAAGACACCAAAACATGGAGCCAGGTACACCCAAAAATCACAACAGATATAGGAGATAATTCATTTGCTGCAGGGCTGCCGAGACATCATATGGCCCCAGTGCTAGAAAGGGGGCATGGCCAATCATAGAGGTGTGGTCATACCCTGCGCAGCGTATTGTGCATTTTTAACAATGTGTGCGCAGAAATGGAGGTGTTGCTCCATCTTTCTGACTGAACCGGGGCCACACCGGGGGGCCCTCCTGAAAAGCCTGGGCTCAGGTAACCTGTACCCACCCCCCTTTCTGCACCGCTGACCTGCTGTGAAATATGTTATTAGCCGTCTCCAAGAAGTTCCGGGACCCTATGAGCAGCAGTGACATCAGGAGTTTAGAGGCTTTAATACAGTCACAAGCAACATGCGTCTGCGATGCGTAATAGACGCAAAATTGTGAAGAAAAAGATGGTACGCTGTACCTCTCAGACCGCTCAGTTTCACCAGGCGTCTTGCGACGAATGGCGCATAGATGCTAGGTGTATGTATGAGGACACATCTGTAGTCATATGGATGGAATCAGTATGATTTACCGCCTGCCTAACCCTAACTCCCCGTTCCCCTAGCCTAACCCTCCCGGGGGGGTGGCTAACCCTAAGTCCCCCTCCGGGAGCCCCTAACCCCCCCCCCCACGGCTGTCTGCGCCTGGCTCCCGACTTACCTTCGATCGGTAAGCCGGGTGTCGGGCTTCTGGCGTAGGTCTAATGACATGTGTCGGGATTTTGACGCCTGCCATTAGTACCTTGCCGGGATTAGACAGTCGGGAAGCTGGCGGTTGGGATTTCGTCCATCGACTTCCCAGCTGCTTCCCATATAGACATCTCCACTGTGAAATCAGCACCATTCAGACAACCGATTTATGTGTTTCAAACCCCAAGCAAAAGTTACAACAAATATTAAACATATAAAAATAATCTAAACACTGTCTAAAGAATATGAGAAAATTATTGAAACTTTCAGACAATAATAATAATAATTCAAATAAATAAATATAAGTTTTACAATACTAAAAAAACAAACAAAAGCAAAACAGAGGGGGCTAGCAATTCCCCTAACATCAAATGATATAACCGCACTGGTAGATGTAGGACTGGATGAACACAAAAGACATAAACGCAAACTTCTCATTAGAGCACTCAGCATGAGCCTAACGTATTTTCTTTACTTACAAAAACAAATTATCCCAACTACAAATGTATCAATGAGCTGCATTGATGCCTTTCTATCAATAGAGTTCATTCAGGTTATACCACATGTGGGATGTAACAACTTCTAACCAATTAGTGTGGATTTCTTAATCTATGACCAATCAGAAAATTGAGGACAGCTGCCCAATCTGTCAGTGGCGTTGCTGCTCCACAAGGTGGATAGAATAGAATGTGGAGGAAACCTCTGGATTTAGGTGATAATTGTGTAAAGCAGGGTGTGTGGAAAAGTCTTTAAAAAAATATATACTGTATATATATATTCTTTATCACGGTGTGTGCATATTTGTGTAGATCTCTTTATTTTTTCTTTACTGCTGCATGAAGGTCTTACTGCTGGCCCTGGCTGCTAGGGCATGCTGATTCTTGTAGTTCTACAAATGTCAGCATATCCAAGCACTTTACAGCTGCTAGAGCTTGTCAGGTATAATAGGGACACAGGTTTTACTATATTACCATACCTCCCAGCCAGTGCCGTAACTAGGGTTGTGCAACCTGTGCTGTCGCACAGGGCGCAAGACCCCTGGGGCGGCACCACCGCTGCCCCATCTGCATGAGGCTTGCAGTTGCAGGGTGCCTGGAGCAGCACCCTGAAGCCAAAAGTGCTACTGCAGAGCTGCGAGGAGCATCCAAGGGACATGCTGTGGGGACATCAACCTCCACAGGCTTTGGCACTACAATACCTCCCAACCTCCTTGTGAATCACAAGACCGCAGGTCTTTCTCCAAAATCAGGACTGCCCTGCGAAAAGTGGGACGGTTGGAAGGTATGATTTCTGTCAACCAATAGGCAAGGAAGGGCAGGGCACAAAGGTACAGTGGTCACTAAGGTGAGCGTAGCGTGGTGGGTAGGGATTACTGCACTGTGGCACCTTGTAGCCAGACAAACGCCCTTGCTGTAGATTTCTCTGCACTTTCAGTACTCCAAGTGGCCTTTCCCTAAATCTATATAATTATAAAGCTGTATTAACTGGCAATGAATGTAGTACATAATAAAATACCTAATCAAACAAAATGAACACAGTAAGGCAAACTAGTCGCAACTACGAGACTCAATGTTCCCCCACTTTTTTTTATCATTCAACAACAATGAGACTGGTATTATCAATTCCTGGGATTAACCCCATTTAGGTGACATTTAACACTGATTAACCTTCTAAAAACACAGTAAGTGATAATGCTGTAGATCTATAGCCCCGTTGTCTTGACAGTACATTGTGGAGATGTACAGATGACTTAATTTGGCTATCAGGTAGTAATAAACTAAGTAACAAAGCTTTGTTCCAGCCCCCTACCCCACCCACACATACACCTCCTTTGCAATAAATATCCAAATCCAATAACTCCTTCTCCGTCTTCATTGGTTCTAACTATACAAAGTGACTGTAAACAAACCAGAAAGTGTAATAAAAGTGAACTGTATCCCTACCGTTAGGAAGATCTGTTGGAGAGAATCCTTCCTTAGTATACACAGCCTGGAAGGAACAGGACTATTCCTGTCCACAGGGTAGATGACAGATATAGAACTCTGCCCTCCCTTTCTGACTCCTGTCTTCTCAGTCATGGCAGCACCTGTTGCCCTCCATAATGGAATCAGAGCAAGTATTTCACATCTATTGAGGTGTTCTCAGTGATAAACATTAAGTATTCGTATAAAAATTTATTTATAAGTGAGACATGGGAGTAAAAGTACTAACAGTGCACGTAACGCTGTGCTTATTTTTCTCCTGCCTCGCTGATTATCAGTGCAAAACAGGGCACAGCCAGTCCTCACAGCCTACTGCTGAGGTGATACTGCTGATGTGATACTGCTGATGTGATACTGCTGATGTGATACGTCATGCCTCCAGGTGGCCCCGCTGTGAATATGCAAGATCTTAATGTGAGGCTGATGGCGCATGGGCGAGGATATCTAGCGGTGGGACTGGCAGGTAACACATAACGCCATCTTTAGCTGGCGCTATGTGTCAGTGGTCAAGCGATGAAAAGCTCAAATTTTCATCGCTTAGTACATGCCCTTAACATTTCCCTGCATAGCTGGCTGTGGCGGCCAAATTATTTACAGAAGCCGAAGGTGCCATTGGAGAAATCTATAATTTCTCCATGGTCTGCCTTTTAATACATTTTAGATAAATGGTACTAAACCTCAAACCATGGGGTGATCACCCCTTGATGTCAGGGCCACCTTAACGTATAGGCACACTGGACAGCTGCCCAGGGCCCCACGATTCTAGGGTCCAGAGCAGGGGCAGGCTGGGCCGGGAGGCATCTACATGGAGTGTGTGGGGGCTCACTCCTTGCATAGTGCAGCCAACTGAGGGGCAGAGAATTACACACAATCAGAACAGTCAGACAGCATTCTCTTCCTGCCTCCCAGCCTGCAGCCACAGAGATTTAGATGGTGGGGGCATGACCCTCCCGGGCACCTCTGTCTTAGGGGGCCCCCATACAGGGGCATTTCTATAATGGGTGCAGGGTGTGCGGGGCACATGGGCCCCTATGTCAAGGGTGGGTCCATACCACACACCCTGCATCCATTTTCCCGGTGACCTGCACATGCACTGAAGACTCTGGGCACACTCTAGTGCCCAGAGTCTACCGGTGCGGCGCTGCACTTAGTGCGCAGCTGGCTGCCGAAGAGAGAGGAGGGGGCCCCGGACAGAGACTGCACATGGGCCCCCTCCTCTCTTGAGACGCCCCTGCCCCAATACTTTAATCACAGCTGCAGTGAAGAGCAGCAACTGCACTGTGAGCTGGAGAAGAGTAGAGAGAGATGGAGTCCATAATCCTCAATTTACATTATGTTTTTTTATGTGTAAACATTGATTTTGTAGAAAGTACCAATAAATCTAAAGGTTTCACTTTATTGACCATTTACTTTTGTATTCCCGTGAATGGGTGGGTAGGGGCCCCAATGCATTACTTTGCTAGAGGGCCCACTGGGGGAATGCAGCAGAAGGGACCCATGCTTTGAGGTGTGGTCATCCACCAGAGGGGATGTGTCCTGACACCACAGTTGCTTGGCTAACCATTAGGCAAATATTTTTGTAGGTTCTATAGAAGCAAAGCAAGAACCGATGTTTATCAGTGGTCCTGCTCCACAAGGTAACCGACTCTCTAATAATGTAACAGTGTACAATTCAGCGCACGAACATTAATAGTAGGGTGCCGGGTCTAGAGAAAGGGAACATCTGCGTGGAGGCGCGGCCAAGGAAAAGTGGGCATGGCCAAGGAAAAGGGCTGTGTCTTCCGTCACTCTTGGGGGGCGTGAACGGCACTTATGGACATGCTGGGATGCCCCCCGGGCTGTCAGTGTGAATGGATGCTGGGCGCATGCACTACACCACAGTTTTCCCCACCCGCAGGCTGTTTCAGCAGGGCGCCGCACCGGAGGGCAGGGCGATTTTTGCCCTTTAGAAATAGGGCAGGGCGGGGCGCCCCGCTAAAACAGCCTAGCGGGAACGCTTATTAATACAAATACACTGTACGGCTTATAATGTACAGTGCAATCGTTCTATCTCACCTTACAGCAGTACACAAGGAGGAATGGATAGACATTTGTACCAATGCAGTCAAATTGGCTCCGGTATCTCAGTTCAGCAGCCTAACTGCGCGACCATAGGGTTACTCAGAAGTCCGATAATTGTCTGATCTGCGACCAATGCTGCGGCTCTGTAGCAATCACTTAGATTTGCGAAGCCACCAGGGGATGTCTCAATACAATTCCTGGCAGCAGCGACATATGCAAATGTTCACACTGCCGCTGCATACAAATGCCCAGCTGTGGCGACATTACAGTACATCTCAGAATCAGGCCCTATGCTCCTTAGCAGTCAAAATGGTTAACAAATCACACAGTAGCAATCAAAGGATTAACACAGATGTAGACGCTGGCGCACAATATGCGTCTGGTGCGTTTACATTTAACACAAATTTAAAAAGTTAACAGAGGGCCTGATTCAGAGCCGGACGCTCTGACCAGAGCGCTCGCTCTGAATCAGGGCCCTCCTACATGAAAATGGAGCGGCCTTATGGACGCTCGCATAGCTGTGGGTTACAACCCACAGCTTATGCGAGCATCCATGATGATGGTCGCGATGGTCAAGACCATCGCGACCATCGGCCTTGCAATGGAGACCCTGCGGTAGGGTCTCGCTGCCGCAAGCCCTGGAGTGATTTTGGCTCTATCAGAGCCAAAATCACTCCCACTGACATCACTAGTGATGTCAGTGGGGTCGGCTTCAGACGGTAGGCGCTCCCATGGGAACGCCTCCATCTGGCAGCCATGCCCGCGGCACGCCCACCAAAGGGGGCATGCTGTCAATCAACATCGACAGCACGCCCCCTTTGGTGCGAGACCCGGAGCGACGGCTACCCCGTCGCTATCCGGGTCTCGTGCATGCGCACGACGGAGCTCCCTCCGTCGTGCGCATGTGCAGTGGGGTAACATCAACCCGCTTGCGAGCGTCCTGCGCTCGCGAGCGGGTCTGAATGACCCCAGAGTCTGTACTCGCATGCAAAAAGATAAAACAGTCAGGCTATCATAACATGATTAAGCAATAACTCTCTCCATATAATGCCAATGTATTCAGTAGTATAGCCAGGACAAAACCTATTACATTTTAGAATTAATATAAGAAGGTACAGGGTATTGAATGCAATAATAAAAACATAAAACAAACAACTGACACACAAAACTGTAAATACAGGTATAAACAAAATGGAAAAAGATTATAGAAATTAAACACATAAGAAGATCATTTAGTCCGTAGCCTGGGACAAGGGGATATAAGATGGATAGCTCTTCAACTGGATTGATTCCTAATTTCTGACAATAAACTTTTCCCACTGGGAAGGCTCTCATAGAGGCAATGTAGATGATAGATGTAGATGATAATTTGTATGTGGGGGGGGGGTAGTAAAAACACTGGTGGCAGCAGCCCCTTGCAGGGCTACGAACAAATATTGGCGAGTCTGGCAGCATCGTAAGAGTAGCATATAGCAGCACTTACTCGCGGGCGTGACAGTTGCGCCTAATTGAATTGACCATGCTTGTTCCTGAATTTAAATTAGCACCCTGATTTTCCAAACCTTGACAGTTTAAGGAAATTGTTCCAAAGTATTATTTTTGCATATACACATATACATACTGTGAACTTAATGCAGGCTGTCTATATGCTAATACACTCACACTTCACCTGGGTCTTTGGAGACAGGGGGCCAAATGTAATAGGTTGCCAAGAAAACCTACTTTTTCCTTAATAAAAATTGCTTATTAAATCTGACTGCTAACAAAATCGCTGCACTTTCATAAACCCATCACCTATTGCATTTTACCCAAGGTCTCTGGGTTATCAGGCAACACTCCCAATGCCAACTCACACTAATAACACCTACTTGTAAATTGATCAGAGTAAAATAAAATTTTCCTCTTTCTGGACACACAACTTAATTCACATAGTCATTCTAGTTATGGCAGGAGAAAAATTAGATGAACACCCAGACTTAAAGGGGGTGATTCAATTCTTGACTGTGTATGGTTGCGATGTGCAGCTGTGAACTGACCGAGGTTGCTCTTGTGATGTGCCGCTGGTGCATCACTCACATCACCAACACCTGAATTGCCCCAATGACTCTTGTTAGCATTGTGACATTCAGATATTAATCTGGTTTCTTCAGCCCTAAGTATACTTGCCGACTATTAAATCTTCCTCTCCGGGAGAAGGCCGGCGAGGTGAAGCAGGTAGGCAGAGTTGGGGGTGGGGCCATTCGGAGCGTGTCGTTAAGCCCCGCCCCTCATGGAAATTCACCGCAATTCTGCATAATTAAAATAGGGGCGGAGCTAAATAGGACGATTCTGATAGAATCACGTAATTAGGCCCCACCCCCAATGCTCAGAACCACCGATCCCTTCTCCCCATTCTGCCCACTTCACTAGGAAGTGGGCAGAATGCGGGAGAATTGCCTACCCTTCCGGGGGTGCAGGGGGTTACCCGAAAAATAGGGAGCCTTCCGCGAAAACTGGGAGGGTAGGCATGTATGGGCCCCTAAGTGAATCTTTAGAAATTAATTAGTATTCTATTAATTTCTGTTTTAATGGCAAACAGCTAAAACAGAATTTACGAGAGGGAATAATTTATTGCTGGATATAGTTTTAATACAAATTTTGTAATTCAGCATCATCACTAAATTTGGTCATTTCTAATTTTTCTTGGTTTGTTTCTATGTGCCGCTATTAATTATTTAAAGTACTGCACATTGTCGTGTGACTACCATGGCAACCATAGTCAAATGGCACATGACATACTGTACTGAGCAGTGAAGCTTTGTAGTTCTCCTCTGAGCTCTCTCTGCATCATATAATCCTTCACCTCCTTCTCCCCCCTCTGCCATTACATGACATGGTGAGAGTCTGTGGGACAGGTTCAATTAGCTGTGGCAGCTGACAAATGGTTTTGCGTGTTATGTCACATAATCCCCCTACCATAACTATCCAATATATGAGTAATGCGATCTGCCGACAGCAGCTTGCATTTCATTCAATCTGCTTCTGTGTGTGACTGGCAACCATACTTGTCTGCTCTCTAGAGAGATTTTGGAAAGGAGATAATGCCATAAAGGAGGACAGTTCATATGCAAACTCAAAATGTACTTAACTTGATATTTAAAGAACTAAAAAAAACTTCTATGAGGAATTGCTGCTTTAAAGAATTTAATGAGTAAAACCCAGTCCCAGTAGATTGTTTACCTGCAGTCTGGTAGGACCCTCGACATGTTGTGTTTGCCACAGTGCTCCTTGCTTGTTCCCAGTAGCAGCATGCTGTCAGTGGATGACATATTGTACATGTGAAGAAAAGACTAGTTCTCAGGAGGGAGCAGAATCCTAGCGATACAACAAAAAGGACAATCATGAAAGTGCATTTGGGTGATTTATGGAGTTATAATAAAACATACATTTTAATGATATCATAAAATATACAGTATGTAACCATAAACTCTGAGGATTAGCAAAATATTTAAATAAAGAAGTTGAGTATAAAGAGTATATAAAAAAGTTCAAAGATTCGCAACTATCACAGCAAAGATAAAGCGTATCTCTGACGCAACTTTATGTACTGTATATACTGTGGCAGTATCACCAGAGATGGCGCTGGTGAGCAGCAGATTCTGTGTGAGAAAGGAGAGATCCGCCCACACAGAGAAGAAAAGGATTGTGGGAAGATGCCTAAGGCTGCCATATGACCAGAGCCCAGGTGAGGCTGCTGGTGGACACAGACAGTCCAGCTGGGGCTGCACTCAGAGTGAAGCAGGCCAGGTGGTCAGGATTCTTAACTGCAAGGAGGCAGGGAGATCCCTATACCTCTGACAATACTTATTGAGGTAGATGCTTGCTTACTCACCCGGATTGCCCAGGAGGCTCCCCAAAAATTATGTGTCGCTCCTGGCAGCCTGGAAGAGTGGGCAAGTCTCCAGAGCCGCCCGACCGCCCACTTCCTGAGTGAAGTGGGCGGTACAGGCAGCCGAAGACGAGATTTGTGTCATTGTAGCTCCGCACCCACTTCACAATGCCGGTAATCACGGCATAGTATAGCGGGGGGCATGGCCACCATGATGCAATGGCGTCATCAGGTCCCCAGCATGGCCTCCTATGACTGCAGCTGTTTCAACCCTTGAATGCAACCACTTGTACTGACACACCCACAACACACCAAAAACACACCCGCTGAACAGACCATTTTTGTGTTAATTTCTAGCTGTCGCCCAGGAACGCCCATCACTTCTTCACAACATGTCTGATCCCGACTGTCCTGATCGCAACAGCGCCTTGATGCGTCCACTCTGTGTAACGGAAGCAACGTGGGGATTTCCAGAATTTTTCACGCATGCGCAGTTTCAAATAATCACTCAACTACATAAACATTGTGTGCGACTCAGAATCCAGCCCTTCCTTCACTTCGGTATTAGGAACTAGTGCACAACCCTGTCTTGCTGTCTATTTCTGCAGATTTTAACAGAAAGAAAAATGAACCCATTTTTCAGGTTACATATTTACAACCTCACTTAGTTTGCAACTTCAATCGAATTGTCTCCCTGCTAAGAATCCTAGCAGAGTGTCTGACATCGTAAGCTAACTATAGCTTTGCACTGGCGTATAAGAGATCCCCTGCATAGATCACTCCCCCTTACGTAGACAGAATAGTACATTTTCTTCAACTGTGAATATAACTGAGTTGGTCTGCACTGCGTGGTACACAGATATTACTGTGTAGTGAGTGACACACTCTGTATTTGTCTGCATAGTACAAAAACTCTGCTGTTTATAATCATACATGATTGTGCAAAAACTCATTCTATTTAAAAACAACAAATTTCATGTTTGAATTTTGGGCCTGATTCAGTATGTGATCGCAATATCGATTACGCACGCAGTCTCACTGCGAAGATATGCTAATCCTCTTCGATCAGCTCTCATAATACGCAATATTTCCTTGCAGCTTTTTAGCCAGCCCCCCGTTACATCCTAGTCACCGTCCGGGACTGCTGCTTACATTTCTGCTACCATGCTTCCAACACTGTACTGAGAGCCTGTTCAAAAATCGTTACGCATGTGCGGTGCATCTCTGACGGAAAACATCTCTCCACTGCGTCCGACATCGCCACTGCGTCTGACTCAGAATTAGGCCCAGGTCTAGGCTTGTATATGATTTTGCAGTTTATGGTAAAAAAATACACTCGGAAGTTCCTAACCAAGGTCTATACTAATTCAAAGGTGCAACCTGTAACCTACAGATAACCACTAGCAGGGGCGTTTCTAGAGAGGAGGGGGCCCGTGTGCAGCCTCCAACACGGGCCCCCTCCTCTCTGTCCGGAGGCTGACAGTGCACTGAGCTGTGCGCAGCCAACGCCGGAGTTATAGACTCTGGGCACTAGAGTGCGCCAAGAGTCTATAGAGTATGCGCAGGTCACCGGGAAAATGGCCACGGCGGCCATTTTCCCTGTATTGCGCATGCGCAAAAGATGGGAAAATGGTCGCGGCAGCCATTTTCCAGTCGTTTTTACAGCGCCGGACCCCCGTGCTGATGTGGGTCTCCGGAGAGGTAAGTAATACTGTGGGTACAGGATGTGCGGTGCGGGGCCCCCCACTAGCCTGATTGGAATCCACTAGAGATAGTGCGGCCCAGGTACCAGAGCTGGGTGCCAGGAGTCTACACCCTTCAAGTACCCGGTCCCCAACACCTGGAGAAGACCACTCCACTTGGTCTGACCTTATGTCGACCTTAAGGTTGTCGATATTTTGCCAATATCGACATTATGTCAGACAATATTTTGGTGTCGACCTTATGATTGTCACATCCCGTTAGTAACCATTCGTTTTGACTTTACAGCAAGAACAATGGATATTTTTAGATTTTTAGTGCTCCCTAAACTCTGACAGGATATACTGTACTTCGCTGCTTTTGTGTTGTCAACAGCTGTAGAACTACAAGTCCCAGCAGGGCATGCTGGGATTTGCAGATCCACACAATGTAGATGTCTACCTATTCTGTACAGTAAAACCCACCTTATATTCACATTTCTTATTTTGTGCCTGTATAAAAGTGAGCATGTAATTGTGCTAGATTCCAGATTCCCATGATTCTGGATAATGTAGTACAATTATACAACTTGTGTATGTTTGAGTGTGTATCTGTATGTAATTATGTATTATTTTGTGATTGCAAACCATCATATGATGTATAATTATATACTTCCTTGCGGTGTAATAACTGTATATTACTTTGCATTGGTTTGTTTCTTTCATACACGTGTAGGGTGTAACTGTCAGGGAGACACACAAAAGCTTTCCTGATTATACCATTTAAAGAGTGTATTGTCTGCTCATCAACACCTATGTTATAGATGTATTATTTTTTTTTTAATCCTTGATATTTCCCATGTAGATCAGTGATTGCAAATCCAGTTCTCAGCCAAAACTGTAATTTATTTATTCTCAGTGATTCACGTTGGTTATGCCTAATAATCTCTGTGTGACAGTCCATACTTATTTGAAAATATAACTAATGTTTTGTCCCTACTTCCTGCACACAGTTTTTATAAAGTTGTTTTGTTCTGTTTTGTTTTAAAACAGTAAAGGTGCATATACTCTAGACGTTTATTTGCACGATTTTGGCCATTTCGACCCAACGGATAGTCAAATCGTGCAGTGTGTACGAACGATAATGATGCGCGTTCCCGCTGGTCATTGGCCACATCCTCAGATCTTCCCTGCATGCAGGAAGATCTGGCAATCTCGTTAACGACCCTATATCTATAACACCCTATATCATTAGGGCGTTGGTCAGATTCCACAGTGGGCCTTATTCAGCACTGCACACTAGTGCACTGCTGAACGCAGATTCCCGAAGATCGGGAATCTGCATAGGCGCCTGACCCGTTCTATGCATGTGCAGAACGGGTCTGCGATCCCGCATGCAGACTGGCAGCAGACTGTCATTGATAGACAGTCTGCTGCTATTTGTGGGCGTGTTGCCACCATTGGGGGGAGGGAAGAGACCTAGATCTCCATCGGCTGTTGGAGATTTCCTGGCCTCTTTCTCTCATCTGCGGCGGCTGGCTTGCGTGACCCCAAGGGTCACCTTTGTCGAAGCTGAATAATTGGCTGAGACAAGTTCAGTTTAAAATTTAATCGCGGCGACGCCATCTTCCGACTGGCCGCAAGACGCCATCTTGAAAATTAGATCGCAAGACGCCATTTTGCGAATGGCCGCCTAAGCGCCATTTAGTACATGTGGCGATAATACTATTAGCACCATGCAATTGCATCTTTCACCAGTTCTCATACACACATTAATATGCACAATTGCGCTGTTAACTAGTCGCATATTAGCGAATGCATAGGACTTTGTATGAAACCGCTGTTTTATTAGCTTTATGCGCACGCATCTGCACCAAGTTAACTAGCGTCCTTATATCAAACCCCGAATACTCACACATTACATATTCACACATAAGGTTTAATAAGCTTTAAAGTATATGATTTAAGTTGGTTCAGTTAGTTTAAATAGAAAAACTTTTGCTATCGGCGCTAACAATAATATACTGCACATTTATGTGTGTGCAGCAAATAAAACAAAGGGGATTTTGTCATGATTTGATCAATGCATTTAAGCCTGCAGCCCAGCATCAAGGGAACGGCACACACATAAATTTGCAGTATATTATTGTTAGCGCCGATAGCAAAAGTTTTTCTGTTTTGTATACATATATGGCATTAATATTGCCATGCTGCTGGTACCATGTATGATATGGGTAAAACCGAGCGCGGGCATATTTCTTTTCAGTTAGTTTAAATGCTGGGAAATAAAGATATTTGCTAACTAAGGTTTTATACATGCTAAACAAGCCGTGTTTGGTTTCGTACTGATGCGTACTCTTTCCACAGTATTCCAGTGTTATCGGTGGGGAGATCGCATCATGCATTCTCGAGTTATGGATCGCAGAGACTTCAAGCAACAAAATGTATTAACTATTAGGATGTTACAGGGGGCGGGAAGGGAAAGACCCCCAGCTGTTAGAGGCAGGGAGAGTCTATTTGAACCAGCCTGTTAAATGCTCTGTAACAGATGCTTCTCCCCTGGGAACCAATGACATCAGCAACAAACTTCTCTATTGTCCTGTCTATTCTGGGGGGGTATAAATATGTGTGCTCAAACGCTGGGTTCTTAGTCTTCGTGCTGAATGCTGAATGACGAAGGGTCTCTTGCTGATGCCTATCTTCGGGTCCGGAAGTGATGCGTATGTATACTGTACTTGGGTCTGTATAATTCCTTTTGCACCTAAATTGTGTCTGGATCAATTGCGTGTAACTGTCTGACTTTTACTTGAATAACACTTGTGCTTTGGAACCACAGATTCCAGGTCTAAGTCTTTATTTACTGTATGACTGCGTATGCAAATTAGTGTCATCCTCAGAAGGTATAGGCAGGTTATCAGAAGGTATAGGAAGAAGTGTATAGAGGGTCTGATCCAGTATCGTTAGTTGGGGGCTCGTAGTGAAGTCACTTACCTGCTCACACGGTACATACGGCTATCGATATTTCAGCAAAGGGTGGAGTGGCCACATGCAGGGTTTGCCTGCAACCGTTTTGTGCTGAAAGATCACTATCCATCTCCGTGTGAATCAAGGAAGCTGACTAGAATCCAGGGACAAGATAGGAAAAGTTTGTTTTCCTCTGTTGATAGAACCTTGCGTTTAAAGGGGTGCCGCAGTACTGAGTATGCGGCTAAGTCGCAGGTTTGCGCATAGCAAAGATGCACTTTTGTGTACGCAGCTAAAAAGTCATTATACGATTGTGTGATAGTCGCATTATTGTGTATGCGGCTGGTCGCACAATAGTGTATACGCACTACCGGTTCTGCTGCCACGTGTTTGAACAAAGCCGTTGAGGTTTACATTTTTTTAATTTAATTATTACCAATATCTGGGTTAACGTTTATTTTTCTGCGCAGGAAAAAAAGTGTGTAACAGTGAATATTTGTTGAACAAAGTTAAGGGTATCGTATGATCCTTAAGTGCTAGGTGCAAGGGTTAGTCTAGCCGCTCGGTAAGTAGCTTTACCGTTCTATACACAGTAGCAGGTGTACATGTTGTCTTTGTTGTAGAGAGGTGCGCGGGAGTAGCCGACATATAAACTCCCATAGGTGTGGAAGTTGCCTTACTAAATCTTATCCGGGTGTGGAAGTTGCCTTTTTCAAATCTTATCCAGGTGTGTGGGCGCCGCCGACTTAAATCGTCCACAGGTAAGTGAAAGTATCTTGATTGTCTTTCACCAGTTTAAATCTTTATTGGAAAGCATAGGAATTTGTCTCAGAATGGGAGCCGCGCAAACAGTAGAGTTGTTAGACGAATCGGCCTGTCGTATTATGCATACTAAGTACTGACGATATTAAAATGAACCTCTATATACCCCTGCCTGTACCTTCTAAAATCCTTCCTATAAACATCTAAGGATGACGCTAATTTGCGTACGCAGTCATACAATAAATAGAGACTCCAGACTCAGAACATGTGGTTCCGAAGCACAAAGTATTATTCAAGTAAAAGTACAGTCAGTTACACGCTATGATCTGTGTACAATTTAGCGCAAAGGAATTATACAGACCCAAGTACAGCATACATACGCTGTGCTTCTGAACCAGATCCCGGCCTTCAGAAAGAAAACCTCCATCAATCAGCATTCAGCAAGAAGACTAAAGACCCAGTGTTTGAGCACACATGTTTATACCCCCCCAGAATAGACAGGACAATAGAGAAGTTTCTTGCTTATGCCATTGGTTCCCAGGGGAGAAGCATATGATACAGTGCATTTAACAGGCTGGTTCAAATAGACTCGCCCAGCCTCTAACAACTGAGGGTCTTTTCCCCCCGCCTCCCCATGCTGCATCCTAACAGTTGTTCCTAAAATATACATTTTGTTGCTTGTAGTCTCTGCGGTCCATAAGTTGGGAATGCATGATGCGATCTCCACACCGATAGTACCGGAATTCTGTTGAAAGATCAGTTCGAAACCAAACACGGCTGTCTTAACATGTATAGAACCTTAGTTATCAAATATCTTTATTTCTCAGCATTTAAACTAACTGAACCAACTTAAATCATATACTTTAAAGCTTATTAAACCTTATGTGTGAATATGTAATGTGTGAGTATTCGGGGTTTGATATAAAGACGTATTAATGTGTGTATGAGGAAGGGTGCACTTAACTCTCACTAAGTGAACATCTTAGCAGTGTGACATGCTGAGCCAGATAGTTCCACATGCACACTCTGTCAGCAGTCCCCCCCACCTGTCCCAGGCTTCAAAAGAAAAACTCTTTATTCTCCCAGTCTCTTGTGTGAAATGCAAATAGCCCGGCTACAAGAGACAGACCTAAGATGACACTCTAGTCTTTGAAATCATGTAATTGCAGGAAGCCTGCTAATGTAGGTGTGTATTCGAGCCAGACCACCTGTAGTGAGGGCAGACACTGTCCAGGAAGCTTATCTACACAAGCTAGTTGTCACTTGGCCACTTGCTCTATTCAGCTAATGCAATTTTGGCATACTGTAAAGCCATTTCTGAAATATATCCTTTCTAATACGTAAAGTCATGAAATAGGCTTCTGGTGAATCGCCGTAACTTATGGCGCTGGTCACAGATGCATTCGCATGATTCTAATAGTATTATCGCCACATGTACTAAAGTGTGAGTTTATCTAAAATGGCGCTTAGGCAGCCATTTCGCAAAATGGCGTCTTGCGGCCAGTCGCAAGATGGTGTCGCTGTGATTCAATTTTAAACTGATCTTGTCTCAGCCAATAATCTAGTTTCGACAGTACACCCTTTGATAGCGAACAACATGCTATCCCAATCTGATCTTAAAATTTAATTTAGGCTTACATTTATATATTATTTAGTGTTATTATGGCATGGCACAAGGTGGTTCTTAATCCATCAATAATGTGTCTCTGGTTGGGGACATAAAACTACTATTAAACGCACACCGCGGATCTTGGAAGATCATGTGAAAGGTGTGGGGATGCACCAGTCTTATAAAAGCAGTCTTGAAAGGGAATTCAGACTTTACATTATCTGAGATGTTTTAAAAATAACATTTCAATAATACATTTTTATGCATGGCTAAATATAATACATTCAATGATGGTATTTCCTAGCTCAGGGTTGTAATGCAGTTCGAAATTTACCTCGGTATTCATACTGGCCACTATCATAATTTAATTCTTTCGTTTTACTCTATTTTTACATTTTCCACTTTTCAACACAATAGGAACACACCGGACGCATATGCCAATTATTATGATGACAATCAGTATAAGGATTAAGAATTTGCCTATGCTGGCGATCAATTCCTGGACCCATTCCCCTAGACTTGGGAACCATTTCACTGGGTTCAGCCATGAAACCCATCCTTCTATCTTCTCCCCTACTTCAGCCACTAAAGCGTTATGGTTCTTGCGAAATTCCCACTTTAGCTGCAGAATTTCATCCATCTTCCGGTCTATCACCTCCTTAGGGTCGCTGGTATCATTGGTGACATAGATGCAACATTTTACTCCAAATTGGGTGGCTAACATTACGCAATACCCTCCAGTAACAGCAGTTAAATAATTCAACACTAGCCTGTGTTGCACCAGTTCTTTCTTGTACGCTTGCAATTCTCTCCCTGTAAACCTGAATGTGTCATCGTACATCTCGGTGATATTATCTATCAATTTAGCAAGTTCCTGAATATATCTAAATTTTAATGTACCCCGAGCAATTCTGGTGGGATCCAATGCGACTAAAACTTGAAAGCCAGTTGTCTCACTAATTAACTGAGTGGCTTTATGCACGTCACCAGGTATCATATTTCTCTTGCCTCTGTGTTCTTATTGCGTGTGAAGATATGGTGATGGTGTGTTTTTATGTATACCAAGCATTTCAACATGTGTGAGGGTCATAACTTCTGGAAGTATTCTTCCCAAATAACATAACAATTACAATACTAAAATTGGTCAGTCACTCCCCTGATTGGCATTGCACTCCTCCTCCTGACTCCACTCCATCATCTCTGCCATCAGCTCACATTTCCTTTATCGGTCCCTCATCACAGAAACTGGGTATCTCCAAACAGATCATCACGACAGAAACTACTGGAAGAAAGAACTAGGATGACCACAGCAGACCACTCCATTGCTGGAAGCACTGATCTACACATTTCTTTAGCTCAGATATCTCACCGTCACCTTTTTAATCCTCCCGGCACAAGCTCGCAATCGACAGGTCCACGTTATCGACCTTGTCTCCACCTTGTTTCTCCACCTGTTGGTTAACCTCCCTATAGTGAGTGGAATGGACCCACGTATCTTCCTCGGCCACCCTTTGAGGATGTTGTATCGTCAGATACGGACCTTTTCACCGATCAGTCAAACAATCTGAGCTAAAAAAAAAATTTGGATCATAACAAATTCTCCAGATTTGACATCATGACAGCTTGCATTAAATATGTTGGTTAATAACACTTTCAATTTCTGTTATTCGCATTCATCTTCGTGAGACCCTGCATAGTAACCTCATTATCATATTTTCACATGAGGCTACCTGTTTGAACAGTATCTCAAAGGGGGGCAAATAAAGGAAAAGACAGTCTGGGATAATCTTAGTGTTGTTACCCATCACCTTACACATGTTCTTGGAAACGTCACCTGTAAAATAAGTCCCCCTATAATTTTTTTTAATAATTCTAGGGATATAGTATCTGCATACAGGTTCCTGCAATTAAATGTTGTTATTAATAGCTACTGCTCTAAATAATGTCTATTATTCCGAGTAGTCGACCTCAGCCTGGCATGACTGCCGTTTAGCCTTAGCAACCTTGTGTCCTATGAGTGGGAGATAAAGCACAACAGTTTAATATCATTTAAACATGACCTAAAATACAACAATAAATCGTCCACATTTTAAATTAGAACAGATACATTGGCAGGTTGAAAAGATTGTAAACAGTCATATAAGGCCTGGGAGAAGATACTGGGGTTACCTATGAACCCATGGGAAACTCGTGTTCCTGTGTGGTGTTCTTCACTTTTACTTACATGTCCCACTTGGTGACAGTTAAAACATAATTTTGAACGGGGTGGATGAAAAGATTGTTGTGGGAGTTGGAGCAAGAGGAAAAGATGGTGGGTATGGGTAAGGATAGGGAGGGTAAGGATATTGTGGGGGATATGAGTATGGGACCTGTGGTTGTGTATGATATGTGGGGTAAGGATGTTTTTGCTGTGGTGTGGGATTGGTGAGGACGTGTAATTGTTCAGGTGCAGGTGTGTGTGTGGGTGCAGGTGTGTCGGTTGGGTGTGATGTTATTGTCATTCCTTCCAGAGCTTGGATACTGACAGCCATTAGTTTTCCACTCTGGGTCTCTCTCTTCTTTGTGATATTTTTATTATGTTCTATGGCAGACTCTATGAGGTTATCTATTGTGACTCCCCTCCAGCCAGGTTGTGAGGTCTGAACCCGAGTCTTTAAGTTGTCTTTCAGACCGTCCATGTGTGATACCCTGTAAAGACCCCCATATTTGTGGACATTTGTATGTTGCCCTGAGCTGGAGAATGTTCTGGAACTGAACTGAGGTGCATTAGGAGGACCCAGGAAATCTGGCAGAGTGTGCTTCACTAGTGAGATCTGACTAAAAACTGGAACAAAAAGGGGAGGAGTGAGAAGGACCGTGAAACTGGCTGAGAAAGCACATGTCTGGTGTGTGAGGGGACTAAGAAGTAGGCTGTGAGGAGTGCAGCACCTGGGATTGTTTGCAGGGCTGTGACCTGAAGCCAAGCCATGGAGTGAAGAAGCTGTACTGCCAGGTCAGAGGACGCAGTGGGCAGCAAGTAGCCAGCAATATGAAGTAAGAGACTCCCAGTGAGACAGAGAAAGAAGGAGCAGGTGCAGTGATCGCAGGCACAGTGATATCCTAAAGTGTACTGTGGCTCCCATTATCTATTATTAAAGACTCAGTACGGCACAGTGAGTAACAACCCTTACAGCACTGTAAACTGAACTTTATCCAATATTTAATTTCCCTTCCTTTACTACCAAGGGATATTTACCTTAAGAAAGTAAAGCAACCAACTACCAGTCTATAGTAACCAGTGGTGTGCATTGTATGTGACTTGGGATTCATGCTGTTTAATGAATTTATCAGAATAACAACCTGCATAGTACACAGTTAACCTAACTGAAATACTTTACCTCTTTGAACTCAATACAAGAACAGAACTGTGTGATATATATCCTGTTAGCAGACAACCAAGAGAACAGGGTGTTACTCCCTTTGCATACAGTTATCAAGGACAGAACAGTTATACATATATATATATATATTCTACCATCTGGAAGTCATTGAAAGCAACGTGACCATTAGTCTGGATATATTTAAGATATCATCTCAGTGCCACCACCTTGTGGATAATAGTAATACGTTGACATTCCCAGTGCAAAGTATGGAGAGAACTCTTTTGCTTTCTGCCTGTAGCCATTAAGACTTTGGTGCAATATGTGTTATTGAGGGAGACTACATTAAGGGAAAACTATCTGTTGCAGAACTTCCTGATATTTCCTAATGGTAATGCCAGATTGTTAGATTATTGTGAGATATTAGAGCATTTATCATCATTGTATTGTTCTTTGTAAAATTGCTATAACATATTTTGAAAGGTTAAACTATACTGTGTGTGAAACTGAGTTTACTGTTAACAAAGTCATATTGCTAAACTGTGTATTTATATTGAATTAACATTACAGTGATCTACCATTCAGGCAAAATAAAACATTTTGTCACTGTCCACACGTGTAGTGACTTGTCAGGAGTTTTTGGGGGGTTCCCATCTCTCTGCCTAACCACTACAGAATCCAAGAGCAGCAGCAGGTCAAAGACTATTTGGAAGGCCGGGATTGACGACTTCTGCAGGGAAACAGGTACGACTCACCTACCAACACCCCACCACTAGTGACTTATTACAACTTGGCGTCTACGAACAGGATCGAAGCAGATTTTGCAGGATGTCAGAACCCCACCTTCTGTAGCAGCTCCAAATCAAGGAGGAGATCCCAACCAAGGAATTTCGCACATAGCGAACGCTTCCCCAATCACGATGCCATACTATTTCGGGGCCCCATGGCTACCAACATATTCCGGAGATACACGCACACCGGGCACGAGTACCTTTAGAGAATTCAAAGACAAGCTACAGTCGATGTTTCGGCTATACCCACTTAGTGATGCGCAGAAGGTAGAATGGACAGCTAAAAGGTCCGGCATTACGAGAAGTTAAGGCGTGGAAGGATGACCAGCGGAAGACGGTCGAAAACATTTTCAAGAGATTAGTAGACATCTTTGATTCGCGGACTATTTCAGAACTGAAAGGCCCTCTTTATGCCAGGAAACAGCAACCCCATGAGTCACTGAGGGAGTTTGCTCTAGGTTTGCAAGAGGCGCTGCAGGCAATCCAAACCCTAGATCCGCAAGAAGTACAACAAGAAGACGAAACCCTTATTAAATTGTTTATCGAGGGGGCATGAGGAGAGGCAATATGCACGCAACTAAGGATGTGGAAATATGATCACCCAAGGTGTTCATTCTGAGTTCAAAGAAACAATGCTAAAGATTCTTGGACTTAATCGAATCATTGACACAGAGTACAGTACATCTGCGGAGCAGTTAGATGATAGAAACTTTGGAGGTGTCAATCAGCACATGAGCCTGGAACCTCTGGTACCTAAGGGAACAGTCACACAGCAGACGCAGGGCCAGTCTGCTCATGATCCAATCGGGGCCATTAATAACAAAATAACAGAATTGGCACAGAACCTATCCGAGATGGGAAGGGAGTTAAGGGAACTTCGACAGGAACAGACGGAGACCAAATGCAAGGAATGGCGTCAGGATCATAGTAGGAGGAACCGGCCACGCTGGGACATCACACGGGAGTCAGGTCAATGCCCGACAGACCAGTTCGACTCTCAAGGAAGGCCTATATGTCGGCGCTGCAAACAAGGTGGGCATGTGGAACGAAATTGTTCAAATGAAGGTTTAAACTATGAAATCCCGAGGCGAGGGACCGACCCTCGGGAAGAGCTACGCCAATAGGTCCATCGTCGCAGGAGTGGTGGCCTCGATATGTTGGCGAGTGCCCCCATCTGAGGATCCGGGTCAACGGTGTTGAGGTGTCGGCTGTCTTGGATACCGGCTCACAGGTGACCACAATACAGCTGACTGAGTTTTTAAAACACTGGGATAAACAAGAGATCGTGACCCCACCAACGACCTGGTTACAACTATTGGCCAGTAATGGGCAGCAGATTATGTATAGCGGCTATTGGGAGGCTGATTTGAAGATTGGCAAAGCGGATCTCACAAGACAAGGGTGCCTGGTTACCACAGTGCAGAATGATCATCTACCTCCGGTGATCCTCGGGATGAATGTCTTAAAGAATTGTCCTGACGAATTGGTAGAGGCTCTTAGGATGGAAATGCGGATAGCAGCCCCTAAGGAACGAAGAACTCTACAGCAAATGGTGCGGCTGCTTGAGGGGCAAAAGAAATTTACAAATGCAAGGGGAGAAGTGGGTAAAGCCAGGATTGCTGATCGCCAGCCTATACTCTTGCAACCCAATTCGGAACACGTAGTTTGGTGCAAAGCCAGAATTGGCCCCGGTGGGCGGGACTACGAGGCTATAATTGAATCTTGTGACTCTGATGGACCACATCCATTCGCGGTGGGTAGAACCCTGGCGAGAGTGGAGCAGGGGAAGGTACCAGTCCGCGTATTGAATCCACATAACTACCCAATCAGACTTTTCAGACATTGTCCGTTTGCGAAGATTATTCAAATTGACTTCCAAGATGTGTTTGGAGAGAGTGTGCCGGCAGCTCAACAAAGAACAGTAACTGGACAGCTGACGGTTATGAATGGCGAGGCTCTGTGGTGGAATGAGATAGAGATTGGAGACTCAGACACCCCTGAGGAGAAACGCCAAGGAGCGCTCCAGGTAGTGTGGAAGAATGCTGAGGCATTCAGTCAACATCCATCCAACTTCGGGAAAGCTGAAGGCGTCCATCACCACATCCCCACTGGGAGTAACCCCCCAATTAAGGAAAGACACAGACCTCTACCACCGGCCATGTACCAACCTGTGAGGAATATGATCAGTTAGATGAAGGAAGCTGGTGTAATTCGTGAGAGCCACAGCCCATGGGCGGCACCGCTGGTGATTGTCAGGAAAAAGCATTGCAGCCTCCGGTTTTGCAGTGACACATAAAGATGCCTACCCGCTACCTAGGATTGAGGAGTCATTAACGGCACTGAAGACAGCTACCTACTTTTCCACTCTGGATCTAACGAGCAGGTACTGGCAAATCCCGATGATCCTGGAGGATCGGGAGAAGACGGCCTTCACTACCCTGATGGGCCTCTTTGAATTTGACCGGATGCCGTTTGGACTCTGCAATGCACCAGCCACCTTCCAAAGGGTCATGGAGCACTGCCTTGGCCAACACAACTTTGAAATGGTTCTCCTGTACTTGGACGATGTCATCATTTATTCCAGAAGCTATGAAGAGCACTTGAAATACCTAGATGAGTTATTTGTACAACTGACCAAGTGCGGCTTGAAGTTAAAACCATCAAAATGTCATCTGTTAAAGCCCAGGGTACAGTACCTAGGACACATCATCAGTAATGAAGGGGTAAAGCCGGATCCAGAAAAAATTCAGGTAGTGCGAGACTGGCCCGTACCTAGAACAGTAAAAGAGGTCTGAAGCTTCCTAGGTTTCGTTGGCTACTACAGACGATTCATTGAGAACTTTGCAAGAGTGGCCACACCACTGCATGAGCTCCTGCGAGGCAAGTCAGGACAAGAGAGACGGAGCACTTCCTTGGTTGCATGGGCTGAGGAACAACAAAACTCCTTCAAGCAACTGAAGTCATCGCTGATAGAGGCTCCCCTTCTGGCTTACCCAGATTATGAGAAGCCTTTCCAAGTCTACACAGATGCCAGCCACCATGGTTTGGGAGCTGTATTGTCACAAGTACAAGATGGACACGAGAGAGTGATAGCTTATGCCAGCCGGGGCCTGCGAAAGACCGAGAGAAATAATGAGAATTACAGCACCTTTAAACTTGAACTCCTTACTCTTGTCTGGGCCATCACAGAGAAATTTAAGAATTATCTGGCTGTCACACCATTTGTAATTGTCACTGACAACAATCCCCTGGCACATCTCTCCACTGCTCGCCTGGGAGCACTTGAACAGAGGTGGATGTCTCGCCTGGCCAATTTCAATTATACTATTACCTACAGAAGTGGGAAGTTGAATGGAAATGCTGATGCGTTATCCCGCCTACCCACTGTGGACGTCTCGGAAGAAGATAGAGATTGGGCCGAAGACATTGAGACTCCCTTGTTCAAGACGCCGAGGAGCAAACAATGTGTCATCACCTCTGACCCTGTGTCTGCCACTGCCAACCCAAAATCTAATAGTCCTCAGCCTGACACATCTGAATCTGATCGGGAACAAGTGCAGAGGGAGAGCCCGGTGCTGCAGGAGTTGATGGATTTCATCCAACATGAACGCCGGCTGACCAAGCTGCAGAGGGTGGATGCCGATCCAGAGTTTGTCAAACTGTTAAGACACAGAGACCGTATTAAACTCAAACAGGGACTCATGGTCCGAATAAGCCTTGATCCAGCAACTCACCAAAATGTAACCCAAATAGTTGTATCGAGACAACAGGCCAGCCTCCTTCTTAATGCTTATCACAACAAATCTGGACACTTCGGAACCCAAAAGACAGAAGCCGTATTACGGAAAAGATTCTTCTGGATAGGGATGAGGACTGACATTGAGGAATGGTGTTGAGACTGTATAGCCTGCAGCCTTAAAAGGAATCCTGAAACCAGCCAAAGAGACCCACTACATCCAATAACGAGTCATTGTCCATTGGAGATTGTTGCCTTGGATCATGTCAAACTTGAGCCCAGCCCAAGTGGATTCCAATACGCACTGACCATCACTGACCACTTCAGCAAATTCCTAGTAGTTGTCCCAGTACGTGATCTGACAGCCAGGACTACAGCGGAGGCCTTTCTAAGGAACTTTGTCCGCCCCTATGGGGACCCTGATCGGATCTTGACAGATCAAGGACCCGCATTCTAGTCACAGCTGTTTCATGAACTTTGCTCTTTGTATGGATGCAAGAAGATGAGGACGACTGCCTATCATCCTCAATGCAATGGCTTGTGTGAGAGAGCAAACCAGACTATGATTGGAATGCTAAGAAGTCTTTCAGCTGAGAAGCGCTCTCAGTGGCCTACCATCCTGCCTGACCTTGTGTATCTGTATAATAACACAGAACACTGTTCCACAGGATTCACGCCCTTCTACCTCATGTTCGGACAGCATGGCAAGCTGCCCAAGAATCTGGAGTTGGCTCCTGAGCTGGTTGATCCTGTTACCACACAGACAAACAGACAAAGTCTGGAAGAAGAAAAACCACAGATCAAGCAAGTTGGATGCCATGTGGGAGGATGTCCCTTATACCGTTGTTGGTGTCCCCGTTGATGGCCAGTATGCCTACCTAATCCAGAGGAAGAAAGATGGACAACTCAGCACGGTACCACGTGACCAGTTAAAGTTATGCACTGCTGAAGCTTCCCTGATACAGCAAGAGGACTCCCCTATGGAAGAGAGATGGGGATCTTCTGGGGACATCCCTCTTAATGACCCCGTAGAGTTGCTCACATTCATGTGCGGCCCGGTTCCATTAAGTACAGTAGGGGGTACAGCCCCAGAACCTTTAACAGTAAGGTCTATGGAAGGCGAAGCTGACCCCCTTCCTGCCCTTGATCAGTTAGAGAGTCATGTACCTGACCTAGAAGTCAGAAGGTCAGAACGAAGCATCAAAGGTATGATGCCTGTAAGATACCGAATGTGAACTATTGTAACCTGTATGTATAATTGCCTTATGAAAAAGTACAGTATCAGATTGTTTCTGGTTATAAATGTGAAAGATTGTTCAGGACTTTTGAGTAGATACAAAGTTGCGTGAGGTCACGCATAGTTCTAGCGGGGGAGTGTGTGATACCCTGTAAAGACCCCCATATTTGTGGACTTTGTATGTTGCCCTGAGCTGGAGAATGTTCTGGAACTGAAGTGAGGAGGTGCACTAGGACCCAGGAAATCTGGCAGAGTGTGCTTCACTAGTGAGCTCAGACTAAAAACTGGAACAAAAAGGGGAGGAGTGAGAAGGACCCTGAAACTGGCTGAGAAAGCACATGTCTGGTGTGTGAAGGGACTGAGAAGTAGGCTGTGAGGAGTGCAGCACCTGGGATTGTTTACAGGGCTGTGACCAGATGCCAAGCCGTGGAGTGAGGAAGCTGTACTGCCAGGTCAGAGGACACAGTGGGCAGCAAGTAGCCGGCAATATGAAGTAAGAGACTCCCAGTGAGACAGAGAAAGAAGGAGCAGGTGCAGTGATCGCAGGCACAGTGATATCCTAAAGTGTACTGTGGCTCCCATTATCTATTATTAAAGACTCAGTAAGGAACAGTGAGTAACAACCCTTACAGCACTGTAAACTGAACTTTATCCAAGATTTATTTTCCCTCCCTTTACTACCAAGGGATATTTACCTTAAGAAAGCAAAGCAACCAGCTACCAGTCTATAGTAACCAGTGGTGTGCATTGTATGTGACTTGGGATTCATGCTGTTTAATGAACTGGTCAGAATAACAGCCTGCATAGTACACAGTTAACCTAACTGAAATACTTTACCTCTTTGAACTCAATCCAAGAACAGAACTGTGTGATATATATCCTGTTAGCAGACAACCAAGAGAACAGGGTGTTACTCCCTTTGCATACAGTTATCAAGGACAGAACAGATATATATATATATATATATATATATATATATTCTACCATCTGGAAGTCATTGAAAGCAACATGACCATTAGTCTGGATATATTTAAGATCTCATCTCAGTGCCACCACCTTGTGGATAATAGTAATACATTGACATTCCCAGTGCAAAGTGTGGAGAGAACTCTTTTTCTTTCTGCCTGTAGCCATTAAGACTTTGGTGCAATATGTGTTATTGAGGGAGACTACATTAAGGGAAAACTATCTGTTGCAGAACTTCCTGTTATTTCCTAATGGTAATGCCAGATTGTTAGATTATTTGTGAGATATTAGAGCGTTTATCATCATTGTATTGTTCTTTGTAAAATTGCTATAACTTATTATGAAAGGTTAAACTATACTGTGTGTGAAACTGAGTTTACTGTTAACAAAATCATATTGCTAAACTGTGTATTTATATTGAATTAACATTACAGTGATCTACCATTCAGGCAAAATAAAACATTTTGTCACTGTCCACACGTGTAGTGACTTGTCAGGAGTTTTTGGGGGGTTCCCATCTCTCTGCCTAACCACTACAGAATCCAAGAGCAGCAGCAGGTCAAAGACTATTTGGAAGGCCGGGATTGACGACTTCTGCAGGGAAACAGGTACGACTCACCTACCAACACCCCACCACTAGTGACTTATTACACATGAGTTCCGTGACTATCATTCCCCTGTGGTGAGTGCTATCTTTAATATCTTCTAACCTAGTGTACTGGGTGATAGCCTGCAGAGCCCAGTCACAATAATATTCTGCAGTTTCACTCTCCTTTTGCTTAATTGTGAAAATTTTGTTCCTGTTAACTACTACTGGAAAATATACACCCAATTGAGTTACAATGCGGGAAATGTTACCTTGGTTTCCTTGGTCTGTTAAGGGAACGTCACCATCCAATACACAATCCGTGATAAATTTTGTCATGTCGGTATTACGTGGCAGACAAGCCCTTAACACCACACGCCAATCTTTATTAGTTGGCTCATGAGAACTACCCAAATTTCTCAAAAATCTTTGACATTTGGCTAATTCCTTTTTGGGATCGGGGAAATCATTTATGATGGAATTTAGTTCTGCTCTTGTCCAGGGACAATGCATTACTACTTCCCTCGTGGGCACTAAACCGTTCGCATCTGCATTTCCATTCGGAACAGTTATCGTCCGAATGGTATGCAGACCGGTAGCGTTGCTACCTCTGACCTGGTTACCTAGCTGGGGGTTAAATCTGCTGCTGCTACGTATGGTATTAACAACTTCCTCTATGGGTGCAGAGTGTGTTAACACTTCCCTTGCCGTTACCGATGGAGATGGCGGCACCACCCGTGATTGTGGTGATGCAGCATCTATCATTTGCACAGCATGGGAAATGGTAGACATTACAATAGGCTCATCATCCACATCATAAACATTTACTTTATGGTTGCTTAAGAGAGGGTACAAATTGCTTGTTACATTTTTATGGGTATTTTTGGTAACTGTACTTACACCTCCATCCACATAAGGTGGGGGAGGTGAGCGTGAACTGCTGGCAATACTATCCACAACGCTATCTTGCCGCACATGCGCGCCATTTTGTGGCTCGCCCGTATTGCAATTTAGCGTCGCAGATGTATTTTCTGGCAATGCGCTCGCGACGGTAGTTTGCGTCGCTTGCACATTTTTAAGCCACGCATCCCCTTCATGCTGCCACAATTTTAAACATTCAAAACATTTGACCTTTTTCTCTCGAGAGCGCATCAGACTGATGTGATCCCGGACATTATTTAATACATCCTTATCAAAATTACCAATTCTGGGAAACGGTCTAACACTCTTCATCGTCATTTTAAACCATACATCACAATACCTTATTGCATAAGTACCGTACTTCGTATGCATAATACGACAGGCTGATCCGATCAGCGCCTCCATTAGCAGCACATCATTGTCTAACATCTCTACTGTTTGCGCGGCTTCCATTCTGAGACAAAATCCTACGCTTTTCAATAAAGATTTAAACTGGTGAAAGACAATCAAGATACTTTCGCTTACCTGTGGACGATTTAAGTCGGCGGCGCCCACACACCTGGAACAGATTTGAAAAAGTCAACTTCCACACCCGGATAAGATTTAGTAAGGCAACTTCCACACCTATGGGAGTTTATATGTCAGCCGCTCCCACGCACCACTCTACAACAAAGTCAACATGTACACCTGCTACTGTGTATAGAACGGTAAAGCTACTTACCGAGCGGCTAGACTAACCGTTGCACCTAGCCCTTAAGGATCATACGATACCCTTAACTTTCTCCAACAAATATTCACTGTTACACACTTTTTCCTGCGCAGAAAAATACACGTTAACCCAGATATTGATAACAATTGAAAAAGGTAAACTTCGACGGCTTTGTTTAAACACGTGGCAGTAGCACCGGAAGTACGTATACACTATTGTGCGACCAGCCGCATACACAATAATGCGACTACCACACAACTGTATAATGACTTTTTAACTGCGTATGCAAAAGTACATCTTTTACTGTGCAAAAAACTGCGACTCAGCCGCGTACTCAATGCTGCAGCACCCCTTTTAAACGTTAGGTTCTATCAACAAAGGAAAACAAACTTTTTCCTTTCTTGTTCCTGGATTCTAGTCAGCTTCCTTTGCTTACACAAAAACGGCTAGCGATTTTTCAGCACAAAGCGGTTGCAGGAAAACCCTGCAATGTGGCCACTCCACCCTTTGCTGAGATATCGATAGCCGTATGTGCCGTGTGAGTAGGTAAGTGACTTCACTCGACGAGCTCCCATCTGACGATATTAAAATGAACCTCTATATACCCCTGCCTGTACCTTCTAAAATCCTTCCTATAAACATCTAAGGATGACGCTAATTTGCGTACGCAGTCATACAATAAATAGAGACTCCAGACTCAGAACATGTGGTTCCGAAGCACAAAGTATTATTCAAGTAAAAGTACAGTCAGTTACACGCTATGATCTGTGTACAATTTAGCGCAAAGGAATTATACAGACCCAAGTACAGTATACATACGCAGCGCCTCTGGACCAGATCCTGGCCTTCAGAAAGAAAACCTCCGTCAATCAGCATTCAGCAAGAAGACTAAAGACCCAGTGTTTGAGCACACATGTTTATACCCCCCCAGAATAGACAGGACAATAGAGAAGTTTCTTGCTTATGCCATTGGTTCCCAGGGGAGAAGCATATGATACAGTGCATTTAACAGGCTGGTTCAAAAAGACTCGCCCAGCCTCTAACAACTGAGGGTCTTTTCCCTCCCACCTCCCCATGCTGCATCCTAACAGTTGTTCCTAAAATATACATTTTCTTGCTTGCAGTCTCTGCGGTCCATAAGTTGGGAATGCATGATGCGATCTCCACACCGATAGTACCGGAATTCTGTTGAAAGAGTACGCATCAGTTCGAAACCAAACACGGCTGTCTTAACATGTATAGAACCTTAGTTATCAAATATCTTTATTTCTCAGCATTTAAACTAACTGAACCAACTTAAATCATATACTTTAAAGCTTATTAAACCTTATGTGTGAATATGTAATGTGTGAGTATTCGGGGTTTGATATAAAGATGTATTAATGTGTGTTTGAGGAAGGGTGCACTGAACTCTCACTTAGTGAACATCTTAGCAGTGTGACATGCTGAGCCAGATAGTTCCACATGCACACTCTGTCAGCAGTCCCCCCCACCTGTCCCAGGCTTCAAAAGAAAAACTCTTTATTCTCCCAGTCTCTTGTGTTAAATGCAAATAGCCCGGCTACAAGAGACAGACCTAAGATGACACTCTAGTCTTTGAAATCATGTCATTGCAGGAAGCCTGCTAATGTAGTTGTGTATTCGAGCCAGACCACCTGTAGTGAGGGCAGACACTGTCCAGGAAGCTTATCTACACAAGCTAGTTGTCACTTGGCCACTTGCTCTATTCAGCTATAATACGTAAAGTCATGAAATAGGCTTCTGGTGAATCGCCGTAACTTATGGCGATGGTCACAGATGCATTCGCATGATTCTAATAGTATTATCGCCACATGTACTAAAGTGTGAGTTTATCTAAAATGGCGCTTAGGCGGCCATTTCATAAAATGGCGTCTTGCGGCCAGTCGCAAGATGGTGTCGCTGCGATTCAATTTTAAACTGACCTTGTCTCAGCCAATAATCTAGTTTTGACAGTACGGTACTTCTGCAATAAGGTATTGTGATTTATGGTTTAATATGACGAGGAAGAGTGTTAGACCGTTTCCCAGAATTGGTAGTTTTGATAAAAGTGTGTTAGATAATGTCCGGGATCACATCGGTCTGATGCGCTCCTGAGAGAAAAAGGTTAAGTATTTTGAATGTTTAAAACTGTGGCAGCATGAATGGGATGGTGGCTTAAAAATGTGCAAACGACGCAAACTAGCGTCATGAGCACATTGCCAGAAAATACAAACGCGGTGCTAAATTGCAATACGGGCGAGCCGCAAAATGGCGCACCCGTGCGGCAAGGTAGCGTTGTGGAGAGTATTGCCAGCAGTTCACGCTCACCTCCCCCACCTTATGTGGATGGAGGTGCAAGTACAGTTACCAAAAATACCCAGAAAAATGTAACAAGCAACTTGTACCCTCTCTTAAGCAACTATAAAGAAAATGTTCATGATGTGGATGATGAGCCTATTGTAATGTCTGCCATTTCCCATGCTGTGCAAATGATAGATGCGGCATCACCACAATCACGAGTGGTGCCACAAACTCCATCGGTAACAGCAAGGGAAGTGTTAATGCCCTCTGCACCCATAGAGGAAGTTGTTCATACCATACGCAGCAGCAGACTAAACCCCCAGCCAGGTAACCAGGTCAAAGGTAGCAGCGCTACTGGTCTGCATCCCATTCGGACAATAACTGTTCCAAATGGAAATGCAGATGCAAACGGTATAGTGCCCACGAGGGAAGTAGTAATGCATTGTCCTTGGACAAGAGCAGAACAAAATTCCATAATAAATGATTTCCCCAATCCCAAAAAGGAATTAGCCAAATGTCAAAGATTTTGGAGAAATTTGGGTAGTTCACATGAACCCACTAATAAAGATTGGCGTGTGGTGCTAAGGGCCTGTCTAACACGCAAAATACCGTCGTGACAAAATTTATCACGGATTATGTATTGGATGGTGACGTTCCCTTAACAGACCAAGTAAACCAAGGTAACATTTCCCGCATTGTAACTCAATTGGGTATATATTTTCCAGTAGTAGTTAACTGGAACAAAATTTTCACCATTAAGCAGAAGGAGAGTGAAACTGCAGAAGATTATTGCGATCGGGCTCTGCAGGCTATCACCCAGTACACTGGGATAGAGGATATTAAAGATCACGGTACTTGTGGACGGTCTGAAAGAGAGTTTAAAAACTCGGGTTCATACCTCACAGCCTGGCTGGCGGGGACTCACAATAGATACCCTCATAGAAACCGCCATCGAACATGATAAAAACATCTCCAAGAAGAGAGAAGCCCAGAGCGAAAAACTAATGCCTGTCAGTATACAAGATCTGGAGGGAATGACGGTAACATCATCACAGCCAACAGACACACTTGCACTTGCACACACACTCACTTCTGAACAAGTATGTGCTCTCACTAACCCCACGCAACAACAAACACAACTCTATCCCACTAACCCGATGCAACCACAGGTCCCATGCTACCCACCAACTTCTTATCCCCCACAATACCCTTACCCTCCCTATCCTTACCCATATCCACCACCTTTACCCTCTGCGCAAACCTCACAACACTACATGTCTTCACCCGATACACGAACATGTTTTAACTGTAAACAACCAGGACACTTAAGTAGAAACTGTACAGTAAAAAGAGAAGGGACCCCACATCAGGAAAGACCTGGATATCCCCATAAGGGATATGCACAGAAGCCAGCAAGTGTCCAGCATGCACCAGCTCCAATTGTGGCCGTAAATGCTTTATTGGAGAATGCTAGCCAACGCTAGGGGTCAGGTCATACCTGTAGTTTACAGATGGTCAGGTTAACGCGAAGTACTAGGGAAAAACCAGTCATGATGGTTGATGTAGCTAGTACTGAATATCCTTTTCTTGTAGACACAGGGGCGACCAGGTCGGTGATAAAATCTCCCGTTAATTTGCAGGTGACCAACGAGACAATACCAACAATGGGTGTAACAGGTAAAGTGGAACATTATCCTTTAACAAAGTCCACAGAGATTACTATTGGGCCGTTGCATACCAGGCATTCTTTTCTCCTGGCTGCTGCGGCTCCTACTAACCTACTGGGCAGAGACTTGTTATGTAAGATGGGATGTGTTATATATTGCACCCCTGATGGTGTATTTTTAGACATCCCAGAGAGAGTGGTATATGAGGTGCAGGATATGTTAGACACTCCTCAAAGGATCATGTATCACTCTACAGTTTTAAATGAAACTCCATCACAGGTAGATGAAATGTTGTCCCTAATTCCAGATTCCCTTTGGACTAAAGATGGACAGGACACTGGATTAATGGCAGATGTAAGCCCCGTAATGGTAAATTTAAAAAGCGGTAGGCAAGCTCCAAAAATTCCCTAGTACCCACTAAAACAGGAAGTAGAATTAGGGTTTTTTCCAATAATTGAGCGATTATTGCAAGAGGGAATTTTAGTTCGTACAGCTAGTGTAGCCAACAGTCCCATCTTCCCGGTGAAGAAGAGTGGTGGGAGGGGTTATAGGCTGGTACAAGACCTTAGAGGTGTTAATAAGGTAGTAGAGAGCCAATTCCCTGTAGTGCCAAATCCAGCTGTCATTCTGATGCAGATCCCACCAAATGCAACCCATTTCACTGTTATTGACCTCTGTTCTGCTTTCTTCTCTGTGCCTCTCCATCCTGACTGTCAGCATCTATTCGCATTTACATACAGAGGTTTACAATACACATGGACACGGTTACCCCAAGGTTTCATAGACAGCCCCAGTATCTTCTCCCAGGCATTGCACGACTGTTTACAATCTTTTCAACCTGCCAATGGATCTGTTCTAATTCAATATGTGGACGATTTATTGCAATGTTCTGACTCATTTATGTCATGTTTGAATGATACTAAACTTTTGTTACTTCATCTCTCACAAACAGGACACAAGGTGGCTAAGGACAAACTACAGCCGTGCCAATCCAGAGTAAAATATTTGGGACACTGCCTAACCCAGGGGTTACGACATCTTACAACAGATAGAATCCAGGCCATACAAAACATGACACTGCCGCAGAATCAACAGCAAATTCGTACCTTCTTGGGAATGTGTGGATACTGTAGAATGTGGATCCCATGTTTTTCTATTTTGGCCTTACCTTTACAGGAATTAGTCTCTTCCTCAAAGCCCGATCGTGTCATACACACAGAGGAATCAGAGCAGGCTTTCCTTAATCTTAAGGATAGTCTGACAAAAGCTCCTGCATTGGGAATACCCGATTATAAAAGCCTTTTGATTTGTATTGTACGGAAGCCGATGGTTGTGCTGCAGGTGTCCTTACACAAAAACATGGTGATGCCAGTAGGCCCGTAGCATACTACAGTGCCCAATTGGACACTGTGGCAAGATCACTCCCCACCTGTTTGAGAAGTGTAGCAGCTACCGCCCTATTGGTGAGTAAAAGTGAGGATGTAGTATTGGGCCATGATATGATTGTCTACACTCCCCATGCTGTATCTGCTCTGTTGAACTCAGCTCAAACCAGATACGTCTCCTCGGCTAGGTTCACCAAATGGGAACTAGCTCTAATCGCTCCTGTAAATATTACTGTTAAACGTTGCAGTACGCTGAATCCAGCAACATACCTACCATATGTACAACATGATGTACAAAGGGTGGAAGGAGAGGAGTTGCTGGCGGGAGGTGAGTTCGGCAGACATAATCATACGCACGATTGTATGACATATCTGAATCAGACCTTTACTGCTAGACCTGACATACATGACACACCTTTAGAGAATGTGGATGTAACTTTTTATACGGATGGGAGTTGTCATAGACAAACAGACACAGGTGAATTATGTACAGGTTATGCTGTTGTAAATGACACAGACATCATAGAAGCTAAACCTCTTGGTCCTCCTCACTCAGCCCAGGTGGCAGAGTTAGTAGCACTGACTAGAGCATGTGAACTGGCAGCAGGCAAATCTGCTAACATTTACACTGACTCGAGGTACGCGTTCGGGGTGGTGCACGATTTTGGGGCTCTATGGCGTCTGAGAAATTTTATGACAGCAGCAGGCACACCAGTTGCATATTCCAGACACATAAAACATCTTTTAGAAGCAATCCAACTGCCCAAAGTGGTGGCAGTAATTAAATGCAAAGCCCATACATGTGAGGATGACCCGGTGTCACTGGGCAACAACAGAGCTGATGAAGCTGCAAAATGGTCAGCAGGGTTAAAAATGTTTTCTCCAACTGAAACAATTATGTCATTTCAAACAACTGATATGCTGAAATTAATTGAGATGCAAAATTTGTGTTCAATTCAGGAAAAATCCATTTGGAAGTCCAAGGGATGTGGGCAAGAGTCCTCTGGGCTCTGGACGGACGGACATGGTAAGCCAGTGGCCCCAAGGCATATTGCCCCAGCCTGGCTGAGGCAGCACACGGCCTGACTCATCTGGGTAAACAGGGTATGTGCAAGTTGGTGAGGGCATACTGGTGCGCACCAGGTTTTTCTTCACAAGCAGAAAAGATAGCAATGTCCTCTCTGACCTGCTTGAGAAAGAACATAGGGAAAGCGATCCCTACCGAACCGTCCCACATTCCACCGACTGATGGACCTATCCAGTTGATACAAATTGATTTCATCCGATTACCACCCTGCAGGAACCTTAAGTATGTATTAGTGTGCACAGACGTATTTTCTAACTGGGTTGAGGCCTACCCAGCAGCCACTAATACTGCGTTTACTGCAAAAAAAATTGTTCAGGAATTTGTATGTAGGTACGGTATCCCTAAAATCATCGAGAGTGATAAGGGTACCCATTTCACAGGTGATGTTTTTCAAAATATATGTAAGCTGATGGGTATTAATAGCCGACTTCATACCCCCTACCGACCGCAAGCCAGTGCCAAGGTAGAGAGGATGAACGGGACTATTAAAAATAAGTTAAGTAAAATCATGGCAGAGACTGGACATGGATGGCCAGAAGCGTTACCTTTGGTCCTACATAGCATAAGGACCACTCCTAGACCTCCTCTGAATCTGTCCCCATTTGAAATATTGTTCGGTAGACAACCTCATTTGATTATAAGTCCACAGGAACACCTGAAGGGTAACAACGAGGTAACTGTAAAGTATCTTATATCAATGAGTAAGCAGTTAAAGCAACAGCAGCAGAAACCGAAATTGTTGTCTAATGATATACCTGAAACTAACTGTCATGATGTTGAACCAGGAGACTATGTAATGATCAGAAATTTCTTGCGTTCAGGTTGTTTGAATGATCGGTGGGAGGGTCCATACCAGGTGCTGCTGACGAGTACTACATCTTTGAAGGTGGCCGAGAGAGATACCTGGGTCCATTCCACTCACTGCAAAAAGGTCAATCAACCGGTGGAGAAACAAGTCGGAGACAAAGCTGATAGCGTGGACCTGTCAATCGCGAGCTTGTTCCGGGAGGATTGAACAGGTTGTAGTGAGATACCTGAACTGAGAGAAATTTGCAGATCTTGTTGTGACAATGGACAGGCCTGCTGTGTTCATTCTCATATTCTCTTTTAGAGTGTTCACCATCCTGGTCAGTTCGGGGATATCCAGTGTCTGTGATGGGGGACCGTTTGAGGAAACGGGAGCTGATGGCAGTGCTGATGGAGTGGAGTCAGGAGGAGTGCAATGCCAATCAGGGGAGTGTCTGACCAATCTTAGTACTGTTATTGTTAAGAGAGCTGACATTCTGGATACTCGGGGAAGGTGTGGAGGTTTATCGTCTGAAGATTCCTGTATTTGTTAGCTTTGTGGGTCCCTAGTTGATGAGAACTGTATCCAATGTTGCCAACCTAAATATAATCCGTACTAGGGTGGGTATCCTCTAGAGGATTATCATAGCATGGTAGGCAAAGTGTTCAATCAAACTGATTGCTGGGTGTGTTCACATGTGCCACAGGGACAGCATAACGTAGGGTTGGTGCCATTGCCGCTAAATATCATGGAAATTTAAGAATTGCAGAAAGGGAAAACCTTGGATGGAAAATTCCTCTCATCCATACCACCTCATTTCAAACTCCATCAATTCCAAGTAGATAGATCACTTTTGTGCTTAAACATAACCAACCCCAATAGGCCCGGGAGTTGGGAAGTGACGGGGAATAATCAGACGATGACCTTCTCACAAAGAGCTGATAATGAGTCCATAAACCATGATCTGTTATGCTCCATTAAGTCTGGAGGGAAACATTTTAGGTATCGGTATACATTGAGTTCCACCAAATAAATTATTGGTAAGGTGCCAGATGATTATTGTGCTAAAATAATACAGCCAGAAACTTGCATGTACCAGATGGAAGACCCAGAAATAGGATTGTTTGCAAGGGAAATGTGCTTAATGATAATGATGCATACCATTCCTTATGTTCTCCCTGATAATGTATATTTCATATGTGGAAGAAAAGCATATAAATGGCTCTCCCTGAGTTCCGAAGGTTTGTGTTACCTGGGAAGAGTAATCCCAGTAGTTATGGCCCTCACACATGTTGAAATGCTGGGTATACATAAAAACACACCGTCACCATATCTTCACACACAATATGAACACAGAGGCAAAAGAAATATGATACCTGGTGATGTCCATAAAGCCACTCAGTTAATCAGTGAGACAACTGGCTTTCAAGTTTTAGTCGCATTGGATCCCACCAGGATCACTCGGGGTACATTAAATTTTAGATATATCCAGGAACTTGCTAAATTAATAGATAATATCACTGAGATGTACGATGACACATTCATGTATACAGGGAGAGAATTGCAAGCGTACAAGAAAGAACTAGTGCAACACAGGCTAGTGCTGAATTATTTAACTGCTGTTACTGGAGGGTATTGCGTAACATTGGCCACCCAATTTGGAGTAAAATGTTGCACCTATGTCACCAATGATACCAGCGACTCCAAGGAGGTGATAGACCGAAAGATGGATGAAATTCTGCAGCTAAAATGGGAGTTTCGTAAGAACCATAACGCTTCAGTGGCTGAAGTAGGGGAGAAGATAGAAGGATGGGTTTAATGGCTGAACCCAGTGAAATGGTTCTCAGGTCTAGGGGAATGGGTCCAGGAAGTTATCGCCAGCATAGGCAAATTCTTGATCCTTATACTAATTGTCATCATAATAATTGGCATATGCGTCCGGTGTGTTCCTATTGTGTTGAAGTGTGGAAAATGTAAAAACAGAGTAAAACGTAAGAATGAAACTATAATGGTGGTCAGTAATGACAATATGTATACCGAGGTAAATATAGAACTGCATTACAACCCTGAACTAGGAAATACTATCGTTTGATGTATTATATTTAGACATGCATAGAATGTATTATTGAAATGTTATTTATAGAACACTTCAGATAATGTAAAGTCTCAATTCCCCTTCAAGACTGCTTTTATAAGACTGGTGCATTCCCACACCTTTCACATGATCTTCCAAGATCCGCGGTGTGCGTATAATAGTAGTTTTATGTCCCCACCCAGAGACACATTATTGATGGATTAAGAACCACCTTGTGCCATCCCACAATAACACTAAATAATATGTAAATGTAAGCCTAAATTAAATTCTAATAGCAGATTGTGATAGCATGTTGTTTGCTATCAAAGGGTGGACTGTCGAAGCTGAATAATTGGCTGAGACAAGTTCAGTTTAAAATTTAATCGCGGCGACGCCATCTTCCGACTGGCCGCAAGATGCCATCTTGAAAATGAGATTGCAAGACGCCATTTTGCGAATGGCCGCCTAAGCGCCATTTTAGATAAACTCACATTTTAGTACATGTGGCGATAATACTATTAGCACCATGCGATTGCATCTTTCACCAGTTCTCATACACACATTAATACGCACAATTGCGTTGTTAATTAGTCGCATATTAGCGAATACATAGGACTTTGTATGAAACCGCTGTTTTATTAGCTTTATGCGCACGCATCTGCCCCAAGTTAACTAGCGTCCTTATATCAAACCCCGAATACTCACACATTACATAGTCACACATAAGGTTTAATAAGCTTTAAAGTATATGATTTAAGTTGGTTCAGTTAGTTTAAATGCTGGGAAAAAAAGATATTTGATAACTAAGGTTTTATACATGCTAAACAAGCTGTGTTTGGTTTCGTACTGATGCGTACTCTTTCCACAGTATTCCGGTGTTATCGGTGGGGAGATCGCATCATGCATTCTCGAGTTATGGATCGCAGAGACTTCAAGCAACAAAATGTATTAACTGTTAGGATGTTACAAGGGGCGGGAAGGGAAAGACCCCCAGCTGTTAGATGCAGGGAGAGTCTATTTGAACCAGCCTGTTAAATGCTCTGTAACAGGTGCTACTCCCCTGGGAACCAATGACATCAGCAACAAACTTCTCTATTGTCCTGTCTATTCTGCTGGGGTATAAATATGTGTGCTCAAACGCTGGGTTCTTAGTCTTCATGCTGAATGCTGAATGATGACGGGTCTCTTGCTGATGCCTATCTTCGGGTCCGGAAGCGCTGCGTATGTATACTGTACTTGGGTCTGTATAATTCCTTTTGCGCCTAAATTGTGTCTGGATCAATTGCGTGTAACTGTCTGAACTTTTACTTGAATAACACGTGCTTTGGAACCACAGATTCCAGGTCTAAGTCTTTATTTACTGTATGACTGCGTACGCAAATTAGCGTCATCCTCAGAAGGTATAGGCAGGTTATCAGAAGGTATAGGAAGGAGTGTATAGAGGTTCTGATCCAGTATCGTTACTTTAGCCGGCCGATGTTCCCGCAGGGTATTCAATGCTGCATTGGACAATGTTGCTCGGATAAATAATGCAGCAGGAGGCATGATGCCTCCTGTGCATTACCATATCTGCAAGGATCGCAATTGCAACGCTGCCTGCGTGCATCCATCAGGAGAGGGTGTGTGTGCTGTTGCTCCTGCTCTACTTCCGTGGCTGTGTGAGAGGGAGGTTCCCCTGCAGGCTTCCCCAGGCAGTCTGCCTCTGCCTGGGGGAAGTGTGGCCGCTGCTCTGGAGCAGCTTATTTGGCCTTTTTTTTTTCTCTGCTTATAAACTGCCGTTTATTTTCTAAAAAATAAGAATTTCCCCCTTTTGGGGCCCAGTGACTGTACTTTGCTGGGGAGGCATAAGGAAAATGCCGTAGACCCCCAAGAAATCAAAATCCTGAGTGCATGTAGCTGCAGGACAGCCCAGAGGTCCAGACAGAGCCAGGAGATCAGGATTGGCTGAGCCTATACTGCGTGAACTGGCGGAGACATTGACGGAACTGGCGGTGCTGGCTATGGAGGAAGCGGGAGGAGAACCTTACCTGGAAGTCCCCGCTGTGTGTATGGAGAAGTCGGCATCCGACGTGAGGTGTCCGCCGGAGGAGTCTCCAGTGATGCGCGACCTGGAAGCAGTGAGTGCGGAAGCACGTGATCCAGAAGGCACCGGTCAGGTGACCCCGACTTCAGTGGCTCTGAGTAGTGCCGGCAGGGGGTTCCAGGCGGCTTCCTCACTGAAGGAAGGTCAGGAAGATGCTGGGCAGGGGACTCATGTTGCAGAGTCTCCTGCTCAGGTGGATTAAAATCAAGACATGGAAGTCTTGGTGGAAGATGGTGGACGGGTCCCGTTATTGGCAGCAGGGGTCTTGGCAAGTCAGAAGCCGGGTGCCCCTGTGGACGTTAAGCTGGAGAGTCATGCCAGGGGATCCCTGAAAAGGCAGGGCACTCTAATTTACTGGTGGGAGATTCCCTGAATAGTGCAGTCCAGGTGGAGATGCTGGAACCCACCAGTAGTATAACAGAGGGAAGTTTGCAACTTGAAACAGAGGAGAGTGGGGAGCAATCCTCTGGAGAAGAGGAGATTGATATCTATGCATCTTTCGGTATTGAAGAAATGCAGAAGGAAACAAGGAGGATAAATGCAAAAATCAACAACTAGAAAAGTAAGAAAAGGAATTCTGGCTTTAAATGGGAGTGGCAGGGGTTGACAGAGGAAATTGATGCTTTAGAGAAAACGCTGGAAATTGCCAGGAGAAAATTGGTTCGTCTGAGAGAAATTAAAAAGGAAGCTATGGTGAAAGATTTGCTCCCGGTTGGTGAAAAGAATACAGAAAGAAAGAGGGTGCCACTGGTAAAAGGAAAATTGAATACAGTATCTGGAGAAGAATCGGAAGTATCGTTGGAGCTAGAAGTCCCAGTAAACATGGTGATGGAGTCTCAGATGGTGGTACAGGAAACAGGGCGCGGTGGAAAGGGCGTTCGTGATGCCTGCTGTTTGGTGAGTGATGATGCATGGGGTGCTTGGAAGGTGGAGGGTATAGGTGCTTCATCTGTTGTCCTAGAGGCCACATGTGAATCAGTCCCCAAATCAGAAAAGGCAGGTGGCATAGGGGAACAGGCGGGTGCCAGTTCTAAAGGGCGTGAGGAAGCCACAGATATGGAGCTAGTACAAGCAGTTTTACTAGCAGAGAGTAGCATGGAGGGGGGCCCCAAAGACAAGTCGGCCGTTGTTTGTAGTTTGCAGGCAGCTGGGGAGACAATCTGGGGCCGGTCCCTGTGAAGTGCAGGGTGTTAACGATATAGATCGGAGGGCATTAGGTACGGTGGAAAGGGCGCAAGGTATGCCAGTATTGGACATGGATAAGGTTTCTAGTGCGGAGAAAGCTGTAATAGAGACTATATATGGTGACCAGATGTCCGTTCCAATAAGAGCAAAGAAGGCAGCGGAAGTAATTGTAAAAGACATTGCATCCAGGACTTTGAGATCAGCTGGTGGGGGTAATGCAGGAAATAAAGCAGTGCCGAGTGGGATATCTTATGCAAATATGGTATCTAAGCAGAATATTAATGTGCAACCAGTTGTGAATGTGGGGTCTTGGAATGTGGGGAAAAGACGGAATCTCATCCAGTTTAAGTGGGTGGGGGAAGGAGAGGGCCCGAATACTGAAGGGTTTTTGAAAATGGTTTTTGATATGGGATTTGCTGCTAGTGATCTTTATGCCTGTATCCACCCTGTAAGGACCCCTGATTATGATCTAAGCTTTTTATCGTATCAGGGTTTACCAGCCTTCTGGGAGGTGTAGCAGCCATATAGAAACAGAAGTCCTTACAAGAATTATGTTGCAAGCTTAATTACCCGTCAAGATAAAGTAAAAATCACTGTCAGAAATGAATCATTGCTGCCAGATGATATTTCCTTCTGGTTATCAAGGTACTGTGAGTTACAGTCAAATTAGATAAAATCTGGGCATACGTTGGGGGTATGGGGTGGAGCCTGGGAAGCTATGGTTAAACTGCGTCTGTCAAATACTGGTAATGTACATGTTCCCTCGTGCAGTGCTTCTATCCTGGGCAGAGGAGGACATGTTTCAAACGTGGTGATTTTAGGCACCTCAGTGGGGATTGTGATGTGACTAAATGTTCCTTGTGTGGGAAAATTGGACATGTGTCAAGGTCGTGTAACATGGTGAGATGTAACTTGTGTGGTGAGGAGGGTCACCCGTATAGCAGGTGTCCTAAGGCTAGTCATAATGCAGAATCTCGGCAGCCTAGGCAAGAGAACATGGTAATAAGTATTGTTGAAAGTCCTATAGAGATAGATAAGGTGGTGGTAAATGAAAAACAAGAGGGTGGTGGAACGAGTAATATGAACGCAGAGGAAGTGCCTTTTGAAATAGTAATAGGGAAAAAGAAAAAGGAAAAATGAAGAGCAAATGGTTTTGTCAAACAGGTTTGATGTTTTCACATCAGCTGAGGAAGGAGAGATAGTTAGGGATGGAAATGAGTTTAGGCTGGTTTCAGGGAAAAGTGGAAGGGATGCAAAAGAAGGGCTAAATTTAGAATTGCGCAAAATAGTGGTCAAGGGAAGGAAGCAATGCACGTGATAGAGGAGTTGGCTGTAGAGGTTCCTATAAGCTCTCTTTTGGACCCATTGGGAACAAAGCCACTGGATAGTAAGGTGATGCAGGGGAGTGAAGAAGAAGGAATTGATATTATAGAAGAGACTCAGATGGAGGATTTGGAGGAGGGGTACGGAGCTTCTACTCAAGATTTAGTAATAAATTCCTGTGAGATAGGTGATGAGGGGGTTATTGGGTCTAGTTGGCAAGTTAGTTCGGGTACAGCTAAACCTCCAGATCCTAAACCTTTAGTGGCAGATGTTCCGTCCAGGGAGGGATGGTGGGGGGGCTTGTGGTCTGCAGGAGGTCGGTTTGTAGGGTTTAAGTATATTTCTGTGTTTGAGTTGGGTTTTTTGGTACAAAGGAAAAATATGCAAGGTCTTGTTTTTTATAACCTAAAAAAACATGGATCCCATCCTATACGATGTGCCACGATTAATGTGGCTTCCGTGATTTCCGAATGTGCTCATAAAATGTCCTTTGATTTTTTTCAGCATGGTTGAGGTTGATTTTTTATTTTTGCAGAAGACCTGGATTAGTAAATTGGATCTCCTCCATAGGGCGAAGCAGGAGTGGAGGGAGGTCCTTCTTATTGGTCTCTTGCGGCCGAGCCATACGGTGGGTTGGCAGTTCTTTTTACTGGTATGGTAACTGTGCACAAGGTTATAGAGTTACAAGCGGGCAGATGTATGATTTTGGATGTCAACGTGAAGGGACAGGATCTTAGATTAATTAATATTTATGGTCCTCAGTCACAATGGGAGAGGAAATGTCTCTTCATGGAGATAAATATCTTTTTACGGCCTAGCAGGTTATCTTTGGTGGTGATTTTGATACCATAACTAGGCCAAAGGACAGAGGGGGCTCAAGGAGACCTCTGGGCTATGACTCTAATTTTTTAGTTAGTATGGCTAGACAGGCGGGTCTGGTGGATGTGCATATTCGTCACTCCCCAGACCTCACAGGTTTCTTTAGTGGCAGCCATAGGTCTAGGATAGATAGGTTTTTTTGTTAAGGAGACTTCAGTAACTTCATCCCTAGGGGTGAGGTTGGTGGAGTTCTCCAATCACGGATTTCTCTCAGTAACTTTGAATACCTCAGAAACCCCTCAGAAAGGGCGGGGTCTTTGGCATTTGAACTCGGAGCTTCTAGAAGAAGAGGGTATTAGGCAGTGATTTTGGGTCTTCTTTCAATCTCAGGAGACGCTTCTGGAGGCTGGTTGGAGTAGGTCTGAGTGGTGGGAGGTAATAAAAAAGTGAATCTGTAAGTTTTTCCGTGGCCTTATAGCCAAGAGAAACTTAATAAAGAAAAATGTCTACCATAGTCTAAGAAGAAAATTGGATTTCTTGATCTCTGATGAGGGGGATTGTGGGGAAATCTCCTGAGTGAAGGCTCAGATGAGAGAATTTCAATATAACTGATTGATGTCTTTGGTTTTGGAGAGGGATTATGGTTCGTACCACTCGCCAGATCCTTACCAGAACTGTAGGGCATCAGTCGATGCTAAACATGTTAGAGGACTGGTTGATGGACAGGGTGCCCTTCATAGTGATAGGAAGGGCATTTTGGACGTAGTGGTGTCCTACTATTCGGATCTGTTGTCTGAGCAGCCACTTATTAGAGAGAGGATGGAGACATTTCTGAGGGAGACCCCTGGTCTGAATTCTCAAGGTACTTCTCTTGCCTCTTTGGCTTGTGATATAACCGCAGAGGAAGTTAGGAAAGCGATAATGGGGTTGAACCCAAAACAATCACCAGGACCAGATTGTTTAACATCTGAGTTTTATAAGATCTTTTCAGACCTCCTAATTCCCCGCCTAGTGGAAGTATTTAATGTGAGCCTGGATGAGGGAATTCTCCCTCCTTCCATGAGGTTATCTGCACTTATTTTGCTATTCAAAGGGAAAGACCCATCTCGTATTGAGAATTGGCGCCCCATAGCCATTCTTAATACAGACAGAAAGATTTTGGCAAAAGTACTCTTTAATAGGCTTTCAGAATTATGTGATCTTTGCTTTCACCTTGTCAGCACTGTTGTGCGCTCTCACGCGTCGTTTGACGCATCTTCAGATCGGTCTGCAATGCAGTATAATGAAAAAACACCCAAATCTAATCTCTGTAATAAAATCACACACAAAGTATATCAGAAAATATACAGGTTATAGGATGGGTCTCCCCCAGCTGGGGTAGATGTTATGTGTTATTTATGTCTTTTATACACTTGGAATTTATTTACTAAGGGATGAATTCTAAAATTCTAGAATTCAAAAATGTAAAAGCACAATGCTGTTACTAGCCGTGTTTTGGTAGTAATAGCATTGCCCTTTTAAATATCAATCACACACACGATCGGAAGCGCCAGATTTTAGAACCGATGTTTAGTAAATAAACCCCCTGATTTGGGAGTGTTCCCATATTAATACATTCTGGTGCTAGATACAAGGGGAGAAAAAAGGCATCATGTTCTAAATAAAAGGATAACACTAAACCCAGTTGTACTTTCATTAAGTACCCTTGCAAAATGTTCAATGGGTACAGACAATGCAATAAAAACCTGAGTCTTTGGGCCTGATTGTGAATCGCACGCACTGCCCATGTCGGACGCATTGGAGCCATGTTTTTCTACTGTGCATGCATCTAAGTCGCAGTGTTCATGCGTCCCTATTGTTAGTGCACAGAGGGCCTGATTCAGATCCGCTCGCTAGATGCAGCCGCTCGCTCCCAGCGTGTGGAAATATCAGCTAAGTGACGTCAAGGCAGCCGCTCGCATGGCAACACATAAGCACGCCCACTATGTCTTGGCGAGCGATCACTTTGTGCTTACAGATGCCCACCAGCCCGTCTTTAGCCGCCCACTAGCGTACGTCATCTCCATGAAGTATATACAACCATCAGTACATCGGGTTCCATCGGATCTGACCGCAGCGTTTGCGGTTGGCTGTACCCTACTGCACTGCGATCACTTCAGTGTATTATTCAACCAGGTGACTTGTACTATGATGCTGCCTGTTAATTATGCATGCCTCAGAAACGGCGTTGAAACACTTTGGCACGCCTGCGTCCGCAACTCCACTCCCCCGTTACCACTGCCCTGCCCCTGTTACCACCCACAAACGGCCTCTCCTGTCACTCATTGCACTGGGCTGTCTTTGCTGGGCGAGCGAGCACATTTCGATTGCTCGTACAAGTTTGCGCACGCGCACTGCGAACTGCACGCATGAGCACATTAGCCAACATCGTCTGCAACGAGCGGCCGCTTGCTAGCGAGCGGGTCTGAATCAGGCCCAGAGTCCTAGTACTGATTCAGATGCAAAGGGGTATATTTACTAAAGTGTGGGTTTTTAGAGGTGGAGATGTTGCCCATAGCAAACAATCAGATTCTAGTTAACATCTATCTAGCACCTTCTACAACATAATAGCTAGATTATGATTGGTTGCTATGGGCAATACCTCTATGTTGCGTCCTATGGGAGTGTTATGGGAGTGTTGCGAGTGTGCAACTGAAAATGGTTATGTACACAGACACTTAATCTCTCACACTGGAGGTCATACTCAGATGGAGAATCTGCACCTAGCATTAGGCAGATGCCAGTTCTATGGTGTGACCGATGGTGGCATCCAAAGACGTACCAAGTGGTATATGAGCATATAAAGAGTCTCAGGATCTGATACAGAGGTGAACGCAAAGCCGATATTTGTGCAGTTGAACGATTTTTTGTATATACCACGTATGAGTCGCACGCACTGCGCATACTCCAAGTTTCATCACAGACGTCAGTCGCAGTGTGGTCTTGGACGCAGCGTGATTGACAGGCAGGGAGCATTTGTGGCAGGTAACAACGGGAAATGTTGAGAACGTTTCGGGGGCATGTCTGTGCCTTTGAGCGGTGGTTAAGGCTCGGACGGCTTGCTTCCGAAGAACATTCTGAGCTACCATAGAGTTGCTCAGAACACTGATGCTGCAACCGATGGTACGTCTTGTGAATGCAAATGGCCAGACTTATGAACAAGGCCGTAACTAGGGTAGTGCAACACAGGGCACCGCAGGGCAGGGGCCTGTAATTTTTCCTGTTTATTATCATTCTCACTTGTAGCTTCCTCTTCTTTTATCCCCAGCAGCTCCTGGTATCCCCTATCTCTTTCCTGGCCCTTCCCCATGAGACCATGGCCCTTTTTCAGGTGTATTATCTTATGTCTCTAGTTAAAAACTGGGAGGGGGGGGGGGCGCCAATGCTCTCTCTGGCACAGGGCACCAAAAAGTCTAGTTCCGGCTCTGCTTATGAAGCCTCTATTGGGCGTCTCAATACAAATAGCAGCAGCTGCAACATTTGCATATTTTCGAACAGCCGCTGTATACAGGATCGCAGCCGGGAGAGCAATACCGTCCACCTTTGAATCACACGTTGGACAGGATTTAGACTTTTAAAAAGTTTCACATAAAAATAGTGCATCTACCCCCATATGCTGAGACATAAGATAAGATTAAGGGTCCCCTTGTCATATTATCGACCAATCATTACAATGTGCAAAGCCAATCACAAAAGCTCCAGTTAGTGAACTGCACTTGAGTACCCCAAAGACACATATAGGGACTGATTATGACTATCAGTGCGCATTCGTCCAGATAGCAAGCGCACAATCCCAGAAATGTTTTTACAATGTAGTCGGCGTTCCTGGACAGTGGCAGGGAGGTGGCTTAGTGCACGCATGGAGATGGTCCGTCTTATGGGCATGCTATGGGACGCTATGGCGTGGATGTGTTGTTGGAAGCTGTTACATATAGAGACGCTTAACAGCTCACACAGGAGCCCATTCCAGGACTGTGAATCTGCACCTGCCATAGGGCTGCGACTGACATGCGCCTAAAGACGCACCAAGTTATCCAGTGTCTACGGACCTTGCACATTCATATGAACGATGTACATCAAGGAAGGACTCTGTAGCGGCCTTTGCATAAAGTCGCTGATGTGTGACAGGCAAAACACGCAGAATAAGAACCAGCCCCATAATGTACAGTACATGTCTACTCTACAGTATATGTAAGTGCAATAGTGAGTCTCATATCTTAAAGAGCTAGCTCATAAACAACAATAGCACAAGCACCAACCCCCCCACCAAACAAATCAAAACCTGTTTCCACAGCTTCCACGTCTATTTTTTAAATTACTTTGCATGTATTTAAGTATATTTGTCTTAAAAACAATCCCCCTTAAACACTTTTTGTTTGGTATTTCTATTCGTACATTAATTTGACCTGTATAAGGCTTATACAGTCCAAATTAATGTAGTAATACCAAACAAAAAGTGCTCACTAAAAACGTTGGATGATTTGTAAAAACACCAACAAAGTTAACGTGAAACATCCCTCGCTGGATCGCTCGCCCTTTCAGTCTTATGTTTTATTAAAATTTGCATTTACCTACTCCTATGAGCCTTAAAATCAGCTTGGGAATGCTGCAAGAAAGATCCCTATTCAGCATTTACACAGATCCCAGTCTTTTTTTTGCTGGCTAAACACCTCGTATGGTGTCAGATACTGACTCTAGATACAGAGATGTCCCACTATGAGAGAATCAGCACTTCTCTCAGATTCATGTGACAGCACCAATTAGAGGAAGGATGGCACCGAGCTACCAGAATACATATCATGTCATAAATTGTGAGGGGCTGTGATCATGCGAGATAACATTCATTGGAACTGCAGGGCTGTGATATAAATTAAAAGCCAAAATAATTATGGGTGGAATTTTTGCTACGTGCCTCAGTATGCTCTGTGTGAAGGGCCTCATTCTGAGTTACACGTTATGCTGACATGAGTGCAGTTGGCCAAAGTTTTTAGTACTGTGGAAGCACCTGTGTTGCACTGCGCATTCCTCTCAATTGTTACCGTACCGAGATGCAGAACTAATTAGGACGCAAGGAGTGTGTTTTTTAGTGGGTGTACCTCGAAGGTAACAGAGGGTGGCTAGGCAGACGCGGGTGTGTCGTTGTCAACGGTTGTGTCTAAAGATGCACAACCGCTCACACAGGACACCACACTCAGACAGAGAAGCTGCACCTGCCATGGGATACGGTCAATATGTTGACAGTGGGGATGCCGGTGCTTAGAATACCGGCGCCGGAATACCAACACCTGTCAGAAGCTTGGTGCCGGCATCCCGATCGCCTGCATCCCGAAGGTAAGTAGCGGGGTTGAGGGGGAGGGATAGGGGTTAAGCACTAGGGGGAGGGTTGGGCACTAAGGGGGGATTGTTAGGTTTAGGGTGCGGGGAAGGGATGTAGAGGTTAGGTTTAGGTACTGGGGGAAGGTTAGGTTTAGGCATAGGGGAGGGTTAGGTTTAGGGGTAGGGAGAGGGGGAGGATACCTACCAACAGGTGTTGACATTCTGAACCCTGTTGGGTTGCCGGCGTCAGGATTTTAAACGCCAGGATCCCGAGTGCCCAACCCTCACCATAGGATTAGTGCAAGTTTCAGTGGCGCCTCTAAAGACGCACCAAGACGGATTACCACAGGAGAGACTCTGCAAGTAGGTGTCTGAATTATAAAGAAAACCGGCCACGTCTGTGGGCGACTCAGAACCAGGCCCTGTGTCAGTTTCATTTTAGGCTCATTTTGCTGTCTGGTCAGTGATATCTGGCCCAGCTTTTGCACACACAAAAAACAATAAAACAAAACAAACGCAGTTGTTGTGTTAAACAGTGTGACTCAAGGATGGTGTTGTGGTTGCTTTCAATCATATAGTCTATATATCCTCATTTCTCCCAGTCCACCTAGAACACCAGCCACCATGTCCTAAATTACAAAAGAAAGCCCCCTAATTGTTAGGCTCAGTGAGATCCGTGCATGCATCTGTGTGTAAAAAGCTTAAAGTGTTCAAATAAAAAAAATTAAGTGGGGTCCCCCCCTAAAAGCACAACCAGCACCAGATTTTCAGAGCCAGTCCTGGTTGTGTAAATACAGGGGACAAAAGACGTAGGTGTCCCCTGTATTTAGCACAACCAGCACTGGGCTCATTGAGCTAGTCCTGGTTTTGGAAATACAGGAGACAAAATGAGTAGGGGTCCCATGTATTTTCCATAACAAGCACCAGACTGTTTCTAGTGGGAGTGTAATGCCACAGCCAGGGGAACCCTTTCACTTGGTCCACCGGCCAAAGCATTACACCTGACCACTAGTCTGCCCAGGCTGGTGATCCCTAGAGAGGTGGGGACCCTCCAATAAAGGTGTCCCCTCTACAGGGCACCCCAGGCCTGGGCTGATAGCCCAGGGCTATTCCCGGCACCCCTGGCCGGTGGGTGCCAAGTTGATTGTGTAAAGTGTATGTAAAAAATAGATGTAATAATATTGTCTTTTGCTGGAGAACTACAGGTTCCAGCAAGCCTACCCCACATGCTGGTACTTGGAGAACCACAAGTACCAGCATGCGGGGTATTAAGAGCCTGCTGGTACCTCTAGTTCACCTGCAATTTGTAACCTGCTGAGTGTCTAAGGCAGGCCAGCGACGTCTAAGGGCTCGATTCAGATTTGGGAATAGAGTAATATAGAGCAAGCCCTTCTTGGTACCAGGCCATCCTCCAACAGTCTTCATCCTGTGTCATGCCAACAGTAAAGCATCCTGAGACCATTCATGTGTGGGGTTGCTTCTCAGCCAAGGGAGTGGGCTCACTCACAATTGTGCCTAAGAACACAGCCATGAATAAAGAAAGGTAATAAAACATCCTCCAAGAGCAACTTCTCCCAACCATCCAAGAACAGTTTGGTGACGAACAATGCCTTTTCCAGCATGATGGAGCACAATGCCATAAGGCAAAAGTGATAACTAAATGGCTCGGGGTACAAACCATTGAAATTTTGGGTCAGGAAACTGCCCAGACCTTAATCCCATTGAGGGACAGCATGCCAGGGCGAATTGCAAAGGTCTTGAAATAGATTGGTCAACACTGCAAATATTGACTCTTTGCATAAATTTAAAGTAATTGTCAATAAAAGCCTTTGACACTTATGAAATGCTTGTAATTTTACTTCAGTATACCATAGTAACATCTGACAAAAAGGTCTAAAAACACTGAAGCTGTAAACTTTGTGAAAACCAATACTTGTGTCATTCTTAAAACCACCACACAAATACATATAGCAGCATACCAGATAGAGGGGGGTGTAGATCTCTCACACCCACAATTGCATATAAGAAGATTCACCCCAGATACCTCCTGGGTATAGGTGCCTGGATCACTCCAAATATGTCTACCCTTCTCCTGGATAGCTGCTTTCCTTTCTCCACCAATGCATTTCGGCTTTACTATGGCCTTTGTACGCTGCTATATGTATTTGTGTGGTGGTTTTAGAATTATTTTTATGTGTAATTAATAAACATTACTTCACTATATACGATCTATGTATAAATGTTTTTTTCTATATACCCTTATGAAGGAGAAGTTACTTTAGGATAGAAAGCCCTTTCTCATCTGGAAAATCCTTGGATTAGAAGTATTAAAGGGAGAAGAAACATTTCCTTTTTTGGAACTTTTTTCTGATTGACTGATTTCCATACCCCGGAGGGTGTGCACAGAATGCAAGTACTTTATTCATAAATGACATTTGGAGGTGTGGTGACCACCTCAGCGTACTGGAAGTAGCACTTTTGAGTTGATGTGCTTGTATCTCTTTTTTATTTTATTACTGAATAGTAGGAGCAGTTGGTTAACTGATGAGTAGTACTGAGATGGCTCAGTGTAGAAACTAGATTAGCTGCAGAGAGCTAGGTAAGTGGAGGCAGTGTATGTACAGGGTTAACTGCACACTCAGGTCTTTTGGCAGGGAGAGGGTTAATAGAAGGTGCAGGGTGGTTCCAGCAGGAGACTGGGAGCAGGCAGAGCGATGCAGGCTGCTTGGAAGCTGGGATCCAGCAAGAGCACAGGCGAGCACGGAACAGACAGGTCTCAGGAGCACAGGAACTCTCTCACAGCATATACTGTGAAACACGTTGCACTGGCAACTATGGGGAGCTCTGAACTTCCTTAAGTACTCAGTGCAGGATCGTGAATGGTCGGAGAGAGCATGTGACATGCCAGGATTGGAGCAGCCTTGCCTACCCTCCCGATTTGGTCGGGAGCCTCCCAAACATCGGGTGCTGCTCCCGACCCCCCGGAAAGGCAGGCAAGCCTCCCGGCTGCCGCCTGCCCCCTGTACTAGTACTAGAAACCTCCGCAGCGGGGGGCCCGATGACTCATGTCATCGTGGCTCCGCCCCCTGCTTCACAATGCTTTTATTTTTGGCATTGTGAAGAGGGGGTGGGACCACGATGATGCGATCGTGTGGTCACACCCCTGGCCCCACCCCCAGAAGGAGGGAGCTGAATGTCGGTAACTATAGATTGGAGCAACTAAGTCACATGATCAGAAGCAAGATGGCGGCACCCATACCAGAACGGAAACACCACCAGGCTTACCCCAGCCAGAATGACACAGTGCCTGCGGAACACCTCGCACAGCCAACGCCTGCCCCCAGACACCAGCACCTCCGCCGGAAGGACCACGCCACAGCGCCCTCACAGGTAATACCTGTCGTCCCCTATGCCAGGAAACCATGGTCGTGACAGGACAATTCAGATTTGTAATGACCCTTCCCCATGAGGCCACACCCCTTTTTGGGCATGCGTCTTATGTCCCTATTTGATAATTGGTGGGGGGGCGCGCCACTGCTCTTTATGGCCCAGGGCACCTAAAAGTCCATAAAAGATCACAGTTGCAAATACATTAGTGTAAATCTCTGAATCAGGACCACTGATGGTAATTTAATAGAAGTCTATCGAAAATCCTCACAGTCCAGAAGGGCTGGCATTCTAATCCCTTAGTAATTAAGCTGGACAGTATTCTGCTTCCAAACTTCAACTTCCCCTTGCTGTACATCAGTGCACTTAGCAGTGTAGACTAATGAAACATGCTGGCAGCACTCACAAGGAACGTGGCGGTGAGGAAATTGGGGACTGGTTGTGGAGAGCCTACTTTTCACCAGATGCTTTCTTGGGTGAATTAAGGTACTTATCATTCAAATGAATTCATCCATCCATCGCACAATAGTCTGGAAGTGGTGGTTTAGTTCAATCGTGGAAACATTTTGAAACAAGCAGAATCAGTGAATTCTGTTGCTATGAAAATCTGTAATTTCCTCATCTAGAAACGATTCTTCTGCGTTTGCCAGTAATTAGTCCATACAAACCTGTTAATAAGCTGTCACTTTTTTTCTGTAGCTAAATGTAGAATTTAATAGCTAAACAGTAACAATCATCTTTTCTTTTAATGGTCAGAGAGAAAATAGAAGTGATTATGGTCTCAGAAACTTTGACAACCCCTTTGCAGGATTCATTGGACCAGTCTTATTCAGTACATACTGGCTGAGCTGACATACAGGGCAACCAGATTATTTCCCATTGTTTCTTCCTAGCGGGAGCCCTCTGCTTTGTTCCCTCGTCACTTAGAACTACCATGTGTTTTTCTTTTCACATCATAATTCTCTTGTATTGTATAACTGTTGTTTTTTACCTCTTTCTTGTTTGTTTGAACAAAGGAAAAACACTCTGAAAACATCGACATAATCCAATATAACGTTACTGCAAAAATGTTAAAATTCAGATATAGATTTTTATTGACAGTGAATGGAAATATCAACTGATTAAAAATGTCAGATATAAAAAGATGAAACAATGTTTAAGTGTGAGAGTGGTTGCAGAATGTAATTACATGAATATTGGCTCACTATTAATATTAATATTTGTGGGATATCCCCTAAAAATACCCATGGATGTATCGACAAGGGACTGCCGTACCAATAGTAGCTATCGGTTGTGATCCCCTATTTTCGACCACAAAATCAGCCCCCATAGAAGCCTGAGATTCTTCCCCGGGACTCACATGTCGCACATGACCAGTCAGAAGACCACACATGTACAGTAGAGCGGCAGCTAGTGGCAAAAGAAAGTAATCTCTTATGCAATCAAATTACTTCTATACATCACAGGGACAGGTATCTTTTGGAGCCCTGTCCCTGCAGGTGTCCTTTAACGCATGTTGTCGGTAGATAATTTCTTATTTACGCGAATAGCAGCGATAAGAAATTATAATTATCAGGTTAAAAAATTATGATCAATAAATGGGCCACTAAATAAGAAAGATTGTGTGTACCACTAATACATATAAGTTCTGTTTTGTACTTTAGTTCCCTTTTCCTTTCAGAACCCAATTCAAGGTTCTCACGCTCACTTACAAATCCCTCGCCCATATCTCTCCCATTTACATCTCTGATCTCATCTCCCTTCACTCTCCTGTCCGCCCTCTTCGTTCAATTAATGCATGCCGCCTTTCATGCCAACTGATTACTTCCTCCCACTCCCGCCTCCAAGATTTTGTCCGTGCTGCTCCCGACCTTTGGAACTCTCTCCCTCTCCCCATCAGACTCTCCACCTCTCAACAATCATTCAAACGGGCTCTACTTCATTAAAGCCTTCCAGCTCTCATCCAAACTTGCTGCTACATGTTACTTCCCCCTGTCTACCCCATCTGTGTCACACCTGTTTGTCTGCCCCTCCCTTTTACAATGTAAGCTCTTACGAGCAGGGCCCTCTACCCTCTTGTGTTTCTCCTTACATTACTTTCATCAACTTCTTACTTACCACTAGGGCACCTTATGTTCTGCTGCTTATGTGGGTGTTATGGTCGCTAATGTAGCAATGTATATTATCCATGTCCTTGTCCTGTATTGTATTGTACTGTAAGTCACTGGTCAACTTTTTGTTTACGTACTTTGTAAGGTGCTGCGGAACACTTGTGGCACCATATAATTAAATAAATAATTGTATCAGTGAAAATTAATTTATGATCCTTAAAGTGTACAACTGCATGCAATTTAAAATTGTATATTGTTACAAGTCGCGCTCACGACTTGTTCCTATCCAGCAATGTTCCTCCTTCTAGCGGTATTGTTCCTGGTGCCGTTCCATTGGTTGCCAGGCGATCCAGACGCCGCAGGATGGCATCTATTATCCACAACATGGCATGATTGGCCTGCTTCATGGTCAGCGTTATTGTTACTCCTGGTTGTGGTGAATCCTGTTTCCTTGGCTCTCTCTAGCCGCTCTGTCAGCCTCCAAGCTGCTACCGGCTCCCTAGCCCCTCCACCAACTCTCTAGCCGCTCCGTCAGCCTCCAAGCTGCTAACGGCTCCCTAGCCGCTCATCAGCCTCCAAGCTGCTAACAACTCCCTAGCCACTCCACCGGCTCTCTAGCCGCTCTATCAGCCTCCAAGCTGCTACTGGCTCTCAAAGTCGCACCACCGGCTCTCAAGGCACTCCATCAACTCTCCAAATTGTACTACCGGCTCTGAGCCGCACCATCGGCTCAAAGCCACAACATCGGCATTCAAAGCCGCACCATCTGCGCTCAAAGCCGCACCATCGGCTCTCAAAGTTGCACCACCGGCTCTCAAGCCACTCCATCAACTCTCCAAATTGCACTACCGGCTCTGAGCCGCACCATCAGCTCTAAGCCACAATATCGGCATTCAAAGCCACACCATCAGCTTCCCAAGCCGCTCCATTGACTTTTTGTACTCTTATCCCGTGTCTCACGCAATTCTCTGGTTCCAGAGGTAATCCATGTAAACCACTACTACAGGCGGCCACTTAAGTACGGGTGAACGCTTCTGGTTCTAAGGGAACAGCGGGTGGCTGTTAGTGGCAGAAGACCTCATTAGCCTGGGTTCTAGGAGGTTTACACAGAGCTGCCTTGGGATCCGTAACATATTTAAAGCTACTATCTCACATAATATAATAATAATTATATTTATATAGTGCTTTTCTCCATCATGACTCAAAGTCCTGATAATAAAAATATTTGTTGGTATAACACATTTTGAAGATATGTAAGCCAGGTTTACTTGTATTTAGGTTATTATTTTAGATGGTTCTTAGCACAGTAAACAAATAAATTTTTTTTATAAAAATAATAAAATTACCAAATGGAAGCATCACTATTGCTGAGACTGTATACATTTTAAAAAGCTATTGGTGTACTAGCAGCATGCAAGTGGGCAGTACTGTGGGTAGGAATCTTCACATTTCTGCTTTCTCCAAAACACTGTGTTCCCCAGGGTGAAATAAATATTGATATACTATGTAAATGAATATTCTCTAAGTAATACTGCTGGTATAACAAAAAAAGGAAACCACGCACAGACACAGAACAAGGACATGCAGGCATGACGGAAAAGGTGCAGAGAGGGCCTTGTGCATGTGAGCCTGCAATCTAGAAGGAAAGGGCAATGCTGAGACAATAGGAGCTAGAAGAATGGGTGTCAGGATCCGGCCTGGGATCGGCCTTTACTCACCGCTGGACTGGTGTCTTTAGGCGTTCAGACATCAGTGGCAATGGTGGGTTATGGCTGAGGATTCTCCCCGGGGTCCGGTAGGACATTCATGCGTGCATCCTGACTCCTGTGTTGGCAGGCATGGGCGCAGCCATGTTGGTTCATATCACTTGACCAGTTTCCTCCAATGGCAGTCCTGCTAGTGCCCCAGTTTTATCTCAGGATCCAATGACCAGCTGCCTGTGGGTATTTAAGACCGACTCCTGCAACAGGAAGTTGCTGTTCAACATCACTATATGACTGCACGTAGTCATTCCTTGTGACGACCGTCTCGTGTTTCAGAGGCTATATTATTTTTTCCTGGTGTTCCTGGTTTCCTGTGACCTCCGTGTATACTATCCTGTGTGTCTCACAGCTGCACCTCAGTGCAAGCTCTCCCAGTGATTACAAATTACAAGTTCATCCTACATGTTTCACTGTGCATTCTATCCCTGTGATTACAAGCTACAAGTTCATCCTGAATTTCTTACAGCTGCACCACTGTGCAATCTGTACCTGTGTTTACAAGTTAGAAGTTTATGCTGTGTGTCTCTAAGCTGTCTCACGGTGCATTTTATCCCTGTGATTGCAAGCTACAAGTTCATCCTGCATGTCTCACAGCTGCACCACTGTGCAATCCGAACCTGTGTTTATAAGCTGCAAGATTATCCTGTGTGTCGCTAAGCTGCACCACTCCTTACTCAGTTCCTGTCTTCAGTTCCAGTTATAGTTCCTCCTGTCTGTCCCGATGTTCCTGTATTCCGTGCAAGTTTGCAGCGAAAACCATATCCCGATTGGAGAAAACCACCAAGTATTTTAGACTCTGCGCCTCTGGGCAGGTCTCGCCAAACCTGGGTTTGACCGCATTTGGGAGACTTACGGGTAAATTTACTAAGAATTGAGTCTGGGAGAGTTTGCTTTTTTTTCAACTCGATTAGTGTCACCTAAACTCGGATGATTTGAAGCCCCTGAGACTCTCACATTTACAAAGAAGGGAGTTTAACTGAGAGTGAGATGGCCGATGGTGAAGCAGAATGAGATTTCTTTGCTGAGTAGCAGGGTTTGCAGGAGATTTCTCCCCCGAGCAGCAGGTTTTGCAGGAGATGACTCACTCGAGATTGCAGTGTCTTCTCTCTGCAAAACTCTCTCGAGCAAGCAGCCTGCACATATCAGTGAGATATGTGTAAGCTGCTTGTGTTGTACCTGTAAAAAAACGGGTTAAAAGTGGTTAAAAAAAATGACATAGGCCCTCCTCCCTAAAGCTTAGCCAGCCCCAGGCTTGCCAGCCTGTCCTGGTTTCTAAAATTACAGGGAACAAAATGTGTAGGGTTCCCCCGTAATTTAGAAACCAACACCAGGCTGCAGGGACAGTCCTGATTTTAAATATAGGGGGGAAAAATTGCGTAGGGTTCCCCTATATTTAAAACAAGCACCAGACCCAAAATGGTCGGGCTGTAATGCCACAGCCCGGAGACTCTTTCACCGGGGCTCCGGGTCCAAAGCATTAGCAGCCCAAGCCAGGCCAGGCCAAGCCGGGGATCTCAGGGGAGGTGGGGACCCCCCAAAAAAGGGGTCCCCCCTCTCCCTTAACCCCAGGCTTGGTCTGAAGCTTGGGGCTCTTCCCCACACCCCTGGAGCATTGGGTACGGGGGTAATAAAGTGGGGAAATATAATTAAACTATTGTATTTTACAGTGGAACTACAGGTGCCAGCATGCTGCCCTTTTGCACTTATGGAACTACAAGTGCCAGCAGACAGGCGGCACCTGTACCCCCAGTGTAAAATAAATAGTTAAATAATGACAAAACACACACCGTGATTATTAAAACTTTATTACACATACCTACCCATTCACGCATACTTACCTATATCAGATGTTTCTGTCCCCTTCTCCAGTAGAATCCATGTTGACTGGTCCTGCAAAAATGATTTCATACTCACCTATATCCTGGTGCTGGTCTCCGCAGTCTTCCATGGCCTTTGTAAAACAAAAAAACAAACTTACAGCACCACGCACCGGGTATCAGTATGTGTGTTGCAACACATTCTGATACCTCCCTATTGCCAGCTGATGGGACTGCACGGGCTTTGCAAGTCCCGCCAGCCAATCAGCGGCCGTGCTGACTGTAGAGTGGCCGCTGATTGGCTCCGGCTACTGACACTGGTTTCTAAATTACAGGGGAACCTTACACATTTTGTTCCCCATAATCTTAGAAACCAGGACAGGCTGGCAAGCCAGGATCTGTTAAGCTGAAGGGGGGGGACCCTATGTCATTTTTTTGAGGATATTTAAATTTATTTTCTATATTTACAGGCAGAAACATACATGGATCACAGCAATCTGTGTATGTTTCTGCCAAACTCTCAGATCACAGGCAGGTGTATTTTTTTCACAAGTTTTTATAGGAGAGTTTGCCCATCTCATGAGAGTTTCGAAACTCTCTGCTTGGTAAATTCCAGAATCCTATCTTCAGCAGTGAAAAGGTTCTCAAGTTTTGCCAATGGTGAATTGAAGAGAGTTTGCTAACTCTCCAGTATTTTCCCATAGCAAAGGAGATCTCTCTCCCAAGTTTGACATTAGTAAATTTGAGAGTGGGAAAAAATGGCCAAACTGTCCAAAGTGTGCAAACTCTCCCAAACTCTCAGCTTAGTAAATGTACCCCTTAGTTTGCCACTTTCACCATTTTCCCCTACGGATATCCAAACCCCCCCCCCGGTTTCCAACCTCATCAGAGGTAGCCCTAATGCCCGGTCATGACAATGGGGTGGTGACTGGCAGTGCCCAGAGTATCGGATGGGAAAAGGAAAGGATATGGTGAACATGTGGGTTTTCAGAGTGAACTTGAAAGATTAAAAGTTAAACAAGAATCTGCTCATTAAAGAGGAGATAGGCACAGGAGAAGTCTTGGAGGCAGGTGTAATAGAAGTAATTAGTGGAAACAAGATGCAGATTGGAATCAGGTATAAAAGGACGAGAGGGAGAATGACTCATGACAAGATCTGAGAAGTATGAGGGGGAGGTTTTGGTAGGGTTTTGAAGGGGAATAACTTAAAGGCTTTGGGGAGCCAGTGAAGGGATTTGCAGAGAGGTGTAGGGGATGTGGAGCGATGACAAAGGAAAATATAATTTTCACCAGAGCATTTAGGAGGAATTGAAGGAGGCCAGATAGGAGGAGGTTGCAGTAGTCAAGGCAGGAGACCATGGGGCCTATTTATCAACACTAAAATAACGGTTTTAAGGACTTTTCCATTATTACCAATTTTTTAATATTCATTAACACACTTAACACAGGAGATATCACTGATATCTCCTGGTTAAGTCTGTCTGCGTTAATTTCCATACACCCCATACATTAGTATGGGATGTAGAAATTAGGCTATTCATCAAGTTCCGAAAATTATGTATATTCGGAATTTGATGGTGTTACTATTCGCCACTCTCAGGTGGCGTACAGTGGTTTACACTTATCTGCTTTCAGCGTGAGCAGGTTCTCCTCGGCTCCCTCCGTCACTTCCGTCACTCCCTGGTCCCTCCTCCGGCTTCGGCTGCTGCTCTGACTGGGTTCTCCTGGCAGAACACAGTAAAGTTTTTTAAAAAAGTAAGTTTAAAAAAATAAAAAATAAATCTTCAGACGGGAGATCGGGGTCCACGACTACACAGGCAACCTGGTAGGTGGGAGAGGGGAGCGGAGGGGGGACAGTTGGGGGGGACACAGAATTACTGCAGCTGTAATCAGTGCTGCGCATGCGCCACTTTTGCAAAAGTAACGTTGCATGCGCAGCACTGATTACAGCTGTGGTAAGGTAGGACTAGGCAGGGAAATGTATCTATTTGCTGAAAAGCTGTCATCGCAAATATGACAGCTTTTTGGAATAGATACTTATGGAGAGGAGGAATGGTGAATTCCTCCTGTAATTAGGTAGAAATCCATGCGAGTTCTTAACCTAATTACCTCCATCGATTTTTTTGTGTTGATGAATAGGCACCCATGAGAGAATGGACGAGAGTTTTGGTAATGTCCCGAGTGAGAAAGGGATGTCTTCTGGCAATGTTTCATAGGTGATATAATTGAACAAATGACTGAAGTACAGCTGAGCCAAGGGTGACCACCAAGGAGAGGACATTGGGGGGATGGGGACAGCGTAATGACAGTGATGAAGAAGACCAGCGTGGGTGGGTACTAACACTGGGAGGAGGGAACATAAGTTTTGGACATGTTGAGCTTTACGTAGGAGGAGATAGCAATTATTCTCCAAGTGAAAGTGTGGGTTTCCTCCGAAACTCCAAAACATACTGGTAGGTTAGCTGGCTTCTGGCAAAACAAATGAAACCTAGGGGTACATTTACTAAAGGTCGTTTTTTGGATTTTGGTCATTTTTTTTTGGTGGGATTTGGAAACCAACCATAACTGGCCATTAACTAAAGTCAAAACCAATGAAAAACTGACTAAAAATCTTTGGCCCTCATTCAGAGGTCCTGAATGAGGGCGGCCGCTTCTTTTTTTTAATGTGGGCTCCTGGTCGCTAGCTAAGCTGTGGGTTACCACCCACAGCTTCAACGACCGACCAGAATGATGGTCGTGATGGTCAAGACCATCGCAACCATCGGGGCTTGCGATGAGACCCTAAGGTTGGGTCTTGGCAACCGCAAGCCCCAAGCTGATGTCAGTGCAGCCGCCCACAAAATGGCAGGCGTTCCTTAAGGAACGCCTCATTTGTGTAGCCACCCCCCCGCCCCGCCTACAAAACGGAGCGAGCTGTTGATCAACATTGACAGCTGCCCCTTTTGTAGTGAGCTCCGGAGCAAGAGAAATTCTCTCTCACTCCGGGGCTTGTGCACGCGCAGTGCGGCCGCTGCGTGTGCGCAGGGCCTTAACATTGACCCGGTTGCAAGCGCTCAGCGCTTGCGACCGGGTCTGAATGAGACCCTATGTTTTTACTTTTTACATAGACTATAGAACCCAGAGATTTACTAATGGTTGCTTTTAAAATTGACAAAAACCCGTCCAAACAGTAGACCTGAGTAAAAAAGACAGTGTGTGATATGCGCGCAGTATACCCACAGAGTCCTGTGTCGGGAGCAGCTGAGCGCTAGAGAGGCCCAAGTTCTCTATTGTGGATGAATGGATATGAACAGATTGCGCAAAGCGCTCACCTATGAGTGCTCTATAGAGTCAGTCTCATGCGTATGATGCTGTAATGAACTGAAGAAGCTCTGTATGTAAAATTAAATGAGGAAAAAAGACAAAAAATTGTAACACTAAGGGCCAAATGTAATAGGGTGAGAGTTTAGAAAATGTGAGAGAAAACTGTCACATTTTTAAACTCAACCAATGTAATAAAGTCACAGAACATGCAAACTCGCATGTTTTTCAGACTCAAAAAACTCTCAAGATTTAAACTCTCATCCAAGTGTTTCCTGTTTTGAAAATACAACTCGATCAATATATTAGTATGAGAGTTTTACTGCTAAACTCTCACATTTTCTAATCTCTCACCCTATTACATTTGGCCCTAAATGTATATTTATTATGCTAGACAAAAAGCACAATACTCCTAATTACTAAAAATAGAAAATCATATAGAGATATTAAAAATAAAAATAGAAATAAATGTAGAGATGACCAAAAATGTACTCAAAAACACAAAAAACACCGAAAAAATATAATTGAAAAAACTGCTGAAACTGATGGGTGTGCCTCAACGACTACACCCCTGGTGACCTGGGAAGTGAGTCAGCTCTTTTAGGGAGCGGACAGGCCGTAGTGTACCTACATAACCCTAGGTACCATATGTTTTCAAAAATGTCTGAATAAAAAGGGGTGAACAAAGTCTCAGCCCTAGAATGATGACATCAGAACACTATGTAGGTAATGGTGGCTGAAAACACCTGTAGATGACTATAAACCTTTTTTTTCCCTCGAAGGGGGCGTGGCCACACCTCCCACAATTAGGTCACACCCCGTTTTCCTGAGCCCGCCGCTGCTCTCGGCAGGCCTGACTGTGCTGACCAGTTTGGGGCTGGGTAATGTGATGGCAGGGGGACCTCATGCTGTGTGTTCCCCTATGGCATTAGCCCCCCCCCCCAGCTGGTTCAGCCTACTGCTGGTTATAGTTTATCCCCCTAGTTTCCAATACCAGCCCAGGCTGAGAGGTCCAGGGTTGGTTACTGATTTGTTACTTTATTTACAGTTTACTGTAATGAAGCCTACACAGATCATAGTGATGACGGTTTTGAATTAAATATTTAGAGCTGCAAAATCAGATTAACATTGATGTCGGGTTTCAATTAAACCGTGATTTTTAGTCTATAAGCACCTGCAAGAAATCTAGATTGGGGAAAGAAGCAGGTGAACACTATAAGTGGGATGTAGTTAGCAAACCGGCGGACGGGATGCCGCTGGTCTGAATCCCGACGCTGGAAGTCCGTCACCAGACTTAAGATAGGCATCGAAATGCCGACGCCTATCTTAATCTTGAAGCCGCAACACAGACAGAAGCCAGCCCAAAACAGGTAAGTCCGGGGCGTTTTAGTCCCCGGCGGGGGGAGGGTTAGGTTTAGGCAGCATAGCGTGGTTAGCGTTAGGTTTTGGGGGAGGAGTTAGGGTTAGGCACGGGGAGGGTTAGGCTGCAAGGTGGGGAGGGTTAGGGTTAGGCTACAAGAAGGGAGAGTTAGGGGGAGAAGGGGGAGGGTAAGTATAATTACCCAACCCCTGTCGGGAAAGGACCCATACCAATTAAAATCACATGGGGCAGGTAGGAGGAATGCTAGCCCAACAGAAGGGGTCTCACCTTCAAATGTATCTTAAATACACACATACACATAGAAAAAAAGGAGGGACTGGACTGCACATCCTGATATTAAATGTTTAAGATTAGGATGTGCAGCCCAGCCCCTTCTTTTTTCCTATGTGTATATTTAAGATACACTTGAAGGTGAGACCTCTTCTCTTGTGCTGGTCATTAGAATTCTTAGTGCTTATAGTGTGCACTTGCTTCTCCCCCCTTCTCGTCTGTTGTAGAACTACAGGTCTCAGCATGGTAACACCTATTAAACTTTCTATCATCAGATGACAGATGTGACCCATAAACTTAAACTAAATTTAACTAAATAAACACACGAGACCAAGTTATGCCGTATAAAAATAAGTGGTCAGCTTTATTTAGTTACAATGGTAGGTATGGTGGCAGAAGAAAGAACGGCAAACAACCAGTGTCTTAGGCCAAAAGGATCACAACTCACTTGGGCCAACTATCCCAGACAAGGGCAAGTGTGATCTTAAAACTTGCAAGGGCCAACTATCCCTTTCAAAGCAAGTGATGCGGCCCCAACACCCATACCAATGCACCATTCATTCTGCTCAGTCGAGAGGTGCCGCTGACCCCAATAGGGTGAAATCAGCCTGCCCAGTGCTTTGAAGGGGTGCGCACCGCGAACTATCACTCGAGGAGAAAATGGAACTAGACCCGCAGTCAGATGAACTGACATACTCACAGGAAGGACCGACAATGGCATTGATGACTCCAGCTCCTGCGCTGGCCGCGACGTCAGCCGCTCTGCCTCTGGTAAGGGCCCCGACCACTGGTACACCCTCCAAATTGTCGTCTGTAAAAGAAGAGACTGAGGCGGAATCGTGTGCATTGACCATGTCCGCAGCCTGATTGGGGGAAGGGAGACAGCAGGGGAAGCGAAAGAGACTGAGGGAGCTGCGGGCATAAGGGAGAGGGACAGGCCACAAATTCTGCCTAACTGCTGCACCAGAGGGCCAAGCTGCGTTTGCACAGCGGACGCCACAGACGCAGAAGACACTCCAGTATCAGCAGCGTTTCGGGACTGCTGCATCAAAAGCGGTGTCAGTGCACCTACTACAGACAACAGCAGTCCAGCAATGGGCCCAGTGTCCAACAAGGGAGCACTTCCAGGTGCCACAGACCCTGTAAGCACAGTAGTCGCCTGCACAGTTGCCACCCCCCTGGGGGAGCTGGCAACCACAGAGATGGGGGACCCCATGTCTGAATCACTGCTATCATTATCAACAGAGGGCAGCACGAGAGGGGGAAGATTAATCTGCCTGTCACTGTGCAGGCACTGGCTCCGCCCCTTGGCTGGAACATTATGGCCTGCGTTCAAGCCGGCGCCATTACAGGCGTCCGGCCAGCACGCTTATGAGGCCTTTTACGCCGTCCTGCCCCCGGAAATCAGCCAAACCGAGCTGGGCGACGACCGGGGGACAAGGGGCGGGTGGCGTGACTCGATGCGGATTCCCGTGGTGATGCCCGGAACCCGCACCAGCGACCACCGCAGGCGCCGTGATGGTAACAGGGCCGTGCCTGACTTCCCCTGGCCCCAGCCGCATTAAGACCGCCGACCACCGGGGGACAAGAGGTGTGCGGCAGCACGTGATGCGAGCGCTCGCGGCTCCTCCGCGGCTGCGCGCCTGCGACTGCAGCGTGCACCACATGTAGTGAAGAGGCCATGCCTGACCCTCCAGACCACCGGGAGGGCAGGCTCGGCTGCGTAGGGGGCCCTAAAGATAGTACGCCGGACCCGGTACAGTTGGAAAGTCGGGCGGGTACCGAGCGTGCACGTTGGCGGCTGCATGCTAGCTAGAGTACGGAAAGAGATATAGGCCCGTATTCAATTTGAGCTGAGCCGCGATACTTTTTTGCCTCCCGGACTTTTCGCCTACATCGCGTGTTTTGCAGTGCAGAAAAGTATCGCACGTGGGGCCGCTTATCCCCGTATTCAATTTGAAAGTAGGCGAAAACAGGACCCGGCGAAACTTAAAGAAGCGGAAAGTCCTGTCATATTTGGGGAAATCAGCCTGACACCCCCCAAAAGATGCTCTGACATGGGGGTTAGCTATGGTACCCCCCGATTTGGCTTGCTGAAGGTATTTGGTGTTTTTAAACGGGCTCAATAGCTGCTAAATAGCGTTTTTGTATAAGTGTTGAAAAATAGTATTCAGGAGGTTTTTTTTGCAGAAAATAACTTATCCCAGCAAATTTGGGGTACTTGAAAATGGGTGCCAGCATATTTTAAAGTTGCTAAAGTTAAGTTTAAAAAAACGTGAAAAATCCACTTGCCGCAAGTACCTGCAATGAAAAAAACACATGAGGCATACTTGGGGACCCCCCCAGAGTCAAGTTCGCTAGTTTTTAAGTTTGTCCCCCAACTTTTTTTTTGCTCCCAAATTCAAAGTGATTTTTTTGGGTGTCCTTAAGTGCTTTTTTATTTTATTTTTTAACACCGTTTACCTTTGGGAGACTGTTTGAAGGCTGCACGGGGGTTCCCGCTACGTTGCACCCCAATTCTGCACTTTTTTCCGCCTACTATTCATAGGCAAAACTTTTCCGCCTATTACATTGCATTGACTTTCCGCCTAGGCGGAAATTCTTTCAAATTGAATACGGCGATACTTTTCCGCCAGGCGAAATGACGTCATCGCTCCAAATTGAAGACACGCCATAGTAGGAAAAAGAGATAGAGTAGGGAAAGAGGGTATGTATACAGAAAGAGTAAAGACTGATGATAGGGAGAGAATAAAGATAAGATATAAAGAAACAATCAGAATACAATCCATAACAGATCTGCCAAGAAAAACTGCACTTCCCTGGTCACAGATCAAATTCAAAGAGGCAGATTTTACAACAGCAGATTCCCCACACCCTCTCACATAACACGCCCCCTAACCTCTCACCTATCACATCTGCCGACCCACTGTCAAACAACAACAGACATCTTAAACTTTATTAACCCCTCCATCCCTGACTAGAAGTTTATGTACCCTCGGTTCTAGAACCGAGGGCACATAATTATGAAGAAGGGGGCTCTAGACTGCACACCCTGAATATATATATAATGGGAGGTGCTACCTGTGGAGACTATTGTTGCAAACACAAGAAGAAAAAGTACAAGTGCACAACTCCAACATTACTAATTATATATAAATGCAATAGAAGTTTGCAATAAATAGAGGTTTTAGCATAATCATGGCCATGGTTATGGGCCTACCCACCGCGCCCAGGTAACCTCTGAGGGTAGGTCCCTAACATACTGGGGTTGAAATCCAGAGTGCAGGACACCCCCAAACAGGCCCAGCTGAGCCACCCCAGGGCGTCACTCTAATGAGAGAAGGTGAAGTGTAAAAAAGTGTAAGATAGATAAGAGCAGCTACTGCTGCATATAAGGGTAGGCTCTACCTCAAGGGCTACGAGCAGCTCCGATGGCTCTCGATGTTACTGATAATGCATACACTTCCTGGAGAGGACGTGTGCTGCGAAAGAAAAGGGAGCGTCTTTAGACTGGCATGTGTTAGCTCTGCCGTCGCTCTCTAAGACATAGAGGGTGTCCTTAAGCCTTGCCGTGTGATCGCAGAATTTGCATACCCTACCCCACCCTACCCCTGACGGCTGTGAAAGTGCGCTGCATTGCGTCCAGGTCTGAATCGCCCCCTTAGTTCTGTCCACGCAATGCAGGAGCAATTATGCAAGCTTGCCTTAAACTCTGCATTGGCCCCATAGTGGGCGATTCAATTCAACGTGAAGAAACACAGCTGTGCTCCCGGCACTTTGGTTGTATTTATCCTCGCATCCCCAGGGGGGTGCAAGAAGAAATCCTTAGCGCGCCCAAACAGCGCGGTGAACTGAATAACTGCTGTAGCTCCTTCCCGCGGCTATTCATCATCGCGTTAAATTGAATACCCCCATAGTGAGCAAAGACAAACAGTTAAGATTAATGTAAAACAAATAATGATGTTTTAGGATAGCATTACAGGTAAGGAGACGGCAGGATGCATTTTGCAGTGTAGTTGTAGTGTGAGTAACATTGTGACTATTTGTGTAGAATTGTGTTATTTTACTGTGGATGCAACATTCTTGTTATGTTGTAATGTGTAGAGTGCATGTCACCATTATGTGGGTGGTGGCGTACACTGTAATAATTTGTTACATTGACAGTATAGTGTAGAGGGTTTGGTACGTTTGCAGACAATGTTCTTTTCTGCATTATTACCACATACCTAGTGTGTGTGGGATGGTAGGATTGTTTGTACAGTACTGTATTAAGGTTGTTCATATTGTGTTTTGACAGCAGCAGAAAGTGTTTACTGTGTGGGTTATTTTTGTGACAGCACAGTGTGGGAGTTTTTATTGTGCGGGCTGGCAGTGTAGTATATGTCACAGTATAATTTCTCTGTCGGTAATGTGTGTCGGTGGCAGTGTAGTATATGTCACAGTATAATTTCAGTGTCAGTACTGTGTGGGCTGGCAGTGTAGTATATGTCACAGTATAATTTCTCTGTCAGTAATGTGTGGGCTGGCAGTGTAGTATATGTCACAGTATAATTTCTGTGTCAGTAATGTGTGGGCTGGCAGTGTAGTATATGTCACAGTATAATTTCTCTGTCAGTAATGTGTGGGCTGGCAGTGTAGTATATGTCACAGTATAATTTCTGTGTCGGTAATGTGTGTCGGTGGCAGTGTAGTATATGTCACAGTATAATTTCTGTGTCACTAATGTATGCGCTGGCAGTGTAGTATATTTCACAGTATAATTTCTGTGTCAGTACTGTGTAGGCTGGCAGTGTAGTATATGTCATAGCATAATTTCGGTGTCAGTAATGTGTGGGCTGGCAGTGTAGTATATATATATGTCACAGTATAATTTCTGTGTCAGTACTGTGTGGGCTGGCAGTGTAGTATATATCACAGTATAATTTCTGTGTCAGTAATGTATAGGCTGGCAGTGTAGTATATGTCACAGTATAATTTCTGTGTCAGTAATGTGTGGACTGGCAGTGTAGTATATGTCACAGCATAATTTCGGTGTCAGTAATGTGTGGGCTGGCAGTGTAGTATATATATATATGTCACAGTATAATTTCTGTGTCAGTACTGTGTGGGCTGGCAGTGTAGTATATATCACAGTATAATTTCTGTGTCAGTAATGTATAGGCTGGCAGTGTAGTATATGTCATAGCATAATTTCAGTGTCAGTATTGTGCGGGCTGGCAGTGTAGTATATGTCACAGTATAATTTCGGTGTCAGTAATGTGTGGGCTGGCAGTGTAGTATATATATGTCACAGTATAATTTCTGTGTCAGTAATGTGTGGGCTGGCAGTGTAGTATATATATGTCACAGTATAATTTCTGTGTCAGTAATGTGTGGGCTGGCAGTGTAGTATATGTCACAATATAATTTCTCTGTCGGTAATGTATAGACTGGCAGTGTAGTATATGTCACAGTATAATTTATGTGTCAGTAATGTGTGGGCTGGCAGTGTAGTATATGTCACAGCATATTTTCTGTGTCAGTACTGTGTGGGCTGGCAGTGTAGTATATGTCACAGTATAATTTCTGTCAGTACTGTATGGGCTGGCAGTGTAGTATATGTCACAGCATATTTTCTGTGTCAGTATTGTGTGGGCTGGCAGTGTAGTATATATCACAGTATAATTTCTGTCAGTACTGTATGGGCTGGCAGTGTAGTATATGTCACAGCATATTTTCTGTGTCAGTATTGTGTGGGCTGGCAGTGTAGTATATATCACAGTATAATTTCTGTGTCGGTAATGTGTGGGCTGGCAGTGTAGTATATGTCACAGCATATTTTCTGTGTCAGTACTGTGTGGGCTGGCAGTGTAGTATATGTCACAGTATAATTTCTGTGTCGGTAATGTGTGGGCTGGCAGTGCAGTATATGTCACAGTATAATTTCTGTGTCAGTACTGTGTGGGCTGGCAGTGTAGTATATGTCATAGCATAATTTCTGTGTCAGTAATGTGTGGGCTGGCAGTGTAGTATATTTCACAGTATAATTTCAGTGTCAGTACTGTGTGGGCTGGCAGTGTAGTATATGTCATAGCATATTTTCTGTGTCAGTACTGTGTGGGCTGGCATTGTAGTATATGTCACAGTATAATTTCTGTGTCAGTACTGTGTGGGCTGGCAGTGTAGTATACAGTCAGGTGCATAAATATTGGGACATTGACAGAATTTTCATATTTTGGCCTCTATTCACCACCACAATGGCTTTGAAATGAAACAAACAAGATGTGCTTTAACTGCAGACTTTCAGATTTAATTTGAGGGTAATTACATCCAAATCAGGTGAACGGTGTAGGAATTACAACAGTTTCTATATGTGCCTCCCACTTTTTAAGGGGCCAAAAGTAATGGGACAAACTAAACAATCCTAAATCTAACTCACTTTTTAATACTTTGTTGCAAATCCTTTGCAGGCAGTTACAGCCTAAAGTCTGGAACGCATAGACATCACCAGATGCTGGGTTTCATCCCTGGTGATGCTCTGCCAGGCCTCTACTGCAAATGTCTTCAGTTCCTGCTTGTTCTTGGGGAATTTTCCTTTCAGTTTTGTCTTCATAAAGTGAAATGCATGCTCAATCGGATTCAGGTCAGGGGATTGACTTGGCCATTGCATAACATTCCACTTTTTAGCCTTAAAAAAATCTTTGGTTGGTTTTGCAGTATGCTTCGGGTCATTGTCCATCTGCACTGTGAAGCACCGTCCAATGAGTTCTGAAGCATTTGACTGAATATGAACATATAATATTGCCCGAAACACTTCAGACTTCATTCTGCTGCTTTGGTCAGCAGTCACATCATCAGTAAATACAAGGAAACCAGTTTCATTGGCAGCCATACATGCCCACACCCTGACACTAGCACCACCATGCTTCACTGATGAGGTGGTATGTTTTGGATCATGAGCAGTTCCTTTCCTGCTTCATACTCTTCTCTTCCCATCACTCTGGTACAAGTTGATCTTTGTCTCATCTGTCCATAGGATGTTATTCCAGAACTGTAATGGCTTTTTTAGATGTTATTTGGCAAACTCTAATCTGGTCTTCCTGTTTTTGTGGCTCACCAATGGTTTACATCTTGCGGTGAACCCTCTATAATCACTCTTGTGAAGTCTTGATTGTTGACTTTGACACATATACACCTACTTCCTGGAGAGTGTTCTTGATTTGGCCAACTGTTGTGAAGGGGTTTTTCGTCACCAGGGAAATAATTCTTCTGTCATCCACGACAGTTGTTTTCCGTGGTCTTCCGGGTCTTTTGGTGTTGCTGAGCTCTCTGGTGCATTCTTTCTTTTTAAGAATGTTCCAAACAGTTGATTTGGCCACACCTAATGTTTTTGCTATCTGTCTGACGGGTTTGTTTTGATTTTTGAGGGTAATGATGGCTTGCTGCACTGATAGTGACAGCTCTTTGAATCTCATATTGAGAGTCGACAGCAACTGATTCCAAATGCAAATGTCACACCTAGAATCAACTCCAGACCTTTTACCTGCTTAATTGATAATGAAATAATGAGGGTATAGCCCACACCTGTCCATTAAATAGCTTTTGAGTTGATAGTCCCATACATTTTGGCCCCTTAAAAAGTGGGAGGCACATATAGAAACCGTTCTAATTCCTACACTGTTCACCTGATTTGGATGTAATTACCCTCAAATTAAATCTGAAAGTCTGCAGTTAAAGTACATCTTGTTTGTTTCATTTAAAAGCCATTGTGGTGGTGAATAGAGGCCAAAATATGAAAATTCTGTCAATGTCCCAATATTTATACACCTGACTGTATGTCACAGTATAATTTCTGTGTCAGTAATGTGTGGGCTGGCAGTGTAGTATATGTCACAGTATAATTTCTGTGTCAGTACTGTGTGGGCTGGCAGTGTAGTATATGTCACAGTATAATTTCTGTGTCAGTACTGTGTGGGCTGGCAGTGTAGTATATGTCACAGTATAATTTCTGTGTCAGTAATGTGTGGGCTGGCAGTGTAGTATATGTCACAGTATAATTTCTGTGTCAGTAATGTGTGTCGGTGGCAGTGTAGTATATGTCACAGTATAATTTCTGTGTCACTAATGTATGCGCTGGCAGTGTAGTATATTTCACAGTATAATTTCGGTGTCAGTAATGTGTAGGCTGGCAGTGTAGTATATGTCATAGCATATTTCCTGTGTCAGTAATGTGTAGGCTGGCAGTGTAGTATATGTCACAGCATAATTTCGGTGTCAGTAATGTGTGGGCTGGCAGTGTAGTATATGTCACAGCATAATTTCTGTGTCAGTAATGTGTAGGCAGGCAGTGTAGTATATGTCATAGCATATTTCCTGTGTCAGTAATGTGTGGACTGGCAGTGTAGTATATGTCACAGCATAATTTCGGTGTCAGTACTGTGTAGGCTGGCAGTGTAGTATATATCACAGTATAATTTCTGTGTCAGTAATGTGTGGGCTGGCAGTGTAGTATATGTCACAGTATAATTTCTGTGTCAGTAATGTGTGGGCTGGCAATGTAGTATATGTCACAGTATAATTTCTCTGTCGGTAATGTGTAGGCTGGCAGTGTAGTATATGTCACAGTATAATATCTGTGTCAGTACTGTGTGGGCTGGCAGTGAAGTATATTTCATAGCATAGTTTCTGTGTCAGTACTGTGTAGGATGGCAGTGTAGTATGTGTCAGTATAATTTCTGTGTCAGTAATGTGTGGGTTGGCAGTGTAGTATATGTCACAGTATAATTTCTGTGTCAGTAATGTGTGGGCTGGCAGTGTAGTATATGTCATAGCATAGTTTCTGTGTCAGTACTGTGTAGGCTGGCAGTGTAGTATATGTCAGTATAATTTCTGTGTCAATAATGTGTAGGCTGGCAATGTAGTATATGTCACAGTATAATTTCTGTGTCAGTAATGTGTTTGCTGGCAATGTAGTATATGTCACAGTATAATTTCTGTGTCAGTAATGTGTGGGCTGGCAGTGTAGTATATGTCACAGTATAATTTCTGTGTCAGTACTGTGTGGGCTGGCACTGTAGTATATGTCATAGCATAGATTCTGTGTCAGTAATGTGTGGGCTGGCAGAGTAGTATATGTCATAGCATAATTTTGGTGTCAGTAATGTGTGTCGTTGGCAGTGTAGTATATGTCACAGTATAATTTCTGTGTCAGTACTATGCGGGCTGGCAGTGTAGTATATATCACAGCATAATTTCTGTGTCAGTAATGTGTGGGCTGGCATTGTAGTATATGTCATAGCATAGATTCTGTGTCAGTAATTGTGGGCTGGCAGTGTAGTATATGTCACAGCATAATTTCTGTGTCAGTACTGTGTGGGCTGGCAGTGTAGTATATGTCATAGCATAGATTCTGTGTCAGTACTGTGTGGGCTGGCAGTGTAGTATATATCACAGCATAATTTCGGTGTCAGTAATGTGTGGGCTGGCAGTGTAGTATATGTCACAGCATAATTTCTGTGTCAGTAATGTGTGGGCTGGCAGTGTAGTATATGTCACAGTATTATTTTGGTGTCAGTTCTGTGTGGGCTGGCAGTGTAGTATATGTCACAGTATAATTTCTGTGTCAGTAATGTGTGGGCTGGCAGTGTAGTATATGTCATAGCATAGGTTCTGTGTCAGTACTGTGTGGGCTGGCAGTGTAGTATATGTCACAGTATAATTTCTCTGTCGGTAATGTGTGTCGGTGGCAGTGTAGTATATGTCACAGTATAATTTCTGTGTTAGTACTGTGTAGGCTGGCAATGTAGTATATGTCACAATCAGGGCCGGATTAAGGCTTGTGGGGGCTCCAGGGCAACTAAGTTCAAGCCACACAGAGTCGAGCCCAGCCCAGCCGTGCCCCCATTAGCAGTCTGCCCCAGCAGTGCCCCCAAAAGCAGTCCCCCCTCAACAGTAGTCCCCCCAGGAGTACCCCTAGTTGTAATCCCCCTCTATGCTGTGTTCCCTAGTAGTGGTCCCACCAGTGTGCAGTGCCTGCAGTAGTAGTCCCCCCAGTAGTCCCCCCAGCAGTACCCCAGCAGTGCCCCTAGTAGACCCCTCAGTAATCCCCCCCAGCTGTGGCCCTTGCAGTACCCCCTGCAGTGCCCCTAGTAGTAGTAGTACCCCCCAACATTGCCCCTTTTATTACCCCCTGCAGTGCCCCTAGTAGTAGTCCCCCAGCAGTGCCCCTTGTAGTAACCCCTGCAGTGCCCCTTGTAGTAGTACCCCCCAGCAGTGTCCCTTGTAGTAGTACCCCCCCAGCAGTGCCCCTTGTAGTACCCCCTGCAGTGCCTCTAGTAGTAGTACCCCCCTAGCAGTGCCCCTTGTAGTAACCCCTGAAGTTCCCCCAGTAGTAGTACCCCCCCAGCAGTGTCACAGTATAGTTTCTGTGTCAGTACTGTATGGGCTGGCAGTGTAGTATATGTAACAGTATAATTTCTGTGTCAGTAATGTGTGGGCTGGCAGTGTACTATATGTCAGCATAATATCTGTGTCAGTAATGTGTGGGCTGGCAGTGTAGTATATGTCACAGTATAATTTCTATGTCAGTACTGTGTGGGCTGGCAGTGTAGTATATGTCATAGCATAATTTCTGTGTCAGTACTCTGTAGGCTGGCAGTGTAGTATATGTCATAGCATAATTTCTGTGTCAGTACTGTATGGGCTGGAAGTGTAGTATATGTAACAGTATAATTTCTGTGTCAGTAATGTGTGGGCTGGCAGTGTACTATATGTCACAGCATAATTTCTGTGTCAGTAATGTGTGGGCTGGCAGTGTAGTATATGTCATAGCATAATTTCTGTGTCAGTACTGTGTAGGCTGGCAGTGTAGTATATGTCATAGCATAATTTCGGTGTCAGTAATGTGTGGGCTGGCAGTGTAGTATATATATATGTCACAGTATAATTTCTGTGTCAGTAATGTGTGGGCTGGCAGTGTACTATATGTCACAGCATAATTTCTGTGTCAGTAATGTGTGGGCTGGCAGTGTAGTATATGTCATAGCATAATTTCTGTGTCAGTAATGTGTGGGCTGGCAGTGTAGTATATGTCACAGTATAATTTCTGTGTCAGTACTGTGTGGGCTGGCAGTGTAGTATATGTCATAGCATAATTTCTGTGTCAGTACTGTGTGGGCTGGCAGTGTAGTATATGTCATAGCATAATTTCTGTGTCAGTAATGTGTGGGCTGGCTGTGTAGTATATGTCACAGTATAATTTCTGTGTCAGCAATGTGTGTCGATGGCAGTGTAGTATATGTCACAGTATAATTTCTGTGTCAGTAATGTGTGGGCTGGCAGTGTAGTATATGTCACAGAATAGTTTCAGTGTCAGTACTGTGTAGGCTTGCAGTGTAGTATATGTCATAGCCAGTGGCGTAACTAGTGTATTTGGAGCCCAAGGCAAATTTGAAAAGGGAGACCCCCCCTCAACACTCCGATATGTGCGTGCACCGAATGCGCGGGCGGGAAAAAAAATGGGCGTGGTCACTTAAAAATGGGGCGTGTCAACATGACACACCCCTTTATTTTCACGCTGAACATTCCTATCCATATGCACCTTAACCCCAGTAGTACCCCTTATACAGTACCCCCAGTATGCAGTTGTGGTCCCTCTTATGCAGGCCCATAGTAGTGCCCCTTATACAGTATCCCCAGTAGTGGTCCCCCTTATACAGTCCCCAATTAGTTCCCCTTACTCAGTGCCCCCAGTAGCAGTCCCCACAATGTAGTGCACCCAGTAGTGGTATCCCCTTATGCAGTGCCCTTTATATAGTGCCCCCAGTAGTAGTCCCCCCCTATGCAGTGCCCTTTATATAGTGCCCCCAGCAGTAGTCCCCCCATGCAGGTTTCCCAGTAGTGGTCCCCCTTATGCAGGCACCCAGTAGTGATCCCCCCTATCTAGAACCCCCTGTAGTGGTCCTCGCAGTGCCCCTAGCAGTAAGCCCCTTATATAGTGCCCCCAGCAGTAGTCCCCCCCTCCCATTCAGTGCCCCCAGTAGTGGTCTCCCTGATGCAGGCTCCCAGTAGTGACCCCCCCTATCCAGTGGTCCCTGTAGTGGTCCTTCCTGTTATTGCCCCCAGTTGTGGTCCCCCCTGTGCAGTGCCCCTAGTAGAAGGCCCCTTTTATAATGCCCCCAGTAGTAGTTCCCCCCCCAAGTAGTGGTCCCCAGTTGAGGTTCCCCCTCCCGATTAAGTGCCCCCTGTAATAGCCCCCCCCAGTAGAGGTCCTCCCAATAATGGTGCCCCCAGTAATAGCCCCCCCAGTAGAGGTCCTCCTAATAATGGTGCCCCTAGTAATAGCCCTCCCCCCAGAAGATGTCCTACTAATAATGGTGCCCCCAGTAATAGCCCCCCCCAGTAGAGGTCCTCCCAATAATGGTGCCCCCAGTAATAGCCCCCCCCCCAGTAGAGGTCCTCCTAATAATGGTGCCCCCAGTAATTGCCCCCCCAGCAGATGTCCTCCTAATAATGGTGCCCCCAGTAATAGCCCCCCCAGTAGATGTCCTCCTAATAATGGTGCCCCCAGTAATAGCTCCCCCCAGTAGAGGTCCTCCTAATAATGGTGCCCCCAGTAGTGTTTGTGCCCCCACCCCCCCGTTGTGCCCCCACCCCAGTAGAGGTCCCCCCAGTGGTAGCCACCACCGTTGTGCCCCCAGTAGTGCTGACAGGTTTTTAAAAATATATATATAAAAACATACTTACCTGAATCTACGCTGCTGCTGCTCCTCCAGTCCGCAACGCCGCTCCCACCGCAGCCGCCAGTCCTCCCGTGCTGCCGCGCTCAGCATAATGGGACAGACGTCATGACGTCTGTCCCATTACCCACTGCAGGAGCCGGATGGAAGTCCGGCTCTTGCAGTGGGTGCTGCAGCAGTCAATGAGAGTCTATCTGACTCTCATTGCCTGCTGTTTAACACGCATCGCCGCCAGCGCTGGCGGCGATGCGTGTGTTATGCACAGCCTGAGCCCGCCTCCTGGCGCTATTGGGCAAGCGTTCAGGGGGAGGGAACGGGCACAGGTGTGCAGCACAGGACCGGCGCTGGAAGCCTAGCGCCGGTCCTGTGTAAATGTGTAGCGCTGACCGCACTCACTGCGGTCGGCGCTACACTGGTGGCTAACTAGGGCGGGCCGGACCGTGGCCTGCGGCTCCCCCCCGTGCTGCCGGTCCCACGGCGCCCAGGGCACGCACCCTGCCCGACACCCCCTAGTTACGCCACTGGTCATAGCATAGTTTCGGTGTCAGTATTGTGTAGGCTGGCAGTGTAGTATATGTCATAGCATAGTTTCGGTGTCAGTATTGTGTAGGCTGGCAGTGTAGTATATGTCATAGCATAGTTTCAGTGTCAGTATTGTGTAGGTTGGCAGTGTAGTATATGTCATAGCATAGTTTCAGTGTCAGTATTGTGTAGGCTGGCAGTGTAGTATATGTCATAGCATAATTTCAGTGTCAGTATTGTGTAGGCTGGCAGTGTAGTATATGTCATAGCATAGTTTCAGTGTCAGTATTGTGCGGGCTGGCAGTGTAGTATATGTCACAGTATAATTTCTGTGTCAGTAATGTGTGGGCTGGCAGTGTAGTATATGTTAGGGGGGGTTATGGTTAGGTATTAGGGGGAGGGTTAGGGTTAGGGTTAGGCATCGGGTAGGGCGTGTTAGGATTATGGTGCGAGGAGGGGGAGGATAAGTTTAGTCACTAGGAGGGGAGGTTAGGTTTAGGCACCGTGAATGGGGTGTTAGGTTTAGGGTACGGGGAGGTTAGGCTTAGGCACTAGGGTGGTAGAGGTTAGGGTTAGGAGGGTTAGGCTTAGGGTAGGGGTTAGGAAATCACTCACCGTGCGATCCTATGGGTGTCAGGATTCTGGCTCTCCGGATGCCGCTGTCGGTATTCTGACTAGCGGGCTCCCGATAGCCGGGATTTCATACCCAACCCATGTAGCATATGTCACAGCCTAATTTTGGTGTCAGTGCTGTGTGGCCTCAGGATTAATGTAACAAAAAAAAATCACACAATAGAACATCCACAATATGGCCCTTTGTTATAGGGGTGTGCACCGGCCACTTTTCGTGTTTTGTGTTTTGGTTTTGGATCTGGATCTTTCTTCGTGTTTTGGATCTGGATTGGTTTTGCCAAAACCACCCTTCCGTGTTTTGGGTTCTGGGTTTTGTGTTTTGGATCTGTATTTTTTTTTAAAAAAGCATAAAAACAGCTAAAATCACAGAATTTGTAGGTTTTTCTGCTCCTATGCTATTATTAACCTCAATAACCTTAATTTCCACTCATTTCCAGTCTATTCTGAACACCTCACACCTCACAATAGTGTTTTTATGTCCAAAAGGTTGCACCGAGGTAGCTGGATGACTATGCTAAGCGACACGAGTGGGCGGCACAAACACGTGACCCATCTAGGCGTGAAACTGCAGTGGCAGACAGGATGGCAGTTTGAAAAACTAGGCCCCAAACTGTACATAATGCAAAGAAAAAAAAGAGGTGCAAGATGGAATTGTCCTTGGGCCCTCCCACCCACCCTTATGTTGTATAAACAGGACATGCACACTTTAGCAAACCAATCATTTCAGCGCCAGGGTCTGCCACATGACTGTGGCTGAAATGATTGGTTCGTTTGGGCCCCCACAAAACAAGCTGGCAATTAATCTGTCCCTGCACAAACTGGCTCTACGGAGGCAAGATGTCATTCTCATCCTCCTCATCCACCGATTCCTCACCCTCTTCAGTGTGTACATCCTCATCCTCACAGAGTATTAATTCGTCCCCGCTGGAACCACAGGTCCCTCTGTACGTTCTGGAGGCTGGTCTCCCTGGAAGAGTTGATAATTCATTTTATGAACATCATCTTCTCCACATTTTGTGGAAGCAACCTCCTACGCCTTTCGTTGACAAGGTTCCCGGCTGCACTAAACACTCTTTCGGAGTACACACTGGAGGGGGGGAAACTCAGGTAAAATAGAGCCAGTTTGTACAGGGACCTCCAAATTGCTTCTTTTTCCTGCCAGTACAGGTACGGACTGTCTGACATGCCTACTTGGATGCTGTCACCGATGTAATCCTTTAACAGACAGACGCACGCTTGTCGCTGCTGCTTTGAGGATGCAAGTGCGGCTACAGCCCACACAATTCACAAAGACAGAAAAAAAAAGAAGAATATTTTTATTGTTTGTGGAGCGCACTTTGAGGGTTACACCACCCTTTAACAGACAGACACACGCTTGTCGCTGCTGCTTTGAGGATGCAAGTGCGGCTACAGCCCACACAATTCACAAAGACAGAAAAAAGAAGAAGAATATTTTTATTGCTTGTGTAGCACACTTTGAGGGTGTCACCACCCTTTAACAGACAGACGCACGTTGTCGCTGCTGCTTTGAAGATGCAAGTGCGGCTACATCGCACACAAGTCACAAACACATAAAAAAAATATTTTTTTATTTTTTGGAGCACTTTGAGAGTTACACCACCTTTTAACAGACAGACGCACGCTTATCGCTGCTGCTTTGAGGATGCAAGTGCGGCTACAGCCCACACAATTCACAAAGACAGAAAAAAAAGAACAATATTTTTATTGTTTGTGTAGCACACTTTGAGGGTGTCACCACCCTTTAACAGACAGACGCACGCTTGTCGCTGCTGCTTTGAGGATGCAAGTGCGGCTACAGCCCACACAATTCACAAAGACAGAAAAAAGAAGAATATTTTTATTGTTTGTGTAGCACACTTTGAGGGTGTCACCACCCTTTAACAGACAGACGCACGCTTGTCGCTGCTGCTTTGAGGATGCAGGTGCGGCTACAGCCCACACATTTCACAAAGACAGAAAAAAAATGAACAATATTTTTATTGTTTGTGTAGCACACTTTGAGGGTGTCACCACCCTTTAACAGACAGACGCACGCTTGTCGCTGCTGCTTTAAGGATGCAGGTGCGGCTACAGCCCACACATTTCACAAAGACAGAAAAAAAAGAACAATATTTTTATTGTTTGTGTAGCACACTTTGAGGGTGTCACCACCCTTTAACAGACAGACGCACGCTTGTCGCTGCTGCTTTAAGGATGCAGGTGCGGCTACAGCCCACATATTTCACAAAGACCGAAAAAAAAAGAACAATATTTTTATTGTTTGTGTAGCACACTTTGAGGGTGTCACCACCCTTTAACAGACAGACGCACGTTGTCGCTGCTGCTTTGAAGATGCAAGTGCGGCTACATCGCACACAAGTCACAAACACATAAAAAAAATATTTTTTTATTTTTTGGAGCACTTTGAGAGTTACACCACCTTTTAACAGACAGACGCACGCTTATCGCTGCTGCTTTGAGGATGCAAGTGCGGCTACAGCCCACACAATTCACAAAGACAGAAAAAAAAGAACAATATTTTTATTGTTTGTGTAGCACACTTTGAGGGTGTCACCACCCTTTAACAGACAGACGCACGCTTGTCGCTGCTGCTTTGAGGATGCAAGTGCGGCTACAGCCCACACAATTCACAAAGACAGAAAAAAGAAGAAGAATATTTTTATTGTTTGTGTAGCACACTTTGAGGGTGTCACCACCCTTTAACAGACAGACGCACGCTTGTCGCTGCTGCTTTAAGGATGCAGGTGCGGCTACAGCCCACACATTTCACAAAGACAGAAAAAAAATGAACAATATTTTTATTGTTTGTGTAGCACACTTTGAGGGTGTCACCACCCTTTAACAGACAGACGCACGCTTGTCGCTGCTGCTTTAAGGATGCAGGTGCGGCTACAGCCCACACATTTCACAAAGACAGAAAAAAAAGAACAATATTTTTATTGTTTGTGTAGCACACTTTGAGGGTGTCACCACCCTTTAACAGACAGACGCACGCTTGTCGCTGCTGCTTTAAGGATGCAGGTGCGGCTACAGCCCACATATTTCACAAAGACCGAAAAAAAAAGAACAATATTTTTATTGTTTGTGTAGCACACTTTGAGGGTGTCACCACCCTTTAACAGACAGATGCACGCTTGTCGCTTCTGCTTTGAGGATGCAGGTGGAATCTAGACGGGATTTGGAACCGGGGACACACTACCTCCATCAATTGTCTAAATCCCACTGCATTAATGGCGGATACCAGACGCACGTCTAACACCAACATAGCAGTCAAGGCCTCAGTTATACGTTTTGCTTCAGGATGACTGCTGTCGTACTTCATCCTCATCGCTAGGGACTGTTGGAGGGTCAATTGTTTAGTAAAAGTAGTGATGTTCCTACTTCCTCTCTGGGATGATGAACAACTCCCAGCAGCAGCAACAGCACTAGGAGGAAGTGGTTCTTGATCTTTCCCTATTTTATTTTTATCGGAGAAAGTTTGGTCCTCCATTTATGTTATATTGATATATACGTGCGGCTAAAGCGCACACAAACACAGAAAATATTTTTTTATTTTTGCTGGAGAGTAGTACACTTTGTGGGTTACACCACCCTTTAAGAAATGAGCCAGCCAGCTCTTTACTTATGGGACACAGGCGCACGCTTGGCGCTGCTCCTTTGTTGATGCACGTGCAGCCACAGTGCACACAATTCACAAACACAGAAAATATATATTTTTTTGGTTTGGACTGGAGTGTACTTTGGGGGTTACAGCACCCTTTAACGGTCAAGCCAGCCAGCCCTTTACTTATGACACAGGCGCACGCTTGGCACTACTTTGTTGATGCACGTGCGGCTACTGCGCACACAATTCACAAACACAGAAAATATATATTTTTTTGGTTTGGACTGGAGTGTACTTTGGGGGTTACAGCACCCTTTAACGGTCAAGCCAGCTGGCCCTTTACTTATGACACAGGCGCACGCTTGGCACTACTTTGTTGATGCACGTGCGGCTACTGCGCACACAATTCACAAACACAGAAAATAATATTTTTTTTGGTTTGGACTGGAGTGTACTTTGGGGGTTACAGCACCCTTTAACGGTCAAGCCAGCCGGCCCTTTACTTATGACACAGGCGCACGCTTGGCACTACTTTGTTGATGCACGTGCGGCTACTGCGCACACAATTCACAAACACAGAAAATAATTTTTTTTTTGGTTTGGACTGGAGTGTACTTTAGGGGTTACAGCACCCTTTAACGGTCAAGCCAGCCGGCCCTTTACTTATGACACAGGCGCACGCTTGGCACTACTTTGTTGATGCACGTGCAGCTACTGCGCACACACTTCACAAACACAGAAAATAATTTTTTTTTGGTTTGGACTGGAGTGTACTTTGGGGGTTACAGCACCCTTTAACGGTCAAGCCAGCCGGCCCTTTACTTATGACACAGGCGCACGCTTGGCACTACTTTGTTGATGCACGTGCGGCCACTGCGCACACAATTCACAAACACAGAAAATATATATTTTTTTGGTTTGGACTGGAGTGTACTTTGGGGGTTACAGCACCTTTTAACGGTCAAGCCAGCTGGCCCTTTACTTATGACACAGGCGCACGCTTGGCACTACTTTGTTGATGCCCGTGCGGCTACTGCGCACACAATTCACAAACACAGAAAATAATATTTTTTTTGGTTTGGACTGGAGTGTACTTTGGGGGTTACAGCACCCTTTAACGGTCAAGCCAGCCGGCCCTTTACTTATGACACAGGCGCACGCTTGGCACTACTTTGTTGATGCACGTGCGGCTACTGCGCACACAATTCACAAACACAGAAAATAATTTTTTTTTTGGTTTGGACTGGAGTGTACTTTAGGGGTTACAGCACCCTTTAACGGTCAAGCCAGCCGGCCCTTTACTTATGACACAGGCGCACGCTTGGCACTACTTTGTTGATGCACGTGCGGCTACTGCGCACACAATTCACAAACACAGAAAATAATATTTTTTTTGGTTTGGACTGGAGTGTACTTTGGGGGTTACAGCACCCTTTAACGGTCAAGCCAGCCGGCCCTTTACTTATGACACAGGCGCACGCTTGGCACTACTTTGTTGATGCACGTGCAGCTACTGCGCACACACTTCACAAACACAGAAAATAATTTTTTTTTTGGTTTGGACTGGAGTGTACTTTGGGGGTTACAGCACCCTTTAACGGTCAAGCCAGCCGGCCCTTTACTTATGACACAGGCGCACGCTTGGCACTACTTTGTTGATGCACTTGCGGCTACTGCGCACACAATTCACAAACACACAAAAAATATTATTTTTTTAGCACTTGGGGGTAGCACCCCTGATGGACAGAGCACCCCCTGGACAACACTACAGCACCCTTTTAAGACTGGGACACTGCACAGGACTTTGGAGTGGACACAGCCCCTATGGAGAACTGACTGCACAATACAGTCCAGCCAGCCCCTATGGACTTTGAAGTAGTGGACACAGCCCCTATTAACAACAGCAGCACAGCACAACACAGCCAGCCCCTATGGACTTTGAAGTAGTGGACAACAGCAGCACAGCGCAGCACAGCACAGCACAACACTACTCTGCACTACACTACACTACACAGCCCAGCCAGCCCTAACTCCCACCCTCCCTCTTCACTGTCCACAGCCGAGTGAGAAAATGGCGCCGACGCAGGTACCTTATATAGGATCCAAAACCCGCGAGACTCGGAAGGCTGGATGATGACGTTTTGCCTCCATTTCAGATCCGAGTCAGGCGGGAAAAGTCGAGCCTGGCTCGGATCGGGGGGGCTCGGGGGGGTTCGGATTTCAGAAATCCGAACCCGCTCACCCCTACTTTGTTATTGTATAAGTCTGTGATTCTCAAACTCGGCCATCAAAACACACATATCCTTAAAACCTGTACTGATATTGGCCCTGATTCAGAGCCGGACGCTCTGACCAGAGCGCTCGCTCTGAATCAGGGCCCACCTCCATTAAAATGGAGCGTCCTCCTGGATGCTCGAATAGCTGTGGGTCACCATCCACACCATATACGAGCGTCCAACAAGATGGTCGCGATGGTCTTGACCATCGCGACCATCGGACTTGCGAGAGAAACCCTGTGGTCGGGTTTCTCAACCGCAAGGCCAGGAGTGATTTTGGCTCTATCAGAGCCAAAATCACTCCCACTGACATCAGTAGTGATGTCAGTGGGGCCGGCTTCAGACGGTAGGCGTTCCCATAGGAACGCCTCCGTCTGGCAGGCACGCCCCCGGAACGCCCACCAAAGGGGGCGTGCTGTCAATCAACATCGACAGCACGCCCCCTTTGGTGCGAGACCCCGAGCGATGGAAAGTCCTTCGCTCGCCGGGTCTCGCGCATGAGCACGACGGAGCTCCCTCCGTCGTGCGCATGCGCAGTGGGGACCATAGACCCACTTGCGAGCGGACTGCCGCTCGCGAGTGGGTCTGAATGACCCCCATTGTGTCTTGAGGACAGAGTGTGAGAAGCACTGTACAAGTTATGGCATCAGGATGGGGATGACTGACCTGCCAAGCTCAATCACACATTTTTTTGTAGCTTTCTTTACATATTTATTATTGGGGCCAAAGTTACTGATACATTCCTTTTAATAATCTATTGCTCTCTTCTCTTCACAACTAGGAGGTGTATTCCCTATCTTCGTGCTGTATATATACTCTTATTGGATTCTTCTAGTTGCTTCTGGGAAGGGGATTTTTCTGCCTAGCGTTAGTGTCCTATTTATTTAACATGAAATCAGACCAGTTAATGAGAGGAATTATCTCTTGCTGCCTCTGAGTGTATAGTGTACAGACCTTAGGGGCCCATTTATTAATGATTGCCTTTGCAATGCTATCAGGGCATGCCAGTAACACCCCTGATTACATTGCAAAAAGCGATCCTATTGGCTGGATGTATCATCCGGGACATGCAAGGACAGGTGATGTCTTCGGAGAGCTGCCGGCCAGTGCAGTGGGGTGCTGCGCATGCGCAGTCCCGTGGACTGCACATGCACATCCGCCATAGCCAGGGAAGGCTCCGGCGGATCCCTGCCCGGGCTAATAGTGCGCGGTGTAGCCCATAGCAGTGGCGTAACTAGGGGGGGTCGGGCAGGGTGCGTTCCCTGGGCGCCGTGGGACCGGCAGCGCGGGGGGGCGCCGCCGGCCACGGTCCGGCCTGCCCTAGTTAGATAGCCACCAGTGTAGCGCCGACCGCAGTGAGTGCGGTCAGCACTACACATTTACACAGGACCGGCGCTAGGCTTCCAGCGCCGGTCCTGTGCTGCACACCTGAGCCCGTTCCCTCCCCCTGAGTGCTTGCCCAATAGCGCCAGGAGGCGAGCTCAGGCTGTGCATAACACACGCATCGCCGCCAGCGCTGGCGGTGATGCGTGTGTTAAACAGCAGCCAATGAGAGTCAGATAGACTCTCATTGACTGCTGCAGCACTCACTGCAAGAGCCGGACTTCCGTCCGGCTCCTACAGTGGGTAATGGGACAGACGTCATGACATCTGTCCCATTATGCTGAGCGCAGCAGCCCGGGAGGACTGGCGGGCAGCAGCTGCGGCGGGAGCGGCGTCGCGGACTGGAGGAGCAGCAGCAGCGTGGATTCAGGTAAGTATGTTTTTATATATATATTTTTAAAAACCTGTCAGCACTACTGGGGGCACAACGGGGGTGGCTACCACTGGGGGGACCTCTACTGGGGTGGGGGCACAACGGGGGGTGGCTATTACTGGGGGCACCATTATTAGGAGGACCTCTACTGGGGGGGGCTATTACTGGGGGCACCATTATTGGGAGGACCTCTACTGGGGGGGGGCTATTACTGGGGGCACCATTATTAGGAGGACCTCTACTGGGGGGGCTATTACTGGGGGCACCATTATTGGGAGGACCTCTACTGGGGGGATGCTATTACTGGGGGCACTTAATCGGGAGGGGGAACCTCAACTGGGGACCACTACTTGGGGGGGACGACTACTACTGGGGGCATTATAAAAGGGGCCTACTACTAGGGGCACTGCACTGGGGGGACCACAACTGGGGGAAATAACAGGAAGGACCACTACAGGGACCACTGGATAGGGGGGTCACTACTGGGAGCCTGCATCAGGGAGACCACTACTGGGGGCACTGCATGGGAGGGGGGGGACTACTGCTGGGGGCACTATATAAGGGGCTTACTGCTAGAGGCACTACAGGGGGCACTAGATAGGGGGGGTCACTACTGGGTACCTGCATAAGGGGGACCACTACTGGGAAACCTGCATGGGGGGGGACTACTGCTGGGGGCACTATATAAAGGGCACTGCATAGGGGGGACTACTACTGGGGGCACTATATAAAGGGCACTGCATAAGGGGATACCACTACTGGGTGCACTGCATTGTGGGGACTGCTACTGGGGGCACTGCATAAGGGGGAACACTACATAGGGCACTGCATTTGGGGGGACCACTACTGGGGGCACTGAGTAAGGGGAACTAATTGGGGGCTGTATAAGGGGGCCCACTACTGGGGATACTGTATAAGGGGCACTACTATGGGCCTGCATTAGATGGACCACAACTGCATACTGGGGGTACTGTATAAGGGGTACTACTGGGGTTAAGGTGCATATGGATAGGAATGTTCAGCGTGAAATTAAAGGGGTGTGTCATGTTGACACGCCCCATTTTTAAGTGACCACTCCCATTTTTTTTCCCCGCCCGCGCCTTCGGTGCGTGCACATATCGGGGTGGTGGTGGTGGGGGCTCCCTTTTCAAATTTGCCCTGGGCTCCAAATACCCTAGTTACGCCACTGGCCCATAGGTTACAGCGGCTAACGTCATCTTCAGATGGCGTTAGCTGCGGGGGCCAACATCTGGAATGCATCGCATTCTGGATATTGGTAAATCTGGCAGCATCGCATCCCCCATAGAAATATATGGGGGAGGTGGCTCCCAGCGGCAATGGAGGGATCACTGCTGCTGTCCCTCCTTCATATATATGGAGGATACTTAGTATTTGCAGTTAACCCCCGAAAACAGGTGTTTTCTGGGATTTTATCTCGAATACACTTTGATAAATGGGGTCCAGGGCTGGCTCTAGGGGTGTTCAACCTGAGCGGTCAAACAGGGGCACCACCCATAGAGGGCGCACCCTTCCCCAGCATCCCGATTTCAGGGGACAGTACTGTCCCGCTTTTCCACCCGTGGGTCGAAGTGGCTCACGGGTGGTCAAATCGGGGGGTTGGGGACCCCCACCGCCGCAGCTTTTTCGGCGGTGCCCGGACCCCGGAGTCTGAATGGATGCTGCGTGCATGCGCGCGGCATCCATTCAGTGCTGTGAGAGAGCTGGGGGAAGCCTAGCTAGTGAGACTCCCCCCAGCCTGACGTTATTTGGAGGCTTGCCATGCGAGCATGCCCCTCAGATAACGTCACATAAGGAGGCGTGGCCTATGGTAAGTAGGCCACACCCCCAATTTCTAGTGAGCTGTTAGCTCTGAAGCCGGCCCTGATGGGGTCTATTATCTTATATAGTCATCACTCTCTGTCCTCTGCTATACCAGTGGCCTTTTTTTCGACTGTGAAGGGGTGCAAGCAGAAAAAGGAGCAATAATGAGCAATATGCAGTATATATAATTCTATACTTTCTTTTTCTTAATTTACCACACTGACATCATACAAAACACAATTTTTTCCTCACGCATCAGCAGAAACACCCAATTATCTGTGCACCCCCAACGCTCTCCTCCTCCTGGTAATCCCACTTCCTCCAGACATGTCTTGGTAACTAATTTGTAGGGAAGCGGTTCTGATACCTGCCACCATATTGCAGCACTAACCAGCCAACACCATGAAAACAACCTTACATCAGAGGCGTCACACCGGTTGGTGATCTGCGGTGTGGCACATAATGACCCCCAGCACGTCGCAGGCGCATGTAAAAGGGGGCGTGACTGTGTCACACCCCTGTTGTCTTCACGATGGGGCTTGCCCAGTGCTCCGGGAGCTGCTTCTTTGGGCACAGGGGAAGGTTGTAATGGACGATGCGCGCATCTGTCACCGCTGCTATCTGCTCAATGACACCCAAATAGCAGAGCAGATCTGTCATTTGGGTGACACACCCTCCGATGGTGTCACCCAGTGTAGCCAGCACCTCTCTAGTGATGCCACTGCCTTACATCTTATACCCCCTACTACAGAAAGAAAAGGAAAAAAAGTTTTGCTTTTTTTATTTCTTTTACTCTGTAGTCCAGAGAAATCCCCTCCCTGCACAAACATCTGTGAAAAACCATTAGGTTGATATGAGCAATCACTAATTTGTATTGCTGTTCTGAGAGGCATGGATGGGACCAGCATTGGGCAACATCTCCACTTCTTAATACTCTACATTTTGTAAATACACCCCCTGGAGTGTATCATGCAGCCCCAAGGCCACCTGTTGCCCATCACTGGGGTAGAACATGAGCACCAAATGGCTAATGCAACTCCAGTGGGCAATCATCAACATTACAGTTATAAAGATGCAGGAGACACGTTACATAAATAGCTTCTGTTTTAAAAGAAAAACAATTAAAGAAGCTACATATTTTCTAGATAATCATATAAATATTCCAGAGAAGATGATCACCAGGGAATAAAACAACACAGCTTTATTTAGCAATATGTATTCTGTGTAAGAAGGTAAAAAAAGAGATTTGAGGTTTAGACATCACCAGTAAAATCAGAATACTGCCAGGTGTACATCCAAGGAGTAAGAAAGATGTGTTGTGCTTAATCCAAGTTTCCTAAAGCCTTGAATTAATTTATAATCTTATATTCAGAGGTTTTAAATTAGGAACACGTTGAATGTGCTGCAAAGATTTCTACTGCAATTTATATGATCCTGAGATTGCAAATACAGTAGTGATGGATCTTCTATTATACAACTTCAGGCTGGCAGCAACAGAAGCAAAAATAGAAGTTTTGATAAAGGGCAGTTCTGTCAATAGTGAAATGTTCTTTGATCTATTTTTAAGAGGCGGTGTGCAAGTATAACCTAATCTGTTGTCTACACGGGCCCCGCTAGGGCGTTCATGGGCAATCTCACTGAGGGATCTCTAAACGTACTGTGAATGCTCAGAAAAGTAGGGATAACTGAACTCTGTTGGAGTGATTCAATTGTTCAAACAGCGGATATTTTTTTTAAGGCGCCGAAGGAGCAATTCAATTGTTGCTCCGTCTGAGCGCAATACCCACCGATGCGAGCGAAAATGTGCAAGAAACCTGTGGTTAGGGCACCCGTATCGCAGTTAGGGCTCCATACCCGGAACTTTAGATGGTTTTAGGTATTTTACACGGCTAAACCCAGTCTATTAAGGTATGAAGGTCGTGATAATTATTGAAAGCCCAAAGCAATTGAATTTCAAAACTGGGCGCTCATTAATTATCGCCGCCCATGCAATATTTGAATCACCCCCTGTATGTAAAAGGCGCTAACTGTTAATGTCACCTCATTCCATGGAAAGTAGGGAATAAATTGTGCACAGCACATGTAGGAAATACATAAAATTTGAATAATGCGAATCAACGTATGTATTATTTATAAGTCAATGTGTTTATCAGCACAAAAATGGCAGATTATGGCTTTTACATAATTATACGATACACACACCTGTATCACAACATTACACAGACTGCCAAGAAGGACAGAACCTGCGATTGGAATGTGAAGTCATGTTTCTTTCCCTTTGTTAGATTCCAAGGATATACAACAAGCATAATAGCAAAACATGAATGTGAATTGACATTGGCCCAATAGAAACTTTAATTTGTACCATACTAAACTAGAAAGTAAGTATTAAAAAATATGCCTTCATATGTCCTACACCCAATCTTTAATCATAACATTTGCATTACCTTAACATATAGACAGACTACTGTAATAATTAATTTGAATTATATATCAATTTTCTCCATCAGGACTCCAGGAGTTTTACAGATACCAGGAACACAAGACACAGGTTTATATCCACATAGGCAGCCATTGTGGGTCATTAGTTCCAAGGATTGTTCATCTTACCAGGAGAGATCCAGATGAGGCAACAATTTTAGGCGCACTGCATAGGATTATACTGGGCCAACTAGGCAATATAAGAGATGGCATATAATAGAGAGGAAACAAAATACAAGTCAAGATACAAGTTCCATTTACATTCATCAAAACCATGCAATGTTTATCCTGCACACGAGAGCACTAGGCGAGGTAGCCAACTTGCATGTACTATATTATATACGTTACCATGTGTAAGATAAGCAATTCATGGAAATAAGATATAGAAGGGTAAAAATCTGTTGTGAAGCTAGGCTTTCTGTCACCCGGGGGAAAGACTCAGCATGGCACCCTACTCCCCCAGTAGACAGCAGTCACCCTTGGCTTGAGTCCTATTACATTATGGTGCCAGTGCCTGCTGCATTTATTCTGTGGTATCTTCACTTTCAAATGCAGCATGCTCGCTCCACTGCCTGTATTACACTATCTCAACCACCACAGAGCTTTGCAGTGACTGCCATATAATGCAGAAAACATCTCAGTGACCACCTTATGATGTTGAGAACATCACAATGTTGACCATATAATGCAGAAAGCAACAGTGACAGCCATATAATACAGACAGCATATGTGACCGCCATATAATACAGAGACCATCAATAACCAATATACAATACAGAGAGCATCAGTGACTGCATTAAAACATAACCCATGTCTGATTCAGTGATGTTCAAACAGTGGTATATGTGCAAGGGAAACAAAGCTACTAAATTATTGTTCTAATAACAGGACATGTTTTGTTTCAACACTAATATGACCCACTTCCATTATAGGGTCAGATAGCCCACAAAAAGACAGAATCTCATAGTCCAAGTCCAGCAGTCAGTTTATCTCTGGGGCCTGTTGCTACAGTATGCTCTGGTCAGACAGTACATTAATTAATATTGTTTTTTTTATCCATATACTTATTATATTAAGAAAAATTAACACTATTTTAACATTTACCTAGTGATTCTGATTTTTAATTTTTTTCTTTCTGCCTTCATTCTTTTTCACACCCCTAGTTCCCCCTATCATTTATCCGAATCTTGTTCCCCAACCTTAGTGCTGGAAAGTTATCACTAATATACTATATTGAGTCACTTTTTATTTGGCATCTTTACACACCCTTCCCCCACAGTAAATTGAGCCAGAGGTGGAGCTCATCTTTACTATTCTTCACCGGCAGTGCATTCATCAGCTTCATGCCTAGGGATGGGAATCGATAGGAAAACTTTCATTCCTATCGAATTTACCCATCGGATAGTGGAGAAATAATACAATTCATGGGATTATCTGTTGGGTAAGGCCTCCTCTGGAGATTCCACAAATGAATCAGAGATGGTGTGGAGTGTACCGGTGTGGCACCATCACCATCCCATGATCTGTGCTTCTGGCTAGCAGAGTGACTGGAATGGCACCCTGCAGCCAGGATCACTGCTGTGCCGTGGTTGGAGAGTACTTTAGATGCCCCTGGCAGGCACTCTGCAGTCTGTGCGAGTTACCGATGCAATGCCCCCCCCCCGTGCAACGTCATGTCGTCAGGAGCTATGGGGCGCTATATAGCCATTACAGAGCTGTCTACAGCAATTGAGGGTATTGCTACAAGTAGCATGGTACAGTCTAAAGCTGGCCACCACACACGACCAACTTTCATCCAACTAGTTGATTGGTTGGAATGAAAATCTGGTAACATATGGGAGTAAATGATGATCAGCAATTTGCTCCTAAATGCCAGAAAACAGATGAAAATGGTCGTCAGACAAGTTTGTTAAATGTTTGATCTAAACAATTTGTTCAAACAACAGTTTTTTGTCCATTTTCCAGCATTTGGGAGCAAAGTGCTGATTGTCATTTGCTTTCATACCTTACCAGATTTTCATTCCAACCAATCAACTAGTTGGCTGGTTGGATGTAAGTTGATCTATTGTGTGGCCAGCTTAAGAATGTCCTATCAGTAAGTTAATGTACAGGAGGATAAAGGTGACTGGCAAAGACTGTTCCTGTATGTCATCATAGAGTTATCCTCTACACTTAAGAGAATTCAAGATAACAATACCATAGGCACCATATTTGTGAGTATATGTTGATTTTATTATTTCCACTGCAGGCAGATGTGTGGAGGGAACGTGCAATTTTATTACAAAAATATGAAACGCTAGGTAACAGAGGAGATGTCAAGTTTTAAACCGTAATGAGACACAAAAAAAAGTTAGTATACACAATATGTTGCATAAAGAGCTTTTGTATTTAAAGAAAAAAAAGACGATATACTGAATCTTTTCTCAGCTATATTTTACAGAAGATGAAAAACAAGGAATAAAACGACACAAGTGGATTTAGCAATATGTATTCTATGTTTAGGAATCAATACATGTTACAGTGGGGTTAGAAAAGTCAACCAAGATATTTGCCGTTTAGATGTCACTCATGGCATCAACATAGTGTTTTGCACTTAATCCAAGTTTCAAAATCTTAGAAGGAATTTATGATTAGACTGAACTTAATCTCATAGGTTTTAAATTAGGAACAAGAATGTGCTGCAAAGATTTCTACCTTCTTTCATGTAATCTCGAGATTGCAAATAGAGAAGGAATGAATCTTCTATTACACATCGCCAGGCTGGTAGGAATAGGAAACAAAAATAGTCGTTTTTGGGAAAGAACCGTCTTATTAGTATTGAAATGTTCTATAGTCTATTTTTATGAGCTTAGGCACCAGCAAGCCTAAAGCCTTGCATACACAGTCATTGCTGGAGTGTTCCTGGAGAATTGCATGGATGGATCTTTAAACGCATTGTGAGTGCTCAGGAAATTAGGGATCTATGAACTCCGCAACCGTAAATGTCCACAAATGGCCCCATGTTACATGCAAAGTAGAGAATTCATTGCCAACTTCACGACCTGGAAATACACAAAGCATGAATAATGGAAATCAACTTATATGTTATTTCGATGTGTCTATCAGAACAAAAAATGGCAGATTAAGGCTTTTAAATCAGAACATGATACAAACACCTATACTATCACTACATAACACAGGTCCTTATTCACTACCGCTTGCAACTGCGATTACACACGCAATCGGGCGATTGTGGCGATCTGCACATGCATCGCAGAACGCTAACAGGCCGCTGCAATTGGGACTGTGATCGCAGTGACTACGCAGACACATGGAAGTGATTAGCAGGAAGTGTCGTTTGTGGGAGGTGACAGGGGGGTGGTCTGCGATACACAGGCATCCCAGTGCTTTCGGACACCGTTACAGGGGCGTGCAAAAATTAGCCACTGCAATGCCATACGTAGCATGAGATCTCATAGTGTGCGTGGAAGTTAGCAATTCCTGCGTAAGGTCAGAGCTTGTGCAAGTGTGCGTGAGGCTGCGATGGTACTCGATTGTACCGATGGTTTCGCAGTTTTGCTAAACATTACGGATGTGTAAGGCAAGGTGGGCGTCCTTATGTAGTGCTGTGACTGCATTGCGATGGCAATGGATTAGCATACTATCGCAGTTGAACTGCGTCCGTAATCGCAATTGCATACACAGTTGCTATCCGTAGTGAATCTGGCCCACAGGCAGGTGTGGTATGTAAAGTCGACATTCAGAAGGTCGACAGGTTCTAAATGTTGACATGGACTTTAGGTCAACAACCATTACTTTGACATTCAAAAATGTTGACATGATTAAAATGTCAACATGTTCATATCACCAGACTGTCAATATAGTTGATTGCTTATTTTAGCCTAAACCAATCCCTAAGCCCAACCCAAAAAATAAGCAAAAAACTGTATGTTCACAATCTGGTGTCAACATGTTAAATAGCGACATTATGAACATGATGATATTTTAACCATGTTGCCATTTTTGAATAGCGATATATTGTAGGTTGATCCAAAGTCCCATGTTGACATTCTGACCGAATACCAATAGAGACTGCTAAGAATGGTGGAACCTGGGACTGCAATGTGAAGTCATATTTCTCTTATGCTGGGTACACACAGGCTGACATATCGGCCATTCAATTGCACAGCTGATACATATGTGTGTGCATCTGCCAGTGTGTACAGAAGACATCGCTCACAGACATATCGCGTTGGTTGTGCAGCACAGCTGATGGCAGATATATCTGCACATCTCGCTGTGTGTACGGGCGGTCAGACAACGGTCAGTAAACTTGCTGCACAGGCCTCCGGGGTCAGGGGGGAGCGACATGACCCCGACCAGCGGGACCCCTGGCCAGATGGTAGTGATGGTTATTCAGTGTGTATGAACAACCATCATCTGGAGAGGTCAGAGGTGGTAGAGGCTAGTAGAGCAATATAAACATGGTTGGGATAGGCACAAGAATATCCTTACAAAGGACTAAGGATCAAATAGGGATGAGGTTACCAAAAGGTTAAAAAAAAAGGTCAGACTAGATGGGCCAATTGGTTCTTATCTGAAGTCAAATTCTATGTTTCTTTGTTCTATGTAGGTGTGTACCCAGCTTAACCACTTGCCTGGCACAGTCGTATCAGATATGACCATACCAGACTGAGCTTTACCTGACATGGTCGTATCTGATACGACCAGTCATAAAAGCTCAGTGGGCGGCTGCTGGAAGATGATCTTCTAGCAGCTGCCAATCTCAGAGGGACCTCCCGTGTGCCCGGCGCCCGCAGCTCCCTCACCCGGCGGCTGCAGAGTGGAAAAGGTAGCCGCCGGGAATATAGCAATCAACAGCGTGCTGTTGGCGATGTCATCCCCCCCCCCTGCAAGCGGCAGCCGGACGGGACCCACACCCGGCGGCTGCAGATGTCAGAGCAGCCACCGGGAAAAAGCATACCAGTACAGCGCCTTTGGCGCTGTCATCTTCGTCCTCCTCCCCGCCCTGCAAGCGTCGACAGCACTGTGCTGGTATGTATTTTCCCGGCGGCTGCTCTGACCTCTGCAGCTGCCGGGAAAATAAAGAACAGCACAGCGCTGCCATCTGCTACCTCCCCCTGCCCTGCAGGCGGGGGCACGGCGGGACTCACACCCGGCGGCTGCAGATGCCAGAGCAGCTGCTGGGAAAATACATACCGGAGGCGCTGTATCATCCTCCCCCCGTCCTGCAAGCACCGACAGCTCTGTGCTGGTATGTATTTTCCCGGCGGCTGCTCTGACTAATTCCTGCTAACTCCTACACCGTTCACCTGATGTAATTACCCTCAAATTAAATCTGAAAGTCTGCAGTTAAAGCACATCTTGTTTGTTTCATTTCAAAGCCATTGTGGTGGTGAATAGAGGCCAAGATATGAAAATTCTGTCAATGTCCAAATATTTATGCACCTGACTATATATGTATACTGTATGTACATATGTGTGTGTATGCTTCTATATATATATATATATATATATATATATATATACATATACACAGGTTGAGTCTTCCATATCCAAAATGCTTGGGACCAGGGGTATTTTGGATATCGGAATATTCCGTAATAATTGCATATATTGGGAATGGGACCTAAATCTAAACACAGAATGCATTTATGTTATGTATAAAACTTATACACACAGCCTGCAGGTAATGTTATACAATATTTTCAATAATTTTCTGGCTCAAACAAAGTTTGTGTACATACAAGAAGTTAATTTATGTTTCATATATACCTTATACATACAGCCTGAAGATGTTTTTAAACTTTATTCTTAATAATTTTGTGCCTTAAACAAAGTTTAAGTTGCCTTAAACAAAGTTTAAATGTTTTACTATCTCAGCCAAGCTAAAAATATTCCGTATTTCGGAATATATTCCGTATCTTGGAATATTTGGATATGGGAGATCCAACCTGTATACACACACGTATATATATATATATATATATATATATACACGTATATAGATGGCAGGCCCCAACCAATGTTAAGGAAACATCGGCAGCTGTGGTCACAATCAATGTTTCTATCGATGGCCATCACTACTGTATACCATAAAAATTGCCATTTTTACGGTGTACAGCGTTTAAGAAAAAATAATTTTTTTTTTACAAAATCGTTTTGGATAATTCTTAAAAAGCTGTTCTTGACCTAATTCAATCATAAATAAACCCGACAATTTCGGAGCGGTTTTTGGAAAAATAATTTGTCCGTTAAGTGGTTAAAGGCACAACAAAGACAATATAGGGAAAACTTCTTATTTCCATGTGATTAGGTAGAAAACGTTGACCCCCTGTGACCCAATACAATAGGGATTTTTCTTACAGTTATAGCACAATTAACTAATAAATTGGTATTACACATATTCTTATGTATGGTTAAATAACATAGTTTCAGCTAATAGCTGTTTCATTAATGTAGTTATAATTTTGTGATGATTACTATTGATGTGAATACATTTTACATCTAGACCATAAAATGGTCTAGATGTAAAATTCCAACATATATAGCAGGGTATTTCCCTAAAGTGTAAGATTATTTTTAGGACAATGCTACTGGCAGTCTTAACTTGCATGGTTATATCATGAGTATTTATTTTCTATGATTACCCAACATTTTTACTTCTGATAGGAAATCCTTTTAGTCTTTTAAAGGAAACAACAGGGAACCACTTTCAGCCTCTTATGGAGAATTAGAGAAGCAATTACTACATTACGTAGTGATATATTGCACGTTATGGCATGAGTGTATAGGAATTTCTGTGTGCTTACAAGCACACACACAGATATTAGTTATTCATATAGAATGCCTATGAGTCGTATTGCTATTGGACTAAGAACAGTGAATATATTTCAGTTATTTTCACATCCTCTATTTTGCAGGACAAGGAATTGTTGCAAATACATCAATGCAAAGTATTCTTGTGTGACAGAGGATGATAAAATGTCTGATCTAATGCAATGACTATGATTCCACCTCCTGCAGACCCAAGGCCCAGGTTATGGTGCAAGTACTTGGGCAGACCCAATGCAGGGGAGGATAAACTCTCTATCGTCAGATGATGGCTGTAACCATAAGCTCTTTAAAACCATATTTCTCAAAATAAAGACACAGACCAAGTTAATGCGGTTCAAAATTAATAGGTCAGCTTTATTTATTTACAATAATGAGTATGGTGGCAGAGTACAGAACGGCCAATCACCGGCACCCACTTGACTTAGGCAAAAGATGTCCCCCACTTACCAGGGCCGATATCCCAATTAATGGTAAGTGAGATATAAAATACTTGCAAGGGCCACTCTCCCTTTATAGCAAGTAAAACACCCATGTCAACATAAAATTCTTGCAAGGGCCACTCTCCCTCTATAGCAAGTGAGACGGTATCCAACACCCATACCGATGCACCATTTTGGCCCACCCGGATGAGTGGCGCCGCTGACCCCAGTAGGGTGAAATCAGCTTAACCCATGCATTGAAGGGGTGTGCACCACTCCTACTGCAGTAATATGGACGCTTTACAGACTGCCAGTCTTTCCCGCCACACATGGTTCCCAGTAAGGAACCAGGCCTGCCACCATACTACCTAGCTCACTAACTCTCCAACACTGAAAAATGCTCCTCAAGGAACAAACAATAAGCATCCTGGACTCTGAAACCCAAAGCACATCCTGGACTCTGAAACCCAAAGCAATCTGCTGCTGTCTGTAGACCGTGCAACAGAGCTTTCATATCCCACCATGTGAAAAATAATGAGAAATGAGACTGTGCAGTCCGCAATATAAAAGAGTGACCAACCCGTCAGATGGACCTAGAATCCAGGAAATCACCTGCAGTACACACAAATATATGAGGCACATGTAACTATGGAAACCATCACGAAGGAGGGACGAGGGGAGGGAAAGGGGGGAGGAGGACTTGATACGAGGTAAAAACCTACAAAAAACCTGCTGGATCTTTTATTTTTGTTAGTAATGCCATTCTCTTATTCTTTGCTGTTTATTTGTCTCCATTCAGTTATACTATTTGTGTTAGCCAATCATAGTCCTAAGCAAGGCAAAATATAGGGCAAAATCCCTCGAGACCCCCACCGGAAAGGTGGCAAGTTGGCCGAAGCACTCAAGTCCATAAACAATGTTACAAATTATGATTCCACATGAATATATCTTCAGATAGGCATTGGACTTCCATCTTCACAGAGCCTGTATCTCCTGCTGAGCTGTGACTCTGCAAGAAAGTCACTCACTACTGCCACAAAGCCTGATAGGCAATGAAGGTCTGAGGGGCCAACGACCGACATGCAAGACTCTCCATGCTGGCTTCGAGAACTGGAAGGGGAACCATCTGTGCTGATGACTCCAGGCCTGGCAAAAGAAGTGTCAAGATAGATCCCTAGGGTGGCGGTAGGAGCAAATGTGGGGTGTCCGACCACATCAATGTCTGAAACAAAAAGAAAACAGGGGCAGTATCTTGCGAACTCCAAGGTCACCTGCAGCAGGCAATGAACCGGATGCATAGGCGCAGCAGTGGAAAGATCAAAAGAGACAAAGGGAGCAACAGGCAACACAGACAGAGACAGCCCATAAATCCTACCTAACTGCTGAATGAGTGAACCCGAGCGCGTTAGACGATGACACCCCTAGTTACAACAGCTCCCCCCAACTGCTGTGACAGCTGGGGGATCGAAGCACCCCCACTGACACAAGCAGCGCAGCGATGGCTCCTTAATCCAGGTATGTAGTATTCTCTGATACTGCTACAAAAGGCTGCCTCAGCTCCTCCAAGCCAGTAGGAGCTGGCAGCCTACGGCCTGGGGGAACCCAAGCCAGGGTCATGCTCCGGTATTACAGAGGGCTGTCTATAAGATATGGTATGTTTTGAAGAGCGTTGCATGTGTGGGGGTGGACTTGGGTCAACCTGTTATCCTATGTAAGATAGTTATAATGATTATGTCTTATTTGGAATGGGGATGAGACTGCAATGTAAATTGTATATCTCACCTAAATTCTATGAACACCTATTTAGAATATAAAAACTGTCAACACAAAAATGTAAAAATTAAAAACAATATTCGCAAAGGCCAGTTCCTGCGTCTGAGGAGGGACTGGTCCAGTGAGGAGCTGTTTGAAATCATCCCCACAGTTGCATCATACCTTATGTATAACATGACTATCCCCATAGTGTTTCAAACAAAGCTCTCAAAATAGACAGTGGTATACTAAGACGCCCTCTCATGAATAAGAAAACCAATCCACGAGCACAGGCTACAGGGAACAAGAACCTAACTTATGTGAATCAATACAATTCAGCTACAGTGAGAACAAACGAAGCTGCTGACACAGAGAAACGCGTTAGCCAGACCACACACGCTGCTTTGGATGAACCCCCGTTTGTTCTCACTGGATGTCTTTGTGATTTCATCTCTTCTTTATCCTGGGCTGGATCCCGGCACACACTCCACAAGGGGCCAGAATTCTACCACTGCCTCAGCTGATCAGCTTACCGCTGACAGTACGATTGGAAGCATTATACCTGTTTAAGCACCCTGACCCTCCGTGACACACGGACTTCTCACTTCACCAGTTCACAGGATTATCAGATTTCCATCGGACTACGGCATCCAGCCATCTACCGCTGAGTACATCACATTCATTGGAGATACCATCGGACTAAGCATCCTACTTTTTGTGAGACATGGACTCCAAAACAAACCAACCTGCAGGTTAGGCAATTTTTATCCATTCCCTAGCAACGTGTTTTGAATCTACAAAGACCTGTTTCCCATCAGGGACTTATTAAAACTTCAATCTGACTTTCATACATTTTCCACGTATATTTTTTTGCTCATTTTCATTTTTATCAACCTTTTTATTTTTACATTAATTTTTAGTATCAATTTTTCATCTATATCCCATTTTACCACACCTCATTTTCTCAAATTGAAGTAAAAAATTCATATATTTTATACATATCATTATTGTACTCATTAATTGCAAATGTTTTTACTGTTTGTTTTTGATATAAATTATGTACCGAATGTGTAATAAATCTGTTTTTTCATAAAAGAATCTGCCATGTTATAGACTATATCCAATGGTATCTCTAGTTTATTACCATTCACGATTCTCAACATATAACATCCAATACCAGTTGCGCTATCATTACTCCTTTTCTTTTGATATAATTTACCAGGTGACCACTGTGTTACTGATAGCAGCATCTTTCCTATTCATTGTTTCAAACTCTAAGTATGGACCATACGGGTTACTATATTTTTTTATTTTTTAGGTGGCTTTATAGCGCAGTCTCTTAGTTATATATAAAAAATTTAACTGTGAAAGCGAGTACACAAATTAAGGTTAATAGAAGAGGAGGTGTATAGGTCCCCAAAACTTAAAAGCATTTTGGATAGAAGAGGAGGTGATATGTCCCCAATACTTGGAAGAATTTTGGATAGTAGATTAAATTCCCAGGGCCCCAATGGTCTCAATGACGGTAAAGCGCTAAACAACGTTGAAAATAATTTCAGGTATATTGGAAATTGTAGACTATGAGCCTGTGTTACCATTCATAAGATGACAACAACTTGAGCGGATGGGGAGAGGGGTAGCTTTACTCGCTTTAGGTCCCCACATGTTCATTAGGTCCCAATACACTCCCCATCTCTATTTAATTTAGGAATACCCATGTACATTGATTCAGTACATTTATGATGTAGAGAGTATATTTTGAAGCGTGATATTAGTAATATTTAACAACTTTTAATGAAAGTGTCATTTGTGATATGCTATCTGCTGAATACTCCGTGATATATATTTTCCCTATCCACAGTACCCTATATGTACTTATTTTTTGATCTATGTGCATGACTATAAACATGAATGTATCACTGTAATAAAGGAGTTTGATGGACAATATGGTCTTTATTCAGATTTAAATTAATTGATTGTTTCAATGTTAGAATCAATATAACTTTATTGACTTATAATTTACGAATGTAATATGCCAAAATTTTATACGCAATAATCTGATAAGAGAATGTGCCAGAAGAACCGAAGAACATAAGGCACAGAGGCACAGTAGCTGCTGGTTTAAGATAATGTGTGCTACAATGCATTTAACGCGTAGACATAGTCTATGCATTTATTTATGGAATAGGTGCTCTACCAATAGTATTGTTTTATTAATAAATCTGGTTTGTGGACAATGACTAGCCGACTGTGAATAGTCCAATAAAGTATGTGTGAGAGGCGAGCTCGTTCGCTTCTGAGGAAACTGCACATAGCCGTGAAATGAGTTACGCCACGCCCCTTTGTGTTGGATTAAAAACGGAGTGAGCCCGCATAATAGCAAAACAACAAGCGAGCATAAGACCGTCTTCTCCTTTCACAGAGCAGCGAGGAAGCCTCTCAGCGCTGCACAGTACATTTCCCCAAAAACCCACCCCGGGAGCTGCGGCTGATATTAACGCTGGAGAACTAGTTTTAGACTACAGCCTGATTTGATACAACTGCCTCCCTACAGTTATTTTAATATATGATACTGCTGGCTTATAGATACATAACTTACAACAGACATTACAATAGACACCTAATAAAAACCAGAAAGGACCAAATTAATTAGGGCCTTTACCACTATGTGTATCATTCTCAGGGGCCTATTCATTAAACATAAAAATTCTCTGGAGATAATTAGCTTTAGAACTCTCATGGAGTTCTAGCTAATTATATATGGAATTCATCATTCCACCTCTCCATAAGTATCTATTCCGAAAAGCTGTCATTTTTGCGATGACAGCTTTTTGGGAAATAGATACTTTTCCCTGCCTACACTACCTTATCGCATCTGGAAACAGTGCTGCGCATGCACTGTTACATCTGTAAAACCAGCGCATACGCAGCACTGCCTACAGATGCGTTAAGTTTCGTCTCGACCATCGCGACCATTGGGGCTTGCGACGAGACCCTTGTAGTAGGGTCTCGTTCTCGCAAGCCCCAGTGTGCTTTCGGCTCTATTAGAGCCGGGAAGCTCACCCACTGACATCACTCGCTAGCCGGGTCTTGCGCATGCGCACGTCGGAGCCTGCTCCGGCGTGCGCATTCGCAGTGGCCAGACATCGACCTGCTCACGAGCGGGTCTGAATCAGGCCCAGAGTTAGAAAGAAAAAAGTATACAGACATTTTTAGGCCTTATAAATGACATAATCAGCTCCACAACCTGTGTGACCATTCAGCCTACAGATCACACAGTTCTTTAGAGAAAGAAGTGAAGCCAGAATACAGAAAGAGGGAGGTTAGGGACAAAGGGCCTGATTCAGACCCGGTCGCTAGCGCTGAGCGCTTGTAACCGGGTCGATGGTGGCCCACAGCGCATGCGCATGACGGAGCCGGCTCCATCGTGCGCATGCACGAGACCCGGCTAGCGACGGGCAATTCATCGCTCCAGGTCTCGCACCAAAAGGGGCGAGCTGTCGATGTTGAGTGACAGCTCGCCCCCTTTGGTGAGCGGGCCGGGGGGTTGGCTGCCGTTTGGGGGCGGCCCCACTGACATCACAAGTGATGTCAGTGGAAAGCTTCCGGCTCTGTTTGGGGTTTGCGATAAACGAGACCCTACCACAAGGGTCTCGTCGCAAGCCCGATGGTCGCGATGGTCTTGGCCATCGCGACCATCATCATGGCCGCTCGCTTCAACTTTGGGTGGTAACCCACAGCTATGCGAGCTGCCGAGAGGCCGCTCCAAAAAAAAAAAAAGCCCAGCCCTGATTCAGAGCGAGCGCTCTGTCAGAGCGAGCGGCTCTGAATCAGGCCCAAAGTTAGCAAGAAAAAAGTATATAGAAATCTAGGCCTAACAGCTCTACAATCTGTGTGACCATTCTGCTTGGAGATCAGAATCAAAGAGTCAGAATATCCTTGAGACATTACCCCTAAGCCCAGTAACCACCCCCCTTAACAACAAACAACCTATACCTGTGACTTTAACAACTGCCAATCCTAAATTACCACTCCTTTCACTTTATTAACCCCATCCATCCCTGTCTAGAGGTTTATATGCCCTCTGTTCTATGCAAACCTTGGTTATTTTAAGCATAGATGTGTATAATGTGAGGCAGTGCTGGCTGTATACAGATGTGTCCTCATACATTCTTGCTGAAATCACGCCAAACAGTCCCTCAGGGTGCACAAGGTCCTGTGCCAAGCATCTTTTTGCATCATCTTCACCCTAAAATGCTTCTAAGTTGCAATGTAATGTGACTAGGATGCACCAAGAAACTGCTCTGATTAATCTGATATACAACACTTGTATATTTGTGTGCATCTGTATAAGAAGTGCTACGATGCAGCGGCCGCAGATTCTTTCTACACCAAATTTAATTGTGCTTCATATACAGACTCGCATAGACAGATATAAAAGTATTGCATATCAAAGTAATCAGTGCAGTCTCCTAATACGCCCTAGTTGCATCGCGACTAAGACGCATTTTTGTGCAAAAAAGACGCTTGGCGAAGGCAGAGTTGAATGGCATCTGGCGGCTCACTCACTCCAGGTGTCTCGCACTACATGGTGTATTAGTGCATGACAACACATCTGTATGAAGGGTCAACACCTGACATATAGAACAGGCATATAAGGGGTTAGAAGTAGGTATTTTGAGCAAACAAAGGGCCTCATTTATCAACGAGTTTTATCACAGTTAGTTTTAAAACTAATTGCATATGATAAATGGTGCTCCAGCCAATCAGCTCCCAACTGTCATTTTTCAAACAGAAGACAGTTAGGAGCTGATAGGCTGGAGCACCATTATCATACGCGATGAGTATGATAAAACTCGTTGATAAATGGGCCCCATAGGCTGGTATGTTGAGGGGGCAGGCTACTAGAGCATAAAATAAGGGACAAAAACTGCCAAAGGGTGTTTGGGGACGAAGTCCTGCATTGGAGTCGTTGGACAAACCCCCTTCTGCATAATAGCAAACATATATCAGCTCACCTGAATTTCATACTACTTATTTATGCACTGTTGCAGGCCCGGCAACAGGGGGAGACTAAGGGGACACCCGTACTGGGCCCCGAGGACTGGACGGGCACAAAACAGGGCCGCGGACGGCGGTCTCAGTTACAGGCCGCTGGGACCCATAGCAGCCACCCAGCCCCGAGACCCTTGTAGCCTGGCTCTTCCAGGTGGCTCAGCTGCGACTCGGGCTAGGCCTGAGCAATGCAGCGGCATGACAACATAGGTCATGTTGCCGCACGTCAGGCAAGCTGTGCCGCTGCAGTGTTGAGGGGATAGGGGATGGTATCGGAATAGGGGCTGGGGCAAGGGAAGATGATGGGTGCTGGGGATGGAAGAAGGTGAAGGGGGCATAGGAAGCTAATAGGGGTTGGGGCAGAGGAAGGTGATGGGGGCTGGGGAAAGAGGAAGGTGATGGGGGCTAGGGACGGAGGAAGATGAAGGGGAGAGAGGAAGGTGACGGGGGCTGGGACAGAAGGTGATGGGGGCTGGGGACAGAGGTAGGTGATGGGGGCTTATGGGCTGAGGATGGTGATGAGCAATGGCGGCTCCAGAGGTGGGGTTGCAGCACAGTCCAAAATTCAAATAGGGGAGCCACACCAACTGCCAGTAAGTCCTGGCTGGAGATGTTTGGCAGCAGTTGCGGTGGCAGTTGGTGTGGCTCCCCTATTTGAATTTTGGACTCTGCTGCAGCCCCACCTCTGGAGCCGCCACTGGTGATGAGGATGAATTTGAGGAAGGTGATGAGTACTGAGGATGGCTGGCTGCTGACACCATTCCTCCTACCCCTGAGGCATCCACAGCACTGTCATCAAGAAGACCTTGCAAGAGACGACAGACAAGAACTACAGCCTGCAACAACAGTGACAGAGATTCAGGCCCTAATTCAGAGGCGGTCGCAAGAAGCGTTCACTCTCTCTGAATGAGAGCAGCCGCTTCATTTTGAACTGCAGCCTCCGGTCGTTAGTTAAGCTGTGAGTTACCACCCACAGGTTAACGACCGACCAGGTTGATGGTCGCGATGGTGATCACCATCGCGACCTACGACCAGACCCTATGGTTGGGTCTGGGCACTCGTAAGCCCCAGGGAGCTTTCTGCTCTGGTTGAGCAGGAAGCTCCCCACTGACATCACTGATGATGTCAGTGCGGCCGCCACAAAACGGTAGGTGTTCTTTAAAGAACGCCTCCATTTTGGAAACCACCCCCCCGGCCCGCTTACCAAACGGGGCGAGCTGTCGATCAACATCGACAGCCGCCCCTTTGGTAACGAGTTCCGGAGCGAGAGAGTTTCTCTGTCGCTCCGGGGCTTGCGCATGCGCAGAGCAGCCGCTGCGCATGCGCAGGAATAACCATCGAGTCGGCTACGAGTGCATCGTTGCTTGCGACCAACTCTGAATGAGGTCCTCAGTGTGGTAAGTCATAGTGTATTTTTACTTTATTTAAAGGATGGCATATCTTTCAGTTAACATTCTCATGCTTCATATATCACACATGCAGGGGAGAGATGTGTGGGATCGGGGGGTGGTAGTGAGAAGGTGGCGCCCCCAGGCATCAGTGGACCGGGCCCGAGATTTCTGTTGCTGGCCCTGCAATGCTGGCTATAGTTAACAAAACACAAATTCACTATAACTTGTGCAAAATGTTCCAACTTAAAGAATTTTTCATAGAACAAAATTAAAAAATTTAAATATATTGGTGTCCTCAGTTTCATCAAACACCTTATCTACTGTGTATAAGAATATCCAGATCTGTAAATGGGTGAAAATGGAAAAAGTCTCAAAATCTTTCAAACAGCAGTGCCGTGGCCCCTGTGGAGTCATGGGGCACTTGCAGGGGTGCCACGGGTTGGTAGTCCAGGTCCAAATCAAATTATTTATGGCCCTAAACCAGTATTTAGGGTAAATTTACTGAAGGTCGATTTGGCATTTTGAGTGATTTGAGGTACAATTTTCATTCGATTTGGATTCGATTTTGGTTTTGAGTATTTACTAAAGGCCAAATCGCATGTAAAATCGGACTTTAAATCGAATTTGGATTCATATCGCCCTCAAATCAACCATCGGAAAAACATTGGTACTTTTACATAGCATAATACACAAAACCCTTATTTACTGTCATTTGATTTGAAATCGTCCTCAAAATCGGACTTCAAATCACTCTTCAAATCCCCAATATAGTAGACCTGCTTCAGGCTTTCGATTTGAGCATGAGCAGGTCGGATTCACACAGATACATGCAGACATCAGTGAGATGCCTGCATGTATCTCACTGTAAAAAGCAACTAAAGAGTTAAATTAAGAAAAAAATTTACGTGAGATCACCCCCCAAAACACAACCAGCCCAGGACTTTGCCAACCCTGGTCTGGTTGACTAAGTACAAGGAAAAAATGACCTAGGGTCTCCCTGTACTTACTGTAGTACAACCAGCACAGGGCTATGGGAAGCAGGGCTGGTTCTGGATTTACATGGAAAAATTTGCATAGGGTATCCCTGTAAGATCCAGAACCAGCCCTGGACCCTTTCTAACGGGGGGCTGATGCCACAGCCAGGGAAGCCCTATCACCGGGCCCCCCAGTAGCAGCATCAGCCCAGACCGTTAGTCAACCCAGGTCAGGGATCCCTGGGGAGTTGGAGAACGCTTCACCATTGAGCACCACTGGTTCCTGATGTAAGGTACCTTAGAGCAGGGACAAGTAATGACATATACTATAAATGTAGTAGTACAGGTTACATAATGGCGTATATTGAACTTGGCTCACTGGAAAAACACCAAACCTGTTTGTAAAGACCGACATTAGGTCAACTGAAACGGAATCAGTATGAGTTACCGCCAACAGCGGAAGCCCGGCAGTGAAGATCCCGACAGGTGAGTATTTTTTCAATTTACTAACCTAACCTCCCCCCCTAACCCTAACCCTCCCTTAGGGGTGCCTAACCCTAACCTCCCCCCCAAATGCCTAACTCTACCCCCCTGTAAGTGCCTGAACCTAACCCCCCTTCCCCGCAGCCTAACCTTAAGTCTCCCGGGGGGGTGCATAACCCTAACCTCCCCCAGGAGGTGCCTAACCCCCCTTCCCCTAGCCTAACCCTAACCTCCCGGGGGGGTGCCCAACCCTAAGTCCCCCCCGGGAGCCGTTAACCTCCCCCCCCGCGCGTCTGTCCGCGCCTGGCTTACCTTTGATCGGTAAGTCGGGTGTCGGGCGCCCAGCGTAGGACTAATGACAGGCGTCGGGATTTCAGTGCCTGTCATTAGACACTTGCCGGGATTAGACAGTTGGGATGCCAACGGTCGGCATTTAATCCATCGGCATCCCGACTACATACCACTGAAACACCCCAGTTTTGGATTACCCAAGAAAGTGCTTTTATGACTTTTGCCCAATAATGATATATCATTTTGGACCAAATAGTCTCTTAGGTTTTTACCTCTGCGGTAACAAGACATTATCCATAGTTATGTAGGGATTTCAAGTCTTTGTCAGTTGTGATAATTGGTCATAAGGCTTTGGTTTGTTGATTGATACAATTGCTCATATGGTTATATTTATTAACCCAAATGTGTCTGTTAGCAACATGACTGTCGCTTTTGTAATTATAAGTCAATAACTTATCAGATGGGATGGCTAACGCTTTTACTTTTGCTTGATCTAAATCGATTTTGTTATAACCCCTCTGGATGAATCTTTCATACATCATGTCTAATTGGTTAATGGCTTCAGCCCGATTCTTAGAAATTCTCAAACCCCCCCACCAAACCTTTACACAATTCTGTCAGTTAGCAGCGCCACCATTTTGTGAGTGACAACAATCTCACTCTGTGAGAGTGTTGAATCTGCAGTTAACCACAGGGTGTGATGGCATACCATAACTGTATTGCACAAAGAACACGTCCATTAAGGCATCAGCCTTCATGAGCGGAATTTCATTGCTTTTTTTAGTTTGAGTGGCAGAAATTCAGTAGGTTTTGTGAAATTTCAGATCATGTCTAAGAAGCCTTAATGAAACATGTGAGGCCGTAAGGTTTTTTGTCTATGAAATTTAATTGCTTTTTTATAATTTATTAACCATCAGGGTTTGGAGAAGCAAACCGGGCTATCTGCAGGGGAGAAGGGCAACAAATTGGTACACTAGAGCTGCTGGATGAGGGGACAGCACACAGGAGGTGTTTTGGGGGTGCAGAGGGAGAGACGGCTACAGGGCTGGGCCGCAGGTATGTGGAGCAGTGGCAGCTTTGGGGGTGCGGAGCAGTGGCAGCAGCGGGGCAGAGCATAGGGGCATCAGCGGTCGACAGAGGGGCTCACCGGCGCTGGGAATGCATCTGAGAAAATAAAATGAATAATCAATGTATCAGTGAGATCCATCCATGCATCTGTGTTAAAAATTGAATATATGTAAAATAAATTTTAAAAAAATTATGACATGCCCCCCCCCCTAAAAACACAACCAGCCCAGGGCTTTTCACTGCCGGTCCTGGTTGTAAAAATACAGGGGACAGTTTGGTTCTGTATTTACCAATATTGTATGATATCTATATACGTCTCCATTGACTACTTTACTGATTAGTGGTTATCATGGTGCTCCTTTAGAAATGTTTAGAGGAACCCGGCAGGGCTGCCCCCTTTTTTTTAACTTAGCAATAGATCCATTATTTCGTATATTAGAAAAGTGTACAGAATTTTAAGGTTGGTTCTAGAGAATTTTAATTAACAGCGTTTGCTGATGATGTTTTGCTATATTTGGATGACCCGAATATTTCTTAAGCCCCTATTTTTCAGATACTGAGGCAATTTGAGACAGTATCAGGGTTCTTGGTGAATATCGAGAAATCGATAGCATTTTGTTTAGGAACACGTCCTACACAGTCCTTAATGGTAGGTGACTCCCCACTGAAATGGACTAGAGACCATTCCACATATCATGGGGTCCGTGTGCCTCGCTGCCTGGGTAATCTTTATTCTTGAAATTACACTTATATTATGAAGGTGATCTCGGATGAACTGGAGTATTATTCCCTTTTCTTATTTGGGACCATCTAATGTAGTTAAGATGGTATCCTATCCAAGACTTATGTACCTCATTCAAGCTCTTCCACTGTTTCTTACAGTCAATGACTTGCAAAGTTTGAATGCAATGTTTAGAAGGTTCAGCTGGCATGGAAAGAGACCAAAAATTAGCTTAGTATAACTGCAGCAGACCAAGGCAAATGGAGGGATACGTTTCCCACACATACGAAGATATAATTGGGCAGCCATGTTTAGATACCTAGCTGATTGGATTCATGACAGTGATATTTACACAAATACCTCAATTGAAAGAGGTTTTTTGGCTGATGGGAGTTTGCTCGCTTTCTTACATCTCCACGACCAGGAAGTACCCCAAATCTAAAAGACAAACCCTTATTGTGGAATACCAGGAAATTATGGCATCTAATCCGGCACCATGCTGGTTTGAATTCTCACAAATTTATTTTTCTTCCATTCCTTGATAATCCCGAATTCCAAGATGGTCTAGCTGGGTATACATTTACATTGTGGCGGGTTGGGGGGATTACTAGTATCGGCTGTTTAGTTAATAGGGACACTAAGCCAATACTATCATTCACAGATGCTGTGGAGAGGTACGCTACCTTAATTGGTCATCCCCTGGCTTTTCTTCAGGCCAAGCATTATATTCATACAGGGGTTAGGCATTTTTCAGTCAAGGATTGGGAAAATCCTATAGATTCACTACTGTCATGCCCTCCTGTTCTTAAAAAAGCTATCTCCCATTATTATGTCTCCTTTCGTTAAGACATGGATCACTCCATCTCCACTACAGGGATGGCACAGTGGCTGCCGCAATCTCCCTCGCTTTTGGTTGATGACTTGATTGCTGCGCTTGCGGTTTCCCGTAAAACATTACCATCGGCTATGTATACCGAAATGTTTCTAAACGTTTTTCACCGAGCATATTTATCTCCGCGGGGGAGTTTCCTTATGAGGCGCTCCTCCTCTCACTCATGTTATCGGGGAGAGGATAATGCAGACCTGTTTCATTGTTTTTGGCTCTGCCCACTGGTTACATGATTCTGGCTTTAGGTCAAACATTATGCTGAAGACAATTTGCTGGGTCTTTTGCCAGTTACCACTAGGATTAGCGGGACAGCGAATGCTCCTAGCTATTAGTGCGGCTGGCCGTAAGGCAATTTTGCAAGAGTGGATTTCCATATCTCCCCCATCATTGTCCCTGTTCAGATCCAAGCTTTTCTATTTGTTCCACATGGATTGGGTAGAAGTGGCTCTCGATAAGGAGCATAAATGGAATGTTTTTTAGTATTTGGGAAAGCTCTTTTTCTACACTGTCTATGGAGATGAGATGCCAAATTCATCATTGTCTCCATAATACCTCCTGATATTTATTACACATAATCGATAATGATCAGCATATTGATCTTGATTCAAATGTTGATAAAGAGGCGGTTGGTGTGGGGTTCTCCCGTGGGGGAGAAAGACTTTGTTTTTATTTAGTTTTGTTTTTTGTGTTATTTATTCAATTCTTTATTTATTAAATTGTATTGGGGTGAATTTATTTTATTTACTCTGTGATCGATCCAAGAATATTTTTTTTATATATATGTCTATGATTATGACTGCAAGACATAATATTCAGCCATGTTTTTTTTTTGTATGTGGTAACTATTTTATATTCTGTGTTTCAATTGTATTGATTTTACATCAATATTGTGTTATCTTCATACAATTCATATGATGCTTCAATAAAAATATAATTCAAATAAAAAATACAGGGGACAAAAAGCATAGGGATCCCCTGTATTAAGCACGTCCAGCATCGGGCTTTTCAAAGCCAGTCCTGGTTGTCAAAATACCAGCACCGGACCCTTTCTAGTGGGGGAGTAATCCCACGGCCAGGGGAACCCTTTCACAGGGGATCCCTGTGGAGCTGGAATCCCCCCCCAATAAAGAGGTCCCCCTCTCCAGGGCACCCAGGCCTAGGTTGTATAGTGTAGTGCGAATATAGAAATTTAAAATATTGTATTTTACAGGTTACCTACAGGTCCCAGCGAGCCTCCTCCGCATACTGGTATTTCGAGAACCACAAGTACCAGCATGCGGGGCATTAAGGGCCCGCTGGTACCTATAGTACACCTGTAAAAGAAATATTAAAATAAAAACAATACACAAAATGTTTTAACAATTTATTTTGCTGCACCTTCATCTGGGGGGCGGCAGCCATGTAGCTCTTTTACGGGGCCGCTGCCGCCCAAGGGCTTCCGGCGTCTTCGCCTGGCGGGCACCAACCCGCCATGGCAGCCACCAATCCAGGGCTTCTGGTGTCCTCTTCACCTAGTGAATGGTAGCCTGCAAGCTCTTTTTCATGGCTGCCACCCACGACGTCTTCTTTCTTCGGCAGCTCTTCAATGCTGTCTCCCCGCAGGTGGACTGCCATGCTGCTGCCTTGCGCTGGCAATGACGTCGCAAGCCATGATTGGCTCTCGGCGGCCATCTTTGAATTTCAAAACTGCGCTGACAGTTGGAAATTTTAATTACACCCAAATCCTCATTTATTTTTTTTCCCCTGAAATTTGGCATGCAGCACCGAGCAGTTCTTACCGCTCATATCAAATTTCAGCTTGGTACATCCAACAGCTTTTGAGGTGTAACCCCTTAAACACCATGCCCTCCATTTTCAATGGAACAATTGAGAAACCGGGGGATTCTGTATACTTTCCGGGGCAGTGGGAGCGCCCGCGAAATGTGGGAGGGTAGGCAAGTATGGCCTTATGCGCACGCCCAAAAAAGGGTGTAGGGCTGTCCAGCCAAAAATGGCAAAGTTTGGAGGTATGCTTTTTAGGGCTCTGAGCCAATGAAATGTATATGAACCAAACATCAGGTTAGTACTGTAATCAGTAATCCAATGTCACAGTGTGAAGAAATCTAGATGCTGCAGATAGAAACTGGCAGTAAACTGGTTGTTAGTAATTGCTGCATGCAACAAGGTGTTACTCGCACAGGTATTATTGAATTGAACAGCGAGTTGATAGCTCCCTTACCCCACTCTTAGTCCACACAGTTTGCCGCCCTTTTTTTTTTTAACAATTTTTATTGAGACATCATACAACAAATATCAGAATATAACAAAATATGTATCACAAATACAATATACAATACAGTCGTCCTGTGTAGCTCAGAGGCGCTGTGTCTCAGCATGGTTGTTGTTATAGATGCAGAGATGCTGTCTTGCAGCATGCACACTGTGGGCAGACTGTGTCTCGAATGCAGCATGGAGCCACCGGTGGTAGTGTTGATGATCACAACTGCTAAAACTGCAACGGACAAATGTAGGTTAGCCTCAGCCAATAACAATCAGCCTGATACTCCCACATGTGTGGTAGAACCTCAATAAGCACAGCTTAGTAGATTATGGCGAGGCTACTTATGTGAGCTTCACAGTCTCCTGGCAACCAGTCCTCTGTACAGACTAGGGGGGGTTATGTAATAGGTAGCGAGCTGCTGCAGGAAGTCCTGAGAGTTCTCCCGTATTTTTAAAGCGGCAATTATTTTATAGGCAAAACCAAGCTGGTTTTGCCTTTAAAATGATTGCTGCTTTAAAAATGCGGGAAGACTCACAGGAATTCCTGCAGCGGCTGCAGCTTGCACCTTAGGCCTCATCATGCAGGTCTTCGTTCTGACTACTGATTGCTGCAGCAGGGGTGCTTATTGGATGTTCCTGGACACTCTGTTGTGGGTTGTAATCAGGGCCTGATTCAGATCCGGATGCAAAGTCAAAGTTTTATGCAAGTGGAGTAATTGTTAGCCATTGTGCATGCACCAGAGTCGCATTGCGCATCTGCAGCGATTGATTAGTGATCAAGCCCACAGAAGAATCCATTGCAAAGTAAGTGACAGGTCATCAGCTTTTAGGGGTTGGCTAGGCAAACGCAGGCATTTCAGGACCATTTATACTAAATTTTTGCATAAATTAGCCATTGCAATCCTCTTTGCAGCAGGAGTGCGCTCAGCGTGTCAGGAAAAAAGTAGTGTATGAGGCAGGTCAGACTTGGCCCAATCTTCCTCAATGTTACCAATGTTTAAGCTGTTGTTCATTGATGGAGGGATATGAGAAAGCAGCAGTGGGCATCCCTATTCTCAGAGAGGTTTTGGAGACATTAGCATATTTTCACTATCCGTGAAAGACAGCAGCTGCGATGACATTTGCGTGTGGATCTGAATCAAGCCCTTGTCCAGATGCATACATGGATTCCTGCTCTGAGCTGCTCAGTGAAATTTTTCTGCCTGTGTCATTTGGAAAGCCTGTTACCTGCTGATATGTCTCTATTGTGAAGCTAACCTGGATTCTTCTAAAGATCTGCTAAGTATCTTGGAACAGTGCAAATTATCTGTGCCTATTAAAAAGAACTGTTTAGCATTTCATTACAGTGCAATACATCTGGAGTACTCTGAAGATCTATTTAATAGCTTGCTGTTGTGTAAATAATTTGTGCTGTTCTGGAAGTACATTATCTGTTAGCAATTCTCTACATGAAAAATACTTGCTATTTAAAAGAACTGTTCAGTATTTTTCTACAAATCATTTACATGTGCATTCAGAAATCTTGTTATTTGTCATTAATTCTTTATTGTGAGAAAACCTGTGCTATATGAAAGAATTGTCCAGAAAAACATTTATCAGTGCTTTTGGGTAAACTGGTGAGCATACTCTTAAGTGCAAATTGGCAGTGCTTTACTGATCGGGCTTGCTGTTCTCTATATAGTTTTAGTATTCTCTGAGGTGTCCTGCTCCCTTTAAATTTATGTGTCTCTGATTTTGAGCTTACACAAGTTAGAGTTGAAGTCCTGGCAGCTACCTAGTACCAGTGAACGATAGTTCTGGAAAAGGGGGTTGTTATAGGTGAAGTACTTGGCAAATGGCTTCTGTAAGCTAAAGGTCACAGCAGGCACTCATTACAACATCAAAGCCTACAAGGAAAGCCATGGCTTTGGCGCAGAAAGTCAATAAGAATCAGCCTGATGTTAGTACCAGCAGTCATAGACACCACTGGCCTTCATCCAATACTCAGCAGGCCATTAATTGCTTGCCTTCCCAATTAGAAATCTTAACAGAATCCAACTAGGCTCAGCTTCAGACTAGAGATGACACAACTCTCTCAGCTGGTATCACTAAACTCCAGCACTAATAGTAATAGTACTAAAAGTACAGTACTCTGTTTCTTTCATGGTGGGAACCAACTACACTCGGTCACGGCCTGTGCTTTCACTGAGTATAACCCATCTTCTCTTGCAGAGATTCCTGGTGAAGTCTGGAATAGGGGGTCTTAGACTGCACACCAGGTATTGAGTTCTGCCAATCCCACACATTGTGTACTCAGCTGTACCTTCGGCATTTGTGCCTACAGTGTAAAACATCTCAGAGTTTTTAGTGGCTACCACCTCTCAGAATATCGCAGTTATACCTCTTTTGGGGAACACGCCACACCCCAATCTGTCAGTTTAGCCATGCTGTAAAATTAGTCTAGCACTGGCCTCTATTTGCTGTAACAAACTTGTCAATGAGATTTTGAAATGACGAGACTATGGATTATTACTTCTACATATTGATGCCAGGCGCACGTTGAATATACTGTATTGTTATTAGGTTATGTTTGAACAATGTTGATCCTTTTTTATATGGCAATAATATTTGTGGTTATGGATGTTAAATAAAGTTGCATTATAACCATCACACATACATTATTTAATGGGCATGAATGGTGTTTTTTTTTATTTACATCCTGGAGACCTACTTTCTGTGCATTCTTGGGTTAATTTTTATGAGGGATGTCAGGTTTTCCTATAAGGGCCACATTCACAAGCCCTCCACAGCACACTCATAGTATTTGTAGGGAAGCCAGCAGTTCCAGCAACAGCAGCCAAATTAGCATGGCTATAATTCTTAGACACCTCTAAATGAGAAGGATGGGGGCAAGGCGGACAGGACAGACATATATCACGGTCCCAGGGAAGCCTGTGGCAATCTGTCTGTTTGCTGGATTATCTGGAGGTCGCAGGGAAAGCTGCAATGTTTGTCCTGGCCATGAGTCCAAGCCAGCTGTCACTCTCCCCCTTACTCATTATCTGGGAGTCTCCAAAAATAGATTTTTGCAGAGAGATTAACAGCAGAGCTTTGTATACACTAACACAACATTCTCGCTGCTAAAATTGCTGTGAGTAGGTTGATTAGGTTAGTTTTAAGATAATAAGAATAATCAATGTCATGAATTACCCTGAAACAATATCAATTTTATCATTAAATAAAAGGATAGAAGGATGGTACTCCTATCTCTTACACATGTCGGGAGACTTTTAAGAAAGTATGTAAAAGAAAAAAAAAGTACTATAACTTACTAGACACAGCTTTATTTTGTATACTGTAGTAAAATAAATAAACAGATTAAATCTAAAGTTACTATTGCTGCAAAGACAACATGGCCAGGAAAAGGAAAGCCCTGCATGAATGTTTCACACCATTTCAAATACAAAGTGTGCGGGGTCAAGACTATGACAACGTAATTGTGTAATCGAATTACAAAGGTTTTCTTGTCTTGTGGCTTTAATACTGCTAGACAAGGAGCATACCATAGTGTCAGAGGGAACGTAGATAGATCTCACAATGGGCCATATTCAATTAGAGGCGAAAAGCCTTTTTCGCCTGGTTTTTTTTTTAGAAAATTTTGCCTAAGAAAAATTCGGTGATTAAATTAGGTGATGCTAAAATAATGTGAAAAGGGTGTGAAAACACCCTTTTTCACTTTATTTTAGTAAAAATAATGTTCATAAATAGAGCCCAGGGATACCAGAAGAAAAAAGCTCATGTACTTGTATGAATTTAGGTAAATGTCCCGTGCATCACACAGACATATATACTCATTTATATAAAATTCAGACGGAGAAGAATAACACTTCAAGCAGGAAATATATAATAAATATATTAAAAAAATAAACACATATAATAGGTATTAAAAAGGGAAGAAAGTAACCGGGTCTTAAAGATCATTGAAAATGTATGTAAGATGTATTGCAGGTCATTGCTAGTTCCAACATATCAAGTGTTGATAAATGTCCATGACAAGACCATGTCAGGACCAGAACTTTTACCTGCAATAAATCTCACTGATCATCAATACTCCAATTAATTACCTCTCTGTTTAGAAACTGCACATACTGTATTGTGTGTGCTATCAAGTATCCATAGAGTGAGTGTATATTTATATATAACTAGCTAATATGCTGGCAGTGCCGGAGTATTTTTTTTTCTCCTTTACGGGAAATGTATCAAACCTTAAGGCTCATATACACTTAATGATATGCTCCATGAGCGATATCGTTACGTGTTTCCCTGCATTGCCGGGCTGAATGTCGTTAACGACAGTGAGCATACACACTGAACAATATCATTCAGTAACGGCACCCTCCCTCATCACCGTACTTGCAGAATCTGACGATATCGTCAGGTTGTCCTGCAAGTACTACCGCGTAAACACTTGCCGATATTGTGAACAATTGAATGATAACGATATCGTAATCGTTCACAATAAAGGCAAGTGTGTATGCAAGATATCGTTAACGATGCGCGCTCCCACAGATCGTTAACGATATCTTTCATCGCCTGAACATGCAGGCCAGCCTGACGATATCATCAGGTTGTGCATGTTCAGGGATGCTGCCGGTGAAGTCACTGAACGATATTGTTAATGATATCGTTCAGTGTATAGGCTCAATGTCGTTAACAACATTGAGCTCGGCAAACACTTAATGATATCGCTAATGGAGCTAATCATTAAGTGTGTATGTGATGAAAGACATTGATAACGGTCCGAGGGAGCGCGCATCGTTAACAATGTCTTGCATGCACATTGGACGATATTGAATTGATGAATGATAACAATATTGTTAGCGTTCATATCGTCTAGTGTGTATGCGGCATTAGAGAGAGATAAAGTGGAGAAGTTGCCCATAGCAAGCAATCAGTTTAGCTAGAACAGTCTATAAAAATTTACTAAGTGCCTGTTTTTAAAACTGCCCGAAACAGACGGCTCTAGATGGCATGATTGTGTCTAAAAAATGTGTATTACTATCAGTCGGTTTGCTGTGTCAGTTGAAAAGGACGGCAATGTGTCTTCGGTTTTGACAGTTCAAATGAAAGCAGGCGACAAAACCGACCAAAAATAGGCCAGAAATAGACCAATATTCCCAGGTGGTTTTCTGTAGGGTAAAACATAAGCCATGTAATTTCTACATGACAAACACCCTATAAACCTGCCTCCACCAGAACAAGCATTGCCACATGGTGAGGGTGTACTTTGGTGGTTGGAGGTAGTCTTCTAGTTTTCTGTGTAGTCTTGTCTGAGATTAAAGTTTGTCTTAAGGGGGGCATCCACTACACGATTTTAGCAGGCGATTGAACGATAACGACGTCGTTATCGTTCAATCGTTTAAAAATCGTTTATAAATCGTGCAGTGTTTGGTCGTTAACGATCAACGATGTGCGCTCCTCTGGTCGTTTGATCGTCTCGTCAGTCGACAGAACATGCAGGTCAATTTCACTTCATCTATTAAAGATAGTTTGCAAATCGTTTGTAAATCGTTTGCAAATGCTTCAGACTGAAAGATAAAATTTCAAGGGAAAAAATCAAGAGAAAATCGTTTACAGATTGGACGGAGTAGATCGTCTAGTGGATGTGCCCCATTAGTTTTTGTCTGGTGTACTTTTTATTTGCTGTCTTGTCAGTGTTTATTTGTGTGTGCCTGTGTTGTGTTTGTGAGTCATACCATTTTCACAAAGTAAAGCCGGGTCGCACCCGGGATACACGGGTCCATCCCGGATCCTGGCTGAGACCCCTTTCAATATTTTTGTTTTGCCAAGACCGAGAATTGCCTACATGGAATGAAGAGGACGTGATCTACGCATAGGAGCAAGTAAGTATGGATTTTTTTTTACAGGTACTCTTTGGATATTCTACTGGACAAGTGGACATGATGGGCTTCAGGGATACATAGGTGTGTATGTGAGATAGTGTGCTTGCATGTATGTTTTAATTAAGGTTTACTTTCTACGGTGTGTGTGTTCTGTGTTTTTTTAATATTGCTTTTGCTGTGGAAATATAGGTACCAGCGGGCCCATAATACCCCGCATGCTGGTACTTGTGGTTGCTGGGAACTGTAGTTCCACAGCAAAAGATAATATTTTTAACTATTTCAAATGCACCACACTACATAATCAACCCGGCACCCACCGGCTAGGGGTGCCAGGGATAGACCCTGGCTATCAGCCTAGGCCTGGGGTGCCCTGGAGAGGGGGTCCCCTTTATTGGGGGGGTCCCCAACTCCCAAGGGATCTCTGGTCTGGGCTGACTAGCGGTCAGGGGTATTGATTTGGCTGGGGGACTCGGTAAAAGGGTTCCCCTGGCTGTGGAATTACCCCCCTGCTAGAGAGAGCTTGGTGCTGGTTATGTATATTACAGGAGACCCCTACGTCGTTTGTCCGCTGTATTTTCATAACCAGCACTTGTTCTCAAAAGCCAGGGGCTGGAGGTGTTTTTTTTTTGGGTGGAGGGAAGCACACTGTTTTTTTTATCTCACTGATCCGTTCATGCATCTGTGTCTAACTTGATTTTTTTTTAACACAGATGCTTGCAGCACGGATCTCACTGATCCGTCCATGCATCTATATCTCTGCTATCACGCACAATCTATAGATCGGCAAATCGTTAGATTGTGCACGATAAATCTTATCACATGTGCAGTTTTTGCTACATATCGTGTCCTGGAGTGCCGGGGAGAGTTTAAGTGAAATCGCTCACGATATTGCATTGTGAGCACATCTAGTGTGAACGCACCTTTAGTGTAGGTTTTGGTTTAGATGGAGGGGTACAGGAGAAGGAGCAGAGAGGACCAACACACATAAACCCTGAGGACCTATCCAGAGCCAGATTTAGACCTCATGGGGCCCTAGGCAAGATACCGGTTTTGGGGCCTCCCTCCCTCAAACAATCCATAGCACTATATTTTCATTCCTAATTCATGCCACTATACAGCACCCTGAAGAAAAGGTCCACCATGGCCGTAAAACGTCGGCTACGGGGTATATTTACTAAAGTGAGAGTTTTTAGAAGTGGAGATATTGCCCATAGCAACCAATCAGATTCTACTTAACATTTAACTAGCACCTTCTAGAAGATAATTGCTAGAAACTGATTGGTTGCTATGGGCATGATCTCCATTTCTAAAAACTGTACTTTAGTAAATGTACCCCTATGTATTTACACTTGATCTTTGCTAGCTATTGTTAAGCTTTTCCAAGTTTCGCCCCGTTGATTGCCCCCTTTATGACTAGACGAGGGATGCCTAAGCCGGAGACTGTTTAAGAGTTCTACATTATTTGTGATGGGTAGCCTAAAGAAGCTGTTGCTAGGCAGATTCTAGTTTGTGAGGTATTTGGTTATCCGTGTGGCGGTGGAGCTTGGTGGCCCGGGCGCGCGCTCGAGTCGAGCATGTGCCCCCGCGTCGGTGGAGGGGGGTGATGACCCCCCTCGAGTCGGGGATTTAGAATCCCCGACAGCGGCAGCGCAGCTGCTGGGCTCACCTCCCGGCGGACCTGGTGTCCATCGCGGCTCTGGTGTTCTCCCTGGCTGCGCGGTGGATGCTGGGGCAGGTGGGGGGTCAGGTGACAGGGTGCATGCCGGGGACAGGGAATCCCCAGCTGTGCTAATAATAAATGATGAAGCGGCGAGTGGCGGGGGGACCCCTGGCCTCTCTGCGGAGGCTTCAGGGCCCTTGCCAGCCGCTACCTCTGCGGGCGCCATCTTAGGGGCTGCGAAGGAGAGCCCTGCGGCTCTTGGGATGGCTGAGCCTGTCAGAATTTTGAATAGGGTGCCACCTGCTGGTTCAGCTGCGTATGTGCAGGCCATGGGCACTGCAAGCTCATGGTCAGCAGGTTATAGTTTGCAACAACAGCCCACTAATTTAAACTCGCTTAATAATTTTGCGGGTTATGTGGTTAACACTTTGCCCGTTAATGCCCCTTGTTTTCAGGCTGTGCCGGCTGTCAGTACGGCTCGGCAGCCATTTTTTCAGTTGTCAGGGTCACATGCGGTCAGTTCGCACTTACCCTCGGTGGTCTCCTCTCCACACGCCGTGCAAACCACTTGGTCCCTAGGAGCGCACCATGTTTTTCCCCAGCATTCCGCTTTTCCCCCCATGACAGTTTCTTACCCCTCTTACACCCCCTCGGCCCCTAATTTTAGCCAGCTCCCCTATGGTCTGCCGAGTCTTTTTGGATCGCAACAGCCGCTTAGCCCACATGGCTCCTGGCACCCTGCTTACGGTTCACCTGGATCCTGGTTGCCAGCTTTTCCCCCGCCAAGCACGCTGCAGCAGAGTTTTCCGCAATCACCAGTGGTTTCCGTCCCTTATTTTAGCCCGATTTCCACATTGAGTCAGAATTTTCTGGTTACGGCACCGCAAGCGCCTCCCATCCCTCCGACCCCACCTCCCCCTCCCCCAACACCAGTTGTCGAGTCATTGTCCTCTGTGGAGGTTAACACGTCTTTTGCCACACCTGATGTTCTCCCTAGTGGTTCAGCAGCCGCTGCGGTATCAGACGCGGTAGTCAGTGGAAGGAGGAACGTGTCTCGGGACGAAGCTGCGGCATCAGGGAGCAATGCCACGGGGACGGCAGGAGTGATATCGGAGGGTTCAGAGCTTCCAGGCCCTTCAGGAACAGGTGAGCATACATCTGCACAGATTTCCAATGACAGTTATTCGTCTGATTCATCTACTAGCAGCGAGTCGTCGGGGTTCCCTAAACGTCCGCGGAAATTAGCAAAATTGATTGCGCACTGCATAGTCAAGAAAGCAGCAAAGAGCAAGGGTCCTGAGAAGATAGCTGCGCCTGCTGAAGTGCCACCATATTCTGATATGGTGCATTGCGCCAATACAGCTATTACGAGGGGTTTAAGGAAGAGAATACGGGAAAAGATAAGAAAGGGGAAATATATTGACATTTTTACTCTCACGGATGACATGAGGCAGGATTGTGAGAAGGCCAAGAAGACAGGTGGCATTGGGGAGAATGCTTTTCGTAGTATTCATCATTGGATGAGGGGTGTTTTAGTGTTTGCGGCTTGTTACCTTGAAACTAGGCCTGGAGAGCACATGAACATGCTTAAATACATTTATCTCGTTCACGATATGTTCTTGGCTTCTCGGGGTTATGTTTGGAGAGATTACGACGAAAAATTCCGTTGTAAACAGGACGGAAATTTGGTCATGCCTTTGGGGGTAAAAGATGTGGAAGTGTGGCTAGAGGTAACCCAGCATAATAAAAATCCATCAGAGAGTCAGTATAAGAAGCCGAGTGGAGTAGGGAAGGGCGGCTCAGGGTACACAGCAAAAGGTAAATGTTTTGCCTTCAATGATGGGAAATGTACTAGAGGGGCGAATTGTCGTTTTCGCCACTCCTGTCGCAATTGTGGGGGAGGACACCCAGCCAAGGATTGCAAGGGCGGGGGTGGTGCTTCCCATTCGGAGCAGCGGAGGAGCTCTGGGGCTAATAAATAGGGCGCCAACACCCATTATTTTGAAAGAACTTAGTAAGTGGTTGACGCGTTATCCTTTGCGGGATGATGCTGAGTTTTTGTTTGAAGGTTTTAATTTAGGTTTTCGTTTACCCATTTCCGTTGCCTTTCAAGTAGTTGCTCGCAGAAATCTCAGGTCGGCGAGGGAGTTACCGCTGGTGGTGCGGCAGAAAGTGGATACGGAGGTTCAATTAGGACATATGTGCGGTCCTTTTGATACAGAACCCCTGCCGGGTTTGTGCATTTCCCCCCTGGGGGTGGTGCCCAAGAAAGTACCCGGCAAATTCCGTTTAATCCAGCATCTGTCTCACCCACGCGGGGGCTCGGTCAATGACGCCATTCCCGAGGAGCTTTGCAGGGTGTTGTATCAGTTGTTTGACGACGCACTCTGTTTGATTCGCAGTTTTGGCCCTGTGGCGTTGATGACAAAGTTAGATATCGAGTCGGCTTTTCGGCTACTGCCACTACACCCCGATTCCATGCGTTATATGGGTTTTAAGTTGGAGGGTAAGTTCTACGTGGATAAATGTCTGTTTCTTGTGTCTATTTTGAGAAATTCAGCACTTTCCTTCACTGGTGCATTGTCGCGGGCACAGGTCATTATGGTGTTGCCCATTATCTAGACGATTTTCTCTTTATAGGTCCAGGAAACAGCAAGATTTGTCAAGAAATTTTGTTTTCAGCCAGCTCGTTGTTTCATGTTTTGGGGGTTCCAGTTGCTCAGGAAAAGACAGAGGGCACCACTTCTTGTTTGGCCTATTTAGGTATTGAAGTCGATACCAGGGCGGGATGCTGCCGCCTCCCGGCAGATAAGGTCCAGAAGCTTTTGGAGCAAATAGAGGAATGTTTGCAGAAAGAAAGGCTCCGGTTGAAGCAGGTGCAATCCCTTTTAGGCTCTTTTAATTTTGCTTGCCGAATTATTCCTATGGGGCGGATTTTTTGCCGTAAGCTTGAGAAATCAACGGCAGGTGTGCTAAAGCCGCATCATACCATTCGCCTCTCTAGGGAAATAAAGGATGATCTACGAGTGTGGTTTTTCTTTTTGTCAAATTTTAACCGGGAACTCATATGGCCTTCTTCTAGGGTTCTTAATTCCACTTTGCAATTATTTACTGATGCGGCTGGTTCTACGGATTTCGGAGCATTTTTCAAGGGGAATGGTGTGTGGCGCATTGGCCACTGTCATGGGTCGCATGGGGTTTCACGGCCAATCTGTTGTTGCTGGAGGTATTTCCAATAATTGTGGCTGTGGAGCTTTGGGCCACCAGATTGGCGAATCAGAGCGTAGTATTTCGATGTGACAATTTGGAGGTAGTACACGCTGTTAACAATCAGCGCTCCTCTTCCCCTGAGGCTTTGCGGCTTCTGAGGCATTTGATGCTGAGGTGTTTGCAGTTTAACATAAATTTTTCAGCAGAACACGTACCAGGGGTGGAGAATGACATAGCGGATGCTTTGTCACGTTTCCATTTTTCTAGGTTTTGCATTTTGGTGCCTGGGTCTGCCCCTATTGGCTTAACATGTCCTCCTTATGTCTGGCAGATTATCGAGCAGGCATAGCTGGACTGGCGCGTAAGTCCTTGGCACCATCTACATTACGGGCATACACATCTGCGTGGCAGGACTGGGAGGCTTACAGGGTTAAGTATGGGGATGCGGGTAAGTCACAGGAGGATTGGCCTTTCGGGTCAACGAGCTGGTGGCGGTTAATAAACGTTCGGAGGTCGCCAGATTGCTGTCCAGAAACGTGCTGATTAAAAAAGAATCAGTTTTGTGTAAAATTCCCCGTTCTAAAACGGATCAGACTGGCCGGGGGAAGTGGGTTTCCCTTAAATCTCATGCCATACCCGACATCTGCCCTTTGCGCCTCGGGGGCCTTTACAGTCAAGCGAAGCCGGTGGGGGGTTGCCAATTTTTAGTTCATGTAGATTCTTCCCCTCTTACGAAAGTTCAGTTTGCGGCGGTTTTTAGGAAATGTTTGCTTGCGTTGGGCTTGAAGAGTGAGGACTATGGTGCTCACTCGTTTCGCATCGGCGCTGCTACGTGCGCTGCGGCTGAAGGAATGCCAGCGGCTGCTATTTAGCAGATGGGGAGGTGGAAATCAGCTGCTTTTAAAAGTTATGTTCGTTGTGATAAGTTGTGATGTTGCGCCTACCCAGAAAAGCTGCTTACCTGTCAGTTTTTGAAAGATTAGCTTTCAAAAACTGGGGGTGTGAAGGGATTTTTTTATTTTTTCCTCCGCGGGGGCCTTAATTACAATTGGCTATACAAGTGGACCACGGGAGGTTTTTTAAGTTTTCTCCTTCGCCTGGGTTTATGTACTAACATTGTATGTCGCATATGTTTTCATTTACATTGGTTTTGGGTTCACAAGTACATTATCTGATGGTTAGGTGTTTTCTTTTTCAGCATCCACGGGCTCTGCGGAGCAAGTATGGCTAGTGGGCCATTCCTATATGTTTTGGGCTGAAAGACACTCCCTAGCTAAAAGAGCGGGTATGCTAATGGGCGGCCGCACAGTGAGATGGTTAGGAGTTCGAGGATTGCATCGGGATTCCCTTTTGGGTCTGCTTTTTGACCATGAGAAGCAATGGGGCCGTCCTGATTGGTTTATACATTTAGGAGGTAATGATGTAGGTCAGATCAAAGGCATCGAGTTGATACTGAGAGTCAGAGAGGATTTGGATAGGGTGTTGTCCCATTGGCCGGGGGTACGTTTAGCATGGTCAGAAATTGTACCCCGTTTTAATTGGAGAGGGTCTGTAGATGTGGTTGCTTTGAACAAAGCCAGAAAGAAGATAAATATTGCAGTGGCTAAGTTGGTGTCGGCTGCCGGGGGTGTTGTAATTAGGCACCCTCTTTTGGTTCTGGAGAATGCCCACTATTTTAGGTCAGATGGGGTACATTTATCACCTTTGGGGATGGGAATTTTTCTTAAAGGTATTTTTTCTGTTTTTGATTAGTTTTTTTTTGTTGTTGGGTGGCAGGCTGCGGTTCATGGAACCTGGCGTGGCAGGAAGGCGCTACTAACCAGCGGCCACATGTGGCGTAAGCGGTCATTGTGAAGCACTTGCTCTTTTGAAGGACGGCGAGTGGGTCCTACCTATGTGGGTTGGACAATCGGGCACTATTCTTTGCGGAAGTGTCCGGACTGTGCCAAAGTAAGGGGCGGTGAGACTTGCACAGCGCAGGTTACGCATTTTTGAGAGGTGGGGGCGTTTTAGTCGTCCCCCAGTTTTTTGTAGTAAGATTTATATGGGCTAGAGCTAGGTAGTGGCAGCGCCTTCTTTTGCCACCCTTTTTAATTAAATTTGCAATTTAGTAAATAAAACCAATTCTAATTTGACCTAAGCTATCGTTGTCTGTGTGGTTATTTCATTTAGAAGTTAAGCTTAGCATAAGAGGTTATTATGTTTTATCACAACATATGTATGAACGCATAAGAGGTTATTATGTTTTATCACAATATATGTATGAACGCCTTAGACTAGACGAGGGATGCCTAAGCCGGAGACTGTTTAAGAGTTCTACATTATTTGTGATGGGTAGCCTAAAGAAGCTGTTGCTAGGCAGATTCTAGTTTGTGAGGTATTTGGTTATCATTTAGGGTTAGCCAATTAAGGTAGTTAGGGGCGTGTACATTTAGGTTGTACTATTTAAGGAGGAATTTGAATAAGGTTCTGCCTCTTTTTCAGTTGGAAGCCCCACCCTCCCTGCCCAAAACCGTGTGTTTGTCTTTATGTTGTTTGTCTTACTAAAATGTATTAGATTAGTGGGCGGGAAGGCGCTACTAACCAGCGGCCACATGTGGCGTAAGCGGTCGTTGTGAAGCACTTGCCCTTTTGAAGGACGGCGAGTGGGTCCTACCTATGTGGGTTGGACAATCGGGCACTATTCTTTGCGGAAGTGTCCGGACTGTGCCAAAGTAAGGGGCGGTGAGACTTGCACAGCGCAGGTTACGCATTTTTGAGAGGTGGGGGCATTTTAGTCGTCCCCCAGTTTTTTGTAGTAAGATTTATATGGGCTAGAGCTAGGTAGTGGTAGCGCCTTCTTTTGCCACCCTTTTTAATTAAATTTGCAATTTAGTAAATAAAACCAATTCTAATTTGACCTAAGCTATCGTTGTCTGTGTGGTTATTTCATTTAGAAGTAAGCTTAGCATAAGAGGTTATTATGTTTTATCACAATATATGTATGAATGCCTTATAGCTCTCACTGCCAGTCCATTCCATATCACACTGACCCACTGCCCTCTCACAGTAATCACTAACTCATCACTGACATCCATCCCTGCTCACTCATTGCCCCCCATAGCACACACACTGACCCAGTTACTGCCCATCTTACTGCAGCACCATATACTGCTCTCTTCACTGCCCTCTCACTGCACCACTTACTGCCCCCTTCACTGCCTAACTCACATCACAGAACCCCTCTCCCCTCTCAGCACCACTCTCCCCTCACAGCACAGACAACTTTCCCCTTTAAGCACAGACCCTCTCCCCCTAACAGCACAGACCCTCTCCCTCTAACAGCACAGAACCTCTCTCTCCTCACAGCACAGACCCCTCTCAGCACAGACCCCACTCAGCACAGATCCCTCTCAACACAGACCATGCTCCCCTCACAGAACCCTTCTCCCCTCACAGCATAGACCCATTCTCAGCACAGTACCTCTCTCCTTACAGCAGACCCCCTTTTCCCTCACAGCACAGACCCCTTCCCCTCTCAGCACAGACCCCCTCCCCTCTCAGCACAGACCCCCTCCCCTCTCAGCACAGACCCTTTTCTCCCACAGCACAGAACCCCTCTCTCCTCACAGAACAGACCACCTCTCCCTTCACAGACCCCTCCTCCCAGCACAGACCCCCCTCACCTCTCAGCACAGACCCCTTACCCTCTCAGCATAGACCCCCCTCACCTCTCAGCACAGACCCTCCCTCACCACAGATCCCACCTCCACTGACAACACAGACTCCTCTGCCCTCACAGCACAGACCTTTCTGCCCTCACAGCATAGACCACTTTAGCAGAGACCCCCCCCCTTTCTCAGCACTGATCCCCCTCCCCTCACAGCTCAGACCTCTTCCCATCCATTCACAGCACCTTTCTCCCCTCCCCGCCAAACTTACCTGCCGGGGACGTTTGTATTAGCGTCGCTGACCTCCATGGGTCCTCGAGTGGCTCTTCCTCTGCCTCCCAGTCAGTGTAAATTGCGGTGTGACATGATGGCATCACATCGCATTATGGAACAGTGCCTCCTGATAGCGCAGGGAGAGGGGTGAGACTGTAGTAACACGTGACTCACCAGGCTCTACTGTACTCATACCCTGCCTAATGATAGAGCTGGCCTGGCCTGCAACTCCTCCTCCTCCTCCCCCGTGCTGCTGCTTACAGATTGCCTGTGTGTGTGCCTCTTCCCCCCCGGATGGTGCGCTGAAAGCAAACAGAGCAGCCAGCAGGTACTTCTACAGGGACGTATTTCAGGGGAGCCCAGCCATGGGCCCCTTCGAATCCATCCCTGGACCCATCCCCAGCCTCACTTCCTAAAAGGAAACCATAACATCCATTAATTTTGTAGCCTCCATTTAGAGTGGTGGTTACCTATATCATATGCAAAATATGATGTTTACAGGATCTTGTAAAATATTATTATTCATTTGTGCATAACTGTACTGTGGTCTTTTAGTTATAAGGAGAGCAGGATTGAATTTAAATATTTATTAATAAAAGTTGTGGCCTAGAGGGTCTGAGAGGCCCCCGTGCCTAATTTATGCAGTATTGAGGGGGTTAATCTAGGAGTGTCCATCATGCGGTTAGCAGTGGGGTGATGTGAAGATTTCCATGACAACCCATGAGGAGCTATAAATAGCACTGAGGCAAGGGGAGTGATAGTCAGTGGTGAGGTGACTGACTGGACAGGCAGAGACCTGTTGGCTCCCCTACATATGGTGAGGGGAAAGGGGGAGCAGTTCCTGAGGTAATGGCCTAAATGAGGGGACAGGCTCCAGCACTGCTAAAACCTGCAGCTGCAGCAGAGATATGTGAGGGAGCATCTGCAGGAGGTGGACTTCAATGTGTGAGGGGAGAGGATCAGTTTATAGCCCCAAAAGCTATTGGTGGGTATATTTGTGGAAGCAGCTGGAGAAAAGGTGCTGACTGGAAGAAATCTGGAGAGGTCAGTACCTGCCCCACTAATGAATGCAGACACTCACATCCTGTTATCTGCTGGTAAATTAGGACACAGCATAAAAACAAAGTAAATATATGTATATATCCCCTCAGCAAACCAAGTTCATAGATATATGAGTCACTAGTGTTATCAGACTTACTGCCCTTTGTCATTTATATAATTCTGTGACAGGATTTTTTAGTACATCAAGTCAGACTACCTCACTAATATTCGTAGGGAGATCAGGTAGCGCATTATAGTGAAGTTACCTCAGGAGAGGAAGTGGTACTAAGCACAGCTCCAGCCAAACCAACTCCCACATACTGAGCCCATACAGAGCTCTGCCTCATTACAGCTATAATAAGGGAACCTCCTATACTGTACCTTCACATACTGAGCCCATACAGAGCTCTGCCTGATTACAGCTATAATAAGGGAACCTCCTATACTGTACCTTCACATACTGAGCCCATACAGAGCTCTGCCTGATTACAGCTATAATAAGGGAACCTCCTATACTGTACCTTCACATACTGAGCCCATACAGAGCTCTGCCTGATTACAGCTATAATAAGGGAACCTCCTATACTGTACCTTCACATACTGAGCCCATACAGAGCTCTGCCTGATTACAGCTATAATAAGGGAACCTCCTATACTGTACCTTCACATACTGAGCCCATACAGAGCTCTGCCTGATTACAGCTATAATAAGGGAACCTCCTATACTGTACCTTCACATACTGAGCCCATACAGAGCTCTGCCTGATTACAGCTATAATAAGGGAACCTCCTATACTGTATCTTCACATACTGAGCCCATACAGAGCTCTGCCTGATTACAGCCAAGGGCAGAACTATGGGAGATAATGGAGGCGCCTGCTGCCGGGCTCCAGCTCTGAAGGGGCACCTCCTCCATTGTTCACAACATATTCATCCCACTTGGGGCTGTAACTATGTACCCAGAGTGTACCGTCACGGCCGCCCAATACATGGCACCCCTTCCCGGCACCTGAGAAGCCATCATACACTAGTGGAGAGCTCCATGTCAGACCATCAGCTGCCGCCTTCATCTTTCTATAGCCTGTCTACATGCATATTGCTACATTACAGTGTCAGCGGCTGTGACCGGGGGGGGGCACCAAATTATAACTTGCCTCCGGGCGTCTGGGATGAACTTACGCCACTGATTACAGCTATAATAAGGGAACCTCCTATACTGTACCTTCACATACTGAGCCCATACAGAGCTCTGCCTGATTACAGCTATAATAAGGGAACCTCCTATACTGTACCTTCACATACTGAGCCCATACAGGGCCCTGCCTGATTACAGCTATAATAAGGGAACCTCCTATACTGTACCTTCACATACTGAGCCCATACAGAGCTCTGCCTGATTACAGCTATAATAAGGGAACCTCCTATACTGTACCTTCACATACTGAGCCCATACAGAGCTCTGCCTGATTACAGCTATAATAAGGGAACCTCCTATACTGTACCTTCACATACTGAGCCCATACAGAGCTCTGCCTGATTACAGCTATAATAAGGGAACCTCCTATACTATACCTTCACATACTGAGCCCATACAGAGCTCTGCCTGATTACAGCTATAATAAGGGAACCTCCTATACTGTACCTTCACATACTGAGCCCATACAGAGCTCTGCCTGATTACAGCTATAATAAGGGAACCTCCTATACTGTACCTTCACATACTGAGCCCATACAGAGCTCTGCCTGATTACAGCCAAGGGCAGAACTATGGGAGACAATGGAGGCGCCTGCTGCCGGGCTCCAGCTCTGAAGGGGCACCTCCTCCATTGTTCACAACATATTCATCCCACTTGGGGCTGTAACTATGTACCCAGAGTGTACCGTCACGGCCGCCCAATACATGGCACCCCTTCCCGGCACCTGAGAAGCCATCATACACTAGTGGAGAGCTCCATGTCAGACCATCAGCTGCCGCCTTCGTCTTTCTATAGCCTGTCTACATGCATATTGCTACATTACAGTGTCAGCGGCTGTGACCGGGGGGGGCACCAAATTATAACTTGCCTCCGGGCGTCTGGGATAAACTTACGCCACTGATTACAGCTATAATAAGGGAACCTCCTATACTGTACCTTCACATACTGAGCCCATACAGAGCTCTGCGTGATTACAGCTATAATAAGGGAACCTCTTATACTGTACCTTCACACACTGAGCCCATACAGACCTCTGCCTGATTACAGCTATAATAAGGGAACCTCCTATACTGTACCTTCACATACTGAGCCCATACAGGGCCCTGCCTGATTACAGCTATAATAAGGGAACCTCCTATACTGTACCTTCACATACTGAGCCCATACAGAGCTCTGCCTGATTACAGCTATAATAAGGGAACCTCCTATACTGTACCTTCACATACTGAGCCCATACAGAGCTCTGCCTGATTACAGCTATAATAAGGGAACCTCCTATACTGTGCCTTCACATACTGAGCCCATACAGAGCTCTGCCTGATTACAGCTATAATAAGGGAACCTCCTATACTGTACCTTCACATACTGAGCCCATACAGAGCTCTGCCTGATTACAGCTATAATAAGGGAACCTCCTATACTGTGCCTTCACATACTGAGCCCATACAGAGCTCTGCCTGATTACAGCTATAATAAGGGAACCTCCTATACTGTACCTTCACATACTGAGCCCATACAGAGCTCTGCCTGATTACAGCCAAGGGCAGAACTATGGGAGACAAAGGAGGCGCCTGCTGCCGGGCTCCAGCTCTGAAGGGGCACCTCCTCCATTGTTCACAACATATTCATCCCACTTGGGGCTGTAACTATGTACCCAGAGTGTACCGTCACGGCCGCCCAATACATGGCACCCCTTCCCGGCACCTGAGAAGCCATCATACACTAGTGGAGAGCTCCATGTCAGACCATCATCTGCCGCCTTCGTCTATCTATAGCCTGTCTACATGCATATTGCTACATTACAGGGTCAGCGGCTGTGACCGGGGGAGGGCACCAAATTATAACTTGCCTCCGGGCGTCTGGGATGAACTTGCGCCACTGATTACAGCTATGATAAGGGAACCTCCTATACTGTACCTTCACATACTGAGCCCATACAGAGCTCTGCGTGATTACAGCTATAATAAGGGAACCTCTTATACTGTACCTTCACATACTGAGCCCATACAGAGCTCTGCCTGATTACAGCTATAATAAGGGAACCTCCTATACTGTACCTTCACATACTGAGCCCATACAGAGCTCTGCCTGATTACAGCTATAATAAGGGAACCTCCTATACTGTACCTTCACATACTGAGCCCATACAGAGCTCTGCCTGATTACAGCTATAATAAGGGAACCTCCTATACTGTGCCTTCACATACTGAGCCCATACAGAGCTCTGCCTGATTACAGCTATAATAAGGGAACCTCTTCTACTGTACCTTCACATACTGAGCCCATACAGAGCTCTGCGTGATTACAGCTATAATAAGGGAACCGCCTATACTGTACCTTCACATACTGAGCCCATACAGAGCTCTGCCTGATTACAGCTATAATAAGGGAACCTCCTATACTGTACCTTCACATACTGAGCCCATACAGAGCTCTGCCTGATTACAGCCAAGGGCAGAACTATGGGATTCAATGGAGGCGCCTGCTGCCGGGCTCCAGCTCTGAAGGGGCACCTCCTCCATTGTTCACAACATATTCATCCCACTTGGGGCTGTAACTATGTACCCAGAGTGTACCGTCACGGCCGCCCAATACATGGCACCCCTTCCCGGCACCTGAGAAGCCATCATACACTAGTGGAGAGCTCCATGTCAGACCATCATCTGCCGCCTTCGTCTATCTATAGCCTGTCTACATGCATATTGCTACATTACAGTGTCAGCGGCTGTGACCGGGGGGGGGGGGGCACCAAATTATAACTTGCCTCCGGGCGTCTGGGATGAATTTACGCCACTGATTACAGCTATGATAAGGGAACCTCCTATACTGTACCTTCACATACTGAGCCCATACAGAGCTCTGCGTGATTACAGCTATAATAAGGGAACCTCCTACACTGTACCTTCACATACTGAGCCCATACAGAGCTCTGCCTGATTAAAGCTATAATAAGGGAACCTCCTATACTGTACCTTCACATACTGAGCCCATACAGAGCTCTGCCTGATTACAGCTATAATAAGGGAAGCTCCTATACTGTACCTTCACATACTGAGCCCATACAGAGCTCTGCCTGATTACAGCTATAATAAGGGAACCTCCTATACTGTACCTTCACATACTGAGCCCATACAGAGCTCTGCCTGATTACAGCTATAATAAGGGAACCTCCTATACTGTACCTTCACATACTGAGCCCATACAGAGCTCTGCCTGATTACAGCTATAATAAGGGAACCTCCTATACTGTACCTTCACATACTGAGCCCATACAGAGCTCTGCCTGATTACAGCTATAATAAGGGAACCTCCTATACTGTACCTTCACATACTGAGCCCATACAGAGCTCTGCCTGATTACAGCCAAGAGCAGAACTATGGGAGACAATGGAGGCGCCTGGTGCCGGGCTCCAGCTCTGAAGGGGCACCTCCTCCATTGTTCACAACATATTCATCCCACTTGGGGCTGTAACTATGTACCCAGAGTGTACCGTCACGGCCGCCCAATACATGGCACCCCTTCCCGGCACCTGAGAAGCCATCATACACTAGTGGAGAGCTCCATGTCAGACCATCAGCTGCCGCCTTCGTCTTTCTATAGCCTGTCTACATGCATATTGCTACATTACAGTGTCAGCGGCTGTGACCGGGGGGGGGCACCAAATTATAACTTGCCTCCGGGCGTCTGGGATGAACTTACGCCACTGATTACAGCTATAATAAGGGAACCTCCTATACTGTACCTTCACATACTGAGCCCATACAGAGCTCTGCGTGATTACAGCTATAATAAGGGAACCTCTTATACTGTACCTTCACATACTGAGCCCATACAGAGCTCTGCCTGATTACAGCTATAATAAGGGAACCTCCTATACTGTACCTTCACATACTGAGCCCATACAGGGCCCTGCCTGATTACAGCTATAATAAGGGAACCTCCTATACTGTACCTTCACATACTGAGCCCATACAGAGCTCTGCCTGATTACAGCTATAATAAGGGAACCTCCTATACTGTGCCTTCACATACTGAGCCCATACAGAGCTCTGCCTGATTACAGCTATAATAAGGGAACCTCCTATACTGTGCCTTCACATACTGAGCCCATACAGAGCTCTGCCTGATTACAGCTATAATAAGGGAACCTCCTATACTGTACCTTCACATACTGAGCCCATACAGAGCTCTGCCTGATTACAGCTATAATAAGGGAACCTCCTATACTGTGCCTTCAGATACTGAGCCCATACAGAGCTCTGCCTGATTACAGCTATAATAAGGGAACCTCCTATACTGTACCTTCACATACTGAGCCCATACAGAGCTCTGCCTGATTACAGCCAAGGGCAGAACTATGGGAGACAATGGAGGCGCCTGCTGCCGGGCTCCAGCTCTGAAGGGGCACCTCCTCCATTGTTCACAACATATTCATCCCACTTGGGGCTGTAACTATGTACCCAGAGTGTACCGTCACGGCCGCCCAATACATGGCACCCCTTCCCGGCACCTGAGAAGCCATCATACACTAGTGGAGAGCTCCATGTCAGACCATCATCTGCCGCCTTCGTCTATCTATAGCCTGTCTACATGCATATTTCTACATTACAGGGTCAGCGGCTGTGACCGGGGGAGGGCACCAAATTATAACTTGCCTCCGGGCGTCTGGGATGAACTTGCGCCACTGATTACAGCTATGATAAGGGAACCTCCTATACTGTACCTTCACATACTGAGCCCATACAGAGCTCTGCGTGATTACAGCTATAATAAGGGAACCTCTTATACTGTACCTTCACATACTGAGCCCATACAGAGCTCTGCCTGATTACAGCTATAATAAGGGAACCTCCTATACTGTACCTTCACATACTGAGCCCATACAGAGCTCTGCCTGATTACAGCTATAATAAGGGAACCTCCTATACTGTACCTTCACATACTGAGCCCATACAGAGCTCTGCCTGATTACAGCTATAATAAGGGAACCTCCTATACTGTGCCTTCACATACTGAGCCCATACAGAGCTCTGCCTGATTACAGCTATAATAAGGGAACCTCTTCTACTGTACCTTCACATACTGAGCCCATACAGAGCTCTGCGTGATTACAGCTATAATAAGGGAACCTCCTATACTGTACCTTCACATACTGAGCCCATACAGAGCTCTGCCTGATTACAGCTATAATAAGGGAACCACCTATACTGTACCTTCACATACTGAGCCCATACAGAGCTCTGCCTGATTACAGCCAAGGGCAGAACTATGGGATTCAATGGAGGCGCCTGCTGCCGGGCTCCAGCTCTGAAGGGGCACCTCCTCCATTGTTCACAACATATTCATCCCACTTGGGGCTGTAACTATGTACCCAGAGTGTACCGTCACGGCCGCCCAATACATGGCACCCCTTCCCGGCACCTGAGAAGCCATCATACACTAGTGGAGAGCTCCATGTCAGACCATCATCTGCCGCCTTCGTCTATCTATAGCCTGTCTACATGCATATTGCTACATTACAGTGTCAGCGGCTGTGACCGGGGGGGGGGGGGCACCAAATTATAACTTGCCTCCGGGCATCTGGGATGAACTTACGCCACTGATTACAGCTATGATAAGGGAACCTCCTATACTGTACCTTCACATGCTGAGTCCATACAGAGCTCTGCGTGATTACAGCTATAATAAGGGAACCTCTTATACTGTACCTTCACATACTGAGCCCATACAGAGCTCTGCCTGATTACAGCTATAATAAGGGAACCTCCTATACTGTACCTTCACATACTGAGCCCATACAGAGCTCTGCCTGATTACAGCTATAATAAGGGAACCTCCTATACTGTACCTTCACATACTGAGCCCATACAGAGCTCTGCCTGATTACAGCTATAATAAGGGAACCTCCTATACTGTGCCTTCACATACTGAGCCCATACAGAGCTCTGCCTGATTACAGCTATAATAAGGGAACCTCTTCTACTGTACCTTCACATACTGAGCCCATACAGAGCTCTGCGTGATTACAGCTATAATAAGGGAACCTCCTATACTGTACCTTCACATACTGAGCCCATACAGAGCTCTGCCTGATTACAGCTATAATAAGGGAACCACCTATACTGTACCTTCACATACTGAGCCCATACAGAGCTCTGCCTGATTACAGCCAAGGGCAGAACTATGGGATTCAATGGAGGCGCCTGCTGCCGGGCTCCAGCTCTGAAGGGGCACCTCCTCCATTGTTCACAACATATTCATCCCACTTGGGGCTGTAACTATGTACCCAGAGTGTACCGTCACGGCCGCCCAATACATGGCACCCCTTCCCGGCACCTGAGAAGCCATCATACACTAGTGGAGAGCTCCATGTCAGACCATCATCTGCCGCCTTCGTCTATCTATAGCCTGTCTACATGCATATTGCTACATTACAGTGTCAGCGGCTGTGACCGGGGGGGGGGGGCACCAAATTATAACTTGCCTCCGGGCATCTGGGATGAACTTACGCCACTGATTACAGCTATGATAAGGGAACCTCCTATACTGTACCTTCACATGCTGAGTCCATACAGAGCTCTGCGTGATTACAGCTATAATAAGGGAACCTCTTATACTGTACCTTCACATACTGAGCCCATACAGAGCTCTGCCTGATTACAGCTATAATAAGGGAACCTCCTATACTGTACCTTCACATACTGAGCCCATACAGAGCTCTGCCTGATTACAGCTATAATAAGGGAACCTCCTATACTGTACCTTCACATACTGAGCCCATACAGAGCTCTGCCTGATTACAGCTATAATAAGGGAACCTCCTATACTGTGCCTTCACATACTGAGCCCATACAGAGCTCTGCCTGATTACAGCTATAATAAGGGAACCTCTTATACTGTACCTTCACATACTGAGCCCATACAGAGCTCTGCGTGATTACAGCTATAATAAGGGAACCTCCTATACTGTACCTTCACATACTGAGCCCATACAGAGCTCTGCCTTATTACAGCTATAATAAGGGAACCTCCTGTACTGTACCTTCACATACTGAGCCCATACAGAGCTCTGCCTGATTACAGCCAAGGGCAGAACTATGGGATTCAATGGAGGCGCCTGCTGCCGGGCTCCAGCTCTGAAGGGGCACCTCCTCCATTGTTCACAACATATTCATCCCACTTGGGGCTGTAACTATGTACCCAGAGTGTACCGTCACGGCCGCCCAATACATGGCACCCCTTCCCGGCACCTGAGAAGCCATCATACACTAGTGGAGAGCTCCATGTCAGACCATCAGCTGCCGCCTTCGTCTATCTATAGCCTGTCTACATGCATATTGCTACATTACAGTGTCAGCGGCTGTGACCGGGGGGGGGCACCAAATTATAACTTGCCTCCGGGCGTCTGGGATGACCTTACGCCACTGATTACAGCTATAATAAGGGAACCTCCTACACTGTACCTTCACATACTGAGCCCATACAGAGCTCTGCCTGATTACAGCTATAATAAGGGAACCTCTTATACTGTACCTTCACATACTGAGCCCATACAGAGCTCTGCCTGATTACAGCTATAATAAGGGAACCTCCTATACTGTACCTTCACATACTGAGCCCATACAGAGCTCTGCCTGATTACAGCTATAATAAGGGAACCTCCTATACTGTACCTTCACATACTGAGCCCATACAGAGCTCTGCCTGATTACAGCTATAATAAGGGAAGCTCCTATACTGTGCCTTCACATACTGAGCCCATACAGAGCTCTGCCTGATTACAGCTATAATAAGGGAAGCTCCTATACTGTGCCTTCACATACTGAGCCCATACAGAGCTCTGCCTGATTACAGCTATAACAAGGGAACCTCCTATACTGTACCTTCACATACTGAGCCCATACAGAGCTCTGCCTGATTACAGCTATAACAAGGGAACCTCTTATACTGTACCTTCACATACTGAGCCCATACAGAGCTCTGCCTGATTACAGCTATAATAAGGGAACCTCCTATACTGTACCTTCACATACTGAGCCCATACAGAGCTCTGCCTGATTACAGCTATAATAAGGGAACCTCCTATACTGTACCTTCACATACTGAGCCCATACAGAGCTCTGCCTGATTACAGCTATAATAAGGGAAGCTCCTATACTGTACCTTCACATACTGAGCCCATACAGAGCTCTGCCTGATTACAGCTATAATAAGGGAACCTCCTATACTGTGCCTTCACATACTGAGCCCATACAGAGCTCTGCCTGATTACAGCTATAATAAAAGAACCTCCTATACTGTGCCTTCACATACTGAGCCCATACAGAGCTCTGCCTGATTACAGCTATAATAAGGGAACCTCCTATACTGTACCTTCACATACTGAGCCCATACAGAGCTCTGCCTGATTACAGCTATAATAAGGGAACCTCCTATACTGTACCTTCACATACTGAGCCCATACAGAGCTCTGCCTGATTACAGCTATAATAAGGGAACCTCCTATACTGTACCTTCACATACTGAGCCCATACAGAGCTCTGCCTGATTACAGCTATAATAAGGGAACCTCCTATACTGTACCTTCACATACTGAGCCCATACAGAGCTCTGCCTGATTACAGCCAAGAGCAGAACTATGGGAGACAATGGAGGCGCCTGCTGCCGGGCTCCAGCTCTGAAGGGGCACCTCCTCCATTGTTCACAACATATTCATCCCACTTGGGGCTGTAACTATGTACCCAGAGTGTACCGTCACGTCCGCCCAATACATGGCACCCCTTCCCAGCACCTGAGAAGCCATCATACACTAGTGGAGAGCTCCATGTCAGACCATCAGCTGCCGCTTTCGTCTATCTATAGCCTGTCTACATGCATATTGCTACATTACAGTGTCAGCGGCTGTGACCGGGGGGGGCACCAAATTATAACTTGCCTCCGGGCGTCTGGGATGAACTTACGCCACTGATTACAGCTATAATAAGGGAACCTCCTATACTGTACCTTCACATACTGAGCCCATACAGAGCTCTGCGTGATTACAGCTATAATAAGGGAACCTCTTATACTGTACCTTCACATCCTGAGCCCATACAGAGCTCTGCCTGATTACAGCTATAATAAGGGAACCTCCTATACTGTGCCTTCACATACTGAGCCCATACAGAGCTCTGCCTGATTACAGCTATAATAAGGGAACCTCCTATACTGTGCTTTCACATACTGAGCCCATACAGAGCTCTGCCTGATTACAGCTATAATAAGGGAACCTCCTATACTGTGCCTTCACATACTGAGCCCATACAGAGCTCTGCCTGATTACAGCTATAATAAGGGAACCTCCTATACTGTACCTTCACATACTGAGCCCATACAGAGCTCTGCCTGATTACAGCTATAATAAGGGAACCTCCTATACTGTACCTTCACATACTGAGCCCATACAGAGCTCTGCCTGATTACAGCTATAATAAGGGAACCTCTTATACTGTACCTTCACATACTGAGCCCATACAGAGCTCTGCCTGATTACAGCTATAATAAGGGAACCTCCTATACTGTACCTTCACATACTGAGCCCATACAGAGCTCTGCCTGATTACAGCTATAATAAGGGAACCTCCTATACTGTACCTTCACATACTGAGCCCATACAGAGCTCTGCCTGATTACAGCTATAATAAGGGAAGCTCCTATACTGTACCTTCACATACTGAGCCCATACAGAGCTCTGCCTGATTACAGCTATAATAAGGGAACCTCCTATACTGTGCCTTCACATACTGAGCCCATACAGAGCTCTGCCTGATTACAGCTATAATAAAATAACCTCCTATACTGTGCCTTCACATACTGAGCCCATACAGAGCTCTGCCTGATTACAGCTATAATAAGGGAACCTCCTATACTGTACCTTCACATACTGAGCCCATACAGAGCTCTGCCTGATTACAGCTATAATAAGGGAACCTCCTATACTGTACCTTCACATACTGAGCCCATACAGAGCTCTGCCTGATTACAGCTATAATAAGGGAACCTCCTATACTGTACCTTCACATACTGAGCCCATACAGAGCTCTGCCTGATTACAGCCAAGGGCAGAACTATGGGAGACAATGGAGGCGCCTGCTGCCGGGCTCCAGCTCTGAAGGGGCACCTCCTCCATTGTTCACAACATATTCATCCCACTTGGGGCTGTAACTATGTACCCAGAGTGTACCGTCACGTCCGCCCAATACATGGCACCCCTTCACAGCACCTGAGAAGCCATCATACACTAGTGGAGAGCTCCATGTCAGACCATCAGCTGCCGCTTTCGTCTATCTATAGCCTGTCTACATGCATATTGCTACATTACAGTGTCAGCGGCTGTGACCGGGGGGGGGGGCACCAAATTATAACTTGCCTCCGGGCGTCTGGGATGAACTTACGCCACTGATTACAGCTATAATAAGGGAACCTCCTATACTGTACCTTCACATACTGAGCCCATACAGAGCTCTGCGTGATTACAGCTATAATAAGGGAACCTCTTATACTGTACCTTCACATACTGAGCCCATACAGAGCTCTGCCTGATTACAGCTATAATAAGGGAACCTCCTATACTGTGCCTTCACATACTGAGCCCATACAGAGCTCTGCCTGATTACAGCTATAATAAGGGAACCTCCTATACTGTGCCTTCACATACTGAGCCCATACAGAGCTCTGCCTGATTACAGCTATAATAAGGGAACCTCCTATACTGTGCCTTCACATACTGAGCCCATACAGAGCTCTGCCTGATTACAGCTATAATAAGGGAACCTCCTATACTGTACCTTCACATACTGAGCCCATACAGAGCTCTGCCTGATTACAGCTATAATAAGGGAACCTCCTATACTGTACCTTCACATACTGAGCCCATACAGAGCTCTGCCTGATTACAGCTATAATAAGGGAACCTCTTATACTGTACCTTTACATACTGAGCCCATACAGAGCTCTGCCTGATTACAGCTATAATAAAATAACCTCCTATACTGTGCCTTCACATACTGAGCCCATACAGAGCTCTGCCTGATTACAGCTATAATAAGGGAACCTCCTATACTGTACCTTCACATACTGAGCCCATACAGAGCTCTGCCTGATTACAGCTATAATAAGGGAACCTCCTATACTGTGCCTTCACATACTGAGCCCATACAGAGCTCTGCCTGATTACAGCTATAATAAGGGAACCTCCTATACTGTGCCTTCACATACTGAGCCCATACAGAGCTCTGCCTGATTACAGCTATAATAAGGGAACCTCCTATACTGTGCCTTCACATACTGAGCCCATACAGAGCTCTGCCTGATTACAGCTATAATAAGGGAACCTCCTATACTGTGCCTTCACATACTGAGCCCATACAGAGCTCTGCCTGATTACAGCTATAATAAGGGAACCTCCTATACTGTGCCTTCACATACTGAGCCCATACAGAGCTCTGCCTGATTACAGCTATAATAAGGGAACCTCCTATACTGTGCCTTCACATACTGAGCCCATACAGAGCTCTGCCTGATTACAGCTATAATAAGGGAACCTCCTATACTGTGCCTTCACATACTGAGCCCATACAGAGCTCTGCCTGATTACAGCTATAACAAGGGAACCTCCTATACTGTGCCTTCACATACTGAGCCCATACAGAGCTCTGCCTGATTACAGCTATAACAAGGGAACCTCCTATACTGTACCTTCACATACTGAGCCCATACAGAGCTCTGCCTGATTATAGCTATAATAAGGGAACCTCCTATACTGTACCTTCACATACTAAGGAATGCACCGTGGAAAAATTATCACTAAACTGCTATTACGGCTGTGGCACCTATGCTATAAAGGAGAAAGACATAGACTTCACACCTATTGATAAGTATATCTTCTTGTGAACACTTTAATATCCACCTATATATACTACAGTATATCCATTCCAACCTACATCCGAGGAGCAGTGAGAACTTCACTTTGGACACAGGACATTTTCTAACGACCATCCCTTCCAAACCTGGTGTGCACCTTTCAAGTCAATTCTACTGAAGGGGGTCCATAAACCAATTCCAAAAGCTAGTGGAGACTGATATTAGACTTCTACTATTATATTTAAAGCAATATCACAATACCTTGGTATTGAAATATTAATAGAGTTATATGTATAGTTATTAGGAAGGGCTGTGTGGCGTGATTAATTAGTTTGAGTCAATTAGCATACGGGAGTAAATTGTATACTCAGCAGGTACAAGGGGAGGTTTCTATTAAGAGATGAAGGGTATCATATAACTAAGTAAGACACTAAGGGGATCAAAGGATCCTATCAGGAGTTGTAAAGCCTAATTAATATAAAGTTCACCAATGTAGATTTATAGGTGTGGCCGTGTAGGATGAAAACTAGAGGGGAATAACTATATTAATTTAGTTAAAGTATCTGAATTATTGTTGTTGTACTATTCAATAACCTTGTATTGCATGATACCATTATTAATCCTAGGTAAATCGCAGAGAAGAAGTGTTCCAGACAAATAAACTATTATTTCTTTTAGTCATAATATTTCTTTTGTGAGTTGTCCTAACATTATAAGAAAGTGTCTTATTACTTAATGTGTTGGTGGGGGACGACCCAAGCCATCCCTTTGAGAATCATTATAAAATAAAGCTTGGGTGGAGGCACATTTTATTGACCCAGTAAGAAAAAGGGTTACAATTTGATGACATTAAGTTTATATTTGAGCATACTTAAAATTAAAATGTTTATTTATTTATTGGTTCTGTGAAAAAAAAATAACACGACAAACAATATATTTTGTAAAGGTACACCAAATGTGGTATACTGGTTTTGTCCAATGTTTTAAACAATATATTTTAGCAGGCAGCGTAAAGCCTATTTTTACAAATATTTCAATTAAACAATTGTTGCCAGTGTAAACATCCATTATGCACCTATCCTATAGGAGGTATCCTTACTGTATTTTTAGTTTCTCAATAACAAAACACAAAGGAAACTCAAACACACATGTCAGTTGGTATGCTATTATTTGGCCAGGTTGGCCGTTGTTTTGTGGTCGGTTTGCAAACCCATACCTCCCAACATGACCCTCTCCACGAGGGACACAATGCTCTGGTCCTGGACTTCCTTAGTAAGAGGTGGGGCTGCAGCGCAGTTCAAAATTCAAATAGGGGAACCACACCAACTGTCATTTCACACACTGCCGAACATCACTGGCTGGGACTCACTGGCAGTTGGTGTGACTCCCCTGTTTGAATTTTGAACTGTGCTGCAGCCCCACCCCTCTTACCAGGGAAGTCCAGGACCAGAGCATTGTGTCCCAACTGGAGAGGGTCATGTTGGGAGGTATGCAAACCGATGGTTAGTAAATCTGCGGTTTGTATACTTGTCTATGTAAAATAAATCTGTTTTTTTCTTTAGTGCTTCAGGGACATAGTTCCGGGTCATCCTCAGGGTCCCATCGGTGTCAGTCTGATGGTTCAACACTATATCGGCCAGTTGAGGGGATGCATAAAAATTGTGTGTTGTGAGGCAATATCCCTAATTGAGTAAGGGCTTCATCAGCGTCATGACTATTTGTGCAAATAATGGTAATTCTTGGTATTCTGCGTCAAGTACAGTCCCTTTGCCTGTACATATATAGTGATGAACCATATATAACAAGATTTTGCTTCACATAACATTTACATTTTTATTCCAAACCTGGATCTTTTGGTTAGTATATACTGCTTCCACCCTAGTCTGTTTTTGTACAGCAGCAGACTTTCGTCAATGGAGACATCTCATTCTGGGGTCAGAATTTCGGGGAAAAGCTTGGTCAAGTATGAATAAAGATGCCATATTTTCTAGATTTTGGGATAGGGGTGGGCATCCTCTTCAGCCTGGTTATCTGATAAATGTAGGAATTTTTTTAACAAGATTAACCATCTGTGGGACATAACTGATGCAAAATATGGCATTATAAGGGCATTCCTCTTAGACCAGTACCTCCACAGCAGAGGTTTTTGTGCCAGGCCTTGCAGTACTAGCAGGGAGATGAATACCAGTATTTTAGCAGTCATTGGGACCCAATCATTGCTCCTTGAAAACTGGCGTGGAGTTGTATTGTGGATGCTCTGTTCAGCATTCCGATTTGTCTTAGCAGTAATTCATTGTACCAATTGGCGGTCAAAGAACAACTTGAAGTAGCCCAGAATTCCACTTTCACATGTGGTTCACCCATAAAGGGAAAACGCAGAGGTGTTATACCACAGTTTTGTGCATCTAAGGCCTTATTCAGCATGTTAGTGCACTGCTGAACGCAGATTCCCAATGGTCAGAATCTGTGCAGGCACCAGACCCGTACTGCGAATGTGCAGTGTGGATCCTGCGTGCTGCTGTTTGTGGCTGGGGAGGGGGCAACGACGGCCTCCGTTTCCCAAAATGGATGCATGTCGCTGCCATTGGGGGGGGGAGGGAAGAGCCCACAGTTTCCGTTGGCTCCATGAGTCACTCAGCGGGCGGAAGTTATTGCAGATTATCCAATTCTGAAATATGAACGGAGGTGATTCTGGTGGTCAGAATGCCGGCGCCAGAATCCCGACACCTGACAGAATCCTGGTGCCAGCATCCCGACCCCTGAAATCCCGAAGGTAAGTAGCGAGGATAGGAAGAGGGTTAGCGTTCGGGTTAGACACTAAGGGGGTTACAGGTTAGGGTTAGGCACTAAGGGGGGAGGGTTAGGTTTAGGGTGCAGGAAGGGGGAGGTTAGGTTTAGGCACTAGGGGGGGAGGTTAGGGTTAGGCACTAGGGGGGAGGTTAGGGTTAGGCACTAGGGGGGGAGGTTAGGGTTAGGCACCGGTGTCAGGATTCTGACTGTCGGAATCCCGAATGCCGACATCCCATACACATCCTGATGCCTCCTGCTTCATAATTGCAAGGATGGAATTGTAAAGCTGCTTGCGTGCAGCTTTCCAATTCTGTCCTATACTGAATCAGGCCCTAGTGAGCAAAATTGGTGCACCTCCTCAAAATCTTCCTCTTCCTGGGTGGCATCCAAAACCATTTCATCTTCATCACTGGAATACATGTCACTTCCAGAATCCGAATTCATATCGCTGATGGACGACATCACAACTCTCTCAGGATAGATAATAAATGTATAATGGCTTTCACCAAAATATGGCTTCTGGTATTTTAATTCGATGATCACAGTCTATGCTGATATAGTTTAGAAAGTGTTATAACTTTTTATAATAATTGTGTCAGGCACTGTAATAAGTAATTGTATCACTTATCTCAATCACTGCTGTGTCTCTCCTCAGCTACACTGTCCCGAGACTCACAGCCCTGTGAGAAAATAAGCCAGCAGCAGCAGCAGCAGGTGATGGACAATCCTCATAGGATTGCCCACCACTGTTGCTGGGAAGAGATAGAGGAGGAGATAGTGTGTAGGTATGAGCAGGGCACACTTGAAGGGGCACCATATGATCTGTGGGGGTGGGGGCAGATATTGGGACTAGGAATGGGCAATCAGCAATAAGGATGAACATCAATATTTCCATTGTATAGTAACTTCAATATTTAGTAGTATCCATTAGTTAGATATATCACAATTCTGCCCCTGTGATATGTATTTCACTGACCGGCACTCATATCAGAGAAACAGGGGCCCCTGGAACTCCTGTACACTACAACTGTGCAAGTGTAGTGATAAATATTGATTCTAATAAATATCAATATTAATATTTTTATATTTTATGTATCATTTTGATTATGGTGATTCCGTACAGGTCAAGAATATCTAAATATCGATATGGGACCGCCATTTGGCCATCCCTAATCTGTAGTTCCATATTGATATTATTGATGGAATGGACAAAATGAAAATGATACATGAAAAAAACAATATACTGTATATATAGTATATACATATATCTTTTTTTTATAAACATCAGTATTTACTAAGACACTTGCACGGTTATAGTCTACAGGAAGTCCTGGGGCTGCTATTCTGATATGAGTGCAGATCAGTGAACGTTATATCGCAGGGGCAGACAAATTAATATAAGTAAGGGCCTGATTCACTATGGAACGCAACTGTGAATGCAATAGTGATTACGCACGCAGTTCAACTGCAATAGTATGCTAATTCATTGTGATTGCAATGCCATATGCAGCACTACATAAAGACGCCCACCTTACCTTACACATCCATAATGTTTTGCAAGACTGCAAAACCATCGGTACAATCGAGTACCAATGCAGCCTCACGAACACTTGCACAAGCCCTGACCTTACTCAGAAATTGCTAACTTCCACGTACGCTCTTAGGCCTCAGGCTGCGTAGGCCATTGCAGTGAATAATTTAGGCACGCCCCTGCAACGGCGTTCAAACGCACTGGTATGCCTGCGTTTGCCCGTCCACCCCCCCCCCGTCACCACCCACAAATGGCACTTCCTGTCAATCGCTCTGCTATGGGTCTGTGTAGTCATTGCGATTGCAGTCCTGATCGCAATGGCTAATTCGTAATCGCAGTTGTGTATGGTAGTGAATCAGGCCCTAAGCTATTAGAAGGGGGAAAAAAAAAAAGTAAAACATTGATGTTTTCGATTTATAATTTGTTATATATGGATTATGCAATATATTGGTGGTGATGGGATGACACACTGGTAGGGATTGCCATCGGTAGGTTAACCATCAATAGTCACCATCGATGGTACCATTGGTGGCTAACTTTGAGTTATGAAACCATTGATGGGAAACCATCAATGGTTTCAACCACTGATGGTCATCCCTGCTCTCTGGCTCAAAGGGCAGCAGACCAATCACAGTCAGAGGGCGGGGCTTTGTGGGTCACATCAGGTGGGGGAGCTGGATGTGATTAATGTTAAATCCTGACGATACTGTACTTAATTTCTTATTGCAGCAATAAGAAATTATAATTATCGGGACCAAATCCTTGACAACCTTCCAGCAGTTAAGTCCCACTAAGAATTGTCTGCGTTCACAGGTATCTGCGAATTCTCCGCGCAATTAGGGAGTCTACTGGCTAATCCTTGAGAGTAGGTAACTATGTGATACATACTATATATGTATAGGTTGTTTTTTTCTTTTAAAATGATATATAATTTTAGAAGGAAAGGGTAGTTAGGGAGATATATCAAATATATAATATACATTTTAGTAACATTATTGATCCAGGGAAAATCTGATTGTCGTTGTTGGAGTAAAGAAATAATTTATTTTGACCTAATGATATTAGGCACAATTTATGGATTGGTTGCAATGCAGTGGGGCCCGGCAAAGTCTGCAGTAATGGTGTGTGCTGGTAATTGTGTGATTAACGAGAGGAGGGAAGAAAGGAGAGTAATGGATAGTATAGACAGTGGATATATTGAAACTGCCTGGGTGTGTTCTGTTAAACTAAGCTGTTGTTTTATTTGCACTATTCTAGTCACCCTATACCATTTAACCATTATTCTTCCTACAGTACATAAATGTAATTCTAAAACAATGAGGTCCTTATTGGCTCAGTCAATACTGTTGTTCACGGACATATCGGGTGTACACCCCCGCCCATGCACTCGCTATATATTGCTCTTTGATAGAACAAACAATATATTGGCAAGTGTGTACCCAGCATTAATCTTAAAATGTCTATGCTATTTATTGTGAGGCAACGCACACATACTGTACTATAATAAATGGTAGGAGGAAAAAACTAAATTAAGAAGAAAAAATAAAATCTAAAAAAACCCCAACAAAATAAATAATACAATCTAGGCATTACAATGATCAGGCTAGATGGGGCAACTGGTTATAATGGTTTACATCTACATCTAGTGTTCATTCTAGCATTCTGCACCTGTCACAACCCAACCTCTTTACTGCCTGGGGTGTTGCTCTCTGCTCTGGTGCTTCTAGCACACTCAGCTGCTGCAACAAACTGCTGAGATACAGATCAGAGGGCCTGATTCAGCAAGGATCGTAACTGTGATTACGCAATCTGCCGATTGTTGCGTTCTGTGCTTGCGTATGCATCGCAGTATGCGTGCGCGAACACTCCACTGTGATCACTACGCAGACCCATCGCACAGTGATTGACAGGAAGTACCATTTTGGAGTGGTGACAGGGGTGGTCGGCGAAGCACAGGTGTGCCAGTGCGTTTTAACGCTGTTGCATGGGCCCTGTGATACCATACGTAGCTTATGTAGTCACTGCGTGCGACGGGGTTAGCAATTACTGAGTAAGGTTAGAGCTTGTGCAAGTGTGCGTGAGGTTGCGATTGTGTGGCATAGCGATCGCAGAGGATTAGCATATGTTCGTGAGACTGCGTGCGTAATCGATATTGCTTTCGTAGTTGCAATCCATACTGAATCAGGCCAAGTGTGCTAGAAGCACCAGAGCAGAGAGCGACACACAGGCAGGAAAGAGGAACTGCATGGGTTGTGACAGGTGCAGGGTGCTGGAATGAAGACTAAGGGGTCTAGATCAGTGATTCCCAACCTCGGTCCTCAAGGACACTAACAGTCCTGGTTTTAGTGATATCCATGATTGTGCACAGATGGTTAAATCAAAATAACCGAGTCACTAATTAAGTCACTTGTGCTCAAGTATGGCTTCGCTAAAACCTGGACTGTTAGTGTGCCTTGAGGACCGTGGTTGGGAACCCCTGGTCTAGATACTAAGCAGTGTTAGGAGACAGAGTGAAAAGTGATAAGGTGCCAGCCAATCAGCTCCCAACTGTCATTTTTCAAACACAGCCTGTGAGATAACAGTTGTGAGCTGATTGGCTGGCACCTTATCACTTTTCACTCTGTCTCCTAACACTTAGTAAATAGACCCCATAAGCTGCATACACACACAACGATTTTTTTGAACGATTATCGTTAATCGATATCGTTTAACGATAATTGTTTGAAAAAAATCGTTCACTTTCTGAGTCAAACGATAAACGATTTTCGTTCATGCGCATTCATGTTTGTAGTTCAGTCAGACTTGTCAACTCAACGATTTTCATTAAGGGAATATGCAAAAATCGTTTGTAGTTCAAAAAAATCGTTCATTACACTTTAAATAATCTTACAGATAATCTGACATAAAATCGTTCATAAAATCGTTCATAAAATCGTTGGTAACAAAATCGTTGTGTGTGTATGCAGCTTAATGGTGGGTACACACTGGGCGATATTACTGAGCAACTGCACGATTACGACATCGTAATCGTGCAATCGCTCAGTAATCATGCACAAATCGTGCACACTTATGTCGGAAACGACCAGCGATGCGCACTCCCGCTGGTCGTTTCCGACATTGTCCATCGCTTGAACATGCAGCACAATCTGACGATGTCGTCAGGTTGCTGCATGTTCGGGAATGGGGGAAGAGAGCCCGGCGCTGAACGATATCGTTAATGATATCGTTCAGCGGCTGTGCTCAATGTCATGAACAACATTGAGCACAGCCTGCCGGGGACACACTACTCGATATCGCTCAGGGAGCATATCGTGTAGCATGTACGCACCTTAAGTCAATAGTCCTGTTACCACTCATTTAATGTAATTCTTAATATAACAATTGTTTATTATTCTAACCACCCTGCACAATGGAGGCATGATTCAGAGGTGGAAGCTGTTGTTGCATCGGACACCAACGGATGGTGTTTTCTGTCTGCAATTGTGCCCCGATGGTTACCGCCGGGGGATACAAAGTGATTTTGTACGTAGAGGTGGAATTTCAGTGGGTGGTAACAGGGAGGTGGCAAAGAAGATGCTGCTGTGTTACGGTCCGCGACTGACTTTTTCCGCAGTTGCACGGATATCGGCGGCCAAGTTCAGAAGGACATTCTGCGCCTCCATGGTGCTGGTGCGATGGTGTGTCTGTTTAAGCAAAGTGAAGGATTAGCATGGCAGTCAGTGAGCATCTCTGTACGAATTTAATCGGCTGCGCCATTAGCATAAAGCCACGACAACGATGCGTTAAAAGTCACAGTCGCGCTGGCATTAGCGCCCACCTCTGAATCTTGCCCTGTGTCTCGCCATGACGCAGCATTCCTTCCCACTCAAATGGCTTAGATGTTCTTCAGTTGCTCTCTATCTATTGCATCCCAGTATATACTACTTACCAATAAATATGTTACTACGAAGATAGGAGAATAAATTAAGAGATAATTACAGTTAAGCTGGGTTTGGTAATTAGACAATCCATACTTCATGGTGTTTTAAAGACATCAGGGCGGCTACGGTAGTGAGGCAAGCTTATCTTAGCTGAGTTAATTATACTATAGTGTAAAGTTTCAGTGTCACATTTGAATACAATGTCCAGTGACATGACCATTGGACATCATTGTAATACATTTATTTCCCGTTTAATTACAGTTTTAAGTACAGAATACAGAACAGTTGCAGATACTGCAAACAGCATTTAGCATAAATAACAAATAAAATGGCAATGTCTAATTGTGCATTATGGGGCTCATTTCATGGTGGATGCATATGCCCTCCCAATGTACATAGAGAAATAAGCGTATTTACAGGCATATGATGAGTCGGACGCATCTCCAGTAACATTCAGCTTAAAAACAATAGCATAAGTGTCTATACTTCTGTGAACAGTGGGCCTGATTCAGACTCAGTCGCTAACCTGCGAACGCTTGCTAGGGGCGATTATCGCACATCTGCATGCGTATGCATCAAAGTACGCATGTGCGAACCAGTCACTGCGGCCGAGAATCGTGCGCTCGTAGTACAAAGACTGGACGCTAATTTGAGTGACAGCGCCATTTGTGGGTGGTGACAGGAGAAGGTGAACGGGGGAGTGGTGGTGCGAACGCAGGTGTGCCTGAGTGTCAAAATGGATTTTTATGGGTGTGCATAATTAGCAAAGTAGTGTCATTGTACACGTCACTTGGCTGTATTTTAGCCTGAACTGATCGCAGTGCTTGCAGTGGGGAAAGGGCTACCTCAAGTGCTGCGAGCATTTCCGATGGGTCTCGATGTTACCGATTAATCACACACTTCCTGGAGATGACGTGAGAAAGGTCGGCGGCTTTATACTCATGCGTACGCTCACTGCCGTCGTCCTCAAAGAAATAGAGGGCGTCCTTAAGCCAGACAGTGCGATCATGGGATTTGCAGATCAGGCCCCTTTTGGCAGCGAGCGAGCGCAGATTAGCGACCGGGTCTGAATCAGGCCCTGTGTGTATACTTAGGAGAATATTTAATAAAGTGTTGGGGGTTTAGAAGTGGAGATGTTGCCCATAGCAACCAATCAGATTCTACTTAACATTTATCTAGCACAGGGGTGGGTAATAAGCGGCCCTCCAGCTGTTGTTGAACTACACATCCCAGCATGCCTTGCAACAGTTTTAGCATGGCCAAATAGCTAAACTGTAGCAGGGCATGCTGGCATGTGTAGTTCTACAACAGCTGGGGGGGCCACTTATTGCCCACCCCTAATCTAGCACCTTCTAGAAGATAATACCTAAAATCTGATTGGTTGCTATAAGCAACATCTCCACTTCTTTAAACCAGGACCTAGTAAATATACCCCTTATACACAACAATAGTGTAGAGATACAGTAGATATATGGCTTGACAGTGTTAATAAATGCTAAAGTCATATTACCCTATTGGTACACAAAACAATTATATGATAAAATTTAGAGATGAGCAGGTTCGGATCTCAGAGATCCAAACCCACCAAAATTTCGGGGATCTGGGGCGATACGAGCTAAGCTCGTATCTCCCTGCCTGCCCCGGATCCCTCACCTGAGGCAAAACCTCGCGACCCTGCTGTCGGGTCGCGAGGTTTTGTATTGAGTGGGCTTAACGCTGATTGCCTGTCATGGCTCTCAGCCAATCAGCGTTAAGCCCATTGAAAATGCACACAGAAGAAAAAGAGGATGGTGCCTGCCATCCCCCGACCCTGACACCGCCGGCACCCCCACTGGCAGCATCCCCCGCTGCCGACCCCACTGCTGCCGACACTGCCGGCACCCCTGCACTGCTGCTCCACGTACTGAGGACACTGTCAGCGACCCCCACACTGCCGACACTCCCACACTGAGGACACCACTGGCACCCCTGCACTGCCGACCCCACCGGCACCCTGCATTGAGAACACCCCTGCACTGTCGACATAGTCAGCAAACCTGCACTGAGCACACCGCTGGCACCCCCACTCTGCTGACACCGCCGGTACACTTCACTGAGAACACTGCCAGCACCGCAGCACTGCCATTCCATGTACTGAGGACACTGCCAGCAACCCCCACACTGCCGACACAGTCAGCAAACCTGCACTGAGCACACCGCTGGCACCCCCACTCTGCTGACACCGCCGGTACACTTCACTGAGAACACTGCCAGCACCGCAGCACTGCCATTCCATGTACTGAGGACACCGTCAGCAACCCCGCTCTGCCGACACTGCTGTCACAGTAAGTGCACTATTGGTGTATCCAACCCACACTGTATCCATGTTGGATATTAGAAACTGAACTGCCACATGTTAGTGCCACCCACTGTGTCACTTAGCTTAGTCAGCCAACTAGCTGGATGCAACCTTTTGGCCTTAACTAGATGAAGCAAATAATATTGTGAGGTGATCAAAATTGATTGGAAATTACTGGAAATAAATGTTATTGAGGTTAATTATACTGTAGGAACAAAAACAGGCCCATTTTATATGATTTTAGCTGTTTTTATGATTTTTTAAGAAAAAATCTAGATCCAAAACCAAAACACGGAGGTGAGGTTTTGGCAAAACCAATACATATCCAAAACCAGGGGGGATCTAGATCCAAAACCAAGATCAAAACATGAGGGTCGGCGCACATCTCTAATAAAATTTCACATACATGAGAGAGAATAGTGCCTGAACAGTGTTATTATTAAATGCAAAATTATCATTTACAATATAACATGTAAATAAATGAAAACACATATTCAAAACACAAGTAAGTAATCAAATGTGATTTTTTTTTCCCTATGTAGTAATTTAAATGGAAATGTTGTATGTATACCAGATCGGGAGGTCAAAAAGCAATCAGCCAATAAAAAGTGACTATAGGGCCTTATGTAAGAGTCGCATGCAAAGTAGCGGCAGTTACGGGCAGCCGCGGAAGCCTGATACTACCTTATGCTCATGCGGGAATCCGTGGGGCTAATGTAGAAGTTTGTGTATCTGCAAGTCAAAAGCCGTGCCACCCATTGATTTACACCAGCTGTTGCAACTATCATTAGTATCTGCACGTGCACCAGCCCCATGCCATGTGCAAGAGATCCATCAGAAACAGGCTACCCTTCTCCGTGCGCATAAATCAGAAGCGCACAGAGATTTTGTTACACAGCCACAACACTCTGATGACACCCCCACAACTCAGGATGGTTGCATGTGATCCCATTGTCACCGCCCAGTTCCTGCCCTGAAATGCTTGATCCGGCCAAGTCCCGTCTGACTCAGAATAGGAAGGGCATATGCAAAAACATGTAAACTCTGTGAGAGCTGAAATCTCTCTGGGGCTTGCGGCAATGAGACACTACCACAAGGATCTCGTCGCAAGCTCGATGGTCGCGATGGTCTTGACCATCGCGACCATCTTCCTGGCCGCTCGCTATAGCTGTGGGTGGTCACCCACAGCTATGCGAGTGGCCAGGAGGCCGTTCAAAAAAAAAATAGCCCGGCCCCGACTCAGAGCGAGCGCTCTGTCAGAGCGTCCGGCTCTGAATCAGGGCCACTGTTCGTTGCGGAAACATGTCGCCACAAAAATAAAAAATAATAAATATAAATTTGTCTCCTTAAATTAAGACAATTATACTGAAATTGAAAACTTGGAATACAGTATAGAGAAAATGGCATTGCGCAGTACCAAAAGTGTGCACTGTAAGAATTATTACTAAAACTTTTTTAAAATAGAGCAATAGTAAGGACTAAGGACACGTTAATAAAGGACTAAGGACACGTTAATAAAAACACCTTAATAGGATTTCAGGTCATTTTAAAATATATATATATATATCTGTACAGACGCTTATATGTATGGTGCCATGGGAAGCTTGGGAGAGATTATTCATATTTCTTGAAATGTAACCGGAGACCCAGCAGTACCAGACACACCAGTCTTGTTAAGCTGAGACCCACAGTATTGCTGATAAAGAGCTGAGAAGCTGGTTTAAGTCTATTGGGAAATCAAACTGGTCAAGGCTCACGGGTAATGTGAAGAGAGATTGGCGCAGTATGAATAGAACGTCACTTTGATGTACTGTGCTCCTCAAGCTGATTGGCAGGGAGGAAGATCTGTCAGTAAAAACGACTAGCCAGGACTGCTCCATTTCATGTAATTAGAGAAAAATCATTGTTGTTGGGGATGAGGGAGGGAAAAGCGGAGGAATTGATTTTGAGCAAATGAACTGTCGCTCTCCCATTCAACATATACTCTCGTGTAGATCATGTTAGGTCTCTGTTTACCTGGCTCTAATTGGATATTTAAGGCAGGCAAGGCCTGCAGCGATTTAACAGCAGTATGTCAATATACAGTATATATATATATATATATATGTATGTATAGAGTGCAGTACTAGATGAAGTTTATTTTTACTGCAGTTTATTCTCAAATAACATTCATAGACTCTAAGATAATATTCCCCATAAAGTCATATATTACCATCATGAGAGCTAATATAAGAGAGGATTGCAGAGCCTCCAAGATGAAGGATGGCAACACCTTTCTCCATGGTGCTGTTGCAAGGGATGGTACATTGGATCTCCCCTGTCCCTGGCAGATGCAATGTAGTGGATATTATAGGCGAGACCGTGGCATTTGCTTATGAGGTTTGATATAGAATATGCTATTTTTCTCTGAGGGAGTTGTATACTAATGAATCAGATATACTAATGACAATTTAATAATTAGCTACTATTATTATTATTATTATTATTATTATTTTTAAAACTTGCAAATTGTAATAAAATATAATTATTTTAGGACTCTAAACTCATGATGCTTCTATAAAAGGAAAAAGATTTGAAATAGAAAAAAATTTCAAACTTATTTTCACTTAAGATATTTGTAATTCTTGACATCATGCTATATAACTCTTACCAACATAATACAGTAATACAAATGGTACAAACCATAGGCAAATACCATATATTTGTGCTTTGTGTGGTTTTTCTTAAGCTTGGTCTATTGTGTTGTAAGTATCTCACATTACTGCCTATTGTATTTTATGCTGATGTTTCCCAACAAGTATGTATAGAGGGTGTGCCACACTTTTGCTTAGAGGGATCTTCATCCCAGACCACTTTATGCCATGTGGTCTAAGGAGGAGATGTGTGATAAAAACACTTCAACGCTGATGAAATCTTCTATAATTGAGATGAAACGTGTTATATAGTAATTGCTGAGATACTATCTTTGACATTCTTCCATCTGGAGGAACACTAATCTGATTTATTTGTGCTAAAAGAGCTTCAACTATGTATATGGTTGGTGCCATTTCTATTCACAGCAACACAGCTGCAAAAAGTGATGCGACGGGATGAGTCCCAGTAAGCAACCAATAAGTAAGTAAGCTATCAATCACTGTATACCTTCCACCTTATGCTATCTGCACTTAATAAGGAACTGTTTTTTCAGGGTTGACTGCCTATGCACAATAATAACATTTTGGATCCTTCCAGATATTTACATTATTAACTTCAAGCGCTACTACTGCGCCAATGGTTCCATTTGTACATAGTGTGTAATGGCACATTTACAAACTGTTACTTTTTCATTGCTGGAACAAAATTACCATCTGGTGTGCTACAGAGTCTTAAGGGTATATTTATTATAGTGCAGGTTTTTAGAAGTTGAGATGTTGCCCATAGCAACCATTCAGATTCTAGCCATTATCTTCTATAAGGTGCTAGATAAATGTTTCGTAGAATATACCCCGCAGAATCTTCCATTCCTTGCTAATGTTGGTCATATTATTCCCACATTGATCATGGAGGTTTATATACATTTAATTACTGCCAAATTTGTTTGAATAAACTGTGTGTCACGACTCTAGGAAAGTTGGCCTCCTGTGATGAATCAGACCGTGGACTGGGACCGTGGTAGCAGGAACTGAGGTGGTTTCAGATAGCTTTTCCTCATAGGAAAAATAAGATTAGAATCCAAGTTGATGTTAAGAATGTGAGGTTTATAGAACAAACAGAGGGCTGCTGGGAACATGGGTAGAATCAGAACTAATAGTCCAGAATGAAAGCAAATGATAAGCACGTGAGTCTTGAGAATCTGTGATGAGAAGATAGCAGCGTATAAGGCGTAGAACGACTGGTAGGAACTCCACGACAAGCAGGACACTAGTCAGATGACGTTGAATTATCCTCAATAGACGAATGCAGGAATCCTGAGTACGAGTCACCGGGATTCGCCCAGCAAGACGAGATGGGAATCCTAGGTCAAAAGTATAGAGGTATATCCAGCTAGACTGTGATGACTTTGGTTTGCGATGAGTGTGGGTCTTTGAGTACACAAAGGTGTGTCGAACTCCGGGTGTAGTACACTGAGATGCGCCACTGGGATATGGACGAAATGTGCAGGTGCGCGTCTATAGGTGACTTGGGTTAGTACCAGGAGTAGCGTCTTTAGGCAAGAGAACAGGACACGGGGATACGTAGGAAGTCTAAGACATGAAGGTCTCAGGAGCCAAATACTAGGACTTGAGAAGACGTTGTACAGGCACTGAATGAGCATCCAAGAAGGGTTTATATATGTAGTGCCTGTTGCTGATTGGTGACTGACTCCCAGCTGACCAGAGGACCAGAATTGACTGGTGGACCCTGGTACAAACGGCTACAGCAAGATGGCCGTGCCCATGAACTGAAGAACCCACCGGCAACCCTGTAGGATGATGTCACACTGCACGAGGGACGCTAGTCAGCATGGAGGGGAAGACCTGCGTCTGGAGTGTTGCCATGAAGATGACTGGCAGCCGCCCCGACCCAGGAACCAGAGACCGGAGGTAAGTAGCGCAGCTGACTGGGCTCTGCATTGGGACCCGGTAAAGCGTTCCTGACAGTACCCACTCTTTTAAGGGTGGCCTCCGGATGCCCCTTAGGCTTCAGTGTAAATCTCAAATGGAAGTTGTGCACCATTCTAGAAGCAGGTACATCTGCCGCTTTGATCCAGAACCTCTCTTCAGGATCATACCCCTTCCAATCCACGAGATATTGTAATTGACCTTGGTGCCAAAATCTTCACAATCTCAAACTCTACTCCTCGGGCAGTTTGCACAGGTGGAGTCGTGGGAATCTTTGCATGAAAAAGATTAAGTATTAATGGTTTGAGCAGAGAGACATGGAAAGCATTTGGAATTCGGAGATTAGGAGGAAGATGTAACTTACATGCCACAGGGTTAATGACCTGTTTGAACCAGAATGACCCAACCAACTGTAATATCGAGATTAAACCTTGGTACAATCCTGCCTATACCTTCTAAATCCTGTCTTTACCTTCTAAATCCTGCCTATACCTTCTAAAATTGTCGCTATTAGCGTAATGAGTCATACAGTAAATAAATGCCTTCAGACTTTGAATGTGTTTCCAACGCACAAAAGGTTATTATTCAACATAAAAACAGTAGGTTACATGCTGTGATCTAAAGACAATTTAGCGCAAATAAATCATACAGACCCAATGTACAGTTGTTATATATGCACGCGCTCTGGCCCAGATACCGGCATCAGCAAGAAACGTCTGTCAACAGCATCAGCAAGAAGACTCCCCACTGGGGTCAGAGAGTGCACATATATACCCTTGCAGGGATTTGGATATACAATAGATAAGTTTGGCATGATTCCATTGGTTCTTCTTAAAGGTGTCTTGGTTACAGGGTCGTTTATTGGACAATTTTAAATAGACACAACTGCCTCCAACCGCCCTTTGTATCCTTTTTCCCCCTGCATGCAAATCTAAGCTGCTAACATTACAGAGTAAATTTTTAATGTTTTAACTCTCTATAGTCCATAGTTTGCAGACGCAGGTTCCGATCTTCTCAGTGATGGTACCGGGAATCTGTGGAGACACAGTGGATCAGTACAACACCAGACACAGTCTGCTTACCATGTACTAAACCTTAGATATCAAATAACCTTTATTACACAACATTAATAATCCCTGAATAAACCTTGAATATTACACTTTAGTACTAGGGAACCTTTCATGTAATTTGTGTATGTGTAAGTGTAAGAGAATATTGCATACAGTTGCTAATATGCATGGTGCGTTTATTTGTAGAGTGAAACAGCGCACATGTGTGTGTAATGTGTGTTGTTTATGCATGTGCGCCTATGATGGATTTTATATATATATATATATATATATATTGTGACACAGTTAGGTTAGGGGGTCCCTCTCCTGGGTAGAGGACTCCTTCACACACACACAGCAGCAGGAAAGCAGCACACCAGTCTGGATGCAAGTACAAGCTGGTCGGCGCCAGTCTTTATTGTACAATGTCAGAAACATAAAGAAAACATAAATATAAATCCTAGCCCTGTCGGGGCACTAACTTCACAGGTAGTTCCCTCACTACCAGAACCTGGCAGGGCCTAATGCCCTCGCCAGCAACAAAAGCACAGCACAACACTCACAGTTAGGTATCCAAGTGTCTCTGAGCAAACTCCCTGTCTGCTCTCCCAGGTGAGACAATCAGCCCTCAACACACTAGGCTTATATTGGCCACTCTCAGGTGGAAACCCTAACAACCTGTTACCAGGCTGCGAGAACCAAAACCTGGAGTGGCCGTGGGTGGAGCCCTCCCTCTCCTCTCACCCACAACCCCCAGGTCCCAAACCGGCTTTTCAAAAAGCCGAAACTCAAGCCTGCTACACTGCAGACTTTCTCCTGGGGATTTTAAACACATAGGACAGGAATCTGGGATAAATGTCCCTGTCACAGACCACTTTACCAGTGATCCTATCACAATATATATATTTATACACATACATACACATATATACATATATACATATATCATACCCCTCCAACATATGTTTTTTTTAAACTACAATGCAAGGTGTTATGAGCAGTGAGTTTCAATATCAAACAGGTGGAGACCCCCAGCTGACTGCTGGTGCCATCCTGTCTGACAGTGAATTCAAAGGTTTTCTTCTGCCTATTTAGGATACCTGTGTCACTGTTTTTCAAGCAGATTTCTTACCATTGTTCATTCAGACAAATTCAATTGTGCAGATCAGTGTCTGGGCCATATTTCAATTGCCACAGTTACACCAGTCCACATGTGGGGTCTCTCCATTTACATGCAAAAACACCCACAGTATCCTGGTGTATTGTTTTCTAATTACTTTTCTCAGGAAGCTGTTTTACTAAACCCTGCATGAATACTGTGTTTGTTATGGTATTTTTTATGTAAGGTTGTCCTATCACATATCCCCCCTTTGTTTCGACCTATGGGGCGGAACAACTGAAGCCCCCAAACAATGAACGCGTGACAACGCGTCTGCTTTAAACAACAGACCCCCTGGCCTGTGTTCCACCAAAAATTTTAAAGTTTGTAACGCCCACTTTATGGCCAACGCCTCCTTCTCCACTGTGGCACCGGGTAGGCATCGAATTTTGAAATACTGTTCAACTTTCGGAAGTCATTGCAGAAACGCACACTCCCGTCGGGCTTTGGAATCAACACAATGGGACTTGACCATTCACTATGTGATACTTCAATAACCCCTAACTCTAGCATATTTTTAATTTCTTTCGACACCGATGCTCTTGGTGCTTCTGGTAACCTATAGGGCTTTAGACTAACTTTAACCCCTGGGTCAGTGGTGATGTCATGTTTAACGACCAAGGTTTTCCCAGGTACGTCAGAGAACAGCACCCTATTTCTAACCAGAAACTCCTTGACCTCTCGTTGTTGAATTGCCGACAGGGTTTTTGCCACTGTCACTTCGGGAACTAAGGGCCCTGGACTTACTGGAGGGGCTCGGACGGCCGACAGTACCGTTCTATCTTTCCAGGGTTTTAACAGATTTATATGGTATATCTGTTCCGGCTTTCTTTTCCCCGGCTGGTAAACTTTGTAATTGACCTGTCCCACTCTTTCTAAGATTTCAAAGGGGCCTTGCCATTTAGCCAAAAGTTTATTTTCCACAGTGGGAACCAACACTAACACTCTGTCCCCAGGAGCAAAGCTGTGTAACCGAGCATTGCGGTTGTATACCCTCTGCTGTGCCTGTTGAGCCTGTTTCAGGTGCTCTCTCACTAACGGCACCTCTATAATAGGCAATGGAACTGTTAGTTGTTCCACAACATCTTCCCCCTTCTTAGTCACCTGATATAACCAATCCTGACACCTTGCCATGTGGGGATAGGACAAAGGACTATCAGGGTCTATGGGTTTACCATCAACTACTTTTACATTCTCCCTGGCTTTTACCAAAGTAGGGTCATTCCACTGCTCCACGGCAAAGACCTCTCTTCTGACCTCTAAATCAGGCAGATGATCCACTGGCCCAACAACACTTCCCACCTCAATGGGAGGCACATCAGTTGGCGGGCCACCGTCACGCACCGCATTCTCTAGTTCGCCAACCATAGTAGAAAAAGGGAATAACTCTGACTCAGAAGAAACTCCCTCCTCCACTACATCGACAACCTTCTCAAATGGATCGGGGTTGTTCACCTCTGGAACAAAACGGCTTTCCCACAACTTCCAGAAGTAAGCAAAGTCTCTCCCAAATATTGCATCGTACACCAGACCATGCACCAAACCCACAGAAACTATAGCAGAGCCACATGGTGTCTCGATGTTCACCTCAGCCGTAACATAATATCGAGTATCCCCATGTATGCAGGTCACACCAACAGTTTTCCCTGTATGCCTCAAGGGGTTCACCAGCTCAGCTTTTATAAGTGTCACCAAGCTACCAGAGTTTAACAGTGCCTCTACTCGGTTGCCATCTACAGTGAGTACACACATGTGCTTATCAGTCTCAGCCTGCCGGTCAGCCGTACAGGCTATCTGTGCAAAGAAAAACCCCCTGCGGTAGACATGAGCAGTATCACATTGCATAGGTTCAGTTGTAAGTGCACAATTAGCAGCAATATGGCCGAAGCCACCACATCGGAAACACTGAGTCATATTAATGTCTAGTCGTTTACGGGGCAAGAACCTTCCTGGCCTGGCAGGCCTGTCTCCAGGTTCTACACCCTCAGTCTTAGGTACATTCCACCGCCCAGCACCCTTCTCCCCTGGAACAGTCTTACCAGTGTCTCTGGGAGTTCGCCGGTGCCCCATCGGGGCTCGTGGGGCATACTCATCAGCTCCTCAGCTGCCACGTACCTCTCCACCAGCTCGACCAACTTGTCCGCGGACTTAGGGTCTGCATGGCTCACCCACTTGTGCTGAGTCACAGGTAATGATCGCAGGTTCCGGTCCATCACGACCCGTTCCACGATCTGTGGTCCCGTCAGCGTCTCAGGCTGTAGCCATTTTGAGGACAGATGGACGAGGTCATGCATCTGTGAACGTGGAGGCTTGTCCTTATGGAACTCCCAGCGGTGGACCCGCTGGGCACGAACAAAGGTGGTGACTCCCAAGCGAGTTAGGATCTCCTGTTTTAGTTTTTTATAGTCCTTGGCATCAGCCAGGCATAAGTCGAAATATGCTTTTTGTGGCTCCCCAGACAAAAAAGGTGCCACCAGACTTGCCCACTGCTCCTGGGGCCAACTCTCCCTTTCGGCCATTCTTTCAAATGCGGCGAGATAGGCCTCCACATCATCGCCCGAAGTCATCTTTTGGAGGAAGTGACTGGCTCGTACGGAGTGAGTGGTGGTGGGAGGACCAGTATTAACATCTCTGGGCCGGGCGACCAGGTGCTGTACTACCTCTCTTATGGCCTGGCTGTTTTCCGCTAAGGCCTGGCGGGTTTCCTCAATGGCGACCTGTTGAAGTCTGTTAGTCTCCTGCTGAGCTCTGGTAGATTCCTGCTGAAGTTTGTTTGTCTCCTGCTGAGCTGCTGTAGCTTGAAGCAAGGCCTTAATAATGTGCTCCATTTTGTCCTGGGGTGTAGGTTGGAAGCTGAACCTTGCCTCTCTGAGCATTGGCTGACGCCTCCTCTATGGGACTCCAAGGACACAGGGTTATTTCCACACTCACAAATTGGGTGTCTGTCCCTTTAATTTTTAAACGGAAAGTTTTCCTCTCGCTGCAACTTCAGTGTGTGTGGGTGCCCGTATTCTCCACCATATTGTGACACAGTTAGGTTAGGGGGTCCCTCTCCTGGGTAGAGGACTCCTTCCTTACACACACACACAGCAGCAGGGAAGCAGCACACCAGTCTGGATGCAAGTACAAGCTGGTCGGCGCCAGTCTTTATTGTACAATGTCAGAAACATAAAGAAAACATAAATATAAATCCTAACCCTGTCGGGGCACTAACTTCACAGGTAGTTCCCTCACTACCAGAACCTGGCAGGGCCTAATGCCCTCGCCAGCAAAAAAAGCACAGCACAACACTCACAGTTAGGTATCCAAGTGTCTGAGCAAACTCCCTGTCTGCTCTCCCAGGTGAGACATTCAGCCCTCAACACACTAGGCTTATATTGGCCACTCTCAGGTGGAAACCCTAACAACCTGTTACCAGGCTGCGAGACCCAAAACCTGGAGTGGCCGTGGGTGGAGCCCTCCCTCTCCTCTCACCCACAACCCCCAGGTCCCAAACCGTCTTTTCAAAAAGCCGAAACTCAAGCCTGCTACACTGCAGACTTTCTCCTGGGGATTTTAAACACATAGGAGAGGAATCTGGGATAAATGTCCCTGTCACAGACCACTTTACCAGTGATCCTATCACAATATATATATTTATACACATACATACACATATATACATATATACATATATCATACCCCTCCAACATATGTTTTTTTTAAACTACAATGCAAGGTGTTATGAGCAGTGAGTTTCAATATCAAACAGGTGGAGACCCCCAGCTGACTGCTGGTGCCATCCTGTCTGACAGTGAATTCAAAGGTTTTCTTCTGCCTATTTAGGATACCTGTGTCACTGTTTTTCAAGCAGATTTCTTACCATTGTTCATTCAGACAAATTCAATTGTGCAGATCAGTGTCTGGGCCATATTTCAATTGCCACAGTTACACCAGTCCACATGTGGGGTCTCTCTATTTACATGCAAAAACACCCACAGTATCCTGGTGTATTGTTTTCTAATTACTTTTCTCAGGAAGCTGTTTTACTAAACCCTGCATGAATACTGTGTTTGTTATGGTATTTTTATGTAAGGTTGTCCTTAGAATGGGCTTATATACATCAGGGTATGGTTTCTGAAAGGACTATTAAAACATCGCCATATGTACTTAGCTCGTGAGTTGTAACTTAAAATGGCGCTGGGTGATCAGTCGCAAAATGGCGTCTTGCAGATTCCGATTGTAAACAGATTCTGTCTCAGCCGATTATCCGGCTTTGACAGAATCGAGGAGTGAATTTCATGGTAGGCACTCTGAGTCTCAAATTCTTTATAGAGAGCCACACACGATCACCAGAGGAGAACTTGGGCACAGAGGAGCGCCTCGTGTCCACAAAGACTTTGTAGTTATATGATGCCTTCTTAAGGGACAGCTGAACTTGTCTCCAAATCTGCGCGAAATGTTGTAAAGCAGAACTGGCAGTGGTAACTTCCACGATGGATGAAAACTGGAACTCAGGGATGCGTGTATGTAACCCGTAGTTAGCGAAGAAAGAACTCACCCCTGTAGATGAATGATAATGGAAATTGTGGGTGAACTCCGCCCATGGTATCAAATCTGCCCAGTAATCTTGAGAAGAGGACAAATATATTCTGAGGAAATTTTCCAGGTCTTGATTTACTCTCTCAGTTTGACCATTCAAACACGGGTGGTAGGCAAAGCAAAACTGTAACTTAATCTGCATAGTGGAACACAAGGCTCTTCTGAAACGGGCCACGATTTGAACCCCACGATCGGACACTATCTCCTGAGGCAAACAAAAGATTTCCTGAATGAACAATCGTGCCAATGTGGCAGCAGTAGGGAGACATGGCAGAGGGACAAAGTGGGCCATATTAGTGAAACGGTCCACTATCACCTAGATGACAGTAAATCCTGTGTACTCTGATAGGTCAGTAATAAAGTCCATCGACAGATGTGACCATGGTTTTACTGGAATCGATAGGGGATGGAGTAACCCTGCAGGAGATTGTCGTGAACTTTTATGCTGAACACATTTAGTACAGGATTGTATAAATTCTTGTACATCGACTTTCATGGAGGGCCACCAATACTTTCGCTGTAGAAAAGAATACTTTTTGCATACACCAGAATGACCGGAAAAGAGAGAATCGTGAGCCCAGGATAGCAATTTGTTACGTAAGTCTAGAGCAACAAAAGTTCTTCCCCAAGGAGGAGTAGGAGAGACATCAGTGGTCGCAAAGGCCAGAGGAATGACAATAGGATACTCCAGCATGAAGGTTTGCTCATCTTCTTCCAACATGGACCCAGAAAGGGTTTCAGCTTTAACATTTAAAGATCCTGGACAGTATTTCAAAACAAAGTCAAAACAAGAGAAAAAGAGCACCCAGCGGTCCAGGCGAGGATTCAAGAAATGGGCCGATTTCAGGTACAGGAGATTTTTGTGGTCAGTATAAATGGTAATTGCATGCTTTGCTCCATCTAACAAATATCTCCATCCTTCAAGAGCTAATTTAATGGCCAATAGTTCCTGGTCTCCGATGGAATAGTTCTTCTCGTCTGGGGAGAATCTATGGGAAAAAACCCACAGGACACAAGCTTCCCAGCTGGAGAGGACTGAGACAAGACTGCTCTCACTCCATAAAGTGATGCATCCAACTTCAGGACAAAGGGTTTCCCAAGGTCAGGCTGTAAAAGAATTGGTGCAGAGGAAAAGGCTTGCCTGAGGGTGTGAAAAGCTGAAAGAGCTTCTGGAGACCAATCAGCTGGGTTGGCTCTCTTTTGGGTCACAGTTGTGATGGGTGCCACAATGGTGGAAAAAGACTTGATAAACTTTCTGTAATAGTTCGCAAAGTCCAGGAATCTCTGAATAGCCTTCAACGAGGTGGGCAATACCCAATCTTGGATAGCCTTGAGTTTCTCGGCATCCATACGCAATTTTGAACCTGAGATCACATATCCAAGAAATACTATGGTAGGGACTTTGAAAACACATTTTGATAATTTTCCAAAGAGGCGATTGGCATGCAAACGGAGCAAAACTTCTTTGACATGTTGTCAGTGGGTATTGAGATCACTTGAAAAAATGAGAGTATAGTCCAAGTAGACAATGACAAACTGATATAGAACATCCCGGAATATCTCGTTAACAAACTGTTGAAATACCGCGGGAGCATTACAGAGACCGAAAGGCATCACTAGATATTTGTAATGCCCATCCCAGGTGATGAATGCGGTTTTCCACTCATCACCTTCTCGAATTCTTATTAAATTATAGTCTCCTCTGAGATCTAATTTAGAGAAGATTTGGGTGCCTTTAACCCAGTCAAAGAGTTCGGTGATGAGGGGCAAGGGGTATTTATTCTTGATGGTGATGTCGTTAAGACCTCGATAGTCGATGCATTGTCATAATCCTCCATCTTTTTTCTTGACAAAAAGCAAAACCAGCACCGGCAGGAGACAAAGAAGGCCAGATGAATCCCTTCTGCAAGCTTTCTCAGATGCATTTAGACATAGATTGGGTCTTTGGAATTGACAGAGGATATATATGACCCCAGGGAGGCATTTTTCTAGGCATCAGGTTGATGGGACAATCCCAAGGTTGATGAGGTGGCAGCTTATCGGCCACATGCTCCGAAAATACGTTGGAAAAGTCCAGATACTGACAAGGAATTTTGTCAAGGAATTTTGTCAATCCCAAAATTTCTGGAAGGAATTTCTAGGAAGGAAGAACCTTGGTGTCCGCAACTCGAACCACTCGATCTAGGCAGTGCTGATGACAATAGGGACTCCAAGAAAGAATCTGAGCAGTAGACCAGTCAATATGCGAGTTGTGCTGACGTAGCCACGGCAGACCAAAGACTACTTCGTGGGTAGTAGCTGGGATGACAAGAAACTCCATTTGTTCCATGTAAGGCTACGAGGACTTTGGTTGTATGGGTGATGATTCAGTTATCGACCCATGTCCCGTTGACAGCGGTGAGGGTAATAGGGCGAGACAGGAGACAGACTGGGACAGCTAACTGCTGTACTATGGATGAGGAAATTACATTACCGGCAGCGCCGGAGTCAATTAAGATTTGATGTCTTCTATAAAGACAGGAATGGAACAATCTTGCTTAGGGAAGGATGCAGCAAGAACGCCTAGTCTGACTCCCTCCTCACAGACTAGGTTTGTCCGTTTCCCGGTCTCAACGGGCATTTTGTTCAGAAAGTGTTCTGAGGACGCACAGTAGTGGCATAAATTCTGTCGCCGTCTACGCTGTTTTTCCTCCTCTGTTAGTTTGGCATGATTCACTTGCATTGGTTCATCATTAACGGAAGTAGAAGTGCGGGGCTTTGGTAGTGGACGATTTCTGAGACGGTCACCTTGGCTATTTTCAATACCTCGTTCACGTATACGCAGATTGATCTTGACACTGAGGGATGTCAAAACTTCTAGGTTGTCCGGTAGATCCCGTGTGACCAATTCGTCCTTGAGCCGATCTGAGAGACCATTCCAGTAGGCAGCTTTCAAAGCTTCATTATTCCACTGTAGCTCAGCAGCGACTGTCTGAAACTGGACTACATATTGCCCAACAGGACGAGACCCTTGTTTTAGTTGAAGAATTTCGACAGAGGCTGCGACGGACCTGCCCGGCTCGTCAAATATTCTTTTTAAGGAGCGAATGAACTCATGATAGTTCGCAACCAGCGGATTGTTCCTCTCCCACAGTGGGGATACCCAATCCAACGCAGTGTCAGTCAAGAGAGAAATTATACATGCTACTTTAGCTCAGGGGGAGGGAAAGGAGTTCAAAGTGGGAGGAGTTCAAAGTGCACACAGCATCTATTCACATAGAGAGGAGAGCGAGAGAGATTCAACCTGTGCATATTATGTTGTGTGGCCCACCACCATTTTGATTTTACAAACTTCATTTTATTCTTACCATGACAATTTCTATATAGTCCATCAAGCTAGCTACAATATGCCAGACAAGCTTAATCTACTAATACATTCACTCAGTAAATATTGCATACATTAGGCTCATTCATGCCAAAAAAAAGTCAGCCATGTATATTATCAACGCTATTTTAGATACAATACTAACACCATGATGGCCATTTATAAAGAAGTTTTATCATACGCAACAAGTGATAAAACTTGCTGCATGTGATAAATGGTGCTCCAGCCAATCAGCTCCCATCTGTAATTTGACAGGAGCTGATTGGCTGGAGCACCATTATCATACGCAATGAGTTTTACTACATATATATATATATATAAATAAATATATATATATATATATATATATATATGGGGTACATGAAAATGGGTGCTAGCATGGTTAAAATTCGCTAAAGTGAAGTTTTAAAAAACGTAAAAGAACGCACCTTCAGCAAGCACCTGCAATCAAAAAAACACCTGGGGCATACTTGGGGGACCCCCTGTAGTCTATTTAGCTAGTTTTTAAATTTGTCCACCAACTTTGGACTTTTTCGCCCCCAAAACGAAAGCACTTTCGTAGGGTGATCTAAAGTATTTTTAAACTTTTTTTTTATGCAGTTTACCTTTGGGGGGCTGTCCCAAGGCTGCAGGGGTGTTCCCGCAACTTTGCACCCTAAACCCCCAATTCTGCACTTTTTTTTCGACTGCATTCAGAGGCAAATCTTTTCCGTTAGTTACAAGGCGCAGACTTTTCGAACTGGCGCAGACTTTTTGCACTTTTCGCACTGGCGAAAAGTCTTTGGAATTGAATATGGGGATAAGTTCTCGCCTGGCAAAATGACGTCACCGGCGAAAACTTTTTGCGAAAATGGCTTATTGCGTCTAATTAAATACGGCCCTGAATTGCTTGTAAATTGCTTTTTCTGCATGCAATGTGATCGCAATTCACCAGGACCAATGATCGCAATGTACAGCATAGGCAGTCGCGTGTAATTGCTTCGTAACAGCTAAATGTAACCGCATCGCTTGTTGTGTTAATATCAGTGTTCCATCATATTCCCATAGAGACTCATTGTACAATAGATATGCGTGGGCTTCCATTTATCAAGGAGGTCTGAGGACAACAAGAGTTGCTTTCTTCTTGCAGGGGTTTGACTCTGTAACAATCAATACCAATGCAATACTAACTTTAGACATTAGATATACTTAAACTGTACCAATATGCATTTACTGAGTCTTTGTCCAGATTCAACAATACATTGGGAATCCAATCATTGTTTACTGCCTCTAAATTCAACATTGACTTATGAAATATATTAACTTGCCTGATACAGTGCGGGAACCTCAGGCTAAACGTGTACACATTCAGGAGGGTCCTTATTCCAACAAAGAGAGGCTCTATCCTCCATAACCACCATGTACTTGGAGGACCCTGACCCCCTGACCTATAGGGGACTGACTTAAGTACATCAAACCAGATGTTTTCAATTATGTAATTTATGACCCTATCCTTGTGTAGGGATGTAGTTATGAGACTGGTGGTCGTGATGCCGCCGGTCTCAATCCCAACAAGAAAATCCCGACAAGGGATTTAAGATAGGCGTCAAAATACCGACGACTATCTTAATCCCGATGCTGAAACACCGAAGGATGCCAGCATGAACAAGGTGAGTCCAGGGTGCCCTTAGTGTTAGCCGCGGGGGGGGAGGGGGGAGAGTTAGGCTGAAAGGGCGTATTGGCGTTCGTTTTTTTTGGGGGGGGCTAGGGTTAGGCAACCCCCTTCCCCCCCAGGAGGGTTAGGTTTAGAGTGCAGTAATGGGGGGTTAGGGTTAGGCACCCCACGGGCAGGATAGGGTTAGGCAATAGGGGGAGAGGTAGGGTTGTCACCACTAAGGGAGGGTTAGAGTTAGGGGGAGAGGGGCAGGGATAGGGTACTTACTAGGGTGTGCACCGGCCACTTTTCGTGTATTGTATTTTGGTTTTGGATCTGGATCTTTCTTCGTGTTTTGGATCTGGATTGGTTTTGCCAAAACCACCCTTCCATGTTTTGGGTTCTGGGTTTTGTGTTTTGGATGTGTATTTTTTTTTCAAAAAGCATAAAAACAGCTAAAATCACAGAATTTGTGGGTTTCTCTGCTCCTATGCTATTATTAACCTCAATAACATTAATTTCCACTCATTTCTAGTCTATTCTGAACACCTCACACCTCACAATATTGTTTTTAGTCCAAAAGGTTGCACCAAGGTAGCTGGATGACTATGCTAAGCGACACGAGTGGGCGGCACAAACACGTGGCCCATCTAGGAGTGACACTGCAGTGGCAGACAGGATGGCAGTTTGAAAAACTAGGCCCCAAACAGTACATAATGCAAAGAAAAAAAAGAGGTGCAAGATGGAATTGACCTTGGGCCCTCCCACCAACCCTTATGTTGTATAAACAGGACATGCACACTTTAACAAACCAATCATTTCAGCGCAAGGGTCTGCCACACGACTGTGGCTGAAATGATTGGTTCGTTTGGGCCCCCACAAAACAAGCAGGTAACGATACTGGATCAGAACCTCTATACACACCTTCCTATACCTTCTAATGTCCTGCCTATACCTTCTAAGGATGACGCTAATTTGCGTACGCAGTCATACCATAAATAAAGACTTAGACGTGGAATCTGTGGTTCCAAAGCACAAGTGTTATTCAGGTAAAAGTTCATACACGCAATTGATCTAGACACAATTTAGGCACAAAAGGAAAATTATACAGACCCAAGTACAGTATACATACGCAGGCGCTTCCGGACCCGGAGATAGGCATCAGTAAGAGACCCCTAGTCATACAGCGTTCAGCACGAAGACTCAGAACCAGCGTTCGTGCACACATATTAATACCCCCCCAGAATAAACAGGACAATAGGGAAGTTTGTTGCTGATGTCATTGGTTCCCAGCGGAGAAGCATCTGTTACAGCACATTTAACAGGCTGGTTCAAATAGACTCTCCCTGCCTCTAACAGCTGGGGATCTTTCTCTTCACGCCCCCTGCAACATTCTAACAGTTGTTCATAAAATATACATTTTGTTGCTTGTAGGCTCTGCGATCCATAACTTGAGTTTGCATGATGCGACCTCCCCACCGATAACACCAGAATACTGTAAAAAGAGTACGCATCAGTACAAGACCAAACACGACTTGTTTAGCATGTATAATACCTTAGTTATCAAATACCTTTATTTCTCAGCATTTAAACTAACTGAACCAACTTAAATCATACACCTTAAAGCTTATTGAACCTTATGTGTGAATATGTAATGTGTGGTTATTGAGGGTTTGATATAAGGATGCTAGTTAACTTGGGGCAGATGCGTGCGCATAAAGCTAATAAAACAGCTGTTTCATACAAAGTCCTATGCTAATATGCAACTAGTTAACAGCGCAATTGTGCGTATTAATGTGTGTATGAGAAAAGGTGAAAAATGCAATCGCATGGTGCTAATAGTATCATCGCCACATGTACTAAAATGTAAGTTTATCTAAAATGGCGCTTAGGCGGCCATTCGCAAAATGGCGTCTTGCGATCTCATTTTCAAGATGGCGTCTTGCGGCCAGTCGCAAGATAGCGTCGCAGCGATTAAATTTTAAACGGAACTTGTATTCAGCTTCGACAGTCCACCCTTTGATAGCAAACAACATGCTATCACAATCTGCTATTAGAATTTAATTTAGGCTTACATTTACATATTATTTGGTGTTATTATGGGATGGCACAAGGTGGTTCTTAATCCATCAATAATGTGTCTCTGGGTGGGGACATAAAACTACTATTATACGCACACCGCGGATCTTGGAAGATCATGTGAAAGGTGTGGGAATGCCCCAGTCTTATGGAAACAGTCTTGAAAGGGAATTGAGACTTTACATTATCTGAGGTGTTCTTTGAATAACATTTCAATAATACATTCTATGCATGTCTAAATATAATACATTAAATAATGGTGTTTCCTAGCTCAGAGTTGTAATGCAGTTCTATATTTACCTCGGTATACATATTGTCATTACTGACCACCATCATAGTTTCATTCTTTCGTTTCACTCTGTTTTTACATTTTCCACACTTCGACACAATAGGAACACATCGGACGCATATGCCAATTATTATGATGACAATCAGTATAAGGATTAAGAATTTGCCTACGCTGGCGATGACTTCCTGGACCCATTCCCCTAGGCCTGAGAACCATTTCACTGGGTTCAGCCATGAAACCCATCCTTCTATATTCTCCCCTATTTCAGCCACTGAAGCGTTATGGTTTTTGCTAAATTCCTACTTTAGCTGCAGAATTTCATCCATCTTCCGGTCTATCACTTCCTTAGGGTCGCTGGAATCATTGGTGACATAGGTGCAACATTTTACTCCAAATTGGGTGGCCAATGTTACGCAATACCCTCCAGTAACAGCAGTTAAATAATTCAACACTAGCCTGTGTTGCACCAGTTCTTTCTTGTACACTTGCAATTCTCTCCCTGTATACCTGAATGTGTCATCGTACATCTCGGTGATATTATCTATTAATTTAGCAAGTTCCTGTATATATCTAAAATTTAATGTACACCGAGCAATCCTGGTGGGGTCCAATGCGACCAGAACTTGAAAGTCAGTTGTCTCACTGATTAACTGAGTGGCTTTATGTATATCACCAGGTATCATATTTCTTTTGCCTCTGTGTTCATATTGTGTGTGAAGATATGCTGACGGTGTGTTTTTATGTATAACCAGCATTTCAACATGTGTGAGGGTTATAACTTCTGGGACTACTCTTCCCAGGTAACACAAACCTTTGGAACTCGGGGAGAGGCATTTATACGCTTTTCTTCCACAGATGAAATATACATTATCAGGGAGAACATAAGGAATGGTATGCATCATTATCATTAAGCACATTTCCCTTGCAAACAATCCTATTTCTGGTTCTTCCATCTGGTACATGCAAGTTTCAGGCTGTATTATTTTAGCACAATAACCATTTGGCACCTTACCAATAATTTCTTTGGTGGAACTCAATGTATGCCGATACCTAAAATGTTTCCCACCAGACTTAATGGAGCGCAGCAGATCATGGTTTATGGACTCATTATCAGCTCTTTGTGAGAAGGTCATCGTCTGATTATTCCCCGTCACTTCCCAACTCCCGGGTTTATTGGGGTTGGTTATGTTTAGACACAAAAGTGATCTATCTACTTGGAATTGATGGAGTTTGAAATGAGGTGGTTTGGATGAGAGGAATTTTCCATCCAATGTTTTCCCTTTTTGCAATTCTAAAATTTCCGTGAAATTCAGAGGAAATGGCACGAACCCTACGTTATGCTGTCCCTGTGGCACATGTGAACACACCCAGCAATCAGTTTGATTTAACACTTTGCCTACCATGCTATGATAATCCTCTAAAGGATACCCACCCCAGTACGGATTATATTTAGGTTGGCACCGTTGGATACAGTTCTCATCAACTAGGGACCCACAAAGCTCACAAATACAGGAATCTTCAGACGATAAACCTCCACACCTTCCCGAGTATCCGGAATGACAGTTCTCTTAACAATAACAGTACTAAGATTGGTCGGACACTCCCCTGATTGGCATTGCACTCCTCCTGATTCCACTCCATCAGCACTGCCATCAGCTCCCGTTTCCTCAATCGGTCCCCCATCACAGACACTGGATATCCCCGGACTGACCAGGATGGTGAACACTCTAAAAGAGAATATGAGAATGAACACAGCAGGCCTGTCCATTGTCACAACAAGACCTGCAAATTTCTCTCAGTTCAGGTATCTTACTATGACCTTTTCAATCCTCCTGGAACAAGCTCGCGAGCGACAGGTCCACGCTATCAGCTTTGTCTCCGACTTGTTTCTCCACCGTTTGATTGACCTTTTTGCAGTGAGTGGAATGGACTCAGGTATCTCTCTCGGCCACCTTCAAAGATGTTGTACTTGTCAGTAGCACCTGGTACGGACCTTCCCACCGATCAGTCAAACAACCTGAACGCAAGAAATTTCTGATCATTACATATTCTCCTGGTTCAACATCATGACAGTTCGTTTCAGGCATATCATTAGACAACAATTTCAGTTTCTGCAGCTGTTGCTTTAACTGCTTGCTCATTGATATAAGATACTTCACAGTTACCTCGTTGTTGCCCTTTAGATCTTCCTGTGGACTTATAATCAAATGAGGTTGTCTACCGAACAATATTCAAATGGGAACAGATTCAGAGGAGGTCTAGGAGTGGTCCTTATGCTATGTAGGACCAAAGGTAACGCTTCTGGCCATCCTAGTCCAGTCTCAGTCATGATTTTACTTAGCTCATTTATAATAGTCCCGTTCATCCTCTCTACCTTTACACTGGCTTACGGTTGGTAGGGGGTGTGAAGTCGACTATTAATACCCATCAGCTTACACATATTTTGAAAAACATCACCTGTGAAATGGGTACCCCTATCACTCTCGATGATTTTAGGGATACCGTACCTGCATACAAATTCCTGAACTATTTTCTTGGCAGTAAATGCAGCAGTATTAGTGGCCGCTGGGTAGGCCTCAACCCAGTTAGAAAAGACATCTGTGCACACTAATACATACTTAAGGTTCCTGCAGGGTGGTAATTGGATGAAATCAATTTGTATCACCTGGAAAGGTCCATCAGTCGGTGGAATGTGGGACGGTTCGGTAGGGATCGCTTTCCCTATGTTCTTTCTCAAGCAGGTCAAACAGGACATTGCTATCTTTTCTGCTTGCGAAGAAAAATCTGGTGCGCACAAGTATGCCCTCACCAACTTGCACATACCCTGTTTACCCAGATGAGTCAGACCATGTGCTGCCTCAGCCAGGCTGGGGTAATATGCCTTGGGGGCTACTGGCTTACCATGTCCGTCCCTCCAGAGCCCCGAGGAGTCTTGTCCACATCGCTTGGACTTCCAAATGGATTTTTCCTGAATTGAACACAAATTTTGCATCTCAATTAATTTCAGCATATCAATAGTTTGAAATGACATAATTGTTTCAGTTGGAGAAAACATTTTTAACCCTGCTGCACATTTTGCAGCTTCATCAGCTCTGTTGTTGCCCAGTGACACAGGGTCATCCTCACATGTGTGGGCTTTGCATTTAATTACTGCCACTGCTTTGGGCAGTTGGATTGCTTCTAAAAGATGTTTTATGTGTCGGGAATGTGTAACTGGTGTGCCTGCTGCTGTCATAAAATTTCTCAGACGCCATAGAGCCCCAAAATCGTGCACCACCCCGAACGCATACCTCGAGTCAGTGTAAATGTTATCAGATTTGCCTGCTGCCAGTTCACATGCTCTAGTCAGTGCTACTAACTCTGCCACCTGGGCTGAGTGAGGAGGACCGAGAGGTTTAGCTTCTATGATGTCTGTATCATTTACAACAGCATAACCTGTACATAATTCACCTGTGTCTGTTTGTCTATGACAACTCCCATCCGTATAAAAAGTTACATCCACATTCTCTAAAGGTGTGTCATGTATGTCAGGTCTAGCAGTAAAGGTTTGATTCAGATATGTCATACAATCGTGCGTATCATTATGTCTGCCGAACTCCCCTCCTGCCAGCAACTCCTCTCCTTCCACCCTTTGTACATCATGTTGTACATATGGTAGGTATGTTGCTGGATTCAGCGTACTGCAACGTTTAACTGTAATATTTGCAGGAGCGATTAGAGCTAGTTCCCATTTGGTGAACCTAGCCGAGGAGACGTGTCTTGTTTGAGCTGAGTTCAACAGAGCAGATACAGCATGGGGAGTGTAGATAATCATATCATGGCCCAATACTACATCCTCACTTTTACTCACCAATAGAGCGGTAGCTGCTACACTTCTCAAACAGGTGGGGAGTGATCTTGCTACCGTGTCCAATTGGGCACTGTAGTATGCTACGGGCCTACTGGCATCACCATGTTTTTGTGTAAGGACACCTGCAGCACAACCATCGGCTTCCGTACAATACAAATCAAAAGGTTTTTCATAATCAGGTATTCCCAATGCAGGAGCTCTTGTCAGACTATCCTTAAGATTAAGGAAATCCTGTTCTGATTCCTCTGTGTGTATGACACGATCGGGCTTTGAGGAAGAGACTAATTCCTGTAAAGGTAAGGCCAAAATAGAAAAACCTGGGATCCACATTATCCACCCATTCCCAAGAAGGTACGAATTTGCTGTTGATTCTGCGGCAGTGTCATGTTTTGTATTGCCTGGATTCTATCTGTTGTGAGGTGTTGTACCCCTGGGTTAGGCAGTGTCCCAAATATTTTACTCTGGATTGGCACGGCTGTAGTTTGTCCTTAGCCACCTTGTGTCCTCTTTGTGAGAGATGAAGTAACAAAAGTTTAGTATCATTCAAAAATGACATAAACGAGTCAGAACATAGCAATAAATCGTCCACATATTGAATTAGAACAGATCCATTGGCAGGTTGAAAAGATTGTAAACAGTCGTGCAATACCTGGGAAAAGATACTGGGGCTGTCTATGAAACCTTGGGGTAATCGTGTCCATGTGTATTGTAAACCTCTGTATGTAAATGCAAATAGATACTGACAGTCAGGATGGAGAGGCACAGAGAAGAAAGCAGAACAGAGATCAATGACAGTGAAATGGGTTGCATTTGGTGGGATTTGCATCAATATGACAGCTGGATTCGGCACTACAGGGAATTGGCTCTCTACTACCTTATTAACACCTCTAAGGTCTTGTACAAGCCTATAACCCCTCCCACCACTCTTCTTCACCGGAAAGATGGGACTGTTGGCTACACTAGCTGTACGAACTAAAATTCCTTGTTGCAATAATCGCTCAATTATTGGAAAAACCCCTAATTCTACTTCCTGTTTTAGTGGGCACTGGGGAATTTTTGGAGCTTGCCTTCCGCTTTTTAAATTTACCATTACTGGGCTTACGTTTGCCATTAATCCAGTGTCCTGTCCATCTTTAGTCCAAAGGGAATCTGGAATTCGGGACAACATTTCATCTACCTGTGATGGAGTTTCATTTAAAACGGTAGAGTGATACATTATCCTTTGAGGAGTGTCTAACATATCCCGCACCTCGTATACCATTCTCTCTGGGATATCTAAAAATACACCATCAGGGGTGCAATATATAACACATCCCATCTTACATAACAAGTCTCTGCCCAGTAGGTTAGTAGGAGCCGCAGAAGCCAGGAGAAAAGAATGCCAGGTATGCAACGGCCCAATAGTAATCTCTGTGGACTTTGTTAAAGGATAATGTTCCACTTTACCTGTTACACCCATTGTTGGTATTGTCTCGTTGGTCACCTGCAAATTAACGGGAGATTTTATCACCGACCTGGTCGCCCCTGTGTCTACAAGAAAAGGATATTCAGTACTAGCTACATCAACCATCATGACCGGTTTTTCCCTAGTACTTCCCGTTAACCTGACCATCTGTAAACTACAGGTATGACCTGACCCCTAGCGTTGGCTACCATTCTCCAATAAAGCATTTACGGCTACAATTGGAGCTGGTGCCTGCTGAACATTTGCTGGCCTCTGTGTATATCCCTTATGGGGATATCTAGGTCTTCCCTGATGTGGGATCCCTACTCCTTTTACAGTACAGTTTCTACTTAAGTGTCCTGTTTGTTTACAGTTAAAACATGTTCGTGTTTTGGGTGAAGACATGTGGTGTTGTGAAGTTTGTGCAGAGGGTAAAGGTGGTGGATATTGGTAAGGATAGGGAGGGTAAGGGTATTGTGGGGGATAAGAAGTTGGTGGATAGCCTGGGACCTGTGGTTGCATCGGGTTAGTGGGATAGAGTTGTGTTTGTTGTTGAGTGGGGTTAGTGAGAGCACATACTTGTTCAGACGTGAGTGTGTGTGCAAGTGCAAGTGTGTCTGTTGGCTGTGATGTTACCGTCATTCCCTCCAGAGCTTGTATACTGACAGCCATTAGTTTTTTGCTCTGGGCTTCTCTCTTTTTGGAGATGTTTTTATCATGTTCAATGGCGGTTTCTATGAGGGTATCTATTGTGAGTCCCCGCCAGCCAGGCTGTGAGGTCTGAACCCGAGTTTTTAAACTCTCTTTCAGACCATCCACAAGTACTGTGACTATCATCCCCCGGTGGTGAGTGCTATCTTTAATATCCTCTATCCCAGTGTACTGGGTGATAGCCTGCAGAGCCCAATCGCAATAATCTTCTGCAGTCTCACTGTCTTTCTGCTTAATGGTGAAAATTTTGTTCCAGTTAACTACTACTGGAAAATATATACCCAATTGAGTTACAATGCGGGAAATGTTACCTTGGTTTACTTGGTCTGTTAAGGGAACGTCACCATCCAATACACAATCCGTGATAAATTTTGTCACGTCGGTTTTGCGTGGTAGACAGGCCCTTAACACCACACGCCAGTCTTTATTAGTGGGCTCATGTGAACTACCCAAATTTCTCAAAAATCTTTGACATTTGGCTAATTCCTTTTTGGGATCGGGGAAATCATTTATGATGGAATTTAGTTCTGCTCTTGTCCAAGGACAATGCATTACTACTTCCCTCATGGGCACTATACCCTTCACGTCTGCATTTCCATTTGGAACAGTTATTGTCCGAATGGGATGCAGACCGGTAGCGCTGCCACCTTTGACCTGATTACCTGGCTAGGGGTTTAGTCTGCTGCTGCTACGTATGGTATGAACAACTTCCTCTACGGGTGCAGAGGGCATTAACACTTCCCTTGCTGTTACCGATGGAGATGGAGGCACCACTCGTGATTGTGGTGATGCAGCATCTATCATCTGCACAGCATGGGAAATGGCAGACATTACAATAGGCTCATCATCCATATCATGAACATTTTCTTTATAGTTGCTTAAGAAAGGGTACAAGTTGCTTGTTACATTTTTATGGGTATTTTTGGTAACTGTACTTGCACCTCCATCCACATAAGGTGGGGGAGGTGAGCGTGAACTGCTAGCAATACTCTCCACGACGCTACCTCGCCGCACGTGCGCGCCATTTGGCGGCTCGCCCGTATTGCAATTCAGCGTTGCAGATGTATTTTCTGGCAATGTGCTGAAGACGCTAGTTTCCGTTGTTTGCACATTTTTAAGCCACGCATCCCCTTCATGCTGGCACAGTTTTAAACATTCAAAATATTTAACCTTTTTCTCTCGGGACATTATCTAACACATTTTTATCAAAACTACCAATTCTGGGAAACGGTCTAACACTCTTCCTCGTCATATTAAACCATAAATCACAATACCTTATTGCATAAGTACCGTACTTGGTACGCATGATACGACGGGCCGATCCGATCGGCGCCTCCATTAGCAGCACATCATTGCCTAACATTTCTACTGTTTGCGTGGCTCCCATTCTGAGACAACTCCTACGCTTTTCAATAAAGATTTAAACTGGTGAAAGACAATCAAGACACTTTTACTTACCTGTGGACGATTTAAGTCGGCGGCGCCCACACACCTGGATAAGATTTAGTAAGGCAACTTCCACACCTGGATAAGATTTGAAAAAGGCAACTTCCACATCCGGATAAGATTTAGTAAGGTAACTTCCACACCTATGAGAGTTTATATATCGGCAGATATTGGTAATAGAAAAAAAATGTAAACCTCAATGGCTTTGTTCAAACACGTGGCAGCACAACAAGAAATACGTATACGCTATTGTGCGACCAGTCGCATACACAATAATGTGACTACCACACAACCGTATAATGGCTTTTTAACTACGTACGCAAAAGTGCATCTTTGCTATGTGCAAACCTGCGACTTAGCCGCGTACTCAGTACAGCGACACCCCTTTAAACGTAAGGTTCTATCAACAGAGGAAAACAAATTTTTTCCTCTCTTGTCCCTGGATTCTAGTCAGCTTCCTTGATTCACACGGAGACGGATAGCGATCTTTCAGCACAAAGCAGTTGCAGGCAAACCCTGCATGTGGCCACTCCACCCTTTGCTGAAATATCGATGGCCGTATGTACCATGTGAGCAGGTAAGTGACTTCACTACGAGCCCCCAACTAACGATACTGGATCAGAACCTCTATACACACCTTCCTATACCTTCTAATATCCTGCCTATACCTTCCAAGGATGACGCTAATTTGCGTACGCAGTCATACCATAAATAAAGACTTAGACGTGGAATCTGTGGTTCCAAAGCACAAGTGTTATTCAGGTAAAAGTTCAGACAGTTACACGCAATTGATCTAGACACAATTTAGGCGCAAAAGGAAAATTATACAGACCCAAGTACAGTATACATACGCAGGCGCTTCCGGACCCGGAGATAAGCATAAGCAAGAGACCCCTAGTCATACAGCGTTCAGCATGAAGACTCAGAACCAGCATTTGTGCACACATATTTATACCCCCCAGAATAAACAGGACAATAGGGAAGTTTGTTGCTGATGTCATTGGTTCCCAGGGGAGAAGCATCTGTTACAGGATACTTTAACAGGCTGCCTCTAACAGCTGGGGATCTTTCTCTTCACGCCTCCTGCAACATTCTAACAGTTGTTCATGAAATATACATTTTGTTGCTTGTAGGCTCTGCGATCCATAACTTCAGTTTGCATGATGCGACCTCCCCACCGATAACACCAGAATACTGTAAAAAGAGTACGCATCAGTACAAGACCAAACACGACTTGTTTAGCATGTATAATACCTTAGTTATCAAATACCTTTATTTCTCAGCATTTAAACTAACTGAACCAACTTAAATCATACACTTTAAAGCTTATTGAACCTTATGTGTGAATATGTAATGTGTAGGTATTCAGGGTTTGATATAAGAACGCTAGTTAACTTGGGGCAGATGCGTGCGCATAAAGCTAATAAAACAGCGGTTTCATACAAAGTCCTATGAGAAAAGGTGAAAAATGCAATCACATGGTGCTAATAGTATCATCGCCACATGTACTAAAATGTGAGTTTATCTAAAATGGCGGTTAGGCGGCCATTCGCAAAATGGCGTCTTGCGATCTCATTTTCAAGATGGCGTCTTGCGGCCAGTCGCAAGATGGCGTTGCCGCGATTAAATTTTAAACTGAACTTGTCTCAGCCAATTATTCAGCTTCGACACTGGCAATTAATCTGCCCTGCACAAACTGGCTCTACGGAGGCAAGATGTCGTCCCTATCCTCCTTATCCACCGAATCCTCACCCTCTTCAGTGTTGTGTACATCCTCATCCTCACAGAGTATTAATTCGTCCCCGCTGGAATCCACCACCACAGGTCCCTCTTTACGGTCTGGAGGCTGGTCTCCCTGGAAGAGTTGATAATTCATTTTTATTAATATCATCTTCTCCACATTTTTTGGAAGCAACCTCCTACGCCTTTCGCTGACAAGGTTCCCGGCTGCACTAAACACTCTTTCGGAGTACACACTGGAGTGGGGACAACTCAGGTAAAATAGAGGCAGTTTGTACAGGGGCCTCCAAATTGCCTCTGTTTCCTGCCAGTACAGGTACGGACTGTCTGGCATGCCTACTTGGATGCTGTCACCGATATAATCCTCCACCATTCTGTTAATGGTGACAGTATCATATGCAGTGACAGAAGACATGTCAGAAATTGTTGCCAGGTGCTTCAGTCCGGACCATATGTCCAAACTTGGTCCTGCCTTCCCTGCATCACCGCCAGCGGGTTGCTTAGGATACCTAAGTTGTTTCCTGGCAGCCCCAGTTGTGGGAGAAAATGAAGAAGAAGCTGTTGACATGTCATTTTCCGCTTCAGCTGACAGTGTTTTCACCAGCAGGTCTTTGCACCTCTGCAGGCTTGTGCCGGCCGGAAAGAGAGAATAGGCTTTAAACCTAGGATCGAGCACGGTGGCCAAAATGTAGTGGTCTGATTTCAACAGATTGACCACCCTGGAATCCTGGCAAAGCGAATGAAGGGCTTCATCCACAAGTCCCACATGCCGAGCGGAATCACTCCGTCTTAGCTCCTCATTCACTTTCTCCAGCTGCTTCTGCAAAAGCCTGATGATGGGAATGACCTGACTCAAGCTGGCAGTGTCTGAACTGACTTCACGTGTGGCAAGTTCGAAGGGCTGTAGAACCTTGCACAACATGGAAATCATTCTCCACTGCGCTTGAGTCAGGTGCATACCCCCTCCTTTGCCTATGTCATAGGTGGATGTATAGGCTTGAATGGCCTTTTGCTACTCCTCCATCCTCTGAAGCATATAGAGGGTTGAGTTCCACTGCGTCACAACCTCTTGCTTCAGGTGATGGCGGGGCAGGTTCAAGAGTGTTTGCTCGCGCTCCAGTCTTCGGCACGCAGTCGCTGAATGGCAAAAGTGGCCAGAAATTTTTCGGGCCACCCAAAGCATCTCCTGCACGCCCCAGTCACTTTTCAGAAAATTCTACACCACCAAATTTATTGTGTGAACAAAACATGGGATGTGCTGGAATTTACAAACAAAAATGGCAGCTGCTCAATCAATCCAGCAGTACTAATCAGGTGCATGAAAGGGAGGGGTCACACTAAGTAGAAAAAGGAGGGGGATTTAACCCTCTATTGTACCTCAGCACACTGAATAATACCTGCAACAATATATGAAGACTATATGGTCATAGAAATTCAGAGATATTAGTTGCATGCATTTGCAAATACATGGGAGGCTGCTGGGCCACGTCACGGCTTCTCTGTTACCAGCAGTCCCTAACTCTAAGGGGTTCACGTCCGGGGCGTAGTGCACCCCAAAAAATGTCCAGCCCAGGACCCCCCCAGGGCATCACACGAAAATGGAAAAAGAGTGACAGTGCAGTGTAAAGTATAGCTGTGTGTGAGTAATCATTAAGTGTGGAATGAGAGGTTAAAATATATGTGAAAAAGTACATGAATAATAAACAAACATAAAAGGCTATGTGAAAAGCAACTATGTGTATTAAGTGGTGATGCCCTGAGGAGGCCCAGCCAGACCAGTCCCGGGGGCTCCACGCCCAAACGTTCACCCCAAATGTAAAATATACCAATTATAAGGCCTCATGATAAAGGCACATATATAATTTTGTCAAATGTAAGGCCTCATGATAAAGGCACATACATAAATGCATCCAAATTGAGAGCCAGCTTACCTGGGAGTCACCCCTGGGAACTCCAACTAGCACTACTAGAACCAGCATGCCCTACTAATGCTGGCTCCTTCATGCAACTCATAACAAACAAACAAAAATGGCAGCTGCTCAATCAATCCAGCAGTACTAATCAGGTGCATGAAAGGGAGGGGTCACACTAAGTAGAAAAAGGAGGGGGATTTAACCCCCTATTGTACCTCAGCACACTGAATAATACCTGCAACAATATATGAAGACTATATGGACATAGAAATTCAGAGATATTAGTTGCATGCATTTGCAAATACATGGGAGGCTGCTGGGCCACGTCACGGCTTCTCTGTTACCAGCAGTCCCTAACACTAAGGGGTTCACGTCCGGGGCGTAGTGCACCCCAAAAAATGTCCAGCCCAGGACCCCCCCAGGGCATCACACGAAAATGGAAAGTGACAGTGCAGTGTAAAGTATAGCTGTGTGTGAGTAATCATTAAGTGTGGAATGAGAGGTTAAAATATATGTGAAAAAGTACATGAATAATAAACAAACATAAAAGGTTATGTGAAAAGCAACTATGTGTATTAAGTGGTGATGCCCTGAGGAGGCCCAGCCAGACCAGTCCCGGGGGTCCCACGCCCAAACGTTCACCCCAAATGTAAAATATACCAATTATAAGGCCTCATGATAAAGGCACATATATAATTTTGTCAAATGTAAGGCCTCATGATAAAGGCACATACATAAATGCATCCAAATTGAGAGCCAGCTTACCTGGGAGTCACCCCTGGGAACTCCAACTAGCACTACTAGAACCAGCATGCCCTACTAATGCTGCCCAGATGTAATGCCCACACAAAATTGGTGGCGTTGTCAGATATCACAAATCCCCAGGAGAGTCTAAGTGGGGTAAGCCACTGGGCAATGATTTCCCTCAGTTTCTCTAAGAGGTTGTCGGCGGTGTGCCTCTTACTGAAACCAGTGATTCACAGCGTAGCCTGCCTTGGAACGAGCTGGCGTTTCTGAGATGCTGCTACTGGTGACGCTGCTGTTGTTGCTGCGTAAGTTGATACATCTACCCAGTGGGCTGTCACAGTCCTATAGTCCTTAGTCTGCCCTGTTCCACTTATCCACATGTCCGTGGTTAAGTGGACATTGGGTACAACTGCATTTTTCAGGACACTGAGGACACTTTTTTTCTGACGTTTCTGTACAGTCTCAGTATCGCCTGCCTAGTGAAGTGGAATCTAAACGGGATTTGGAACCGGGGACACACTACCTCCATCAATTGTCTAAATCCCACTGCACTAATGGCGGATACCGGACGCAAGTCTAACACCAACATAGCAGTCAAGGCCTCAGTTATACGTTTTGCTTCAGGATGACTACTGTCGTACTTCATCCTCCTCGCTAAGGACTGTTGGAGGGTCAATTGTTTAGTAAAAGTAGTGGTGTTCCTACTTCATTTCTGGGATGATGAACGACTCCCAGCAGCAACAGCAGCAGTAGGCGTAGCAATGCAGGATCCTCCGGAGGAATCCCGGATAGGAGAGTCAGTCATGCCAGTGACATGGCCTGCAGGACTACTTCCGATCCTGACTAAGGAGGAAATTGATGAGGAGGGAGTTGATGGTGTGGTTTGCAGGTGCTTGGATACAATAGGACAAAGGGATTTAGGTGTCCTTGGACTGCTTACGGTCTTAGCCAAAGTTTCTGAACTTGACAGTAACTTTTTATGAACGCGCTGCATGTGACGTATAAGGGAGGATGTTCCTAGGTGATTAACGTCCCTACCCCTACTTATTTCACCTTTACATATGGTACATATGGCAAGACAGTTGTCCGGATTTGGATAGAAATATTGCCAGACCAAAGAGGTGGAATGTTTGGTCTTCTGCCCAGGCATGACCGTGCTGAGCTTTTTCATCCCACGGACAACAACTGTCTCCCCCGGAGCCTGATTTAAACAAACCACATCACCATCAGAATCCTCCTCGCCAACTTCCTCCTCAGCGCCAGGTACACCAGTATCCTCATCCTATTGTACTTCAACAGTGACATCGTCAATTTGCATATCAGCAAGTGGATTGTGGGTGCTCCTTTCAGCACTTGCAGAAGGCGTGCAAATGGTGGAAAGAGCCATCTCTTCCCGTCCAGTGCTGGGAAGGTCAGGCATCGCAACCGCCACCACACTCGGACTCTCCTTGGGGATTTGTGATATCTTCTTAGAACGCACAGTTCTTTGCTGTGCTTTTGCCAGCTTAACTCGTTTGATTTTTGTAGTGGGAGGAGGGCTTCCATCGTCATGTGAAGCTGAACCACTAGTCATGAACATAGAGAAAGACCTTAGCCATTCCTTGCCACTCTGTGTCGTAAATGGCATATTGGCAAGTTTACGTTTCTCCTCAGATGATTTAAATGTTTTTTTTAAGGTCATTTTCCTGAACTTCGTCACTTGGGATTTTATATGCCATCTACTATGACATTGGGCATCGACCTTGGCAGACGACATTGATGGCATTTTATCGTCTATGTCATGAGTAGTGGCAGCAGCTTCAGCACTAGGAGGAAGTGGTTCTTGATCTTTCCCCATTTTATTTTTAGGGGACAAAGGCCCTCATTCAGAGCCACTCGCTAACGGCAGTACGCTCGTTCCGAGCGATGTTCGCACATCTGCGCATGCGTACGGTTTTTAGTACGCATGCACGAACCAGTCAGTGCGGCCGAAAATCGTTGGTACGCAATATAGCGAGGGCCTGCTATTTTGAGTGACAGAATGAGGCGTATGTGGGTGGTAACAGGGGAAGGTGCTTGAAAACGGGGAGAGGAGATCCGAACGCAGGCGTGCTTAAAGGTCAAAACGGGCGTTTTAAGGGAGTGCATAATTAATACAGCAGCGTCATTGACCACGTCACTTGGTTTTTTTTAACTCAGAACTGCTCGCAAAATAGCGGTTGAAAACACCAACCACAGAATAGCGAGCAGTTCATACACTGTACGATGTACTCGATTAATCTAATAAATAGCGGACATGACGTATGGTGCGTGCGGCCAGGGGGCGTTTTTATCAAATAAACGAGCGTATGTTTTGCTCGCTTGTTCAGACTTAGAGGTGGGAACAGACTGCAATTTGCGAACGGATCATTTGAATAGCCACCCCTTGTTTTTGAACGAACGACCACAAATAGCGAACGGCTCTGAATCAGGCCCAAAGTTTGGTCCTCCATTTATGTTATATTGATATATACGTGCGGCTAAGGCACACACAAACACAGAAAATAAGATTTAAAATTTGTTTTGGAGTGCACTTTGGGGGTTACAGCACCCTTGAACAGTCAAGTCAGTCGGCCCTTGATTTATGATACAGGTGCACGCTTGGCGCTGCTCCTTTGTTGATGGACGTGCGGCTATAGCGCACACGATTCACAACACAGAAAAGAAGAATTTTTTATTTTTTTTGGAGTGCACTTTGGGGGTTATAGCACCCTTTAATGGTCAAGCCAGCCGGCCCTTGATTTATGACACAGGCGCACGCTTGGCGCTGCTCCTTTGTTGATGGATGTGCGGCTACAGCGCACACAATTCACCACACAGAAAAGAAGAATTTAAAATTTTTTTTTTGGAGTGCACTTTGGGGGTTACACCACCTTTTAAGAGATGAGCCAGTCGGCCCTTTACTTATGGGACACAGGCGCACGCTTGGCGCTGCTCCTTTGTTGATGCACGTGCAGCCACAGTGCACACAATTCACAAACACAGAAAATATTTTTATATTTTTGTTGGAGTGCACTTTGGCGGTTACACCACCCTTTAACAGACGAGTCAGCCGGCCCTTTACTTATGACACAGGCGCACACTTGGCGCTACTTTGTTGATGCACGTGCGGCTACTGCGCGCACAATTCACAAACACAGAAATTTTTTTTTTTTGGAGTGCACTTTGGGGGAGCACCCCTGAAGGACAGATCACCCCCTGGACAACACTACAGCACCCCTTTAGGACTACAGCCTTTATGGGACACTGCACAACACAGTCCAGCCAGCTCCTATAGACTTTGGAGTGGACACAGCCCCTATGGACAACTGACTGCACAACACAGCCCAGCCAGCCCCTATGACAGCAGCACAACACAGCCCAGCCAGCCAGAAATCCGAACCCACTCATCCCTAGTACTTACCTGCCCTGTCGAGATCTTCTCCCTTTGGGCTGCCGCTTAGACTTTATTCCCATTCCCTTGTGTATATATTGTGCTACTCTGACCCATTGGATGGCAGAGTATCCCGCAGACGCTCTTGTGCTGTGTTCTGTTTGTTTTTCCCTTTTTTCTGTTTCTGATTATTCTTGTAAAGTCTGTTTGCATTGCGTGTGCAATCCCCTCACATATTAATAAATCAGCAATCCAGTAAAAACAATCACACCTCGTCTCCCCCAATCTTACCAGAGAAGTGGCAGGCTGCAGTATGATTACTCTCCTGGGAGCTGGTAGAATTCCCACCAAATGCTGGAATCTCACATAAATTGCGGGAGTGTGGGAAAGTATGGCAAAGAGCAACCATTAGAAGCAGGGGCGTCAAGAGCCGCTCCAGGCCCAGGTAAAGGGTGTGTGGTCTAATAGTGGGTGGCATGGTCACGCCCCCTTAGGGGGAAAAATTGCAATGCGTTGGGGAGGGGGGCGCTGTGAGACCCTTACCCTGGCGCAAAGCCAGGGGGATCGCTCCCCTCCACAGGCATAGGAGACTGCTGCGGCTGCTGCTCAGCAGCCGCGAGCAGTCTCCCAGTGCAGTCCAGCACACAGCAGCATGTGTTGGGCTGCTGTGAGATAAGAGGGAGGGGGAGCAGTGCCGGACCCAGGCCCCTCTAGCAAGCACGGGCCCGGGTAATTAATACCCGCTCCTCTCCCCCTCTGGGCGACCCCGATTAGAAGCCAAACACAATCAAACCTCCATTATCAAAGTTAAGGCACTAACCACAAATCCAGTGGGTAATGTGTGGTCTCATCTCCAACCCACAGGGATGCTGAGACATCTATGAGCCCCTTTACTATACTGGGGGCATGACCAAGGCACAGTGGTGCGTCCAATGCTGCTTGGAATAAAATACACTAATACAATTTTGTGGGGGCTGCTTTATCTGGCTAGCCAGGGCCCTCCCCCAAACAGTAGTCCCAACAATTCATATTATATCAAATAGTAATGCCCACAGTTTATATTATGCCAAACTGTAAGATCAAGAATTCATAGTATCCCAAACAGTAGGGCCAACAGTTTATATTATGCCAAACAGTAGTCCCCAAAGCTAATATATTATTCTACAGTAGTGCCCTCAATTGATTTTATGCCACACAGTAGTGCTTCCAGTTTATTTTATGCCACACAGACCTAAGTGCCTTCAGTTCAAATTATGCTGCATAGAATACAGTGCCTCCAGTTCACATTATGCCACACTGAGCAAAGTGTCCAGTGTATAAATCATAGTGTATAAGCTTAAAATAGATTGTTGTGATACTGGACATTCTTGACATAGCATTTTTAATGTAAAACGAATGAGTCATTCAATTTTCTTTTTCAAACGCAAAGTCATCAAGGAATGACCTATTAACAATTTGACATTAACAAAAAGTTAAATCTTTTGCCATGTTCATGTTAATCAATCCAATTGACTGAGTAATTAATTGTATTACATGGTTGGGTACTGTACATCAGGTACAGAAATTCTTGTATGATAACATGTAAGGGATATAAAAGCAATGCAAATGAAATATTCAACAAGACAGTTTAACATAATATCTATTGATGATAAAATGTGTTAGTATTATGTTTAGGTATTTTTTGCAATGGTATTGAAGCTTCGGGCCATTGACCCAGACAGAGGAATCAATGATGAAATTGTGTATTCCATTGAAAGTAAATATGCATGCTCTCCCTTTGCATCATACATTCCCAAAGGGACTTTCTTTAAACTTACTTGGCTTGCAGAGTTGTGTGTCTGATACTGTGCATTTACTTCATTTACCTGTCTTCCCCATTCTGTATGCATTGACACTGACTAGTCCGCACTCAACCCCGCCACCAAGTCAGTCACTCTGGCCTAAGCTCCAGCAATGCCATGAGCTACGGTAGCTGGACATGTTCAGCAGCTCCCATTTTGGCCACATTAGAACAATGACAGAGCAATGCGACACTGCTCAATATGAAACTCAGCGTTCGCAATGTCATCGCCTCCATCACTCCTCTTCCCAATGAGGGGTTCCAGCCCACACCCGAATCAAACTGTAGTTGCCAACGCCAACAATTATATTCCCCTGGTGAGCCCTTCGTGCTCAGTCTTGCACTGTACAATGGTCAATGCCGGACTAGTGCCGGACATGAAGGAGAATGCAATCATAGAGGCCATTTACTAGAAGGATTGTGGCCATCGACTAAAGAAAAGTGGCGTGTTCAGCTCACACAGGATATGATTAGTGCCATAGCATAACCTCTCCTTATTTAGCGGCTCACATGATATACATATCCTCACAATTGAGATTTTGTGGAGTGCAAGTAAGCAGCTCTATGTGGATCTCAAGCTGTGTATAATTATTTATTTATTTATTACCAGTTATTTATATAGCGCACACATATTCCGCAGCGCTTTACAGAGAATATTTGGCCATTCACAACAGTCCCTGCCCCAGTGGAGCTTACAATCTATGTTCCCTATCACATGAACACACACACATACACTAGGGTTAATTTTTGTTGCGAGCCAATTAACCTACCAGTATATTTTTGGAGTGTGGGAGGAAACCAACGCAAGCACAGGGAGAATATACAAACTCCACACAGTTAGGGCCGTGGTGGGAATTGAACCCATGACCTCAGTGCTGTGAGGAAGTAATGCTAACCATTACACCGTCTGTGCTGCCATTCTCTTGCAACTGTAACAAAATCACTATATAATTACTTTATAATTTAAATGCTTACATCTTAATCTAGTTATAACTAGGTCAAAATGAAGGGAAAAAGATTAGTTTGTAGGTAAATTTGCTTTTCTAGACATGGAAACTGGATGGCGATAACAGAGGCAAGCAGCAGAAATAATGATTTATTCATTTAAATAATTTTTTTTAAAACTGACCACAGGTTGATACGGAGTAATAAAAAAACAATTCCTTGTTTGCATCAGTTGCAATTCGTGCGTCTGCAATTTAATGCAAACGCCGCTACATAGCCCTTCCCTGGCGTACATCTGTGCATCTGAGTGTACAAGGACTTAGATGCCCACTGTCAGCATCCATCAGGACTGGATTAAGGAAGGCGGGGCCACAGGGGTGGTCGTCCCGAGGCCCCCACACACAGAGAGGCCCCCACCTCTAGTGCACCTGCTGAAGTGGGGGAGGAGCCAATACGGAAAGTCCTGTCGACCTGAATCGCGGCATTACGGCATGAAGGGGCGGGGCCTAATTATGTAAGGTGTCCGCTTTCATTAGCAACCAGCAGCTCCTGTATGTAAGTGTGTATATGTAATGTTTATTTTTCTGTGTATGTATGTTAGTGTGTATATATATATGTGTATGTATATGTGTTTGTGTGTATATATGTGTTATTGTATGTGCAATATGTTACTCTGTGTATACTGTGTATGTGTTAGTGTGTGTATACTGTGTATGTATAAGTGTTAGTGTTTGTATGTGTTCATGAGTGTGTATACTGTATATATGTGTTAGTGTGTAGGTTATATATAAAATATACATTTGCCGCATAAATATTATATATGTGTGGGTGTTTATCAGAGGGCAAGTAATTGGGGGGGGGGGGGGGTTGGATTGGTGTGGCAGGGAAGGGGGGTTTTAGTTGTCCCAGGGCCCCCACAAGCCTTAATCTGGCCCTGGCTGAAATGCTGCTTGGTGCATCTTTACATGCATCATCGGTTGTATAGTCAAAAATTGCACCAGCCTTATGGCAGGTTCAGATTTTCCATCTGAGTACGGCCTCGTATGTGATCGACTAAGCGTTTGTTTATGCAAACACTTCAGATACACTCCCGCGACATTCCCATTACATGAACCATCTCTATGACTCTGAATAGCCATCTTCCAATCACTACCCAGGAATGCCCAATACACTTCTGTGCGTGTGAAATGGCAACTGCAGCTCTGTACAAGCATAACTGGTCCGTATGCGCAGTAAAAAAAAAGCACAACTACATCCAACATAGACATAGCGTGTATCTCTGAATCAGGTCCGTTATTCAATATTTTTGTTTAGTTTACATCGAAAGTAGAACTGGAAATCCAACTCAGGAATCCAATCCACTGCATGTGTAAACTGGCAAAGCCGCATCAAACTGGCTTGCTAAGTGGTAAGAGGACACTAGTAGGTGGGGTGTGTCACATTTAAACTCCTATAAAACTTTTAAAAAAATGCTGCACGCAAGTTGCCGTTTCGTGTACCTGGAGTTGCAACGTTGGCAGTTTGCGTAGTGACGGTTGTTTAGTGTAGCGAGCGTTAGCACAGCAAATACATATGTGTAAATTGCGTGTGGGCATCTCATACCCCACCTGGTTCAACATGCTATATTTTGATTTTTAATAATTTTTGATACATATTTTGATATGTTTACTGTTTTATGCTTGGAACGTTTGAAATGTGTTCTGGACTTCGGGATGAGGTCATATATACATGACTTTTTGCAAAAAAAGTTGTTACTAGAAGACTTTTAAGCTTAGTTCATAAAAAATAGTATTATTTTTGTTTTCTTCTTTTAAAAGAATAAAGAGTTTATTCCTTTTTATTATTTTGTTTTATTTTTATAACTTAAGGGACAACAATAGATGTTATGACAGTCGGAATTACTGTCGTTCTAAATTATTATACTTATGGTGAAGAGTAGAATGGCGTACGAGATACCCCACATGTTTCCCCATGTTGATTTTTCCCACCTGGTTCAAGGAAGGTTAACACTGCCTGCCAGTATCACCCGGGAGCTAAGTATCACTTTTTCCCTGCTCACATTTCTTAGTAAATTGCAGCAGTAATAATTAATTTTCTATCACAGAAAGGGCTCTATTTACTACAATCCGCATATTGAATGCGGATTGTAGTGTGATATTACCGAGTGAATTCGCATTGCGAATTCAGGCAATATCACAGGGATTTACTATAAATCCCTTGCAGGGACAGAGCTTACGATAAAGCTCTGTCCCTGCGGATCCCATCCGCACTCTAGTCGCGGTATTTTCGGAAAAAATACCGCGACTAAGAGCCCACGCATGCACCGACCCACCGTCGCTGCTACCTCCCACCGACGCTAAGCCCCGCCCCCCCATGATCGCGGACCCCCGCGACCCCCCCCCTCCCTTCATTACACTTACCTGCATCCTCCTGGCCTCCGGTGATCTTCTCCGGGCTTCCCGAGCAGGTGATCTCCCATACTGCACTGGGGCCCGATCACCTGATGACCGGGCAGCAGGGCACTATGGGAGACCAGCTGACCGGAGAGGAGCCATCACCGGAGGCCCGATCACCGGTCCTTGGATTCAGGTAAGTAAAACAAAATGTTTCCATTTTTTTTTTCTTTTTTTTACAGCAATCAGCTTGCGGTCTGTTTAGACCACATAGCTGATTACTGGTACCGGCTCCCGCCTGTGCTCTCCCCGTTACAGCAGAGTGGGAGTCCGGTAATCGGGGGAGACCCTGGATAACGCCACCTCCAGGTGGCGTTATTATCACAGGGCTTCCCCCGGTATTTTTTTACAATTTATTTTTAGTAACTATGGTCGGATCACATTTCCCATTACAATTATGGGAAATGCGATCTGCTTTACTAAAAATAAGTGATACTTAGGGGTTGGAGTAGAATTTTACAAATTCTACTCCAATTGCCCTGTAATAACTACAGGTGAAACAAAAATAATGTGAAAAGGGTGTGAAAACATCCTTTTTCACTTTATTTTAGTAAAAATAACTTTAATAAATAGAGCCCAAAATCCTGAATATAGTTGCATACTAGTAAATAGACCAGACAGTCTCTGAGGAGGGAAGGTCACACATTATGGGCTCCATCACCACAATGATCTGCATAATCACACTCAGCACATAAAAAAGTGGGACTCAACTGATCATCATTCAGAGCAGCTGTGATGTTCTGAGCTCTAGGCTTAATGCAGATTGTAGGAACTGGTTGTAGGCAACAAACAATACAGAAGAAAAACCTCTTAAACTTGGTACACACTAAACGCGTGTACCCAGCAATGTAACTGATGCCCCCCCCTCCCCCACCGGCCGACATATCGGGCAGCCGGTACACATTAGACGATCCGGTGCCCGAACGCCCGATATGTCGGACCCTGCCGCATGGGGTCCTCAGTTGCATCATCAGATTGAGCTGCATGTAGGGCCGACCTGACGATGCGGATGATACCCCCGCGGGAGCACGCAAAGGCCGACCATAGTGGGTACACATGATTTTGACAACTTCTCGTCCCGATCCGTCGGAATCCAGCATATCGTACAAAATGTTGTGTGTACCCAGCTTAAGTAATCAGCATGGAGTGAAACTCTTTATCAGGATGGAGTATATTCATGATTAGTGACCCATGCAAACGTGAAGGGAAACCAGGATTAAAATGTTTATACAGTTTGTGCCTGCTTGGCACAAGAAGTTAGTTAGAACGTGTCTGAAGCTGTTACTACATCTGTCAGTATTGGTACTTTTAATACAATTACTCTTAATGATATCTCTGTGTGTGGTGTCCTGGAGTATTTGGACAACAGTAGATACTGATAACAACCCAGCTTCAGTACATAAACCCACAGTGATAGGCAATCACTCCGGAAACAATCCCTCTCTCATAGAATAATGAGGAATAGAGAGTACCTCCCATTTCACTGGCCCCTGCGCTGTCTAAATAAGACTACAACTGATAGAGGTAGCTACTGATATTATATGTATATAATGATACTTGTCTTCATTTATAGGCGGTGGCCATTTTGTTGTAGCGCAGGAATAATAATGCACAGTCTGTAAGTCTATTTTTCTTTTTCTTTTTTTTTAGCTAGTAACAACTACAACCTGGGTCCCTTACTGCTGCTTTCTGATTTCTAAAAATGTTTTTCTTTATAAATTCATTAGATAAGACATATGGGAACACTTGGGGTTAGTCTGCCTTTAAAGAGAAACTGTCACCAAGGTGGGGCTTTCATTTATTTTTGCATAGTGCTCTGTGCCTGTAACAAAGAATAAATAGTATTACCCTTACTACCTGCACTGGAAAGGAGATTACTATTGCTTTATGCTGACTCTGGAGCATTCCCTTGCAACTTCAGCATTGGACAGAAAAGGGGGACATAAGTTATGTACGAAGTTTGGACCATAACATATTATGGGGCCTATTCACATACCTTCCAACTGTCCCGCATACAGCGGGACAGTCCCATTTTTCTGGGACTGTCCCACGGTGGGGGGGAAGTTGAGGAGAGCATATACCGCTGCTCTGCATAGCAGAGCTCCACCTCCAATACTGAAAGACTCGCTGCACGCTCCAGATCAGAAGCCCCAGCATAGCAGAGCAGCGGGTGTGCAGAAGTAGAACAGATGCCGTGCGCATGCGCACGGCATCTGTTCTCTTGTGTATGGACTGCCTGGGGGCTGCCCAGCATCTCGGAGAATGCTGGGCACGCCCCCAAAGTGACAAAAACGGGGGAAGCCGCGAGGCTCCGTCCAGGGTTCAATAGGCTCCACCCCTTTTTACTACGGTCACGTCCCCTTTTCAGGCCTGTCCCTCCTTCCAACATTGAAATGTTGGGAGGTATGTATTCATCATCGAAGGCCATATGGCCTCCGATGATGGATTGATCTCGCTGAGAGGGATACTTTACTAGTATCCAACTCGTAGCGGGGGAAACATGACATCATTGCTTCGGTGAGGGGACAAGTGCTCCGAAAAGCAACTGTCCCCTCGGTTAGTATCTCAGCTACAGATGTAACTGCGTTACTTACCTGCTCCCCGTTGTCCCGGCTACACTTGCGTGACCTCGGGTCACACATGCGCACAGCCGCCGGTGAAATAGTGAAAAGGCAGTGGTGGGATCCCTCTTCACAACCCTGGAACTCCTTCCCATAGGAAGGAGCGGGGATCCGAGAACTAGCGTTTCCGCATGGTTACCGGGTCATTTATCGTTTGATGAGTAGGCCCCTATGAAACTAGCTCTGTAGTGGTTTTACTAGTACCAGAATGGGGATGTAGTTGAGATCCCAGCTGTCGGGATGCTGGTGCTCAGAATGCCGAGACCGTAATCCAGACGCCAGAGTGAATCTTGGCACCAGCATCCCGACAGTAAGTATTTGGGTTGTGGGAGGGTTAGGGGTTCGCCACTAGGGGGAGTGTTAGGGTTAGACTGCTTGGTTAGGCTGTGAGGGGGGAGGGTTAGGTTTAGGCTTCAGAGAGGGAGGGTTAGGGGTATGGATAGGAGACTTACTGGCAGGTGTCTGTATCCTAACCCTGTCGGGATACCGGCATCTTATGCATGCACAGAGCACAGTGGTATATGCAATTAATAAAAGGGCAGTCATGATGAAATGTTCTCTTTAATGTCAGTAGTTGTATATAATCATTTAGGATGAGGACTGAAGACTAAGGCAGTGGTCCCCAAACTTTCTTAAGTCACGGCGCTCCAGAGTATCAGCATTTTTTTTCTCTGCATCTCTAACTCAAAAGAGAAGTTCAGAAAATAATATTAAGTAAATTGTGCTTACCTGTCATCCTTAGGGTCAGTGATGTGGTGGGGGACAGGGTTGTGCTTCAGTTTGTCCACACATGTTATCATCGGCAGCCACCAGCACTGGTTTTGCATATCACATTGTCCACAAATAATTTGATATAGTCCTGACCACCAGCCCTGCAAGTGCCCAAGGCACCCAGTTTGGGAACCACTGCTCTAATGGGTCAATTTATCAAGCAGTGACAGTGTTGTCAATTATTTTTTGAGTGTGTTACTGCCATTTTCAATGTAGACATGCTACAATTCACCATGATGATATTTTTATGTAAAAAATACAAACCACCAGATATATTATTGTGCGGGTTATCAAACCACAGGAAAGCCTGCTGGAAAAAAAGAAACTCCAGAAAAAAAGACATGGGCGAGACTGGCAAAATAGCGCAGCTGCAGTCAAGTAGAGATATTTTGCCTAACAGCTTGATTTTGTTTTTTTGTTTTATTTAAAATTAATAATTGAAAAAAACTTTCCCTTCACTTTGCATTAGTCAAGGTCTTCTAGGGGAGATCCAAACAAACATTGAGGATCCCACACCCAGGGCCGGACAGCCCATCTGGCAAATGCCAAAAGGCCGATGGCTAGATGGGCCGGGCCGGTGTGAAACCCTGGTCATCAGCTCCGTCTCCTGGCGCTCTGCTCAGCCGAAATACTGAAAGACTCGCTGCACGCCCCAGTGAGATGTAATCTCAACCATTTTGTGGTGAGGCCACACCCCTTTTATGGGCGTGCACAGGGGAATGCCAGGGCTGATCAGCAGCCCCAGTCCATCCCTGTCCACCACTCCTATAGCTTCTCGGTGCAATGCCAAGTAGCCCCCCTGGTTTTTCTGCCCTGTGGCTACCAGGGAAAGTAAATAATTTGGGCTCTTAAGAATGGGTGCATGTCTATGCATGGGAGAGAGCTTTAAAAGTAGATGGTAGAGTTCAAACACTGTGATATAAAAAAGGCGGTGTGCCCACGGCCCAGGTGCCAAGCATAGAAACATTGCCAGCCTTGCAATTAACAGTGGACACATCAGAGAAGGTGCTGTTAGGCAACCAGAATCTCCAAATCGGAGGAAACAAAATACAACACTGTTCTTCCTAACTAAAGTGACACCTTTCAAGTGACCCAATCTACCAGCTGGTGACATCCAGCAGCCCCAGGCTGGCCGATGCTTTCGCTTGCTTCCCTTGTGGCTTGTGCATCTTTTGAGCTATATACTCCAGTGTATGAATGCTTGACATGGACTGACACACAGACAATTGGTTATTAAGGGCTGTGATAGATATATACTTGAGACTCATTTATTGTATAGTATTTTCTGTAGTTAGTCTCCTGTGTTTTCCTGGCTTGACTTTGGCTTGACTCCTAGGTCTTGTTCTCCTTCCTGCTGGTTTTATTTCCTCAAAATGTAACATGAAACAAGAAGCATATTATACATAGAATACTGATGAATAGCTACAAAGAGTCCTACCTCCAAAATAAGAAATAAGCTAGGAAAATAACACAATATGGATATAATAAGATTTTAGCGAAACTTCCTGCTGATTTGGCTCCTCTTGTTGCCTGCTTTAAGCTTGTCTTGTTTTCTGAGTCTGTGTTGATTGTCTTGATCTTCTCTTGCCTGTTAATGGAACCTTATTCTCCAGGCCTTGACCTTAGCAATGTGTCTTGATGCAGATTCTGGGCCAATTCGATACCCTCTCTATATTACTGTATAATAATCCTGTATTGCCACCTCTTCACCTTGGCTATGTTACTGGATGCTGACTCTCTGCTGCCACCCCCTGGCCCTGGCACCTTTCTGTATGCTGATCTGTTAGCTTGATTTTGGCTATGTTACCGGATGCTGACTATATGCACCACCACTTTACCTTATTATGTTTCTGAGTTTATGCTGATACCTGTCAAGCTCCGGACTTTTAAAACCAGTTTCTAACTTCAGCGGTGTTTATCCTGGTTAGCATTGAGATCCGCTCGTGCTGTGACCGCACATCACTCCCAGATGACTCAGAGGTCCACCCGTGCTGCACATCACTCCCGGATGACACAGAGGTCCGCCTGTGCTGCACATCACTCCCAGCGGGCTATGAGGTCTGTCTGTGCTATTCCTGCTCAGTCCTCTCAGTGTTCTACTGGTATGTCTGGACATGAAAGTGGCTCTCTGCAGCGCTCTGCTCTCAGTGAACTTACAGTTTACACAGCATTTTAGTACTAAATTCCACCTCCTGACTGGCCCAAATTGCCAGTACAACGTCGCTTCTGCTGAAGTTACAGCTCTGTGCTGAGCTCCCAGATACTTTGTGTCTGTACAGTCCTAGTCTGACCAAATCCAGTGCCATTCTGGTACATGCGTCTCCACCTACCTCAGCATTCCAGTCTGGTCTTACAAGAGACTTGTTCCAAGTTACATCATCGGTCCCAATCTATCTACATCATCGGTCCCAATCCGATATCTACATCATCGGCACCAATACGATATCTACATCATTAGTTCCAGTCCAATACCCACAACATTGGTTCCAGTCCGATATACACAACATCGGTTTCAGTTCAATATTTACATAATTCAGTTCCAGCAAACATCGGCTGGCTGCATGTGAAGGCAGCCTTGCCATCCAACCTGAATTAGGCCCTCAGTTCAATATCTATAACATCGGTTCCAATCCGATATCTACATCATCGGTTTTAATCCATTATCTACATCCTCAGTTCCAGTCCGATATTTACTACTGTTCCAGTTTAATAAAATTATCTTGTTCCTGTTCTCACCTTCGGGTTAACCACTACCAGCTGTTCCACTGTCCCCTCTCTTCTCTTAACACATGAGGAAGAGCTGGATCAAGCCTCCCAGTTTCTTACATGCCTCTTCAGCCTCATACGCCTGCCCAAGCCAATCCAAACCCTCAGGAGTGACAATACACATTCACCTTGGCTATGCTACCAGATGCTTACTCTATTTTACCTCTTTACTCTGGGTATATTGCGGTATGCTGAGTCTGCCAACAGTCCAAGCTCTTGGTTTTGTAATTGCATGATGGCTGTTTCTAATGCTGGTTACACACCTGAGTGGCCAGCTGACAGACCGTTATGCTGTGCGAGCAACCAATTTGGTAAGCATACATACTTACCAATCGGCTGTTCAACATGTCTGGTCAGAAATCACCCAGTTGCGATGTCAGTGTCGGCGGTTCCTGCGGCCAGTGTACAGTTCGGTTGGTGGATCATCCAAACACCCTGGCAAATGTGCAAGATGTATGTGCAATATATATTGTTGCAGTATCACCAGAGAGGGTGCTGGTGAGCAGTGTGGGCCTGGAGGGATCCGGCCAGACACAGAACAAAAAAGGTGTGTGTTCAGGACTAATTGCTGCCCTTTGCACAAAGCCCAGGTTGGGCTGGAGCAGTCGGACAGTCCAGGGGGACTGCAGTCAGAGTGAAACAGGCCAGGTGGCCAGGGTCAGACCTGAAGCATGTAGGGAGATCCCTAAAAACTAGAGATGTGCGCCGACCCCCGTGTTTTGGTTTTGGATCTGGATCTCCCCTTGTTTTGGATCTGGATTGGTTTTGCCAAAACCTCACCTCCGTGTTTTGTTTTCGTGTTTTGGTTTTGGATCTGGATTTTTTCTTAAAAAATGAAAAAACAGCTAAAATCACATAAAATGGGCCTTTTTTGTTCCTACAGTATTAATAACCTCAATAACATTTATTTCCACTCGTTTCCAGTCAATTTTGACCACCTCACAGCTCACAATATTGATTTTTTTCATCTGGATAAAGGGCCAAAAGGTTGCATCCAGCTTGCTGGCTCAAAACTGATTGATATAATTATTAATAGAGTTGAGGACTGTGCAGATATGATGGTTGGGATACCCTTGAGGATTGAAGAATTGATAGTTGGTGTAGCCCCTGGCTGTAAAATTTATAATAAATTGATTAAAAAACAATTAATTGGTGCAGCCCCAGGCTGAATAATTAATAATAATTTAATTTAAAAAGTAAAAAACAATTAATTGGGTGCAGCCCCTGACTGAATAATTAATAAAAAGAAATTCATTGGTGCAGCCCCTGGCTGTAAAATTGATAATAAATTAATAAAAAAACTTAATTGGTTCCTAAACCAACCATAACATTCATTTAAAATGTCAGTCCAGTCAGCAATGCTTCAACCAGCACATAATGGAAAGGAAAAAGGTGCAAGATGGAATAGTTCTTGGGCCCTCCAACCCACCCTTATGGACATTCACAGTTTAACAAACCAACCATTTCAGCAACAAGGACTGCCAATTGTGGCTGAGATGATTGGTTTGTTTGGACCCCTTAAAACAAGCTATCAATGTGCATTGGACATTGAAATGAAAATGATCCCATACACAAACTGGCATTCCATTACAAGTTTTCGTCGTCCTCGTCATCCCCATCAGTGTGTACATCCTCTTCTTCACACAATATTAATTTGTCCCCGCTGGAATCCACCATAGGCGCCTCTGTAATTTTTTGATGTAATTGTTGGTAGAGGTCTTTCTCGTGGAATTTGTAATTAATTTTAATGAACATCATCTTTTCCACATTTTGAGGAAGTAACCTCCTACGCCGATCACTGACAAGGTTGCCAATTGTAGTGAAAACTCTTTAGGAGTACAGACTGGAGGGTGGGCAACTTAAGTAATGCAAAGCCAGTTTGTGTATTGGACTCCAAATTGCCTCTTTTTCATAATTCGGTTCCAACCCGATATCTTCACGATCTTAGTTCAACATCTACATCATCGATCTCAGTTCAATATCGACAACATCAGTTCCAGTCCAATATCTACATCATCGATCTTGGGGCCTGATTCAGGTTGGCTCGCAAGGCTGCTTTCGCACGCACCTCGCTCGCTGCGAAAATATGCTAATGAATGCTATCGCATGGCAACCGCAGCTTTATACCAAGACGCCCATCACTGCAAGATGTTGACTGCCCTTCCCCACATTTACAGAGGGCACACAAATGTTGGAACTTGGAGGATCCTCCAGGACACTGGCATTTAGGTCTTGCTCACACATGGCAACCGCGGACACACTTGCACTCTCCTCAGGGATTTGTGATTTCGATTTCTCAGGGCACACAGTTGGTTTTTCCCGGAGCTGTCTTACTCTTCTTAACAACTTTCATTTTTTTTAATGGTACCACCACCATTACTTCTACAAGCAGAAGGGCTATCAGAACCAGCAGTCATTGCAGTTAGCAGTAAGCAAGGTTGCCCAGCGCCTATATTTGGCACAACAGCACAGGCTGCAGCAGCCACTCACCTCGGCAACGACTTTCAGCCTTCCAGTTTAACTTTATCTGTAATTTTCAGTCTGTATTTTTTTACAGGAACAATGTGAGGGCAATGTGGGGGCATATCTAAGTGGCAAAGCACTACATTATGAGGCCCATGTGGGGCATTTCTTTGGGAGCAGTGTCATAACGGGGTACTGGAGGTAATGGTATAAAGAGGCAGTGAGGGAACAAGCGAACTAATGGCCCACTGTGGGGTATTTCTATGGGGGCATGTAGGCTGTGGCTGTAATTTTGGCATAAAATTATATTCTTTCTGTAAACAAATGTATTAATGAGTCAGAGATGTTTAAGAGAGGAGAGGGCCCGTGTGCGGACCCGCTCCTCTCTGGCTCCGCAATAGATTCTGGCTTGGTGCCAGAATCTACAGCACATGCGCGGGTCACCAGGAAAATGGTGCCGTGCCTTATTCCTGCAGACATCTCTACTGCGCATGTGCAAGTCACCGGGAAAATGGCCACCACCGTTTTCCTTGTGGTTTTTGCTGCTCTGCAGCACAGGCCGACACTCTGGAGTCTGCAGATAGGTAAGTATAACTATATACAGGTGCAGGGTGTGCAGGGAGATTTATGTAAGCGCTGCACACATAAGAGGTTACTATTGAACCTTGCTTGTGTTTGCTAATGTTACATTAGCATGAAAAGTTCCAACGGAATCTCAACGCTAACTGAATCTACTTCTTGGCCTAGGGATGCCAGTAGTGCATGCAGGGGGGGTTTCTAAGTACCCAGAAACCCCCCTGACAGCCTCAATTGAAGACACTGTGTTATTAAGCCACACACCCCTCGCGGCAAAATGCAGCGATAAGTGGGTTAATAAGGAGGAGGCGTAGGCAATATGACATGAATCGTGTCATTTGGCTCCGTCCCCTCTCAATCGACCCTGTGCATTTTGCCCAGGGCCGCAGCTTGGGTAGTGCGGCCGGTGCCATCGCACAGGGCACCACAGGTCAGGGGGCGCTGTTTGGGCCTGTCAAATTTCTGTTTATTATCATTCTTGCTTGTAGCTTCCTCTTATTTCATCCCCAGCATATTCTGGCCTCACCTATCTCTTCTCTGGCCCTTCCCCATCAGGCCATGGCCCTTTTTTGGTTGCATTGTGTCCCTTTGAAAAATGAGGGGGGCGCCAATGCTCTTTTTGGCACAGGGCACCAAAAAGTCTAGTTTCAGCTCTGATTTTGCCGCTAGGGGGAGGAGCCTAATGACATGGTGCCAGCCTGCTAGGTCCCGTCCCCACAGCTGCTGCAATGTAAGTGTAATGTATGTGTGACATATGTATGTGTGTACATACGTGTGTGTATATATACTGTATGTAAGTGTATACATGTTTGTATATCTTTATGTATGTGTATATATGTATATACGTGTGTGTATATCTTTATGTATGTGTCGTATATATGTGTGTGTGTGGAAACCCCCCTGGAAAATCCTGCCTTTGCCCCTGGGTGCCGCAAAGAAAATCTGAGACAATAAGGGTGCCATGAACCGAGAATGTTTGGGAATCACTGCCATAAAGGAAATCTTAATAGCTTTGTGCCGTGGAATTGCATTGTTCAGTGTATATATTTTTATCACCTGCATATTCATCAGACTTTGGATGGTTATATCTCTTTTTATCTAGTAGGCTATGATTATGGTGAAAATATACTATATAGCATAGCTTCCCTTCAAAGTGAAATGCCAGGGTCATCTATCTCAGCTTCTCCTCAATCATTATCATTCTGTAGGGGGACGACGTAGGCAATCGCAGGAACATGTACAACATGTTCTCTCTGCCCCAGGCAGCATTCAGAGCAGGGCGACAGATGTGACAAGCCCTGCAGCACTGACTAAAATTAATACTTTGCATTCACAAAGAAAAGATTAAGGATTATGAATATTTCAAGCTCTCACTTATCTGACACAAAAACCATTTAAGAAAAACTTGCTGAGTGGCTTGGCTCTTTCAATGGGAAGAGACAGGAGCAGAGGGGAGATGTTCGAAAATGAAAGTCCTTAGGCGAACTGATTCCCTGCAAATGGATCTTTCTGTTCGTATTGTTAAAGTTGGGGGCACCTTCATTGCAACAGGGCATGGGAATAATGGAGGATGAGTGATCTCAGTTTATCATTTTATCTGGATATATGAGGCCCTGGGCGGCCTGGCTGACTTTGTCGCTGGTAGGGTGCTTCTACTGGGGGGTAAATTTACTAAAGTGAGAGTTTTTAGAAGTGAGTTTTAAAAGTGATGTTGCCCATAGCAACCAATCAGATTCTATTTAACATTTAACTATCACCTTGTAGAAGATAAAAGCTAGAATCTGACAAGTTGCTATGGGCAATATCACTTTTAAAACTCACTTCTAAAAACTCTCACTTTAGTAAATTTACCCCCTACAGTGCACAGGTTCTCAAACTCGGTCCTCAGGACACCAAACAGTGCATGTTTTCCAGGTATCCTTACAGAATTGCAAGTGAAATAATTAGCTCCACCTGTAGATCTTTTAAAATGTGGTAGTGAGTAATGAACACACCTGTGCACCTGCTGGGTGACCTGGAAAAAGTGAACTGTGTGGGGTCCTGAGGACCGAATTTGAAAACCACTGTATTAAAGGGATCATTATTGATAAGCTAATTTGCATTTATTACAAACTTAAGGCTAAGCTACACATGTGCTGAAATAAAACTTAGACAATCACAAATATGTTTAAAACTTTCCTTATAAAACTTTAAAACGGTGTGAGCCCCATCGAGTAATAATACTTATAGTAATAATAATCCGTACAAGGAAAATCTGTTCATTATTGTGATAAAAGATTATGATGACTTGGAGCTGCCATGATGATTTCTCTTGCTTTATGGTATGGAAGAAAATGATTTGGTACTGGACAAGATTTTATATGGTGATATGTAGATATAGGAAGTAGCAAAAAAGCTGCATACACACACAACGATTTTGTTACCAACGATTTTATGAACGATTTTTTGTCAGATTATCTGTCAGATTTTTTAAAGTGTAGTGAACGATTTTTTTGAACTACAAACGATTTTTGCATATTCCCTTAATGAAAATCGTTGAGTTGACAAGTCTGACTGAACTACAAACTACAAACGTGAACGCGCATGAACGATAATCGTTCATCGTTTGACTCAGAAAGTGAATGATTTTTTCAAACGATTATCGTTAAACAATATCGTTTAACGATAATCGTTTAAAAAATCGTTGTGTGCGTATGCAGCTTAAGTCATACCGTGACGCTAACAGGGTGTTAGGATTTATTCTATATTAACTGCCTACTCAGTGGCAAACGCAGGATTTTGAAAGGGGTGTTTCCAATTAATTGATTACAGAACCAATGACAAAATAGCCTAACTAGAATAAGACTGCAACATACACTTTAGTGTGTACTTCAAGTGTTTTAATATAAATAACAATAAATAATATAAATAAAAAGGCATCTGGGCATAACACTTGCTTATGCACAATGTGTAACAGTATGTACGAACAAAATTTAAACTACCAGTGCAATTTATGCCACACAGTAGTGTCCCTTATTCATGTTATGACACACAGTAGTGCCCCTTTTACACAAAGCCCACATTAGTGCCCCTTATACACAATGCCCACAGTAGTAGTGCCCCTTAGACAATGCCCTCAGCAGTGGTGTCCCTTACACAATGCCCACAGCAGTGGTGCCCCTTACACAATGCCCCAGGTAGCGGTGACCCCTATGCAGTACCCCCAGTAGTGGTGCCCCTTATGCAATGCCCCCATTAGTACTGCCCCAGTTGTAATGCACCAATTAGTAATGCCCCCTGTAGTACTGCCCCCAATAGTAGTGGCCCCTGTAGTAATGCCCCCATTAGTAGTGCCCCCATTAGTAATGAATTCAGTAGCATTCAGGGGAGAGATGGAGTTTCCAGCGCTTGGTGATGATGTCATCGCCAAGTGCCGGCACTGCACCCATGTGCAGTGTGAACTGCATTGACTCGGGATATTCCCAGGTCGGCTCCGCAGTGGAAATGGGATAAATCTTTAGTCTGACTCGGCTCGGAACCGTGTTCCAGGTGTATTACTTTTGCTTGAATAACTATATATATATATATATATACAGTGGCGGTTCTAGGGGTGGGCTAGCAGGGCCGTCGCCCGGGGCGCCGGCCCCTAGAGGGCGCCACTGAGTCCCCAGAAGGCAAAAAAAAATAATCCCACAATAAAAAAAAAACAGCGCCGGACCCCCCCGCTTTGCTGGGCGCCCGCTGATATTTGTTATCAGCGGGCACCAGGCTCCCTCCCTGCAGCCGAAGCTCACTCCAGAGCTCCGGCTCCCACATAGAGCACTATGGGAGGGATGTCATGACGTCTCTCCCATAGATCCGTGGTGGAGCCGTGGTCGGACCGGATGGCAGCGGACACAGGAGCGGGGCCTAAGGTAAGTATTGTGTTTGTAATTTTTATTTTTCAGAAGGGAGGCATGGGGGCATTACTACTGGGGGCATGTCTATAAGGGAGCATTACTACTGGGAGCATGTCTATAATGGGCATTACTACTGGGGACATGTCTATAGGGGGGCTTTACTACTGGGAGCATGTCTATAAGGGGCATTACTACTGGGGCATTACTACTGGGGGCATGTCTGTAAGGGGCATTATTATTGGAGGCATGTCTATAAGGGGCATTACTACAGGAGGCATTACTACTGGGGGCATGTCTATAAGGGGCATGTCTATAGGGGGGCATTACTACTGGGAGCATGTCTATAAGGGGGCATTACTACTGGGGGCATGTCTATAAGGGGGCATTACTACTGGGGGCATGTCTATAGGGGGGCATTACTACTGGGGGCATGTCTATAAGGGGGCATTACTACTGGGGACATGTCTATAAGGGGGCATTACTACTGGGGGCACTACTGTAGGGGGCACTAAAGGGGGCATTACAACTTTGGGCACTACTATAGGGGGCATTCCTACTGTGGACACTAATATAGGGGGCATTATTACTGGGGCACTACTAATGTGGGCACTACTATAGGGGCACTACTACTGTGGGCATTGTATTAGGGGTACTACTACTCAGTACTGTGGGCCTTGCGTATAAGGGGCACTAATTTGGGCATTGTGTAAAAGGGGCACCACTGTGTGTCATAACATGAATAAGGGACTAATGTGTGGCGTAATTTGAATTGGGGATACTGTATTATAAAGGGAATTACTGTGTGTGGCACAATGTAATATACAGGGCATTACTGCATGTGGCACAATGTGTTATACAGGGCATTACTGCATGTGGCATAATGTGTTATACAGGGCATTACTGCGTGTGGCATAATGTGTTATACAGGGCATTACTGCGTGTGGCATAATGTGTTATACAGGGCATTACTGCATGTGGCATAATGTGTTATAAAAGCCATTACTGCATGTGGCATAATGTGTTATAAAAGCCATTACTGCATGTGGCGGCATAATGTGTCATACAGGGCATTACTGCATGTGGCATAATGTGTTATAAAGGCCATTACTGCATGTGGCATAATGTGTTATACAGGGCATTACTGCGTGTGGCATAATGTGTTATACAGGGCATTACTGCATGTGGCATAATGTGTTTATAAAGGGCATTACTGCATGTGGCATAATGTATTTATAAAGGGCATTACTGTGTAAGGCGCATTACTGCACATGGCAATTATTCGCCATGAGGGGAGAGCTTGGGGGAAGCCTAGCACCTTCAAAAGTGCTGGGCACGCCCCACAGTGTGATGAATTGGGGGTGTTCCGCAAGGACACGCCCCCTTTCTGGAAGCACGTGTGCTTTCAGCGCGCAGAGAAACGTCATCTACAAAAAGTTTTGTTGTTTTTTTTTGGGGGGGGGGGCGCAACTGTGAACTTTCGCCCTGAGCTCCACAATGTCTAGAACTGGCCCTGTATATATATATATATATATATATATATATATAAATGGTGATCGGAAGGAGGCACTCTGCAGACTTTCATCAGAATAAAACTAAGTCCTTTATTCCATTCCTACGGCGTTTCGAGGTTACCCCCCGTCTTCAGGGACAAGCAATACAGACTGACACACAACATAGACAAATATATACACAACACATATGCAATTAAAACATGGTTATCATACTCACCTGTGTCACGCTGCCGCCTGAGGACCCGCTTCCTGCTCCGGCTCATGTGTCCGTCGCGTACCCGGTGACGTCATCGGCAGCGCGGCACAGGGAAATGATGCATCCTCTCTGTTGGCAAGCAACATGAGTACTCCTGAGACAAAAAATCACAAACACGTTAAAAACAACGGCACTATGTAACTGATGTTCCTAACATCATAAGGGAGGAACACTATTATAACAAAATCTAACTACGGCAGAATTTTGTGCGGTATGCAGGTGTAGAGGCTAGCCACATCCGCACTACACATAACAAGGTCCCTAGGGGAATGGCCAAGCTGTTGTAGAACCCGTAACAGGGAAGAAGTGTCCTTCAAATACGAAGGAATTTGTTGTACACAAAAATTGAGATAAGAGTCCAAAAATACGGCTATAGGGTAATACAGTGAACCTCTGGCTGATATAATGGGTCTACCTGGGGGGTTAACTAAAGATTTATGAATTTTTGGAATAACATAAAATAAAGGAACGACTGGATAATCCACTTTCAATGCTTGTAACAGATCTGCCGATATCGATAGTTCATCCTTAGCTTGCTGTAAAATATTGTCCAGTTCTGTTTTGAATTTGTTGGTAGGATCATAGGATAACTTGGCGTAGGTGACTGTGTCATCAAGCTGACACTGGCATTTCTCTTTATATGCCTCCAAATCTTGTATCACCACCGCTCCGCCTTTGTCGGCGCTTCTAATTACTATGTCAGACCGCTTGGATAGAGCTTTAAGTGCTTCATGTTCTTCTTTCGTTAGGTTGGAATGATAAGGTGCTGGTTTGGATGAATGTTGATGTATATTGTCAACTAGACGCGAAAAGGTTTTAATTGAGGCGTTCTGTGTGGTAGGATCAAATTTTGAACGAGGGATTATTTTCTTAAGTTGAGGAGGTATATCTGAAATTTGAGCACGTTGGGACATGGGTGCCTCTTTGTCAAAATGCTCCTTAATACGTAATGTCCTGTTGAGTTTGTACGTGTCAACTTTCCATTGGAATGGATCAAAATTGGAGGTGGGTATGAATGACAAGCCTTTAGATAGTACTCTCGCCTCTGCTGATGTAAGTGCTTTGGAGGAAAGATTAAATACTAAATCTTCTATTGCCGCTGGGGTTTTTTCGCGTTTCCTTTTGTTTTGCCCCGACCTCCTCGTCCACCTGCCGCTGGAATGTAAACGGTTGACCTGGTTTGTAACCCTAAAGGGGGTAAACGTTCAGTGGAAGTAGATGGTTGTGTTTCTGCCTCACTTAAAGAGGTGCTAGAGCCCTCCATTTCCTGATATCTTTGTCGTTGCTTCCGAAATTTTGGGTAATGGAACCGCTCTCTTTGCGGATTGGACTGATTGATCCATGTGTATACTCTTCGTTGTTCATAGTCCATTTGGACCTTCCGTAGTTTCTCTTTTTTGAAGAGAATCAAATCCCTCTTGTATTGTTCCATTTGTGTTGTTAATTTGTCCAACCACTGTACATTAGGATCTTTTAGTAAAGTCGACTTATGTGAAGCTTCAAAAGCAGCCAATTTTTCTTTAGTAATATTGAGTTCACGTGTTGACTCTTCTATTACTAATAGCAGTAAATCCATACTGCACTTGTTAAGAATAGCAGTCCATTTTTTGCAGAATGGTAGGCTATATCTGCCTATAGTGGGAGTATTTTTGATGCGAAAGCCTCTGGGTATCTGCTTGTTTTTATAATAGTCAGACAAGCTGATGCCGTGATATAAAAAGTCGCATTCTTTCTGTTTTAGCTTAACCCACTGTTTAAATAAAATTTCTGGCGTGGAAGATATAGAATCCTCATCCAATCCGCGTTGATATAATATGGACGCTGCCTCCGCGTCAGAATAGCTGAAAGTGTCGCCCATATCAATCTGGGCTAAATCAAAAATGCCATCTGAATCCATAGTGACTTGAGACATGGTGTATTGAAATGCTGTTCACTCCAGTGTATAGTAACAGTCAAAAGGCCGGTAAACTTTTTTTAAAAAACAAAAAAGAACATGAATATAATTATGCTGGTTAACTGAGACTGCAAACAATATTTGTCTATGTTGTGTGTCAGTCTGTATTGCTTGTCCCTGAAGACGGGGGGTAACCCCGAAACGCCGTAGGAATGGAATAAAGGACTTAGTTTTATTCTGATGAAAGTCTGCAGAGTGCCTCCTTCCGATCACCATTTATACAAGGGTTTTATTTCCCTGGATGTGCACCGCAGCAGGTCAATAACAATTAACCCTTGGAGTGCCGGGCTTATTGGACTATATACAGGAGTTCTGGTGGTTCATCATTTCCCAGGTGAACCGCATTTCTTCAGCCAAGGCACCTGGTTTGATATATGCATTTTCAGCAACATTCGTTTTCATACAAATTTCATCAATTGTTTGCAGTCTCAGTTAACCAGCATAATTATATTCATGTTCTTTTTTGTTTTTTAAAAAAAGTTTACCGGCCTTTTGACTGTTACTATACACTGGAGTGAACAGCATTTCAATACACCATGTCTCAAGTCACTATGGATTCAGATGGCATTTTTGATTTAGCCCAGATTGATATGGGCGACACTTTCAGCTATTCTGATGCGGAGGCAGCGTCCATATTATATCAACGCGGATTGGATGAGGATTCTATATCTTCCACGCCAGAAATTTTATTTAAACAGTGGGTTAAGCTAAAACAGAAAGAATGCGACTTTTTATATCACGGCATCAGCTTGTCTGACTATTATAAAAACAAGCAGATACCCAGAGGCTTTCGCATCAAAAATACTCCCACTATAGGCAGATATAGCCTACCATTCTGCAAAAAATGGACTGCTATTCTTAACAAGTGCAGTATGGATTTACTGCTATTAGTAATGGAAGAGTCAACACGTGAACTCAATATTACTAAAGAAAAATTGGCTGCTTTTGAAGCTTCACATAAGTCGATTTTACTAAAAGATCCTAATGTACAGTGGTTGGACAAATTAACAACACAAATGGAACAATACAAGAGGGATTTGATTCTCTTCAAAAAAGAGAAACTACGGAAGGTCCAAATGGACTATGAACAAAGAAGAGTATACACATGGATCAATCAGTCCAATCCGCAAAGAGAGCGGTTCCATTACCCAAAATTTCGGAAGCAACGACAAAGATATCAGGAAATGGAGGGCTCTAGCACCTCTTTAAGTGAGGCAGAAACACAACCATCTACTTCCACTGAACGTTTACCCCCTTTAGGGTTACAAACCAGGTCAACCGTTTACATTCCAGCGGCAGGTGGACGAGGAGGTCGGGGCAAAACAAAAGGAAACGCGAAAAAACCCCAGCGGCAATAGAAGATTTAGTATTTAATCTTTCCTCCAAAGCACTTACATCAGCAGAGGCGAGAGTACTATCTAAAGGCTTGTCATTCATACCTACCTCCAATTTTGAACCATTCCAATGGAAAGTTGACACGTACAAACTCAACAGGACATTACGTATTAAGGAGCATTTTGACAAAGAGGCACCCATGTCCCAACGTGCTCAAATTTCAGATATACCTCCTCAACTTAAGAAAATAATCCCTCGTTCAAAATTTGATCCTACCACACAGAACGCCTCAATTAAAACCTTTTCGCGTCTAGTTGACAATATACATCAACATTCATCCAAACCAGCACCTTATCATTCCAACCTAACGAAAGAAGAACATGAAGCACTTAAAGCTCTATCCAAGCGGTCTGACATAGTAATTAGAAGCGCCGACAAAGGCGGAGCGGTGGTGATACAAGATTTGGAGGCATATAGAGAGGAATGCCAGCGTCAGCTTGATGACACAGTCACCTACGCCAAGTTATCCTATGATCCTACCAACAAATTCAAAACAGAACTGGACAATATTTTACAGCAAGCTAAGGATGAACTATTGATATCGGCAGATCTGTTACAAGCATTGAAAGTGGATTATCCAGTCGTTCCTTTATTTTATGTTATTCCAAAAATTCATAAATCTTTAGTTAACCCCCCAGGTAGACCCATTATATCAGCCAGAGGTTCACTGTATTACCCTATAGCCGTATTTTTGGACTCTTATCTCAATTTTTGTGTACAACAAATTCCTTCATATTTGAAGGACACTTCTTCCCTGTTACGGGTTCTACAACAGCTTGGCCATTCCCCTAGGGACCTTGTTATGTGTAGTGCGGATGTGGCTAGCCTCTACACCTGCATACCGCACAAGGCAGGAGTAGAGGCAGTCGACAGTCTGATTACGGATAATCCCTTCTATACTGGCCCTCCTAAAAAATTATTTCTACAACTACTGGATCTAGTGCTAACTAGAAATTATTTTTACCATGATGGCAAATATTATATACAAACGTCGGGATGTGCCATGGGGTCTCCAGTGGCACCTTCTTATGCAAATGCATTCATGTATTTGGTAGAACAAAGGCTATTATACAATCAGGGTCAGTTGAGGGCAGAAATTGTATTGTATCGTCGATACATCGACGAATTGTTGATTTTTTGGGCAGGGCCTCCTATTGCTCTGACTTCTCTCTTAGATACACACAACGCTTCACAGAGTGTAGTCAAACTAACATACACGATGAGTAAGGAGTCTATTCATTTTTTGGATGTTATGATTACTATACAGAATTCAATGTTCAGCACTTCATTGTACACAAAGGCAACGGATAGAAATACACTATTGCGTCAAGAAAGTTTTCATCCTATAGCTTTACGCAAAGGTCTGCCTTATGCACAGTTTCTTAGAGTACGACGTATCACTTCTGATATTAATGCATTAGAGCCTGCATTAGAGGAAATGATAGATAAATTCGTGATACGAGGTTATGACAGAAGTGAGTTAATTAACTTAAAGAACAAAGTTATCAATATGTCCAGAGATGAAGCTTTGGCGAGTAGAACTAAAGATGCTGCTCGACAACCGATGAATGTAATCCCTTGGGTGAACAAATACAGCCCCTTCAGTAAATCGACTACAAGTCAGGTTAAGCAATGGTGGCCTTTGGTGCAAAGTGACCCGGAACTACCCTCTTTACACAATGCCAGACTCTTACCCAGTTTCACCAGGGGAAAGAGCATCAAAGATCAGATAGTCAAGCTAGACATCACAGGTTTCAATAAAAGCCCAGTAACACATTTTTTAAGCAAGAAAAAAGGCTGTCAACGCTGCTTAGGCTGCGTAACATGTCGATCACTTTCCGTGGGTTCAACTTTTGTCATCCACATACGGGCAAAAAAATTAGTATTAGACATGCAGTCACTTGTACCACTACGCATGTCATATATTTATTGACCTGTCCATGCGGATTGGCTTACGTGGGAAAGACACAGCGTCAATTCCGTGAGCGCATGGCTCTCCATCGCAGTGCAATTCGCCAGGCGATTGAGTCCGGCACTAGCGAACAGCCGGTTGCCAGACATTGCGCCCGGTTCAAACACAGTGTGGCTAGCATAAGGGTCATTATCATCGATCACGTTCCAGAAAGTAAACGAGGTGGCAATAGAGCAAAAATTTTATTGCATAGAGAAAGCCGATGGATATTCGAGTTAGGTACACTGGCTCCCAGAGGTCTGAATGAGACCCTGGGTCTTCAGTGTTTTCTATAATTAAGCTGATAGTGATTTTTCTGACATTTTTTCTGTTATATTACCAGCAGTGATAAATTCTGCCGTAGTTAGATTTTGTTATAATAGTGTTCCTCCCTTATGATGTTAGGAACATCAGTTACATAGTGCCGTTGTTTTTAACGTGTTTGTGATTTTTTTGTCTCAGGAGTACTCATGTTGCTTGGCAACAGAGAGGATGCATCATTTCCCTGTGCCGCGCTGCCGATGACGTCACCGGGTACGCGACGGACACATGAGCCGGAGCAGGAAGCGGGTCCTCAGGCGGCAGCGTGACACCGGTGAGTATGATAACCATGTTTTAATTGCATATGTGTTGTGTATATATTTGTCTATGTTGTGTGTCAGTCTGTATTGCTTGTCCCTGAAGACAGGGGGTAACCCCGAAACGCCGTAGGAATGGAATAAAGGACTTAGTTTTATTCTGATGAAAGTCTGCAGAGTGCCTCCTTCCGATCACCATTTATACAAGGGTTTTATTTCCCTGGATGTGCACCGCAGCAGGTCAATAACAATTAACCCTTGGAGTGCCGGGCTTATTGGACTATATATATATATATATATATATATATATATATATATATATATATATACTTGATATATATGGTACAATATTTTCCTTTTCACATTACCAACTATCCTGAAGATCAGGGGCAGGCAACATGTGGCACTCCAGCTGCAGTGGGACTACACATCCCGGCATGCCTTGCACCAGTTTTGTTGTTAGGGCATGCTGAAACTGTAGCAGGACATGCTGGGCGGTATAGTTCCTCAGGAGCTGGAGTGCCGCACATTGCCTACCCCTGCTGTAGATGAAACACTTGGAAAATATACTCTGATGTATAAGTGTAAATAAATGGAGCTACATTGCTCAATAGAGCAAGCACGGAAAAATTATGCATTTTCACATGTATGCAGAGCTGTACACATCACAAGACCACATCTAGATGATGTACATATGCATCTGGTTTGCTAATCGTCATCGTCATCAGCGTAATACTTACACCTGCCCTCAGGGCCGGATTAACAATGGGGCGGGTGGAGCTACAGCTCCAGGCCCTCTCATCAAAAGAGGCCCACAAGAGCTGCACAACTGCTGGGACAGGGTTTTTTATTCCTGTTACAGACTATAGCAGTCGCCCAAGGCACCCACTCAACCGCTATGTCCGTTGTTTAAATGCTGGGTATAAGACTTTTGGTAACTGGCGCAGGGGAAGGCATCACACACCCTCCCTGCACCGCACAGTTTCTCTCTGCCTCAATGCACCATGACATCATGCCAGGGCTGGACTGCTGAAGCAGAGGGCTGAGTAAATCTATCAGAGCTCCACCCCCTGATGTGCATGGTCACTGCCAGTAAATATTGTCTGCCATCACTGTTTGGCACCACATACTATTGCACATTAAGGTTGGAGCCTGAACGTACTGCCCGTACCCGCCCTCCTTGCATACACCAGCCATCGCGGGGAACAACAGGCAGAAGGAGCAGAATGGGAGGAGCCTGCACAAGTACTTGAAACTGAATGAAATAAATGAACCTGAAGCAAGAGCAGAGTTCAGTACTAGTAATACCCCTTTCAGACATACTGAGATTCCCGGGATTTTGGCCTGCCTCGGCCAAAATTCCCGGGTCTCATGTCTGTGTGAAAGGCACCTACCCGGGAAGCCGCCCCTGCAATCGACCAGGGTTTTTCCCGGGACTTAAGTCCCGGGAAATTACCCTGCTTCTGTCTGAATGGTGCTACCCGGGAATTTACTACTCCCGGGCAGCACCAAGCAGCTTTGACATGTAGCTGACTGCGCTGAGCATCCTATAGGACGCTCAGCGCTGCTTCTTTGAGCTGACAGCGCAGAGCATCCTATAGGACGCTCAACGCTGCTGCTTTGAGCTGACAGCGCAGAGCGTCCTATAGGATGCTCAGCGCTGCTGCTCACCACCCCCAGCAACGGCCGGCTGTGCCACAGCGGGCCGCCCGCACTCCCGCTGGACCACCAGGGAATTAAAATAAATGTTAAAAAAATTATAATAAAAAAAAAAAACTGCATTACGATTGGCCGGCTTTTGGCTGGGAGGAGCAAACGGCAGACAAGAGGCAGGTAAGCAGAAAAACCCTGCTCTTGTCTGAAAGGGGTCTACCTGGGAATTTCCCGGGTAGACACTGTAGTGTGAAAGGGGGGTCTCGACCAAATACCCGGGAATTTGCACAGGAGAAATTCCCGGGTCTGAGCAGGAAATTTCCCGGGTTGTATGTCTGAAAGGGGTATAACTGAGCAGCTGACAGTGTGTATGTACTGGGACCAGTGCCAGCAATGCAGAGGTTACTGGGCTGTGCAGGGCTAATCTGCTGCTGCACAGTACAGGGGACACTGAGGAAGGTAAATTCTTACCTCCACCATCCAGTGAGCTAATGTAGGGTGTGCGCATTATAGAGCTCATCCCTGCTGCTGCCTGGCTTTCAGTACAGTGGCTACTCAGCAAGCAGTAATGTAATACCCCTTTTACACCGGAGCTAAAACCCGGGTTTTTGAAGGGTTAACCCGGGCAGCTCCCTGGTGTAAAAGGGGAGAGGTTTGGTTCGCCGGGTCGAGTAACCCGGCAATCCAACCCAGGTAACTAGTAGGGTTTAACACGGGCGTAGCCCGTGAAACCCTGCTATGGGAACAGCGCACTCCGGGTCACGATGACCTGGAGTGCGCTGCTAGCCGGCCGATTGGTCCGGCTTCAGTGGCGCTTGGAGATGACGTCATCTCCAAGCATCCACTTTCACTCCGCAAAAGCCGGGTCTATGCAGACCCGACTGCGGTGTGAGCGGCGCTGACTCGGGAATATCCCGAGTCAGCGCCGGCAAAATTCCGGGTCTGATCCGGATAGGAACTTTGTTCCAACTCCGGGTCAGACCCGGAATTTAGGTGGAAAAGGGGTATAAGTGACCTGTACTACTGAATTTAGTCTTAGTAGTTTCTCCCAATGCACAGGGGAGGGGGGCGCCATAGCATGCCCCATTTCTACACAGTGAGAACCCTCCTCCCAGCCTATCACAAGGAGGGATCTCAGCACCAGGTGCCTACTACCTGGAGCCATCTTCCTGCAGTTTCAGCCCCATTCGTGTCCCTCATGCACTTTCATACCCCCTACCCTCCCTGACCAGGTGCATGAGATCATACAGGGCTCCACACTTAGGGCCTGATTCAGACACGGACGCAAGTGGCCGTTCGCTCGTTCGGCGTACGAGCGTAAAAATGTAAAATCAAGCGCTCGCTCGTATATTCGCTCGCAGCTAATCTTCCACCCCATAGTCTCCCAACCCCTCCTCTAGCTAGCGAACGTTCTAAATAGCGACCGTCCGTCTCCTCTTTGGTTGCAGTGAATGCTCGCACAAGTCAATTCTGGAAGTGGGCCTGTCATTTTTCGATTGCCTGCTATTTCATTCTGCAAACATACTTGAATTGATTAATAGCAATCAGTATATTCATTAGCTTAATTGCTATTCACATTTTTGCAATCGTTTTTTTTTTACAATGTCACTAAACTTTATTATTGTTCGTGTGTGTCATTCCTTCCGCAGAATACGTACGTTTGTACCAAGGGGATGGATTTTCAAATTTTAAAGTTTGTTTGAATGCTACTATTGTTTTGCGTTTGTTTATCTGCAGATTTTTCATCTTTATTAATAATATTTAAATTAGCTTACGCATGTCACTGCACCAAGCCTATCATAACTCACATTATATTTCTGAGGGTGTAGGTCACATGACTCATACAATAACCAATAGAATGCTTTCTGTTAATTTTCAAAGTACATTAGCCAATCAATTTTTTCTGGGACCTTTATTAAAACTGTTTTGTGTTGAAAAAATCATTGCCATCATGAGAGCCGCAGCATTTTGTCGTCGCGAACTCCTGGTCCTCACAGATGTGATGGACCGGAGAATAACAGATCATCCGGCCCCCATCACTAACCACCGCAAGCAGCAAGCCTATGCGGAGGTGCGGCGCCGGCTGCGTACGTTGGGCTACCGCCGCAATATCGGCCAGCTCGAAAGGCGATGGTCTGATCTACGCCACAGATCCCCACGCCTTTTGGCCAATTTGCGTCAGCAAATTCAGGAAAGTAAGTGTATTTTTTTATCATTTTAAATGTAAGCATACCTGCGTGTGCATGTTTTCCGTCTAGCCCTTTTTCTTTATTTAGTACAAACCTGCATGTGCATGTTTTCCATCTAGCCCTGTTTCTTTATTTAGGACATACCTGCGTGTGCATGTTTTCCGTATCGCGCTCTTTTTATTTTTTGGGGGGTGTGTAAATTTTTAAACAAAATAAAAAAAATGTAATAATAAAAAATTTTATCCATCATTTAGGGGCTGAGCGCAGACTACGATGTCTATGACGTCGGGCTCGTCCCCTATCCCCCACTCCCACCCAAACCTCCTCTCCCCAACCTTCCCCAAATTCCCCCTCCACCCCCGACCTGGCAGACCGTGATGCCCCTCCCTCTCATCACATTCCCATCCCTCAAATTTGACACTCCCCTCCACCCCCCCTCTCTTTTCATCACCCTCCCCTCCACCCAACCCTCTCTTTTCCTCAACCTCCACTTCCAGCCAAATCACCCCTCCTCCATCCGACCAGCACTGGCCCACCTCTGAGGAGGACGATGTCAGGGTTCCAGGCCCAGTCATCATTATGACCGGTATGTTTCCCTTTTAAACTATGGTTGCTTTTGCATTATTTTGTTTTTGGTTGATGTCCTTTTGCCTGTGCATTTCCAATTTGTTAAGTATTTCTAATATTTTGGATATATATCTTTGTCAAACAATGTCTAGGCTGTTTTCCCCTTACACATATGACACATGTCCAAACACTCATACTTGTGTCTTTCTTGTTTACGGTACCAACAAATGTAGTATTTTTGCGTAGTTCTCCCTATTTTTTGTTGTATTTTTATGTTTATTTTTTTATTTTTTATTTATACAATCTTTGCGTTTGGCATTATTTTGGTGTTGTTGTTTTTTTTCTCTTTTTTTTAAGTATAGTCTGATTTTTAAGTTGTTTGGTAACATATAAATTAAGGTATCATTTTAGTAATCCACACAGGACCAGAGGCGGAACCAAGATCTTTTTTCCGGCTTGCAGAGCTTGAGGGGCAATGTAGTAGGCATGCTAGTGGTCCTGGATCATTTGTTGGCACTCCAGCGCCACTAATTTTTTTTTTCCGCCATAAAAATGTTTAAAAAAATAAAATATATTTTGATTTATTAAAGTGTCATTCCTTGTCTGAAAATATTAGATTGTTGAACCTTACATAAGTCGACTATTGTAGCATGTTTTTTTAAGTAATGTAAATTAGATTGTAGAAAGCTCAAGTAAGTATATAAGCTGGCACATTAAACACCTAACAATACTAATAGGTTTGTCGAATTAACAGCATTTTTTGTTTCCAATTTTTTGTGGGTAATGTAAAAATTAAATCAAACCTGCTTAGGCCTAGATTAGAAAACATACTGATTCACCATAATACCTTTGGTGTTTGTTTTTAGCCACAAAGCAGGGTAAAATACTTTCCAATTTAACACATTATAGGATTAGCCATTAAGCAAGTTTGCCTTTTTTGGACCAGGTTACACTTGCTTGTAATTTACCAAGGAAATGTTTGATTAACGTTAAACAAAAATTTAATGCACACAAATAATAAACACAAAGTGAATTGTCACAATCAATTCACACAGTGAAAACACACTCAAAAATACAACCAACACCAAAAAGAACAAATTAACAACAACAATCAAGAACTGTTTGAAGAAGTAGCATGCCAACATGAATCCACAAACGAGGCGAAGAAATCATTGTTCCAGAAGTTATATCCAATGTGGCCACATGAAGTCAATTTTTTGGATCAGGTAGTAGGCATCGTGTTTTAGGTTAATTTTATGGAATAAAAGACAAAAAAAATATAAAACACAAATTAAAATTGGCCATTAAAAACTTTCATGTCTACATTGTGTCAATTAACTTAATTTTTAAAAATAATTACCTAACAAATCTGGCCACCACATCATCGCGTATGGCCCCCCCACATACTTACCTCCGACCAACCTCGGGGGGGCCATCCTCAGGCAAGGCATCCTCTGGCTGCATTGGGACACCACTCCTTATGGCGATGTTGTGAAATATCCCACACAGGACCACAATTTTCGAAACCATATCCGGCAAATACATGAGCTCGCCACCAGAGCGGTGGAGGCATCTGAATCAGCCTTTTAAAAGGCCGATACAGCACTCCACCACCTGCCTGGTGGCTGTAAGTGCGGAATTATACTCACTTTGTGGCCCTGGTGTGGGAACCAAATAAGGAGTGAGCAGCCAGGGCGTGCAAGGGTAACCACTGTCTCCTGTGAAAATATAAAAACAAACATCAGAACCATTGTGTAACAAGCTTTGCATTGGTTTCAACAGAAGGTTTCAACTTACCCAGAAGCCATGCATCACCAGCTTGTAGGTTGTTTAATTTGTGCCAAATCCCTGATTGCCAGATGACGAAGGAATCATGTGCACTGCCGGGGAATTTGGCATTCAGGGACAGGATCTGGAGGGAGGCATCACATACCACCATTACATTCAGTGAATGAAAGTGCTTGCGGCTCCTAAAAATAGCCTCCAGCCTTGCTGGAGGCTGAAGTGGTATGTGAGTGCCATCCACAACCCCTATGATGTGTGGGAAGCCAGCTATTTGGTAAATATTGGCCTTCGCCACATTAAGGGTACCCATATCCAATGACATTTTAATAAAATGATGGCGGTGTTTAAAAAGGGCCTCCATCACTGCCCTCAGGATCCTTGAAAAGGAGGATTGGGATATTCCCACAACAATTCCCACAGTGGTTTGAAAGGATCCTGAGGCACAAAAATGTAACACCAACATTAATTGAGTAAGTGGTGGTATTGCTGTAGGACTTTCAATTTGCCGTTCAAGATCACTCTCTATTAATGAGAGAGTGTCTATGATGATTTGTGGCGGCAGGCGGTATCGCCTTAATACCTCATCATCTGGCATTCCAAAAAGGGTGACACATGTTCTATATATCTGGGGCCTTGCACACCTACGAGGCCTACGCCTGGGACGAAGTTGAGGTTGGTCGGGTTCTGGAACCATGGCCAATATAATACGACCAACATCAACCTGCAGTGGTAAGCCAGGTAGTTATTGTTTTAGACAAATGTGTTAAGAAAAATATACTTATCTTTTCGCAGAAATCCAAAGATGCTTACAGGCCTGGGATGTGTCATGTGCAGAACACCCTACATTTCAAAAGTAGAAAATATGTTTAAGATTCATTAAATAAAATATGATTGTAAACTAATTGTTTTCATGAAAAAATAAAGAAGGGAGCACACATTAGTTCAGAAAATACTACGCTACATTTAGTGTTAAGACATGATTTTACACTGAAAATTTAATAAAAAATTAGTTCATAAAATAGTACGCTACTTTTACAGTTAAATCAAGACACATTAGTTCGTAAAATAGTACGCCTCTTTTACAGTTAAATCAAGACAAATTAGTTCGCAAAATAGTACGCTCCTTTTACAGTTAAATCAAGACACATTAGTTCTTAAAATAGTACGCTACTTTTACAGCTAAATCAAGACACATTAGTTTGCAAAATAGTACGCTACTTTTACAGTTAATTCAAGACACATTAGTTCGTAAAATAGTATGCTACTTTTACAGTTAAATCAAGACACATTAGTTCGCAAAATAGTATGCTACTTTTATAGTTAAATCAAGACACATTAGTTCGTAAAATAGTACGCTACTTTTACAGTTAAATCAAGACACATTAGTTCGCAAAATAGTACGCTACTTTTACAGTTCATTCAAGACACATTAATTCGTTAAATAGTACGCTACTTTTACAGTTAAATCAAGACACATTAGTTCGCAAAATAGTACGCTACTTTTACAGTTAAATCAAGACACATTAGTTCGCAAAATAGTACGCTACTTTTACAGTTAATTCAAGACACATTAGTTCGTAAAATAGTACGCTACTTTTACAGTTAAATCAAGACACATTAGTTCGCAAAATAGTACGCTACTTTTACAGTTAAATCAAGACACATTAGTTCGCAAAATAGTACGCTACTTTTACAGTTAATTCAAGACACATTAGTTCTTAAAATAGTACGCTACTTTTACAGTTAAATCAAGACACATTAGTTCGCAAAATAGTACGCTACTTTTACAGTTAAATCAAGACACATTAGTTTGCAAAATAGTACGCTACTTTTACAGTTAAATCAAGACACATTAGTTTGTAAAATAGTACGCTACTTTTACAGTTTAAACCACTCAAACATTATTTCGCTAAATAGTACGCTACATTTAGTGGTGTTCCGCCCCCAAAAAAAACATTACTTTGCAAAACATATGCTAAGAACAACATAATTTGTAAAATCATGAAAACAAAAACACTTACCAAAAACAGACAAATATCCCAAAGTTCAAAAACTTCACTGGGGCAATGCCAAACTAACTGTAAACCCAAATAAAAAAATATTAAAAACATTTGAGAACTATTTACTTTTTTTTTTACAGTGGTTTCTTACAATACTTACTCCAAAAATCAACAAAAAATAGCCAAACAATAAAAAAAAAAGCAACGGAAAAGAAAGAAGCAAGAAAAAAACCAAAATATCACAGCGAAAATGTCCTCCTTCTACTCAATAAGTCAACAATCCACTCCAACGCCAAACCTCCAACAAACAACATGCCACATCGACTCCAGTCACACCAAGCCATAAATAGTCTTTATTTTCCCGCTCAAATTAAGGACGGACAATAGGAGCGCACAGTCAATGATGCGGCCGAATAATGCTGACGCATGTATAAAAACGTCACTGAAAAGCCAAATCGGTCTGCTGTAGTGAGACCTGAAAGTCCAAAATGACTACAGAGCAGCAAAGCAGTGGCCAAGAGGCGCCAGGTAAGTATTTCTCTTTTTTGGGCAAAAGGATTCTGTTTAACAATAATTTGGGTAACATTTTACATTATAAATTTTAATCCCATTTTCAAAAAAGGTGTTGAGGATGCCATGGAAGAGGCTGCTGGGCCTAGTAGGCCAACTAAACAAAAAAAAAAGGCAGCCACAATTCACAAGAAAGGAGATGGAGGTTTTGGTGCAAATGTGCAATGACAACCTGCCACAGGCAGCAAGGAATATGGGTGCAAGCCAGAAATGGAAAATGTGGGATGACATAGCCAGTGGTGTCAATAGGGTGGGTGATTGTGAACGTTCAACCCGGGAGGTCAAACGCCGGTACGTAAAAACTACATTTTAGTAAAAAGTGTTTACAGGTCCAAATACTGCCAGAATAATGCCAACTTTTTACCCCACAGATGGAGCGACTTCAAATATCGTCTTAAGCAAAAACTGGCTGATAGGGCTAGGCATCCACGGGGGACAGGTGGGGGTCCCACCCCTGTGTCACTGGAGCTCACAGATTTGGAGGAGATGGCCCAGGGGTGTGTGCAGGGTGAGGAGGTGTTTGGCGTGTCGAACATGGATACCGACATGCCCGACTTTGCAGCTCCTCATGTTGCCCCAGGTAAATGTTGTAATGTTAACAACTCAGAAATGTGTTTGGGACAATATCTAGATTATAATTACTCTTTTCTCTTTTTGCTCACAGAGACACAGGCGGATGAGTCTGCTCCAGAGGGGAGCTTTGGCCGCAGAATTTCTGCTGCCTCTGCAGGGGAGGAAGCAGTAGATCCGGCTGTGGACCCTGTGGCAGACAGTCCAGGGCATTCCCCCTCGCAGGCAGTGGGCCTCCTCACTGATCTCAATATTAAAACGGATCAGCAGACCGAGATTCTGCTGAGGATGGACGCCAGTCTGCTACGGGTGGCGGACGCCCTGGAGCAAAGTGCTGCGGCCAACGTGACCATTGCTAAGGCCCTGACGGAAAATACTGGGGCCAAAGTGCGCATAGCAAATGCCCTGGAGCAGCTCGTTTGCCAGCACATGTTGGAGCCGGCCTCCCTTCCTGCAGGAACATCAGGACCCTCCACCTCTGGCCCAACAACAGCCATCCCTCCAAATGTGCCTAGCCCCATGCCTAGTCCAGAGGACACAACATCTGCCTCTGGCCAGGCCAGCAGAAGGACATCCCGGACCCATTCAGGCTCCCTCCCTACCCCAGCCAAACGGACCAAAAGGCGATGACAGCACTGGCTAATTTTCCCACAATCCTTCTAAGTGTTTGCCCCATATTCCTTATTGCCCAAAACCTCCCTCTCCTTTCTTGTGAATTTTTTATTAATTGTGTTTGTTTGTGGATTTCAAATGCCACTTATTTTGTTTGTGTGTTTCTAAAATCATTTGTTATTTGTTTTTACGTTATCAAGTTTTTTGTATTTCCCCAAAATGATTTAACCAAAAAATAAATAAATAAATAAAGTTGAAAATCTGCACAATTCTATTGTCAATTTATTCAAAAACTGGTTAAAAGGTAATCCCGCAAACAACATTACAAACAATACAACGGAAATCTAAACATTATTTTTGAAAAAAAAAACAAGGGTTAAAAACAATTTATGAGTTTTAATTAACACTTAGCAAAAAACAAAAGGACGATTGTTTTCTTGGCCCCTAAAAAATGAAGAAAAACAACAAACCTGCGTACAATATTGTTGCCCTAAAAAAAAAAAGAAAACAAATTTGGCAAAAACACGCAAATGTAAAATTAATTTGAAAGCTAATTGATTGTCTAACCTAGAAATTAGCAGCTGAGTAGTTCACCTGCGTACGGTTTTTTGTTACTAAAAAATGGCTATTGGCTAAACACCTTACAAGCATTTTTGCAATTCAAAACTGATTGTTTTTGAGGCCTCAATTGATAAATCGGAAAACCATCGATGAGCCTCGGGAAGAACGAAGAGACCATCATCATTGCGGTAGAGAATACCAGACCACAAGCTGAGCGAGCAGTTTGAATGGAAAGTGGATCAGACAGTGATGTAACCCTTGTTCCGTTCACATAGGCCGTTCGCATCAGATAAGTTATGTACGCCCAAAAAACGCCTCGACATGCCTGCGTTTTCCCATCTCCACCCCCGTCACCGCCCCAAAATGGACAGTTCTGTCAATCACATTTGACATGTCACTTCCTGTTCGCTATTCGACGAACGACTGAAAAAATGATCGCAATCAGCCGTACGCACATGCGCACTGTTACACCGATGCATGCGTGGTTTAACAACATCGGATGACTACGAGCGTACGACCGCTTACGAGCGGCACTGAATGAGTGCCTTAGACACTTGTCACAGCCAATCAGTAACTGTCTGTACTCCACACCTATCATACACATGCAACTAAAGCGACAGACATGTCATAATCTGCCCCCATGTCTGTGTGCAGAGCCCCAGCACCACCTCTATGACCCCCTCATACTCACCATTACCTCCCTACACCTCCTCCCTGACCCCCTCATACTCACCATCACCTCCCTGACCCCCTCATACTCACCATTACCTCCCTACACCACCTCCCTGACCCCCTCATACTCACCATCACCTCCCTACACCTCCTCCCTGACCCCCTCATACTCACCATCACCTCCCTACACCTCCTCCCTGACCCCCTCATACTCATCATCACCTCCCTACACCTCCTCCCTGACCCCCTCATACTCACCATTACCTCCCTACACCACCTCCCTGACCCCCTCATACTCACCATTACCTCCCTACACCTCCTCCCTGACCCCCTCATACTCACCATCACCTCCCTGACCCCCTCATACTCACCATCACCTCCCTACACCTCCTCCCTGACCCCCTCATACTCACCATCACCTCCCTACACCTCCTCCTTGACCCCCTCATACTCACCATCACCTCCCTACAGCTCCTCCCTGACCCCCTCATACTCACCATCACCTCCCTACACCTCCTCCCTGACCCCCTCATACTCACCTCTATCTCTTTGCACTACCCCCTGACCCCTCTATGCCCACCACTACCTCTCTACACTACCCCATGACCCCTCCATGCCCATCACTACCTCTCTGCACTACACCCTGACCCCTCCATGCCTACCACCAACTTTCTACACTATCACCCTTAATCCTCCATGCTTACCACTACCTCTCTGTATCACCCCCTGACCCCTCCATGCCATCCCTCCTTTCTACACTACCACCCATAACCCTTAATGCCCACCACTATCAGTCTGCACTAACCCACGAACACTTTATACCCACTACTACCTCTCTGCATTATCACCTTGAACCCTTCATGCCCACCAGTATCTCTTTACACTGACCCCTCCATGTCCACCACTGCCTCTGTGCACTACCACCATGAGCCCTTCCATGGCCACCACTACCTCTATGATACCGCCCTGACCCCACATCTGTGCAGACCGCACCCCCACAAAATTGGTCACACACTCCACATCATCAGTCACACCCTCTGTAGCAACACACAATAGGCCCTTCAGAAATTTCATCTCCAGGCCCAAGTGGACCTTAATCTGGTACTGCCTGCCCTAGTCGCTCACCTGCTCGTGTATATAAGATGCATTTTCGTGGATGTGCTTATCCTGAACGTTACCTATGTGAGAATGTACACACACCACCGTTCCGCCTCTCTGGTGATAAGTGTAGCTGCAATCCAAATATGTATGATTCTGTTCCCCATTTTCCTGATCATGCACAGTGCGAATATATGCAATATACGCAACACAAACAGGCATACGTCCACCTGTGTATCAGGGATACATTAGTGGCCACCACACTCAAGTGTTGGAAAAAAAGAAAAATGTAATGGAAAATTAGGCAGAATAAAAGTCTCTCATTGTAGTTTCTTACATTAGAACATTGCAGATTTACCACAAAATGTACATTACTGTTAAATTAAACTACACAATATATGTATTAAGGCTCCATTAGACACTACAATGTGCTTATTACAATTCCATTTCACATACCGATACAGTTCCATTAAACATTGGAATGTACTTATTATTATTACAGTTACATTAAATATTACAATTCGGAGTTAAGTGCTGAACATATTCACATCTACAATCTATCAAGCCTTTCCATGCATTAATTTATGATTAACGTTCTTGCATATTAAGTGGCCTTGTATAATAATGGGTCTAACTGCAGGCTACAGTTATTTTAGGCATGCCATTTACATTGTTATGGTCAGGTAATAGGCGGAAGATAAGACAAGCAGGCTGAACTCGGACGGCCTGATTCAGAGGTGAACGCAGTTGCAGCCATGGTTGCATTTTTTGCGGAACCGCAGCAGCGATAATATGCTAATATAATAATATGCTAATGTTCGTTTCAGCCCCCCACTTGTGTTCTAGCATGCAAGCCCTGAGACGCCGTGTCCGTGGACAGTGCACAGTAACACCACTGGTGCTTCTGAGCACTCCACCATCGGTGCACTATCGTATCCACCATCGACCTATGGCTGGCGCAGTGTATCCTTATGAACTCTGTCTAAACATGGCCTCTGTGGCTGCAGCTCTGCAATTGAAAATGTAACTGCATTCACTAACACACCAGTGATACTCCAATATCCCGCCCATGAGATGGTCTCTTATTCACTACTCACTACTCACTTTAGGCTGCCGCGTAGGACTGCCAATGGATTTGCCTCGCTGGTTTTAATGCCGGCGCCTCCATACACAACAGCAGACTCTCTGCGTACACTCAGGAGAAAGCATGCACCATTGGGGTATTTAGGACTTTTCCTGCATACACAACAGCAGAATCTCTGCTTACACTCAGGAGAAGCATGCACCATTGGGGTATTTAGGACTTTTCCTGCAATGACAATAGCAGACTCCGCGTACAATCAGGAGAAAGCATGCACCATTGGGGTATTTACAGTGGCGTCACAAGGGGGGTGCGGGGGGTGCGGGCCGCACCTGGTGTCACCCTATAAGAGGGTGACACCAAAATCCACACACTCATGCCCGCACCCCCCGCCACCACACTACTGCCTGCCAGGGCCGCCATCAGGAGAGGGGGACAGTCGGGATTACTGTCCCGGACACTTTGACACCTCCTAACACCCGCCCGCCGCTCCCTCCACCGCCGCCGCTACTTCCTGTCCATACAATCTGCCTTACTGGAGCCCTCTGTCCACCGCAAAAGAGCCGGGTGCCTGTCAATTCCTCCTCTGCCTCTGTATAATAAAGTTTATTACCCAGCACACATGACGTCATGACGTCACACGCGCCGGATAATAAACTTTATTATACAGAGGCAGAGGAGGAATTGACAGGCACCCGGCTCTTTCGCGGTGGACAGAGGGCTCCAGTAAGGCAGATTGTATGGACAGGCTCACGGTGGACAGCGGCACTGAAGAGAAGAGAGAGGAGCCGCAGTGACTATGGAGCAGCAGCCTGGAACAGAAGAAGGGTAAGACAGCATTGCATTAGGGGAACTGCATAATGGGCACTAATGGGGGCATTCCATAATGGGCTCTAATACAGGGGTCATTGAATAAGGGGCACTACATAAGGGGTATTACTGGGAGCACTGCATAATGGACACTACTGGGGGCACTGTGTAAGTGGCGCTAATACGGGGGCATTGCATAAGCAGCACTACTGGAGCACTGCATAAGGGGCATTACTGGGGCATTGCATAATGGACTACTGGTGGCACTGCATAAGGGGCTCTAATACAGAGGGCATTGCATAATGGGGTCTTATACAGGGAGCATTGCAAAAGGGGCTCTTATACCCCAAGTGTATAATGGATACAACTGCAGTGGCATTGCATAAGGGTCTCTAATACAGGTGGCATCGCATAAGGGGCACTACTACCGGGGGCACTACATTGGTTTTCATTAATAATCACCCTTTCAAAATTCCATATAATATAATATTTTTCTTGTGGCTCAGACTCTCTTAGACCTTGAATATTCGGCCCGGTTGGTATTTTGAGTCTGACATGCCTGGTACACACGCACACTAAAATCTATAGATATACAGGGCCATAAGCAGAGGTGTGTGCGGCCGCACAGGGCTGGATTGCCTGGGGTCGGTACTAGCCGTACCTGCTATCCCCTGAAGACTGCACATCTGACTTATGGTTTCTGTACTGTGTGGGAAGAGGGAGGGGACTCTATTGCTGTGGCCATTGTATAAGGGGCACTACTACTGTGGGCATTGTGTAGAAGGGGCACTACTGTGGGCATTGTGTAAAAGAGGTCGCTACTGTGTGTCGTAACATAAATAAGGTAAACTATGGTGTAATGGGCATCAGGAGCACTATGTGCAGTGTAATGTGAATAAGATTGTGCTACTGTGTGGCGGAATTTGAATTGGGGATAGTATTGTATGACCATGCCCCTTTCTTTTGAGATCACGCCCCTGTTTTGCACCATGTGCCTTAGGCGCATGCTGTCCTTTTATTGGTATATTGCCAAGGAAGGGAGGACGGGGGGGGGGTCGTTCCACCTCTACGAACATTTTAAGCACTGCTACCCAGAATACCGGGCGTGGCGTCATAATGTCCGCCGGGTGCGCCCGGCATTCTGGCATTTTTTGGTGGGGGGGTGGCGGGGGGTGTCACCATGCATTACAGCACCGGGTGACACCAACCCTAGTGACGCCTCTGGGTATTTAGGACTTTTCCTGCATACACTCAGGAGAAAGCATGCACCATTGGGGTATTTAGGACTTTTCCTGCATACACTCAGGAGAAGCATGCACCATTGGGGTATTTAGGACTTTTCCTGCAATGACAATAGCAAACTCTGCGTACAATCAGGAGAAAGCATGCACCATTGGGGTTTTTAGGACTTTTCCTGCGTACACTCAGGAGAAAGCATGCACCATTGGGGTATGTAGGACTTTTCCTGCATACACAACAGCAGAATCTCTGCGTACACTCAGGAGAAAGCATGCACCATTGGGGTATTTAGGACTTTTCCTGCAATTACAATAGCAGACTCCGCGTACACTCAGGATAAAGCATGCACCATTGGGGTATTTAGAACTTTTCCTGCGTACACTCAGGAGAAAGCATGCACCATTGGGGTATTTAGGAATTTTCCTGCATACACAATAGCAGAATCTCTGCGTACACTCAGGAGAAAGCATGCACCATGGGGTATTTAGGACTTTTCCTGCATACACAATAGCAGACTCTGCGTACACTCAGGAGAAAGCATGCACCATTGGGATATTTAGGATTTTTCCTGCATACACAATAGCAGAATCTCTGCGTACCCTCAGGAGAAAGCATGCACCATTGGGGTATTTAGGACTTTTCCTGCAATTACAATAGCAGACTCCGCGTACACTCAGGATAAAGCATGCACCATTGGGGTATTTAGGACTTTTCCTGCGTACATTCAGGAGAAAGCATGCACCATTGGGGTATTTAGGAATTTTCCTGCATACACAATAGCAGAATCTCTGCGTACACTCAGGAGAAAGCATGCACCATTGGGGTATTTAGGACTTTTCCTGCATACACAATAGCAGACTCCGCGTACACTCAGGAGAAAGCATGCACCATTGGGATATTTAGGACTTTTCCTGCATACACAATAGCAGAATCTCTGCGTACACTCAGGAGAAAGCATGCACCATTGGGGTATTTAGGACTTTTCCTACATACACAATAGCAGACTCCGCATACACTCAGGAGAAAGCATGCACCATTGGGGTATTTAGGACTTTTCCTGCATACACAATAGCATATAAACTGCACAAACATTGGCATTGCGTAGTGCGTACACCTCTGAATAAGTCCCAGAATGTCTTCTGGCTTCACTGGTTACTGATGGAGCAGACACAGGAGGATTATACAAAGCGCTCCTGTTTACCTTCTTTACGCATTTACAAACAACAATTTGATGGATTTTTAATCTGATTATAATTAGTTAATCATTAGGCATGTTTTAGTATATCATAGTCTACAGTATTGTGTCATTTGCCCAATACAGCATTGTGTGTGCCTAGCCTCAGTATTTAGTAAGGCCAAAACAAACACCAGCTATGGAAACCTGCATCTTGCAAGGTTTATGTTATATGTCAATCAAATATTATATACTGTAAACAGGCTGGCTTTAATATACGGTCAGGTGCATAAATATTGGGACATTGACAGAATTTTCATATTTTGGCCTCTATTCACCACCACAATGGCTTTGAAATGAAACAAACAAGATGTGCTTTAAATGCAGACTTTCAGATTTAATTTGAGGGTAATTATATCCAAATCAGGTGAACGGTGTAGAAATTACAACGGTTTCTATATGTGCCTCCCACTTTTTAAGGGGCCAAAAGTAATGGGACAAACTAAACAATCCTAAATCTAACTTTCACTTTTTAATACTTTGTTGCAAATCCTTTGCAGGCAATTACAGCCTGAAGTCTGGAATGCATAGACATCACCAGACGCTGGGTATCATCCCTGATGATGCTCTGCCAGGCCTCTACTGCAAATGTCTTCAGTTCCTGCTTGTTCTTTGGGCATTTTCCCTTCAGTTTTGTCTTCAGCAAGTGAAATGCATGCTAAATTGGATTCAGGTCAGGGGATTGACTTGGCCATTGCATAACATTCCACTTTTTAGCCTTAAAAAACTCTTTGGTTGCTTTTGCAGTATGCTTCGGGTCATTGTCCACCTGCACTGTGAAGCGCCGTCCAATGAGTTCTGAAGCATTTGACTGAATATGAGCATATAATATTGCCCGAAGCACTTCACAATTCATTCTGCTTCTTTTGTCAGCAGTCACATAATCAATAAATACAAAGGAACCAGTTCCATTGGCAGCCATACATGCCCACGCCATGACACTACCACCACCATGCTTCACTGATGAGGTGGTATGTTTTGGATCATGAGCAGTTTCTTTCCTTCTCCATACTATTGTCTTCCCATCACTCTGGTACAAGTTGATCTTCGTCTCATCTGTCCGTAGGATGTTGTTCCAGAACTGTAATGGCTTATTTAGATGTTGTTTGGCAAACTCTAATCTGGTCTTCCTGTTTTTGTGGCTCACCAATGGTTTACATCTTGTGGTGAACCCTCTATATTCACTCTTGTGAAGTCTTCTCTTGATTGTTGACTTTGACACATATACACCTACCTCCTGGAGAGTGTTCTTGATTTGGCCAACTGTTGTGAAGGGGTTTTTCTTCAGCAGGGAAATAATTCTTCTGTCATCCACCACAGTTGTTTTCCGTGGTCTTCCGGGTCTTTTGGTGTTGCTGAGCTGCCTGGTGCATTCTTTCTTTTTAAGAATGTTCCAAACAGTTGATTTGGCCACACCTAATGTTTTTGCTATCTCTCTGATGGGTTTGTTTTGATTTTTCAGCCTACTGATGGCTTGCTTCACTGATAGTGACAGCTCTTTGGATCTCATATTGAGAGTCGACAGCAACTGATTCCAAATGCAAATGTCACACCTAGAATCAACTCCAGACCTTTTACCTGCTTAATTGATAATGAAATAACGAGGGAATAGCCCACACCTGTCCATGAAATAGCTTTTGAGTTGATAGTCCCATTACTTTTGGCTGCTTAAAAAGTGGGAGGCACATATAGAAACCGTTGTAATTCCTACACCGTTCACCTGATTTGGATGTAATTACCCTCAAATTAAATCTGAAAGTCTGCAGTTAAAGCACATCTTGTTTGTTTCATTTCAAAGCCATTGTGGTGGTGAATAGAGGCCAAAATATTAAAATTATGTAAATGTCCCAATATTTATGCACCTGACTGTACGTACTTCAGGGCTATTTTAGAGTGAAAGCACTTTCCTTCGTATAGAATGGCCAAGGATATTGTCATTGTCCAATCTTCCCTTTGTCCACATGCGTTTTACCTGATCCATAGACTCCTTCCTGTTTTCTCTTTCACCTGCCTGTCCCACAAGCGCTGAATTGGATGACTGAGATTTGTATGCAGAAGTTCTATCTCACAGACTGCAAAGAACAGGTAAGTGTCATACTCCTGTCTGGACTTAATTTATGTTCTCTGGGTCTGACTCAGAGATGTACGCTATTGGCACCGCAGCTGCCATACCGTACGCAGCTGCTGTGCCAAAATATGCAAATGCTGCAGGCGTCGGGATTTGTATTGAGACACCCACGACATCTTTGCCAATCCACGCGTCTGCATACAAAAATGCAGCAACGGTAGCAGATCACTGGATGGGATGTAGTCGGCATCCCGGTGTGTGGAAATCCCAGTGCCGAAATCCCGACCGGTTGGGATTCTGGCACCAGTATCCTGACCGCCGGCATCCCGAAGGTAAGTTTCAAGGTGTTAGGTGGAGGTTAGGGTGCGGGGTTAGGGTTAGACACTAGGGGGAGAGTTAGGCTTAGGCACCGGGGAAGGAGTTTTAGGAATAGGGAGGGGGAGGTTAGGTTTAGGCACTAGGGGGAGGTTAGGTTTAGACACCAGGGAGAGGGTGTTAGGTTTAGGGTACGGGGAAGGGGAGGTTAGGGTTAGGCATCAGGGAGGGAGGGTTACGGTAGGGGTTAGGAAAATACTTACCATTCGTTCCTATGGGTGTCGGGATTCTGGCTGCCGGGAGGCCACTGTCGGTATTATGACCAGTGGCATCCTGACAGCCGGGATTTCATACCCAACCCAATTGGATGTTAGCAATCCTGAGTAACTCTATGGTGGTGCAGAATGGCCTCGGGGATTGAGATGCCGTAGCCACATCTCTTGGGATCGCAGATGCAGGATGTGACACGCCCCTGAAACACCTGTGTTTTTAGCCGGCACTCCTCATTACGACCCCCAAAGACACCCTGACTGTCAATCACACTGCAAGTAAATAGTCGCTGTGAGCAACTACGGCAAGGCATGCACAGTTGAACTAAGGCGCATTAGCAGATGGCTGATAACACAGGTCTGTGAAATTTAAGGTATTGAAAGCTTTTTAATAATACTTTTATATTCTTAATTATACTCCTGTGTACATCAAGAAATAGTATATTAAAAAAATTACAACATCACATTTACCTTTAAGGGGGTTACATACATTTTTAAGAAAAAACAAGAAGGTTAATTGTTTTTGAAATATTTATTGTGAAATATGAGAAGTGTAGATGATATCACTGTGTTTTTGTCTTAATTACATAATAAAATAACAATAAAATCAAACAATAATAGAAACAAAACCATAATTATTGAAAAACATTCATTTATATCTTGTTTTTTTTGTCTTCAAACTTCGTTTTGTCGCTTTTCGCTTATAAGCTTTTTCTGTGTCGTCTCTGTGTATCATCCAGCAGTAGTCAGCCATCATGCTGACGTCCCAAGGACCCTGGTATCTTCTTTCTACATCTCTAACGTCTTAGTGGAACTATTCACCCTGTTCTTCACTGTAGTCTCCGAGATTATTCAGAAATGCTCAATATGGGAATTCAAAAATTGTACCTTTAAACTCATATTGCAGCCAAGGTTTCTGTAACTATTAAGCATTTCCCTGACAATTTCTTTGTAGTTTGGATCCTTGATATTGCCTAAAAATTTTGAAATCACATGTTTGAATGAAGTCCACGCCGAAAGTTCCACAATATTCATTACACGTCCGAAATGTTCATCTTTTATTAACTTATTGAAAATTATTTCTAATGTCAAGGCCTGTAAAAATGCCTTGCTTCAGTTTAGCATCGGATAGGTTAGGGAATTTGGTGCAAAGATATTTGAAAGTTTCTCCATCTTTAGGCAGTGCTTTTACAAATTGTTTAATCAGTCCTAATTTTATATGTAAAGGTGGAAGTAAAACTTTATTTGGATCTACTAAACTGGATTTGATTACATTATTTTTTCCAATTTATAAACTTTTTCGAGCTGGCCAATTGTTTTTTTGCCAATGTAAATTTTTAGCTCTGCTATCCCATTCACAGAGAAAACATGGGAATTTAGTGTAACCTTGTTGCTGGCCAAGTACTATGAATAAAGTTTTAAGATCTCCACATATTAACCAGTTGTGTCTTGCATATCCAATCAGTTCCAAAACAGTTTTCACATTTTCATATGTTTCTTTAAGATAGACTGAATGTGCTAATGGTATTGACACGTATGTGTTGCCATTGTGCAATAAAACAGCTTTTAAACTTATTTTTGAAGAATCTATGAATAACCTCCATTCTTCCAGGTTGTATTCAATAGCAAACTTTTGCATTAAGCCTTTGATATCACTGCAATAAACAATATTGTCCTCTTTCATAAAAAAATATGTAAATTCCTCTCCTCAAAAATTACTGTGTTGCATCTGTTGTATTTGGTTCCACCTTCACCAGATCACCTTGTAGTTGTATTTGTTGTCTGTGTGCAATGTTCCTTTAGACAGTATGGGGTTTAGGCCCTTTGTAAATTTCAACTCCTGGCCCATGTGGACCTTAATCTGGCACTGGATGGGGGGAAGTTTTATGATGAGAACTAAATTGCAACGTTCTATACTACCGACTGAATTCATGTAAGACAATGTTTTATAATAAATGTAGGCAGAATACATTTATTACATTAAAGAATATGAAAAAAATTACTTATTCATAAATACATGTTTTGCAGAAAAACGTGATGTGATATGCAAAATTGGGAGTCATTTTCGTGTTCAGAAGCCAAAAATCTATAAGTATTACATAAATTTGTTAAAAAGGCTTTTCCATCACAGACCTGTGTAATCGCTCAATTGCGAAAACCACTGTCAGAGCATACAACTCTGAATCAGGTCCTCTGTTATAACAATGCAGCCTCTGTACAGTGTGCTACAAGCTCCTATCAATATGCCTCATCCATGTCATAAACACCCTAGCGGCAGATATCAGCCTGTCACCCATGTAGTGCAGCATAACATCTCAAGGGCCTTATTTATCAACGAGTTTTATCATTCACAACGAGTGATAAAACTCATTGCACATTATAAATGCTGCACCAGCCAATCAGCTCCCAACTGTCATTTTTCAAACATGACAGATGGGAGCTGATTGGCTGGAGCACAATTATAATACTCAACAAGTTTTATCACTCGTTGTGAATGATAAAACTCGTTGATAAATGAGGCCCTTGTCTTAACTTATTCATAATATAACTCATTTCAGAATAAAAACACGGACAACCATAAAAAGCTTTTTATTAAATTAACATAATGGTGGTGAAGAAAAGGACAGACAGTTGATCACTAACCACTTGTCTTCTTAATGCAAATTGAGATTTCATCACAGCTTGCATGGGCTTACAGCCCTTCCACAGCGGCAAGCGAATAGGTATCTGACTGCCATGCCAATACACTGTCAGACCTGCCGGAAAGACCGTGCCGCTGACCCCAGTTGGGTAAAATCAGCCTCCCCGGTGTATTGAAGGGGAGCACACCTAAAACATGCTGCAAGATGAACACTGGACTGCCGTGGTTTCCCCGCCATAAAAAGCAAACACAGTTAAACATGGGGAAGGGAGGGAGGGGAACACACAGCAAAGGGGACAGGCCCGTGCCTGAACCAGCACTAGCAGTACCCAACTCCAGCCCTAGCAACAAAGAACAGGAACCCTATTGGCTGATACCTAAGTCTAACTACCAGAATTAACCCATAAATGCCGTACAACTAGTGCTGCCAATCTGATCCTGCCCGGGGGTTTAATGTACATCCTGCATATCCTAATGCCTTCCTTATTCATTATCACTACATCTGCACACGGCCCCCGTCTTTTCTTAATATACCCCTGGTCTAAGTACATGCTAGAGTGGGTTTTCCGCACTCAATAAATTCCAAGTTTGCTGATTGTCCTGGTCTCAGGAGGGTTGTTTATGTTGCTCCTGTTTATGACTGTATTTACTGTATCAGTGATATTGTCACAACGCCGCCGAATCCAGGTTGCTCCTACCTGGTCCGGCGACGCTGGAGTCCGGGCTGGCGTGTGACAGCGGGCGGGAGATCCCCAGCACCCGCTGTCAGCTGCTCTTCTTCTCCCCCGGCGGCTGTGTGCAGGCGGCCGCGGCTTCCTTAGAAGCGTGCGCCACTCTGTTAAAGCATTTAAAGAGACAGGCATCAAAGTAGGGAAGCGCTGATTGGGGCTAGTTGAATTCTGACCTATAAAAGGAAGTTCCTGGGAGCACTCCAGTGCCAGAGTATAGACTCCATTACCATACTCCAGCGTTCCTGTGCATATCCTGACTATTGGTTCTGACCCTTGGCGTGTTTTGTGACTCTGATTCTGCCTGACCTCTGGTTCTACGTTGATATCTGGTTCTGACCTCGGCTGTTCCCTGTGACCCATTTACGTCTGCTTCCTGGTACTGCTTCATCCATGTGGTTCTGACCCGGCTAAGTCGACTATGCTCAAGTCTCCTGTATACCGACCAAGTGCCAGCACCTGTATAGGGAAACCTAACCTGAGGGCCGCGACCTGTGTGTCAGACGCAGCCAAGTCCATACCTTCTTGCGAGGGTCCCTGGTGAAAACCGCTGGCAAATTAAGACTCCGCGCCTCAGGAATAGGTCTTGCCAATTCCCTGAATACGGGTAGCATCCACTATCTGCCCGTGAGTTTGTGACAGATATCTTCACCCAGACTCCACGAAATGTGCCTATTAGTCAGGAACTTGGAAGCCTGTAAGAGGCTATTACTCATAATTCAGGTGTGCACCACAGCTATTTACATTTCCTGTCATTAGGACCCTAATCATTGTGTGTGTCACTTATTGCAATTAGCAGCAGCCGAGCCAGGGGTATTATGTAGTGTGGCTCAGTCACTACAGTAACGTGGCTTCATATGCTGTATGTGGCTGAAAATAGCCATTAATAATTAAGATAAAAACCAAACAAAAAAATAAGAAAGGGTAAATAAGTTAGTCTTTATTTAATATAAAGGTGGCAATATTTCTTATTACCAAATCAGTGGATGAGGGTCCTCCTCCCGGTGACAGCACAGTCTCACAATGCTTCTTACAAAATGGATGAACCAACTAACGATATTATTAGATCTGATTCTGGGATATCTCCTTGTAGCTCCAATTTTAGTTTCCACCTTGGTAGATGACCTTCCATAGCACTGTGTGTAGGTGACCTTGGTGTACACTGTTGTGATCAGTGTGATGTCCTCTGATGGTACATGGGTAACATACATGCATCTCTTTATTGGGTAGGAATAAGGCGGCCAGTTGGGGTGCGATGAGATTTGTGGCTTGTCCATCTCTACTCAATGGTTCTCTGAATAGAGTTGCCTTTAGCTTTTGTGGCTGCGCTTAGAGGAGATCTCTGAGTTATAATGGTTATATATAATGAGAGAGAAGGATCATTTCCAATGAACAATTGGACAAGTGAGTACAGAATTTTGTGCTATATGAGCATTGCATTGGTATGGGACTTGTCAGAGATGTGAGGTTCCTGCAATATAATCTTTGTTTGCGCCATCAGAACATTGTTCACCCATTCTGCACAATATTTTTAAGTTCTGCATTTAGTGGAATTTACAGTCTATTATCCTCTTCACTGATGAGGGTTTTCTCACCCCTATGCTGAGCCCAATTTTCCAAATTTCCCTCGTCACTTTCGAGTGTCAATATCCCTAATTTTTTTAATATAGTACCAATGCACAGTATACCTTTTTCAAAATTCAGTGGGGGGAATTCAATTTGTTTTTTTCTTGGGTGTCTTAACTAATGGGCATCTATCAGGGCAATTCAAATGTTTCTAAGATAGACGCCCAATAGTGTTGAAAGCTCCAAGAAGCACCGGGTTTAGGCATGCAAAGCTGCTAAACCCATCTAAATTCCTGGTTTGGGCGTCTAAAGTCCTGGTTCGCCCAAACTATGGACTTTGCACACATTTTACTCGCACCTCAGGAGGCTGCAAGAAAAAAATGTGTCTGCTGCAGATAATAGGTATCTATCAGACAAACAATTGCATTGTCCAAAAAAACAATTGAATTCCCCCTTAAAGCGCAAAGGCGTTGGCTGGGGCCTCCGCACTGCTGCTGGCAGCCCAACTAGAAAACCACCCATATTATGGTCTCTATTTATTACATTCCTTAAATTTAATGCAGAAGTGAGAAATAATTTTCACCTAAATTTGCAAAGCGGAAATGTATATTTTTGATGGAATTTAGCATTGTCATATTACTGGGACACAGGCTTAGTTAAGAGCCCCATCCGTGCAAGGGTATGTAGTCGGGAAGCCGACGGACCTAATCCCGACAGCCGGCTTCCCGACTGCTTAATCCCGGCGAGGGTTAAATGACAGGCATCTAAATCTAGACGCCAGTCATTTTACCGACGCGGGGAGATCTGCGCCCGGCATCCTGATCGAAGGGACGCTGGGCACCGAGCGCGGAATGCCGCAGGGGGGGAGAGTTAGGTTTAGGGTTCCCGGGGGGGACTTAGAGTTAGGCACCTATTGGGGGGATTATGGTTAGGCACTGGGGGGGAAGGTTAGGGTTAGGCACCCCTAAGGGAGAGTTAGGGTTAGGGGGTAGAATTAGGTTAGAGAATACTTACCTTGGATGATCGGGATTTCCTCCTCTGCCAGGATGCTGCTGTCGGGATTCCAACCACCGGGCATGGGTCCGGCGGTAAATCATACCAATTCCGTGCAAGAAGCAGAGTAATATCTTATACTATCACTCTGCTTGTGGGTTCAGTGTCATTATACATGCACAGCCAGCAGCTAGTGCATGTGTCAGTGGAGGCTGATCGAGAGGGATCTGGAGGATCTCTCTCCTAAAGATTAAGCATTACAATAGCCCATAGGTTAGTATAGGCATTAGTGGCTGGGGCCAAGCTCCAGAATTCTTTGCATTTCAGAGCTTAATATAGCTGCCCCATAGGAACCTATGGGAGCTAATCTGCGGTTGTAAACAGGTGGACCAGGGCAGATATAGGAGATATCTGATGTGGTCCCTACTTCTTAAATCCTGGAGATCCATAATATTTGTGGGTGTCCTCAAATCCTCCATTCTTCTAATTTATATCTTTATGTAAGTTATTTCTTGCCAATTCCCTCAGGTATTTGCTGGTGTCCCAAGGAAGCCTAGTGATAGAGAGGACTGAGATTAGGCTGGGAGTACCTGTCATGTGACTGTGGTAAGTGGGGGGGGGGGCAGGGGTGCAACTGTACCGGGCCCTGAGGTTCTAGGGGGCCCCGGAGTGTTGTGCTGCTGTGGCATTGATCAGCATGGTGCAGACATGTACGGGGCCCCGGCTGATTACTGCAGCAGCAATGCAGGTAGCGGTCCGAGGTTTGTCCAGTGGGGAGCAGCAGGGCCGCAGCTTGTAGTCACTAAAGATACTGCCGTCCACAATCAGATCAGAGCGGCCAGGCAGTTGCTGAGGCCGCCAATAACATGATGTCCCTAAGAGCCGCGCTGCTACAGTGTGCACAGTGTCTGTACACTATTTTGGGTGCTAGATTACTGATTGGTGGATGATGCTGGCCATCCACCAATCACTGATGTGGGAGTATCTAAGCACTGGAGCTATCCACCAAATTGAGGAAACTTCAAATGCACTGGGAGAGGAAGAGCCTGAGGGGACAGCACAGCAGGAGCAGATGGCCACCACCATAGATCTTAGGTCTGAATTTAAATGGATCCTTTATGCAGGGTGGAGGGAGGGGGAGAGGTATGGAGCATCATGGTTATAGTTGTATGAGGAGGGGGAGCAATTATGGGACAATTGTTTGAAGAGGGGGCAATTATCAGACATAATTGATGGAGGAGGGGGGCAGATATGGGAAATAATTGTGGGAGGAGGAGGGGCAGTTATGGAACATAATTATAATGGTGGTGGGGGGACAGTTACGGGATATAATTCTGTGAGGAGAGAGCAGTTATGGGTGATTATTATGTGAGGAGGGCGACAGTTATATGCCATTATTACTGTGTGAAGACTTGCTTCTACCTGCCAGGGAACTGGGGATAGGGGGGCCCTTAAGTAAAATGGTGTACCGGGCCCCATGACTTCCGGCCCTGACCAAACAGAAATAGAATGTGAATTAGGAGGGCTATTCTAGGGCAGTAAGATTTTACTTACATTTTTTTCTTAATGTTCTTCACTTTGTTGGTGCATATTTCTAATCCCATTTAAATCAACTTCAAACCATAAATTAGGTGATGTTATGAAGAACCTGGACAGTGGGTAGAACAGAGCATATATAAAATGTGGACACGCAAGGTAGAGAGTGTGGGAGGTTCCTGTAGGCAAGACAGCTCAGAATCTAGTGGCTAAATGGCATCGATAAAATAAGTGGTGTGAGTGGAGTGTACCTTTGTGTACAAGTGTAAGTAGAGTAGTGAGTGTGTACCAGAGTAATGAGAGTGTACAAGTGCGAGTAGAGTAGTGAGGGTGTACCATTGTAAGTATAGTAGTGAGGGTGTAAAAGTGTGAGTAGATTAGTGAGGGTGTACCAGTGTAAGTAGAGTAGTGAGGGTGTACCAGTATGAGTAAAGTAGTGAGGGTGTACTAGTGTGAGTAGAGTAGTGAGGGTGTACCAGTGTGAGTAAAATAGTGAGGGTGAATGGAGTGAGTAGAGAAGTGAGGGTGTACCAGTGTGAGTAGAGTAGAGAGGGTGTACCACAATGTGAATAGTGTAGTGAGGGTGTACCAATGTGAGTAGAGTAGTGAGGGTGTACCAGTGTGAGTAAGTAGAGTAGAGAGGTTATACTAACGATACTGGATCAGAACCTCTATACACACCTTCCTATACCTTCTCATGTCCTGCCTATACCTTCTAATATCCTGCCTATACCTTCTAAGGATGACGCTAATTTGTGTACGCAGTCAAACCATAAATAAAGACTTAGACGTGGAATCTGTGGTTCCAAAGCACAAAGTGTTATTCAGGTAAAAGTTCAGACAGTTACACGCAATTGATCTAGACACAATTTAGGCGCAAAAGGAAAATTATACAGACCCAAGTACAGTATACATACGCAGGCGCTTCCGGACCCGGAGATAGGCATCAGCAAGAGACCCCTAGTCATACAGCGTTCAGCACGAAGACTGAGAACCAGCGTTCATGCACACATATTTATACCCCCCCAGAATAAACAGGACAATAGGGAAGTTAGTTGCTGATGTCATTGGTTCCCAGGGGAGAAGCATCTGTTACAGCACATTTAACAGGCTGCTTCAAATAGACTCTCCCTGCCTCTAACAGCTGGGGATCTTTCTCTTCACGCCCCCTGCAACATCCTAACAGTTGTTCCTGAAATATAAATTTTGTTGCTTGTAGGTTCTGTGATCCATAACTCGAGTTTGCATGATGCGACCTCCCCATCGATAACACCGGAATACTGTAAAAAGAATACACATCAGTACAAGACCAAACACGACTTGTTTAGCATGTATAATACCTTAGTTATCAAATCTCATTATTTCTCAGCATTTAATCTAACTGAACCAACTTAAATCATACAGTTTAAAGCTTATTGAACCTTATGTGTGAATATGTAATGTATGGATATTGAGGGTTTGATATAAGGACGCTAGTTAACTTGTGGCAGATGCGTGCGCATAAAGCTAATGAAACAGCGGTTTCATACAAAGTCCTATGCATTCGCTAATATGTGACTAGTTAACAGCGCAATTGTGCGTATTAATGTGTGTATGAGAAATGGTGAAAAATGCAATCGCATGGTGCTAATAGTATCATCGCCACATGTACTAAAAATGTGAGTTTATCTAAAATGGCGCTTAGGCGGCCATTCGCAAAGTGGTGTCTTGCGATCTAAATTTCAAGATGACGTCTTGCGGCCAGTCGCAAGATGGCGTCGCCACGATTAAATTTTAAACTGAACTTGTCTCAGCCAATTATTCAGCTTCAACAATACCACAGTGTGAATAGACTAGAGAGGGTGTACCAGTGTGAGTCGAGTAGTGAGGGTGCATGGAGTGAGTCGAGCAGAGAGGGTGTACTAGTGTAAATAGAGTAGTGAGGGTGTAACAGTGTGAGTAGAGTATAGAAGAGAGGGTATAAAACAGTGTGAATAGACTAGTGAGGGTGTACCAGAGTGAGTAGAGCAGTAAGGGTGTGCAGTGTGAGTAGATTAGTGAAGGTGTACCAGTGTGATTAGATTAGTGAGGGTGTACCAGTGTAAGAAGAGTAGTGAGGGTGTACCAGTGTAAATAGAGTAGTGAGGGTGTACCAGTGTGAGCAGAACAGTGAGGGTGTACGAGTGTGAGTAGTGCAGTGAGGGTGTACTAGTGTGAGTAGATTACTGAGCGTGTACCAGTGTAAGAAGTGTAGTGAGGGTGTACCAGTGTAAGAGTAGTGAGGGTTTACCAGTGTGAGAAGAGTCAAGAAGAGAGGGTGTACCACAATGTGAATAGTGTAGTGAGAGTGTACCAATGTGAGTCGAGTAGTGACGGTGTGGCAGTGTGAGTAGAGTATAGTAGAGTAGAGAGGTTTATACCACAGTGTGAATAGACTAGTGAGGGTATACCAGTGTGAGTAGAATAGTGAGGGTGCATGAAGTGAGTCGAGTAGTGAGGGTGTACCAGTGTGAGTAGAGTAGTGAGGGTGTACCAGTGTGAGTAGAGTATAGTAGAGAGGGTATACCGAAGTGTAAATAGACTAGTGAGGGTGTACCAGTGTGAGTAGAATAGTGAGGGTGCATGGAGTGAGTGGAGTAGTGAGGGTGTACCAGTGTGAGTAGAGCAGTAAGGGTGTACCAGTGCGACTAGATTAGTGAGGGTGTACCAGTGTGAGTAGATTAGTGAGGGTGTACCAGTGTAAGAAGAGTAGTGAGGGTGTACCAGTGTAAGAAGAGTAGTGAGGGTGTACCAGTGTAAGCAGAGTAGTGAGGGTGTAAGCGTGTGAGTAGAATAGTGAGGGTGCGTGGAGTGAGTCGAGAAGTGAGGGTGTACCAGTGTGAGTAAAGCAGTGAGGGTGTACCAGTGTAAGTATAGTCGTGATGGTGTAAGAGTGTGAGTAGAATATTGAGGGTGCGTGGAGTGTGTCGAGTAGTGAGGGTGTACCAGTGTGATAGAGCAGTAAGGGTGTACCAGTGCGAGTAGAGCAGTAAGGGTGTACCAGTGTAAGTAGAGTAGTGAGGGTGTACCAGTGTGAGTAGATTAGTGAGGCTGTACCTGTGTAAATAGAGTAGTGAGGGAATAACAGTGTGAGTAGAACAGTGAGGGTGTACGAGTGTGAGTATAATAGTGAGGGTGCATGGAGTGAGTCGAGTAGTGAGGGTGTACCAGTGTGATTAGAGCAGGAAGGGTGTACCAGTGTAAGTAGAGTAGTGAGGGTGTACCAGTGTGAGTAGATTACTGAGGGGTACCAGTGTAAGAAGTATAGTGAGGGTGTACCAGTGTTAGAGTAGTGAGGTTGTACCAGTGTGAGTAGAGCAGTGAGGGTGTACGAGTGTGAGTAGAGTAGTGAAGGTGTACGACTGTGATTAGAATAGTGAGGGTGCGTGGAGTGAGTAGAGTATTGAGGATGTACGAGTGTGAGTAGAGTAGTGATGGTGTACCAGTGTGAGCAGAGTAGTGAGGATGTACTAGTGTGAGTAGAGTAGTGAGGGTGTACGAGTGTGACTAGAATAGTGAGGGTGCGTGGATTGAGTTGAGTAGTGAGGGTGTACCAGTGTGAGTAGAGCAGTTAGGGTGTTCCAGTGCGAGTAGATTAGTGAGGGTGTACCAGTGTGAGTAGATTAGTGAGGGTGTACCAGTGTAAGTAGAGTAGTGATGGTGTACCAGTGTGAGTAGAGCAGTGAGGGTGTACAAGTATGAGTAGAGTAGTGTGCTTGTAAGAGTGTGAGTAGAATAGTGAGGGTGATTGGAGTGAGTCGAGTAGTGAGGGTGTACCAGTGTGAGTAGAGTAGTGAGGGTGTACCAGTGTGAGTAGAGTATAGTAGAGAGGGTATACCGAAGTGTAAATAGACTAGTGAGGGTGTACCAGTGTGAGTAGAATAGTGAGGGTGCATGGAGTGAGTGGAGAAGTGAGGGTGTACCAGTGTGAGTAGAGCAGTAAGTGTGTACCAGTGTGAGTAGAGCAGTAAGGGTGTACCAGTGTAAGTAGAGTAGTGAGGGTGTACCAGTGTGAGTAGATTAGTGAGGTTGTACCTGTGTAAATAGAGTAGTGAGGGAATAACAGTGTGAGTAGAGTAGTGAGGGTGTACTAGTGTGAGTAGATTACTGAGCGTGTACCAGTGTAAGAAGTGTAGTGAGGGTGTACCAGTGTAAGAGTAGTGAGGGTTTACCAGTGTGAGCAGAGTCGAGAAGAGAGGGTGTACCACAATGTGAATAGTGTAGTGAGAGTGTACCAATGTGAGTCGAGTAGTGAGGGTGTGGCAGTGTGAGTAGAGTATAGTAGAGTAGAGAGGTTTATACCACAGTGTGAATAGATTAGTGAGGGTGTACCAGTGTGAGTAGAGCAGTAAGGGTGTACCAGTGCGAGTGGATTAGTGAGGGTGTACCACTGTGAGTAGATTAGTGAGGGTGTACCAGTGTAAGAAGAGTAGTGAAGGTGTACCAGTGTAATCAGAGTAGTGAGGGTGTACCAGCGTGAGTAGAGCAGTAAGGGTGTACCAGTGTAATAGAGTAGTGAGGGTATACCAGTGTGAGTAGATTACTGAGGGTGTGCCAGTGTAAGAAGTGTAGTGAGGGTGTACCAGTGTAAGAGTCGTGAGGGTGTACTAGAGCAGTGAGGGTGTACGAGTGTGAGCAGAGTAGTGAGGGTATACGAGTGTGAGTAGAGTAGTGAGGATGTACTTGTATGAGTTTAGTAGTGAGGGTGTACCAGTGTGAGTAGATTAGTGAGGCTGTACCTGTGTAAATAGAGTAGTGAGGGAATAACAGTGTGAGTAGAGTAGTGAGGGTGTAAGAGTGTGAGTAGAATAGTGAGGGTGCATGTAGTGAGTCGAATAGTGAGGGTGTACCAGTGTGAGTAGAGCAGTAATGGGTGTACAAGTGTAAGTAGAGTAGTGAGGGTGTACTAGTGTGAGTAGATTACTGAGCGTGTACCAGTGTAAGAAGTGTAGTGAGGGTGTACCAGTGTAAGAGTAGCGAGGGTTTACCAGTGTGAGTAGAGTCGAGAAGAGAGGGTGTACCACAATGTGAATAGTGTAGTGAGAGTGTGCCAATGTGAGTCGAGTAGTGAGGGTGTGGCAGTGTGAGTAGAGTATAGTAGAGTAGAGAGGTTTATACCACAGTGTGAATAGACTAGTGAGGGTATACCAGTGTGAGTAGAATAGTGAGGGTGCATGAAGTGAGTCGAGTAGTGAGGGTGTACCAGTGTGAGTAGAGTAGTGAGGGTGTACCAGTGTGAGTAGAGTATAGTAGAGAGGGTATACCGAAGTGTAAAAAGACTAGTGAGGGTGTACCAGTGTGAGTAGAATAGAGAGGGTGCATGGAGTGAGTGGAGTAGTGAAGGTGTACCAGTGTGAGTAGAGCAGTAAGTGTGTACCAGTGCGAGTGGATTAGTGAGGGTGTACCAGTGTGAGTAGATTAGTGAGGGTGTACCAGTGTAAGAAGAGAAGTGAGGGTGTACCAGTGTAATCAGAGTAGTGAGGGTGTACCAGCGTGAGTAGAGCAGTAAGGGAGTGCCAGTGTAATAGAGTAGTGAGGGTATACCAGTGTGAGTAGATTACTGAGGGTGTGCCAGTGTAAGAAGTGTAGTGAGGGTGTACCAGTGTAAGAGTCGTGAGGGTGTACTAGAGCAGTGAGGGTGTACGAGTGTGAGCAGAGTAGTGAGGGTATACGAGTGTGAGTAGAGTAGTGAGGATGTACTAGTATGAGTAGAGTAGTGAGGGTGTACCAGTGTAAGTAGAGTAGTGAGGGTGTACCAGTTTAAGAAGAGCAGTGATGGTCTACGAGTTTGAGTAGAGTAGTGAGGGTGTAAGAGTGTGAGTAGAATAGTTAGGGTGCGTGGAGTGAGTCGAGTAGTGAGGGTGTACCAGTGTGAGTAGAGCAGTAAGGGTGTACCAGTGCGAGTGGATTAGTGAGGGTGTGCCAGTGTGAGTAGATTAGTGAGGGTGTACCAGTGTAAGAAGAGTAGTGAGGGTGTATCAGTGTAATCAAAGTAGTGAGGGTGTACCAGCGTGAGTAGAGCAGTAACGGTGTACCAGTGTAATAGAGTAGTGAGGGTGTACCAGTGTGAGTAGATTACTGAGGGTGTGCCAGTGTAAGAAGTGTATTGAGGGTGTACCAGTGTAAGAGTAGTGAGGGTGTACTAGAGCAGTGAGGGTGTACGAGTGTGAGCAGAGTAGTGAGGGTATACGAGTGTGAGTAGAGTAGTGAGGATGTACTAGTATGAGTAGAGTAGTGAGGGTGTACCAGTGTAAGTAGAGTAGTGAGGGTGTAACAGTTTAAGAAGAGCAGTGAGGGTCTACGAGTGTGAGTAGAGTAGTGAGTGTATAAGAGTGTTAGTAGAATAGTGAGGGTGCATGGAGTGAGTAGAGTAGTGAGGGTGTACCAGTGTAAGAGTAGTGTGGGTGTACCAGTGTCAGTAGAGCAGTGAGGGTGTACGAGTGTGAGTAGAGTAGTGTGGGTGTACGAGTGTGAGTAGAGTAGTGAGGATGTACGAGTAGGAGTAGAGTAGTGAGGGTGTACCAGTGTGAGTAGATTACTAAGGGTGTACCAGTGTAAGAAGTGTAGTGAGGGTGTACCAGTGTGAGTAGAGCAGTGAGGGTGTACGAGTGTGAGTAGAGTAGTGAGGATGTATGAGTGGGAGTAGAGTAGTGAGGGTGTACCAGTGTGAGTAGAGTAGTGAAGGTGTACCAGTGTGTGTAGAATAGTGAGAGTGTACGGAGTGAGTTGAGAAGTGAGCATGTACCAGTGTGAGTAGAGCATTGAGAGTGCACCACTGTGAGTAAAGTAGAGAGGGTTTACCACATTGTGAATAGTGTAATGAAGGTGTACCAGTGCGATTAGAGTAATGAAGGTGTACCAGTATGAATAGAGCAGTGAGGATGTACTAGTGTGAATAGAGTAGTGAGGGTGTACCAGTGTGAGTAAAGTAGTGAGAGTGTACCAGTATGAGTAGAGTAGAGTACAGAGGGTGTACCATAATGTGAATAGTGTAGGGAGGGTATACCAATGTGAGTAGAGCAGTGAGGCTGTAGCAGTATGAGTAGAGTATAGTAGAGTAGAGAGGTTTATACCACAGTGTGAATAGACTAGTGAGGGTATACCAGTGTGAGTAGAATAGTGAGGGTGCATGGAGTGAGTCGAGTAGTGTGGGTGCATGGAGTGAGTCAAGTAGTGAGGATGTACCAGTGTAAGTAGAGTAGTGAGGGTGTCCCAGTGTGAGTAGAGTATAGTAGAGAGGGTATACCACAGTGTAATTAGACTAGTGAGGGTGTACCAGTGTGAGTAGAATAGTGAGGGTGCATGGAGTGAGTCGAGTAGTGAGGGTGTACCAGTGTGAGTAGAGCAGTAAGGGTGTACCAGTGCGAGTAGATTAGTGAGGGTGTACCAGTGTGAGTAGATTAGTGAGGGTGTCCCAGTGTATGAAGAGTAGTGAGGATGTACCAGTGTAAGCAGAGTAGTGAGGGTGTAAGCGTGTGAGTAGAATAGTGAGGGTGCGTGGAGTGAGTCGAGAAGTGAGGGTGTACCAGTGTGAGTAAAGCAGTGAGGGTGTACCAGTGTAAGTATAGTAGTGATGGTGTAAGAGTTTGAGTAGAATAGTTAGGGTGCGTGGAGTGTGTCGAGTAGTAAGGGTGTACCAGTGTGAGTAGAGCAGTAAGGGTGTACCAGTGTAATAGAGTAGTGTGGGTGTACCAGTGTAAGAGTTGTGAGGGTGTACTAGAGCAGTGAGGGTGTTCGAGTGTGAGCAGAGTAGTGAGGGTATACGAGTGTGAGTAGAGTAGTGAGGGTGTAAGAGTGTGAGTAGAATAGTGAGGGTGCATGTAGTGAGTCGAATAGTGAGGGTGTACCAGTGTGAGTAGAGCAGTAATGGGTGAACAAGTGGAAGTAGAGTAGTGAGGGTGTACTAGTGTGAGTAGATTACTGAGCGTGTACCAGTGTAAGAAGTGTAGTGAGGGTGTACCAGTGTAAGAGTAGTGAGGGTTTACCAGTGTGAGTAGAGTCGAGAAGAGAGGGTGTACCACAATGTGAATAGTGTAGTGAGAGTGTACCAATGTGAGTCGAGTAGTGAGGGTGTGGCAGTGTGAGTAGAGTATAGTAGAGTAGAGAGGTTTATACCACAGTGTGAATAGACTAGTGAGGGTGTACCAGTGTGAGTAGAGCAGTAAGGGTGTACCAGTGTGAGTGGATTAGTGAGGGTGTACCAGTGTAAGTAGATTAGTGAGGGTGTACCAGTGTAAGAAGAGTAGTGAGGGTGTACCAATGTAATCAGAGTAGTGAGGGTGTACCAGCTTGAGTAGAGCAGTAAGGGTGTACCAGTGTAATAGAGTAGTAAGGGTATACCAGTGTGAGTAGATTACTGAGGGTGTGCCAGTGTAAGAAGTGTAGTGAGGGTGTACCAGTGTAAGAGTCGTGAGGGTGTACTAGAGCAGTGAGGGTGTATGAGTGTGAGCAGAGTAGTGAGGGTATACGTGTGTGAGTAGAGTAGTGAGGATGTACTAGTATGAGTTTAGTAGTGAGGGTGTACCAGTGTAAGTAGAGTAGTGAGGGTGTACCAGTTTAAGAAGAGCAGTGAGGGTCTACGAGTGTGAGTAGAGTAGTGAGGGTGTAAGAGTGTGAGTAGAATAGTGAGGGTGCATGTAGTGAGTCGAATAGTGAGGGTGTACCAGTGTGAGTAGAGCAGTAATGGGTGTACAAGTGTATGTAGAGTAGTGAGGGTGTACTAGTGTGAGTAGATTACTGAGCGTGTACCAGTGTAAGAAGTGTAGTGAGGGTGTACCAGTGTAAGAGTAGTGAGGGTTTACCAGTGTGAGTAGAGTCGAGAAAGGAGGGTGTACCACAATGTGAATAGTGTAGTGAGAGTGTGCCAATGTGAGTCGAGTAGTGAGCGTGTTGCAGTGTGAGTAGAGTATAGTAGAGTAGAGAGGTTTATACCACAGTGTGAATAGACTAGTGAGGGTATACCAGTGTGAGTAGAATAGTGAGGGTGCATGAAGTGAGTCGAGTAGTGAGGGTGTACTAGTGTGAGTAGAGTAGTGAGGGTGTACCAGTGTGAGTAGAGTATAGTAGAGAGGGTATACCGAAGAGTAAATAGATTAGTGAGGGTGTACGAGTGTGAGTAGAGTAGAGAGGATGTACTAGTATGAGTAGAGTTGTGAGGGTGTACCAGTGTAAGTAGAGTAGTGAGGGTGTAACTGTTTAAGAAGAGCAGTGAGGGTCTACGAGTGTGAGTAGAGTAGTGAGGGTGTAAGAGTGTGAGTAGAATAGTGAGGGTGCATGGAGTGAGTCAAGTAGTGAGGGTGTACCAGTGTGAGTAGAGCAGTAAGGGTGTACCAGTGTAATAGAGTAGTGTGGGTGTACCAGTGTGAGTAGATTACTGAGGGTGTGCCAGTTTAAGAAGTGTAGTGAGGGTGTACCAGTGTAAGAGTTGCGAGGCTGTACTAGAGCAGAGATGGTGTTCGACTGTGAGCAGAGTAGTGAGGGTATACGAGTGTGAGTAGAGTAGTGAGGATGTACTAGTATAAGTAGAGTAGTGAGGGTGTACCAGTGTAAGTAGAGTAGTGAGGGTGTAACAGTTTAAGAAGAGCAGTGAGGGTCTAGGAGTGTGAGTAGAGTAGTGAGTGTGTAAGAGTGTGAGTAGAATAGTGAGGGTGCATGGAGTGAGTAGAGTAGAGAGGGTGTACCAGTGTAAGAGTAGTGTGGGTGTTCCAGTGTCAGTAGAGCAGTGAGGGTGTACGAGTGTGAGTAGAGTAGTGAGGATGTACGAGTGTGAGTAGAGTAGTGAGGATGTACGAGTAGGAGTAGAGTAGTGAGGGTGTACCAGTGTGAGTAGATTACTAAGGGTGCACCAGTGTAAGAAGTGTAGTGAGGGTGTACCAGTGTGAGTAGAGCAGAGAGGGTGTACGAGTGTGAGTAGAGTAACGAGGGTGTACGAGTGTGAATAGAGTAGTGTGGATGTACTAGTGTGAGTATAGTAGTAAGGGTGTACCAGTGTGAGTAGAATAGAGAGAAAGTATGGAGTGAGTAGAGAAGTGAGGGTGTACCAGTGTGAGTAGAGTAGAGTTCAGAGGGTGTACCACAATGTGAATAGTGTAGGGAGGGTGTACCAATGTGAATAGAGCAGTGAGGGTGTAGCAGTATGAGTAGAGTATTGTAGAGTAGAGAGGTTTATACCACAGTGTGAATAGACTAGTGAGGGTATACCAGTGTGAGTGGAATAGTGAGGGTGCATGGAGTGAGTCAAGTAGTGTGGGTGCATGGAGTGAGTCGAGTAGTGAGGATGTACCAGTGTAAGTAGAATAGAGAGGGTGTACCAGTGTGAGTAGAGTATAGTAGAGAGGGTATACCACAGTGTAATTAGACTAGTGAGGGTGTACCAGTGTGAGTAGAATAGTGAGGGTGCATGGAGTGAGTCGAGTAGTGAGGGTGTACCAGTGTGAGTAGAGCAGTAAGGGTGTACCAGTGTGAGTAGATTAGTGAGGGTGTACCAGTGTGAGTAGATTATTGAGGGTGTCCCAGTGTATGAAGAGTAGTGAGGGTGTACCAGTGTAAGCAGAGTAGTGAGGGTGTAAGCGTGTGAGTAGAATAGTGAGGGTGCGTGGAGTGAGCCGCGAAGTGAGGGTGTACCAGTGTGAGTAAAGCAGTGAGGGTGTATGAGTGTAAGTATAGTAGTGATGGTGTAAGAGTGTGAGTAGAATAGTGAGGGTGCGTGGAGTGTGTCGAGTAGTGAGGGTGTACCAGTGTGAGTAGAGAAGTAAGGGTGTACCAGTGTGAGTAGAGCAGTAAGGGTGTACCAGTTTAAGAAGAGTAGTGAGGGTGTACCAGTGTGAGTAGAATAGTGAGGCTGTACCTGTGTAAATAGAGTAGTGAGGGAATAACACTGTGAGTAGAGCAGTGAGGGTGTACGAGTGTGAGTAGAATAGTGAGGGTGCATGGAGAGAGTCGAGTTGTGAGGGTGTACCAGTGTGATTAGAGCAGTAAGGGTGTACCAGTGTAAGTAGAGTAGTGAGGGTGCATGGAGTGAGTCGAGTAGTGAGGGTGTACTAGTGTGAGTAGAGCAGGAAGGGTTTACCAGTGTAAGTAGAGTAGTGAGGGTGTACCAGTGTGAGTAGATTACTGAGGGGTACCAGGGTAAGATGTATAGTGAGGGTGTACCAGTGTTAGAGTAGTGAGGTTGTATCAGTGTGAGTAGAGCAGTGAGGGTGTACGAGTGTGAGTAGAGTAGTGAAGGTGTTACGACTGTGATTAGAATAGTGAGGGTGCGTGGAGTGAGTAGAGTATTGAGGATGTACGAGTGTGAGTAGAGTAGTGATGGTGTACCAGTGTGAGCAGAGTAGTGAGGATGTACTAGTGTGAGTAGAGTAGTGAGGGTGTACGAGTGTGACTAGAATAGTGAGGGTGCGTGGATTGAGTTGAGTAGTGAGGGTGTACCAGTGTGAGTAGAGCAGTTAGGGTGTACCAGTGTGAGTAGGTTAGTGAAGGTGTACCATTGTAAGAAGAGAAGTGAGGGTGTACCAGTGTAAGTAGAGTAGTGAGGGTGTACCAGTTTGAGAATAGCAGTGAGAGTGTATGAGTGTAAGTAGAGTAGTGAGTGTGTAAGAGTGTGAGTAGAATAGTGTGGGTGCATGGAGTGAGTCGAGTAGTGAGGGTGTACCAGTGTGAGTAGAGCAGTAAGGGTGTACCAGTGTAAGTACAGTAGTGAGGGTGTACCAGTGTGAGTAGATTACTGAGGGTGTGCCAGTGTAAGAAGTGTAGTGAGGGGGTACCAGTGTAAGAGTAGTGAGGGTGTGCCAGTGTGAGTAGAGCAGTGAGGATGTACGAATGTGAGTAGAGTACTGAGGGTGAACGAGTCTGAGTAGAGTAGTGAAGGTGTACCAGTGTGAGTAGAGTAGTGAGGATGTACGAGTGTGAGTAGAATAGTGAGGGTGCATGGAGAGAGTCGAGTAGTGAGGGTGTACCAGTGTGAGTAGAGCAGTTAGGGTGTACCAGTGTGAGTAGATTAGTGAAGGTGTACCAGTGTAAGAAGAGTAGTGAGGGAGTACCAGTGTAAGTAGAGTAGTTGGGTGTACCAGTTTTAGAAGAGCAGTGATGGTGTACGAGTGTGAGTAGAGCAGTGAGTGTGTAAGAGTGTGAGCAGAATAGTGAGGGTACATGGAGTGATTCGAGTATTGTGGGTGTGCCTGTGTAAGTAGAGTAGTGAGGGTGTACCAGTGTGAGAAGATTACTGATGGTGTACCAGTGTAAGAAGTGTAGTGAGGGTGTACCTGTTTAAGAGTAGTGAGGGTGTACCAGTGTGAGTAGAGCAGTGAAGGTGTACGAGTGTGAGTAGAGTAGCGAGGGTGTACAAGTGTGAATAGAGCAGTGAGGATGTACTAGTGTGAGTAGAGTAATAAGCGTGTACCAGTGTGAGTAGAATGGTGAGAGTGTATGGAGTGAGTAGAGAAGTGAGGGTGTACCAGTTTGAGAAGAGCAGTGAGCGTATATGAGTGTGAATAGAGTAGTGAGTGTGTAAGAGTGTGAGTAGAATAGTGAAGGTGCTTGGAGTGAGTTGAGTAGTGAGGGTGTTCCAGTGTGAGTAGAGAATAGTAGAGAGGGTATACCACAGTGTGAATAGACTAGTGAGGTTGTACCAGTGTGAGTAGAATATTGAGGGTGCATGGAGTGAGTCAAGTAGTGAGGGTGCACCAGTGTGAGTAGAGCAGTAAGGGTGTTCCAGTGCGAGTAGATTAGTGAGGGTGTACCAGTGTGAGTAGATTAGTGAGGGTGTACCAGTGTAAGTAGAGTAGTGATGGTGTACCAGTGTGAGTAGAGCAGTGAGGGTGTACGAGTATGAGTAGAGTAGTGTGCTTGTAAGAGTGTGAGTAGAATAGTGAGGGTGATTGGAGTGAGTCGAGTAGTGAGGGTGTACCAGTGTACGAAGAGTAGTGAGGGTGTACCCATGTCAGTAGATTACTGAGGGTGTACCTCTGTAAGAAGAGAAGTGAGGGTGTACCAGTTTAAGTAGAGTAGTGAGGGTGTACCAGTGTGAGTAGAGCAGTGAGGGTGTACGAGTGTGAGAAGAGTAGTGAGGGTGTACAAGTGTGAGTAGAGTAGCGAGGATGTACTAGTGTAAGTAGTGTATAGAGGTTGTACCAGTGTAAATAGAGTAGTTAGGTTGTACTAGTGTGAGTAGAGTATAGTAGAGAGGGTATACCACAGTGTAATTAGACTAGTGAGGGTGTACGAATGTGAGGAGAATAGGGAGGGTGCATGGAGTGAGTCGAGTAGTGAGGGTGTACCAGTGTGAGTAGAGCAGTTAGGGTGTACCAGTGTAAGTAGAGTAGTGAGGGTGAACCAGTGTGAGTAGATTATTGAGTACCAGTGTAAGTAGAGTAGTGATGGTATACCAGTGTGAGTAGAGCAGTGAGGGTATACGAGTCTGAGTAGAGTAGTGAGGGTGTAAAAGTGTGAGTAGAATAGTGAGGATGTATGGATTGAGTCGAGTAGTGAGGGTGTACCTGTGAACGAAGATTAGTGAGGGTGTACCAGTGTGAGTAGATTGCTGAGGGTGTACCAGTGTAAGAAGGGTAGTGAGGGTGTACCAGTGTAGGTAGAGTAGTGAGGGTGTACCAATGTGAGTAGAGCAGTGAGGGTGTACCAGTGTAAGTAGAGTAGTGAGAATGTACCAGTGTGAGTAGATTATTGAGTACCAGTGTAAGTAGAGTAGTGATGGTATACCAGTGTGAGTAGAGCAGTGAGGGTATACGAGTCTGAGTAGAGTAGTGAGGGTGTAAAAGTGTGAGTAGAATAGTGAGGATGTATGGATTGAGTCGAGTTGTGAGGGTGTACCTGTGTACGAAGAGTAGTGAGGGTGTACCAGTGTAAGTATAGTGAGGGTGTACGAGTGTGAGTAGAGCAGTGATGGTTTACGAGTGTGATTAGATTACAGATGGTGTACCAGTGTAAGAAGGGTAGGGAAGGTGTACCAGTGTGAGTAGAGTAGTAAAGGTGTATGAGTGTGAGTAGAGCAGTGAGGGTGTACAAGTGTGAGTAGAGTAGTGAGGGTGTACCTGTGTGAATAGAGTAGTGAGGGTGTAAGAGTGTGAGTAGAATAGTGAGGATGCATGGAATGAGTCGAGTAAAGAGGGTGTACCAGTGTAAGTAGAGTAGTGATGGTAAACCATTGTGAATAGAGTAGTGAGGGTGTAAGATTGTGAGTAGAGTAGTGAGTATGTAAGAGTGTGAGTAGAGCAGAGATGGTGTACGAGTGTGAGTAAATTACTGAGGGTGTACCAGTGTAAGAAGGGTAGTGAGGGTGTACCAGAGTAAGTTGAGTATTGAGGGTGTACCATTGTGAGTAGAACAGTGAGGTTGTACCAGTGTAAGTAGAGTAGTTAGGGTGTACCAGTGTGAGTAGAATAGTGAGTGTGTACCAGTGTAAGTAGAGTAGTGAGGGTATACCAGTGTGAGTAGAGCAATGAGGGTGTATGAGTGTGAGAAGAGTAGGGAGGGTGTACGAGTTTGAGTAGAATAGTGCGGGTGCATGGAGTGAGTCGAATAGTGAGGGTGTACCAGTGTGAATAGAGCAGTTAGGATGTATCAGTGTGGGTAGATTACTGTGGGTGTACCAGTGTAAGAAGAGTAGTGAGGGTGTACCAGTGTGAGTAGAGCAGAGAGGGTGTACGAGTGTGAGTAGAGTAGTGAGAGTGTAAGAGTGTGAGTAGAATAGTGAGGGTGCATGGAGTGAGTCGAGTAGTGAGGGTGTACCAGTGTATGTAGAGTAGTGAGGGTGTACTAGTGTGAGAGGAGCAGTGATGGTGTACGAGTGTGAGTAGATTACAGAGGGTGTACCAGTGTAAGAAGGGTAGGGAGGGTGTACCAGTGTGAGTAGAGTAGTGAGGATGCATGAGTGTGAGTAGAGTTGTGAGGGTGTACTAGTGTGAGTAGAGTAGTGAGGATGTACTAGTGTAAGTAGTGTATAGAGGTTGTACCATTGTGAATAGAGTAGTGAGTTTGTACTAGTGTGAGTAGAGTAGTGAGGATGTACTAGTGTGAGTAGTGTATTGAGGGTGTACCAGTGTGAATAGAGTAGTGAGGTTGTACTAGTGTGAGTAGAGTAGTGAGGGTGTACGAATGTGAGGAGATTAGGGAGGGTGCATGGAGTGAGTCGAGTAGTGAGGGTGTACCAGTGTGAGAAGAGTAGTTAGGGTTTACCAGTGTAAGTAGAGTAGTGAGGGTGTACCAGTGTGAGTAGATTGCTGAGGGTGTACCAGTGTAAGAAGAGTAGTGAGGGTGTACCAGTGTAAGTAGAGTAGTGAGGGTGTACCAGTGTGAGTAGAGCAGAGAGGGTGTACGAGTGTGAGTAGAGTAGTGAGGGTGTAAAAGTGCGAGTAGAAAAGTGAGGGTGCATGGATTGAATCGAGTAGTGAGGGTGTACCAGTGTACGAAGAGTAGTGAGGGTGTACCAGTGTAAGTATAGTGAGGGTGTACGAGTGTGAGTAGAGCAGTGATGGTGTATGAGTGTGAATAGATTACAGAGGGTGTACCAGTGTAAGAAGGGTAGGGAGGGTGTACCAGTGTGAGTAGGGTAGTAAGGGTGTACGAGTGTGAGTAGAGCAGTGGGGGTGTATTAGTGTGAGAAGAGTAGTGAGGGTGTAAGAGTGTGAGTAGAATAGTGAAGATGCATGGAATGAGTCGAGTAGTGAGGGTGTACCAGTGTAAATAGAGTAGTGAGGGTGTACCAATGTGAGTAGAGCAGTGAGGGTGTACCAGTGTAAGTAGAGTAGTGAGAATGTACCAGTGTGAGTAGATTATTGAGTACCAGTGTAAGTAGAGTAGTGATGGTATACCAGTGTGAGTAGAGCAGTGAGGGTATACGAGTCTGAGTAGAGTAGTGAGGGTGTAAGAGTGTGAGTAGAATAGTGAGGATGTATGGATTGAGTCGAGTAGTGAGGGTGTACCAGTGTACGAAGAGTAGTGAGGGTGTACCAGTGTAAGTAGAGTAGTGATGGTAAATCAGTGTGAGTAGAGCAGTGAGGGTGTACGAGTGTGAGTAGAGTAGTGAGTATGTAATAGTGTGAGTAGAGCAGAGATGGTGTACGAGTGTGAGTAAATTACTGAGGGTGTACCAGTGTAAGAAGGGTAGTGAGGGTGTACCAGAGTAAGTTGAGTATTGAGGGTGTAACATTGTGAGTAGAACAGTGAGGGTGTACCAGTGTAAGTAGAGTAGTTAGGGTGTACCAGTGGGAGTAGAATAGTGAGTGTGTACCAGTGTAAGTAGAGTAGTGAGGGTATACCAGTGTGAGTAGAGCAATGAGGGTGTATGAGTGTGAGAAGAGTAGGGAGGTTGTACGAGTTTGAGTAGAATAGTGAGGCTGCATGGAGTGAGTCGAATAGTGAGGGTGTACCAGTGTGAGTAGAGCAGTTAGGGTGTATCAGTGTGGGTAGATTACTGAGGGTGTACCAGTGTAAGAAGAGTAGTGAGGGTGTACCAGTGTGAGTAGAGCAGAGAGGGTGTACGAGTGTGAGTAGAGTAGTGAGAGTGTAAGAGTGTGAGTAGAATAGTGAGGGTGTATGGAGTGAGTCGAGTAGTGAGGGTGTACCAGTGTATGTAGAGTAGTGAGGGTGTACTAGTGTGAGTGGAGCAGTGATGGTGTACGAGTTTGAGTAGATTACAGAGGGTTTACCAGTGTAAGAAGGGTAGGGAGGGTGTACCAGTGTGAGTAGAGTAGTAAGGGTGTACGAGTGTGAGTAGAGCAGTGAGGGTGTACGAGTGTGAGAAGAGTAGTGAGGGTGTACCTGTGTGAAAAGAGTAGTGAGGGTGTATTAGTGTGAGTAGAGCAGTGAGTGTATCAGTGTGAGTAGAGAGTGTCTAGCACAATGTGAATAGTGTGAGTAGAGTAGTGAGGATGTACTAGTGTGAGTGGAGTAGTGAGGGTGTATGAGTATGAGTAGAATAGTGAGGGTGCTTGGAATGAGTCGAGTAGTGAGGGTGTACCAGTGTGAGTAGAGCAGTTAATGTGTACCAGTGTAAATAGAGTAGTGAGGGTGTACCAGTGTGAGTAGATTATTGAGGGTGTACCAGTGTAAGAAGAGTAATGAGGGTGTACCAGTGTGTGTAGAGCTGTGAGGGTGTATGAGTCTGAGTAGAGTGGGAAGGGTGTACGAGTGTGAGTAGAATAGTGAGGGTGCATGGAGTGAGTCGAGTAGTGAGGGAGTACCAGTGTGAGTAGAGCAGTTAGGTTGTATCAGTGTGAGTAGATTACTGAGGGTGTACCAGTGTAAGAAAAGTAGTGTAAGTAGTGTAGAGTATTGAGGGTGTACCAGTGTGAGTAGAGCAGTGAGGGTGTATGAGTTTGAGTAGAGTAGTGAGGGTGTACTAGTGTGAGTAGAGTAGTGAGGATGTACTAGTGTAAGTAGTGTATAGAGGTTGTACCATTGTGAATAGAGTAGTGAGGTTGTACTAGTGTGAGTAGAGTAGTGAGGATGTACTAGTGTGAGTAGTGTATTGAGGGTGTACCAGGGTGAATAGAGTAGTGAGGTTGTACTAGTGTGAGTAGAGTAGTGAGGGTGTACGAATGTGAGGAGAATAGGGAGGGTGCATGGAGTGAGTCGAGTAGTGAGGGTGTACCAGTGTGAGTAGAGCAGTTAGGGAGTACCAGTGTAAGTAGAGTAGTGAGGGTGTACCAGTGTGAGTAGATTACTGAGGTTTTACCAGTGTACGAAGAGTAGTGAGGGTGTACCAGTGTGAGTAGATTGCTGAGGGTGTACCAGTGTAAGAAGAGTAGTGAGGGTGTACCAGTGTAAGTAGAGTAGTGAGGGTGTACCAGTGTGAGAAGAGCAGAGAGGGTGTACAAGTGTGAGTAGAGTAGTGAGGGTGTAAAAGTGTGAGTAGAAATGTGAGGGTGCATGGATTGAATCGAGTAGTGAGGGTGTACCAGTGTATGAAGAGTAGTGAGGGTGTACCAGTGTAAGTATAGTGAGGGTGTACGAGTGTGAGTAGAGCAGTGATGGTGTATGAGTGTGAGTAGATTACAGAGGGTGTACCAGTGTAAGAAGGGTAGGGAGGGTGTACCAGTGTGAGTACACAGTGTGAGTAAATTACTGAGGGTGTACCAGTGTAAGAAGGGTAGTGAGGGTGTACCAGAGTAAGTAGAGTATTTTGGGTGTACCATTGTGAGTAGAGCAGTGAAGGTGTACCAGTGTAAGTAGAGTAGTGAGGGTGTACCAGTGTGAGTAGAGCAGTTAGGGTGTATCAGTGTAGGAAGAGTAGTGAGGGTGTACCAGTGTAAGAAGAGTAGTGAGGGTGTACCAGTGTAAGTAGATTAGTGAGGGTGTACGAGTGTAAGTAGAGTAGTGAGGGTGTACCAGTGTGAGAAGAGCAGAGAGGGTGTACGAGTGTGAGTAGAGTAGTGAGGGTGTAAAAGTGTGAGTAGAAATGTGAGGGTGCATGGATTGAATCGAGTAGTGAGGGTGTACCAGTGTACGAAGAGTAGTGAGGGTGTACCAGTGTAAGTATAGTGAGGGTGTACGAGTGTGAGTAGAGCAGTGATGGTGTATGAGTGTGAGTAGATTACAGAGGGTGTACCAGTGTAAGAAGGGTAGGGAGGGTGTACCAGTGTGAGTAGGGTAGTAAGGGTGTACGAGTGTGAGTAGAGCAGTGGGGGTGTATTAGTGTGAGAAGAGTAGTGAGGGTGTAAGAGTGTGAGTAGAATAGTGAAGATGCATGGAATGAGTCGAGTAGTGAGGGTGTACCAGTGTAAATAGAGTAGTGACGGTAAACCAGTGTGAGTAGAGCAGTGATGGTGTACGAGTGTGAGTAGAGTAGTGAGGATGTAAGACTGTGAGAAGAATAGTGAGGATGAATGGAATGAGTCGAGTAGTGAGGGTGTACCAGTGTACGAAGAGTAGTGAAAGGTGTACCAGTGTGAGTAGTGACGGTGTACGAGTGTGAGTAGAGCAGAGATGGTGTATGAGTGTGAGTAAATTACTGAGGGTGTACCAGTGTAAGAAGGGTAGTGAGGGTGTACCAGAGTAAGTAGAGTATTTTGGGTGTACCATTGTGAGTAGAGCAGTGAAGGTGTACCAGTGTAAGTAGAGTAGTGAGGGTGTACCAGTGTGAGTAGAGCAGTTAGGGTGTATCAGTGTGGGTAGATTACTGAGGGTGTACCAGTGTAGGAAGAGTAGTGAGGGTGTACCAGTGTAAGTAGAGTAGTGAGGGTGTACGAGTGTGAGTAGAGCAGTGATGGTGTACGAGTGTGAGTAGATTACAGAGGGTGTACCAGTGTAAGAAGGGTAGGGAGTGTGTACCAGTGTGAGTAGAGTAGTAAGGGTGTACGAGTGAGATTAGAGCTTTGAGGGTGTACGAGTGTGAGATGAGTAGTGAGGGTGTACCTGTGTGAAAATAGTAGTGAGGGTGTATTAGTGTGAGTAGAGCAGTGAGAGTGTATCAGTGTGAGTAGAGTAGAGAGTGTCTAGCACAATGTGAATAGTTTGAATTGAGTAGTGAGGATGTACTAGTGTGAGTAGAGTAGTGAGGGAGTACGAGTATGAGTAGAATAGTGAGGGTGCATGGAATGAGTCAAGTAGTGAGGGTGTACCAGTATGAGTAGAGCAGTTAGGGTGTACCAGTGTAAATAGAGTAGTGAGGGTGTACCAGTGTAAGAATAGTAATGAGGGTGTACCAGTGTGAGTAGATTACTGAGGGTGTACCAGTGTGAGTAGAGCAGTGAGGGTGCACCAGTGTAAGTAGAGTGGTGAGGGTATACCAGTGTGAGTAGAGCAGTGAGGGTGTACGAGTGTGAGTAGAGTAGTGAGGGTGTACGAGTGTGAGTTGAATAGTGAGGGTGCATGGAGTGATTCAATTAGTGAGGGTGTTCCAGTGTGAGTAGAGCAGTAAGGGTGTACCAGAGTAAGTAGAATAGTGAGGGTGTACCAGTGTGAGTAGATTAGTGAGGGTGTACCAGTGTTATTAGAGTAGTGAGGGTATACCAGTGTGAATAGAGCAGTGAGGGTATACGAATGTGTGTAGAGCAGTGATGGTGTACGACTGTGAGTTTAATAGTGAGGGTGCATGGAATGAGTGAAGTAGTGATGGTGTACCAGTGTGAGTAGAGCAGTTAGGGTGTACCAGTGTGAGTACATTACTGAGGGTGTACCAGTGTAAGAAGAGTAGTGAGGGTGTACCAGTGTAAGTACAGTAGTGGGGGTGTACCATTGTGAGTAGAGCAGTGAGGGTGTATGAGTTTGAGTAGAGTAGTGAGGGTGTAAGAGTGTGAGTAGAATAGTGAGGGTGCATGGAGTGAGTTGAGTAGTGTGGGTCTACCTGTGTATGAATAGTAGTGAGGGTGTAGCAGTGTGAGTAGATTACTGAGGGTATACCAGTGTAAGAAGAGTAGAGAGGGTGTACCACTGTAAGTAGAGTAGTGAGGGTGTGCCAGTGTGAGTAGAGCAGTGAGCGTGTGCGAGTGTGAGTAGAGTAGTGAGGGTGTATAAGTAGGAGTAGAGTAGTGAGGATGTACTAGTGTGAGTAGAGTAGTGAGGGTGTATGAATGTGAGTAGAATAGTGAGGGTGCATGTAGTGAGTTGAGTAGTGAGGGTGTACCAGTGTGAGTAGAGCAGATAAGGTGTACCAGTGGAAGTAGAGTAGTGAGGGTGTACCAGTGTGAGTTGATTACTGAGGGTGTACCAGTGTAAGAAGAGTAGTGAGGGTGAACCACTTTAAGTAGAGTAGTGAGGGTGTACGAGTGTGAGTAGAGCAGTGAGGGTGCACGAGTGTGAGTAGAGCAGTGAGGGTTTACGAGTGTGAGTAAAGTAGTGAGGATGTACTAGTGTGAGTAGAGTAGTGAGGGTGTACCAGTGTGAATAGAGTAGTGAGGGTGTATCAGTGTGAGTAGAACAGTGAGAGTGTACCAGTGTGAGTAGAGTAGAGAGTGTGTACCACAATCTGAATAGTGTAGTGAGGGTGTACCTGTGTGAGTAGAGTAGTGAGGGTGTACCAGTGTGAGTAGAGTAGAGTAGAGTATAGTAGAGTAGAGAGGTTTATACCATAGTGTGAATAGACTAATGAGGGTATACCAGTGTGAGTAGATTAGTGAGGGTGCATTAAGTGAGTCGAGTAGTGAGAGTGCATGGAGTGAGTCGAGTAGTGAGGGTGTACCAGTGTGAGTAAAGTATTAAGGGTGTACCAATGTGAATAGAGTAGTGAGGATGTACTAGTGTGAGTAGAGTAGTGAGGGTGTACGAGTATGAGTAGAATACTGAGGGTGCATGGAGTGAGTCGAGTAGTGAGGTTGTACCAGTGTGAGTAGATTACTGAGGGTGTATCAGTGTAAGTAGAGTAGTGAGGGTGTACCTGTGTGAGTAGAGCAGTGAGGGTGTGCGAGTATGAGTAGAGTAGTGATTGTGTACGAGTGTGAGTAGAGTAGTGAGGTTGTACTAGTGTGAGTAGAGTAGTGAGGGTGTATGAGTGTGAGTAGAATAGTGAGGGTGCATGTAGTGAGTTGAGTAGTGAGGGTGTACCAGCGTGAGTAGAGCAGTTAGGGTATACCAGTGTAAGTAGAGTAGTGAGTTTATACCAGTGTGAGTAGATTACTGAGGGTGTACCAGTGTAAGTAGAGTAGTGAGGGTGTACCACTGTTAGTAGAGTAGTGAGGGTGTGCCAGTGTGAGTAGAGCAGTGAGGGTGTGCGAGTGTGAGTAGAGTAGTGAGGGTATACGAGTGGGAGTAGAGTAGTGAGGATGTACTAGTGTGAGTAGAGTAGTGAGGGTGTATGAGTGTGAGTAGAATAGTGAGGGTGCATGTAGTGAGTTGAGTAGTGAGGGTGTACCAGTGTGAGTAGAGCAGTTAAGGTGTACCAGTGGAAGTAGAGTAGTGAGGGTGTACCAGTGTGAGTTGATTACTGAGGGTGTACCAGTGTAAGAAGAGTAGTGAGGGTGTACCACTTTAAGTAGAGTAGTGAGGGTCTAGGTGTGTGAGTAGAGCAGTGAGTATGTATGAGTGTGAGTAGGACAGTGAGGATGTATGAGTGTGAGTAGAGTAGTGAGGGTTTACGATTGTGAGTAGAGAAGAGATTATGTACTAGTGTGAGTAGAGCAGTGAGAGTGTACCAGTGTGAGTAGAGTACAGAGTGTGTACCACAATGTGAATAGTGTAGTGAGGGTGTACCAATTTGAGTAGAGTAGTGAGGGTGTACCAATGTGAGTAGAGTAGAGTAGAGTATAGTGGAGTAGAGAGGTTTATACCATAGTGTGAATAGACTAATGAGGGTATACCAGTGTGAGTAGAATAGTGAGGGTGCATGGAGTGAGTCGAGTAGTGAGGGTGTACCAGTGTACATAGCGTAGTTAGCGTGTACCAGTGTGAGTAGATTACTGAGGGTGTACCAGTGTATGTAGAGTAGTGAGGGTGTACCAGTGTGAGTAGAGTAGTGAGGGTGTACGATTGTGAATAGAGTAGTGAGGATGTACTAGTGTGAGTAGAGTAGTGAGAGTGTATGAGCATGAGTAGAATAGTGAGGGTGCATGTAGTGAGTTGAGTAGTGAGGGTGTACCAGTGTGAATAGAGCAGTTAGGGTGTACCAGTGTAAGTAGAGTAGTGAGTTTATACCAGTGTGAGTAGATTACTGAGGGTGTACCAGTGTACGAAGAGTAGTGAAGGTGTACCAGTGTAAGTTGAGTATTGAGGTTGTACGAGTGTGAGTAGAGAAGTGAGGATGTACGAGTGTGAGTAGAGTAGTGAGGGTGTATGAGTGTGAGTAGAATAGTGAGGGTGCATGTAGTGAGTTGAGTAGTGAGGGTGTGCCAGTGTGAGTAGAGCAGTTAGGGTGTACCATTGTAAGTAGAGTAGTGAGTTTATACCAGTGTGAGTAGATTACTGAGGGTGTACCAGTGTACGAAGAGTAGTGAGGGTGTACCAGTGTAAATTGAGTATTGAGGGTGTACGAGTGTGAGTAGAGCAGTGAGGATGTACGAGTGTGAGTAGAGTAGTTAGCGTTTACGATTGTGAGTAGAGTAGTGAGTATGTACTCGTGTGAGTAGAGAAGTGAGGGTGTACCAGTGTGAATAGAGTAGTGAGGGTGTACTCGTGTGAGTAGAGTAGTGAGGTTGTACAAGTGTGAGCAGAGCAGTGAGAGTGTACCATTGTGAGTAGAGTAGAGAGTGTGTACCATCACCACAATGTTAATAGTGTAGTGAAGGTATACCAGTGTGAGTAGAGTAGTGAGGGTGTACCAGTGTGAGTAGAGTATAGTAGAGTAGAGAGGTTTATACCAATGTGTGAATAGACTAATGAGGGTATACCAGTGTGAGTAGAATAGTGAGGGTGCATTAATTGAGCCGAGTAGGGAGGGTGTACGAGTGTGAGTAGAGCGGTGAGGGTGTACGAATGTGAGTAGAGTAGTGAGGGTTTACGAGTGTGAGTAAATTAGTGAGGATGTACTAGTGTGAGTAGAGTATTGAGGGTGTTCCAGTGTGAATAGAGTAGTGAGGGTGTACCAGTGTGAGTACAGCAGTGAAAGTGTACCATTGTGAGTAGAGTAGAGAGTGTGTACCACAATGTGAATAGTGTAGTGAGGGTGTACCAGTGTGAGTAGAGTAGTGAGGGTGTACCAGTGTGAGTAGAGTATAGTAGAGTAGAGAGGTTTATACCATAGTGTGAATCGACTAATGAGGGTATACCAGTGTGAGTAGAATAGTGAGGGTGCATTAAGTGAGTCGAGTAGTGAGGGTGCATGGAGTGAGTCGAGTAGTGAGGGTGTACCAGTGTGAGTAAAGTAGTGAGGGTGTACCAATTTGAATAGAGTAGTGAGGATGTACTAGTGTGAGTAGAGTAGTGAGGGTGTACGAGTATGTGTAGAATAGTGAGGGTACATGGAGTGAGTCGAGTAGAGTGGGTGTACCAGTGTATGAAGTGTAGTGAGGGTGTACCAGTGTGAGTAGATTACTGAGGGTGTACCAGTGTAAGTAGAGTATTGAGGGTGTACCACTGTAAGTAGAGTAGTGAGGGTGTGCCAGTGTGAGTAGAGCAGTGAGCGTGTGCGAGTGTGAGTAGAGTAGTGAGGGTATACGAGTGGGAGTAGAGTAGTGAGGATGTACTAGTGTGAGTAGAGTAGTGAGGGTGTATGAGTGTGAGTAGAATAGTGAGGGTGCATGTAGTGAGTTGAGTAGTGAGGGTGTACCAGTGTGAGTAGAGCAGTTAAGGTGTACCAGTGGAAGTAGAGTAGTGAGGGTGTACCAGTGTGAGTTGATTACTGAGGGTGTACCAGTGTAGGAAGAGTAGTGAGGGTGTACCACTTTAAGTAGAGTAGTGAGGGTCTAGGTGTGTGAGTAGAGTAGAGAGTGTGTACCACAATGTGAATAGTGTAGTGAGGGTGTACCAATGTGAGTAGAGTAGTGAGGGTGTACCAATGTGAGTAGAGTAGAGTAGAGTATAGTAGAGTAGAGAGGTTTATACCATAGTGTGAATAGACTAATGAGGGTATACCAGTGTGAGTCGAGTAGTGAGGTTGCATGGAGTGAGTCGAGTAGTGAGGGTGTACCAGTGTGATTAAAGTAGTGAGGGTGTACCAATGTGAATAGAGTAGTGAGGATGTACTAATGTGAGTAGAGTAGTGAGGGTGTACGAGTATGAGTAGAATAGTGAGGGTGCATGGAGTGAGTCGAGTAGTGAGGATGTACCAGTGTACGAAGCGTAGTGAGGGTGTACCAGTGTGAGTAGATTACTGAGGGTGTACCAGTGTAAGTAGAGTAGTGAGGGTGTACCAGTGTGAGTAGAGCAGTGAGGGTGTGCGAGTGTGAGTAGAGTAGTGAGGGTGTACGATTGTGAATAGAGTAGTGAGGATGTACTAGTGTGAGTAGAGTAGTGAGAGTGTATGAGTGTGAGTAGAATAGTGAGGGTGCATGTAGTGAGTTGAGTAGTGAGGGTGTACCAGTGTGAGTAGAGCAGTTAGGGTGTACCAGTGTAAGTAGAGTAGTGAGTTTATACCAGTGTGAGTAGATTACTGAGGGTGTACCAGTGTAAGTAGAGTAGTGAGGGTGTACCACTGTAAGTAGAGTAGTGAGGTTGTGCCAGTGTGAGTAGTGCAGTGAGGGTTTGTGAGTGTGAGTAGAGTAGTGAGGGTATACGAGTGGGAGTAGAGTAGTGAGGATGTACTAGTGTGAGTAGAGTAGTGAGGGTGTATGAGTGTGAGTAGAATAGTGAGGGTGTATGTAGTGAGTTGAGTAGTGAGGGTGTACCAGTGTGAGTAGAGCAGTTAAGGTGTACCAGTGGAAGTAGAGTAGTGAGGGTGTACCAGTGTGAGTTGATTACTGATTGTGTACCAGTGTAAGAAGAGTAGTGAGTGTGTACCACTTTAAGTAGAGTAGTGAGGGTGTACGTGTGTGAGTAGAGCAGTGAGGGTGTATGAGTGTGAGTAGGACAGTGAGGATGTATGAGTGTGAGTAGAGTAGTGAGTTTTTACAATTGTGAGTAGAGTATTGATTATGTACTAGTGTGAGTAGAGCAGTGAGAGTGTACCAGTGTGAGTAGAGTAGAGAGTGTGTACCACAATGTGAATAGTGTAGTGAGGGTGTACCAATGTGAGTAGAGAAGAGTAGAGTATAGTACAGTAGAGAGGTTTTTACCATAGTGTGAATAGACTAATGAGGGTATAGCAGTGTGAGTAGAATAGTGAGGGTGCATTGAGTGAGTCGAGTAGTGAGGGTGCATGGAGTGAGTCGTGTAGTGAGGGTGTACCAGTGTGATTAAAGTACTGAGGGTGTACCAATGTGAATAGAGTAGTGAGGATGTACTAATCTGAGTAGAGTAGCGAGGGTGTACGAGTATGAGTAGAATAGTGAGGGTGCATGGAGTGAGTCGAGTAGTGAGGGTGTACCAGTGTACGAAGCGTAGTGAGGGTGTACCAGTGTGAGTAGATTACTGAGGGTGTACCAGTGTAAGTAGAGTAGTGAGGGTGTACCAGTGTGAGTAGAGCAGTGAGGGTGTGCGAGTGTGAGTAGAGTAGTGAGGGTGTATGAGTGTGAGTAGAGTAGTGAGGATGTACTAGTGTGAGTAGAGTAGTGAGGGTGTACGAGTATGAGTATAATAGTGAGGGTGCATGGAGTGAGTCGAGTAGTTAGGGTGTACCAGTGTACATAGCGTAGTGAGGGTGTACCAGTGTGAGTAGATTACTGAGGGTGTACCAGTGTAAGTAGAGTAGTGAGGGTGTACCAGTGTGAGTAGAGTAGTGAGGGTGTACGATTGTGAATAGAGTAGTGAGGATGTACTAGTGTGAGTAGAGTAGTGAGAGTGTATGAATGTGAGTAGAATAGTGAGGGTGCATGTAGTGAGTTGAGTAGTGAGGGTGTACCAGTGTGAGTAGAGCAGTTAGGGTGTACCAGTGTAAGTAGAGTAGTGAGTTTATACCAGTGTGAGTAGATTACTGAGGGTGTACCAGTGTAAGTAGAGTAGTGAGGGTGTACCACTGTAAGTAGAGTAGTGAGGTTGTGCCAGTGTGAGTAGTGCAGTGAGGGTTTGTGAGTGTGAGTAGAGTAGTGAGGGTATACGAGTGGGAGTAGAGTAGTGAGGATGTACTAGTGTGAGTAGAGTAGTGAGGGTGTATGAGTGTGAGTAGAATAGTGAGGGTGTATGTAGTGAGTTGAGTAGTGAGGGTGTACCAGTGTGAGTAGAGCAGTTAAGGTGTACCAGTGGAAGTAGAGTAGTGAGGGTGTACCAGTGTGAGTTGATTACTGATTGTGTACCAGTGTAAGAAGAGTAGTGAGTGTGTACCACTTTAAGTAGAGTAGTGAGGGTGTACGTGTGTGAGTAGAGCAGTGAGGGTGTATGAGTGTGAGTAGGACAGTGAGGATGTACGAGTGTGAGTAGAGTAGTGAGTTTTTACAATTGTGAGTAGAGTATTGATTATGTACTAGTGTGAGTAGAGCAGTGAGAGTGTACCAGTGTGAGTAGAGTAGAGAGTGTGTACCACAATGTGAATAGTGTAGTGAGGGTGTACCAATGTGAGTAGAGAAGAGTAGAGTATAGTACAGTAGAGAGGTTTTTACCATAGTGTGAATAGACTAATGAGGGTATAGCAGTGTGAGTAGAATAGTGAGGGTGCATTGAGTGAGTCGAGTAGTGAGGGTGCATGGAGTGAGTCGTGTAGTGAGGGTGTACCAGTGTGATTAAAGTAGTGAGGGTGTACCAATGTGAATAGAGTAGTGAGGATGTACTAATGTGAGTAGAGTAGCGAGGGTGTACGAGTATGAGTCGAGTAGTGAGGGTGTACCAGTGTACGAAGCGTAGTGAGGGTGTACCAGTGTGAGTAGATTACTGAGGGTGTACCAGTGTAAGTAGAGTAGTGAGGGTGTACCAGTGTGAGTAGAGCAGTGAGGGTGTGTGAGTGTGAGTAGAGTAGTGAGGGTGTATGAGTGTGAGTAGAGTAGTGAGGATGTACTAGTGTGAGTAGAGTAGTGAGGGTGTACGAGTATGAGTATAATAGTGAGGGTGCATGGAGTGAGTCGAGTAGTTAGGGTGTACCAGTGTACATAGCGTAGTGAGGGTGTACCAGTGTGAGTAGATTACTGAGGGTGTACCAGTGTAAGTAGAGTAGTGAGGGTGTACCAGTGTGAGTAGAGTAGTGAGGGTGTACGATTGTGAATAGAGTAGTGAGGATGTACTAGTGTGAGTAGAGTAGTGAGAGTGTATGAGTGTGAGTAGAATAGTGAGGGTGCATGTAGTGAGTTGAGTAGTGAGGGTGTACCAGTGTGAATAGAGCAGTTAGGGTGTACCAGTGTAAGTAGAGTAGTGAGGGTGTACCAGTGTGAGTAAATTTCTGAGGGTGTACCAGTGTACGAAGATTAGTGAGGTTGTACCAGTGTAAGTTGAGTATTGAGGGTGTACAAGTGTGAGTAGAGCAGTGAGGATGTACGAGTGTGAGTAGAGTAGTGAGGGTTTACAATTGTGAGTAGAGTAGTGAGTATGTACGAGTGTGAGTAGAGTAGTGAGGGTGTACCAGTGTGAATAGAGTAGTGAGGGTGTACTAGTGTGAGTAGAGTAGTGAGGGTGTACCAGTGTGAGTAGAGTAGAGAGTGTGTACCACAATGTGAATAGTGTAGTGAGGGTGTACCAATGTGAGTAGAGAAGAGTAGAGTATAGTACAGTAGAGAGGTTTATTCCATAGTGTGAATAGACTAATGAGGGTATAGCAGTGTGAGTAGAATAGTGAGGGTGCATTGAGTGAGTCGAGTAGTGAGGGTGCATGGAGTGAGTCGTGTAGTGAGGGTGTACCAGTGTGATTAAAGTAGTGAGGGTGTACCAATGTGAATAGAGTAGTGAGGATGTACTAATGTGAGTAGAGTAGCGAGGGTGTACGAGTATGAGTAGAATAGTGAGGGTGCATGGAGTGAGTCGAGTAGTGAGGGTGTACCAGTGTACGAAGCATAGTAAGGGTGTACCAGTGTGAGTAGATTACTGAGGGTGTACCAGTGTAAGTAGAGTAGTGAGGGTGTACCAGTGTGAGTAGAGCAGTGAGGGTGTGCGAGTGTGAGTAGAGTAGTGAGGGTGTATGAGTGTGAGTAGAGTAGTGAGGATGTACTAGTGTGAGTAGAGTAGTGAAGGTGTACGAGTATGAGTATAATAGTGAGGGTGCATGGAGTGAGTTGAGTAGTTAGGGTGTACCAGTGTACATAGCGTAGTGAGGGTGTACCAGTGTGAGTAGATTACTGAGGGTGTACCAGTGTAAGTAGAGTAGTGAGGGTGTACCAGTGTGAGTAGAGTAGTGAGGGTGTACGATTGTGAATAGAGTAGTGAGGATGTACTAGTGTGAGTAGAGTAGTGAGAGTGTATGAGTGTGAGTAGAATAGTGAGGGTGCATGTAGTGAGTTGAGTAGTGAGGGTGTACCAGTGTGAATAGAGCAGTTAGGGTGTACCAGTGTAAGTAGAGTAGTGAGGGTGCACCAGCGTGAGTAAATTTCTGAGGGTGTACCAGTGTACGAAGATTAGTGAGGTTGTACCAGTGTAAGTTGAGTATTGAGGGTGTACGAGTGTGAGTAGAGCAGTGAGGATGTACGAGTGTGAGTAGAGTAGTGAGGGTTTACAATTGTGAGTAGAGTAGTGAGTATTTACAAGTGTGAGTAGAGTAGTGAGGGTGTAACAGTGTGAATAGAGTAGTGAGGGTGTACTAGTGTGAGTAGAGTAGTGAGGGTGTACCAGTGTGAGTAGAGCAGTGAGAGTGTACCAGTGTGAGTAGAGTAGAGAGTGTGTACCACAATGTTAATAGTGTAGTGAAGGTGTACCAGTGTGAGTAGATTAGTGAGGGTGTACCAGTGTGAGTAGAGTATAGTAGAGTAGAGAGGTTCTTACCATTGTGTGAATAGACTAATGAGGGTATACCAGTGTGAGTAGAATAGTTAGGGTGCATTAAGTGAGTCGAGTAGTGAAGGTGCATGGAGTGAGTCGAGTAGTGAGGGTGTACCAGTGTGAGTAAAGTAGTGAGGGTGTACCAGTGTGAGTAGAGTATAGTAGAGAGTGTATACCACAGTGTGAATAGACTAGTGAGGGTGTACCAGTGTGAGTAAAGCAGTAAGGGTGTACCAGTGTGTGTAGATTGGTGAGGGCTTTTTCTCTATTCGACCTCTATCCATGCTGGAGAACCCGGCTGCTCCCGCTAAAGTCCCCGCTACAATCTGCACTTTGTACTGACTACAGACTTCAGCTGAGCTTATGGTCCTGCATAACGGGCTTATATCCACCTGTTTTTTTACCTTGGGTTGAGCATCCGGTCACTTCGGATAGTTACTATACACTCTGACACAACCGCAAGTGGAGCCACGGTCTCCGCACAGCTCCGAGGACGCTCGGACGGATCAGACATCCACTTGTGTATACCAATCTGGATTTCCCCTTGTATACCAACGCAATCAATCTAGCGTGGATTAACCTTGGCTACAGTTAATACTGGTGTTTAATGGCCAATACCGGGACCTTGGGACTTGTCTACAAAACTGTGAGTGCTGATTTACCAGCTGATGCCATTTAATAACAGGATATTCAGTGTCCTAACTGAGGCCCTGATTCAGAGCCGGACGCTCTGACAGAGCGCTCGCTCTGAATCAAGGCCATCCCTTCTCATTTTTGGAGCGGCCTGCTGGCCGCTCGTATAGCTGTGGGGAGCCGCCTACATCGTGCGCATGCACACTTGGGCAACATCGACCTGCTTGCGAGCGCTCAGTGCTCACGAGCGGGTCTGAATCAGGCCCTGAGTCTCTTGCCTTATATAAGGAATTAATTTAAGCTACAAACAGACCTTTTCTCCCAAAGGAGACACACGGCTAGTGTGACAAAGAGAAACTGTTAATTTTTTAGCTACAAGCTGAATATTTCTCCAAAGAGATACATTGTTATACAATCACGGTCCTTCATTTTTTAGCTACAAGCTGAATATTTAATCACGGTCTTAAACCCTTGATTCTCTATTTTACACCCTTATATTAATTGTGTCATGACACTTTGTTTAACATATGCTTTTAAAGGGTTTTTCATTTGATGATATTGATATCTCTTAGGTTTAGCCTATTTCATTATATAATTTATATGTACGTATTCCCCATTTTTTATTTATTGTCTTATATAATACAATATTCAATACAATTTTATTAAATAGTGTTTATCCATTCCAAGCAGCGCAAGACCTGTGTGTCTTTCTGGTTTATCTCGTTATGGAACCCCCACAGTAGGTTCTTTTTGGTTTGCAGCGCTAGGAATACTTATCTTGTGCATGTATATATATTTATTTATTTGGACTTTGTTGATAGCGCCTTGTTTTTATTTTTTCTTTGTTTGTATGTAGCCCTGTAAAAAACTGCTATGGTGTCCTGTACTTTATGGTTACACCCATGGGGTTGACTACAACCCATAGAGTCAAATGATCATAATTGATACATTTTATGGAATAATAAGATGTAAAAATTAAGTTAGTAGGTATATAATATGATTTTACTGCTACAGTTGCGGCCATAACAATGCTGTATAAAAGATGACAGAACTGGTGCACATACCCAGAGGCAGCTGCTTCTCCTACCAAGTCTGCTTTCAGTGTGGATCTGAGCTTATAATCAGCGCACCAGATAGCAGCTGCCAGCAAGAAGAGACAGGCGTTTTACAGTGAGGTGGGAGACTGTAGGCCCACATCTATAAGAGAACCGCATTCAGCTTTGGTGGGCTGTCCCTTCTGCCACATCTAACAGTTTACTGCAATCGTTGGACCTTTATATAACGCAGACAATAGCTTGTTAAGTCCTGAATATGCCCTCTTCGTGGGCTGGACACACTCATTCTAAAATTAAGTATTTGGACACCCCCCCTCTAGAAAGCCTGCATTTGCTTCTGAAATGAGCCTTATTAGCGTCTATTCTCTGTTTCAGGACCATATTTCCCTTCACCTATTCTAAGCTGAGAGCGTACAAAAGAGGGCCACAGCTGTTCCCAATATACTGGAGCCGGGATGTAGTCATAATCATGGCTGACGGAATGCCAGCGCTCAGAATGCTGGCGCCAGAATGTTGATACCACCATGTTCGGATCCAATGACCTGGGGATCTAGCTGTGACCACTGCGTGATACAGTATGTGGGTTCAGGGAGGCAGGAGTGTGACAGGAGAGAGATAAGGAAGGTTAGGTATGAGAAGGGCAGACAGGAGACTGTAAAGGTTTTTTTATGGTAAATATGACTTCACAGTTACTGTGTTTTTGCTCTAATGCTGTTTTTATGGTTTCTAAAAATGAAAAAGAAATTACCTGGTGGGAAGCAATCCTAGATGGTACAATTCCTCCTGTACCTTAGATCACTCCCTGTACTCCTATAATATAAGGATTATAATATAATAGCTAAAAACACTGTATAAGTGATAAGCGCAGTAAATCTGTGTCTTGTCAGTTGGCTTCCAGGGCACAGACTGACGGTGATGTCACACCATTCCGACACATGTGACATATGATGTCATAATGACTCTATGACACCTTAGTGGTCAGCCCATGTAGTAACTGCAGCTTATAAGTAACATTAAAAGAAAAATGTGTATACCTCCTAATATGTCCCATTTCCCCTATACTCAATGCTCTGCTCTAGTTATCCCTACTGTACATCACATGAAGATCAGGCCACGTTATGTTATCCCCGTTATCTAGTATATAAATACTTTCTATGCAGATATCAAACTAGTTTTAATACCAGTAATCAATTACTCCATATTACTGTAACTTGTTGGGGTTTTATATTCTTTTTTGTAAATTGTTTTGTAGTTTGAGGTTAATCTATTTCTATACTATTTGTTTTAGCAACATGCCCCTGAGCGGTCCATGCCACGCCCATGTACTAGCCAGGCCACACCCCTTACATCACCCAGCCACACATCCATCCACCATGCTCACACCCAGTATTCCCTACTGTACATCACATGAAGATCAGGCCACGTTATGTTATCCCCTTGTTATCTAGTATATAAATACTTTCTATGCAGATATCAAACTAAAGTTTTTTACCAATAATCAATTACTCCATTTTACTGTAACTTCTTGGGGTTTTATATTCTTTTTTGTAAATTTGTTTGTATTTTGAGGTTAATCTATTTATA